>OZ010788.1:407015134-408271598 GCA_963932465.1 Maratus speciosus | reverse complement strand
TTCGATTACTTGCATATTTTGAATTCAAAATCCCTCTGAGCTTCAGAGGGTGTAAAACATGAGGATATATATATATATATATGTATATATATCATCTTTTAAAGAGATATTTAGATAAAATTTCATCTTCCACAGAATTTTGAAAAACTGAATATCTGGAGACATTTTTTTTTTTCTTTTCCTCTCTCCTCTGAAATCAAGAAAGAAAAAAAGTGTGTAGGGAGGAGAGAGAGCAGACCACTTTTTTTTTTTTTCCGTTCCAGTCGTTTCAATTTATTGTTTTCCGAGGGCTCATTCTGATTTTCAATGATTACAACAAATAAATCTTTTGTCATCTCATGAATTTTTAACCGTTCCGTAGAATTTTAAAACCGGGTGACTGATTTCGATAATTTGAAAGATGGATAAAAAGAAACTATGTTTTAAACTTAAAGTATTACACAAAAGATGTAGAGGACAAAAAAAAAAAATGTGAATTTTTTTTTGAAAATTTTTTTTTCACTTCAAATTCGATTACTTGCATATTTTGAATTCAAAATCCCTCTGAGCTTCAGAGGGTGTAAAACATGAGGATATATATATATATATATATATATATATATATATATATCATCTTTTAAAGAGATATTTAGATAAAATTTCATCTTCCACAGAATTTTGAAAAACTGAATATCTGGAGACATTTTTTTTTTCTTTTCCTCTCTCCTCTGAAATCAAGAAAGAAAAAAAGTGTGTAGGG
Organism: Maratus speciosus; assembly: GCA_963932465.1. Taxonomy (NCBI): domain Eukaryota; kingdom Metazoa; phylum Arthropoda; class Arachnida; order Araneae; family Salticidae; genus Maratus; species Maratus speciosus. The sequence goes on along the minus strand of OZ010788.1, from coordinate 408,270,859 downwards.
AGGAGAGAGAGCAGACCACTTTTTTTTTTTTTTCCGTTCCAGTCGTTTCAATTTATTGTTTTCCGAGGGCTCATTCTGATTTTCAATGATTACAACAAATAAATCTTTTGTCATCTCATGAATTTTTAACCGTTCCGTAGAATTTTAAAACCGGGTGACTGATTTCGATAATTTGAAAGATGGATAAAAAGAAACTATGTTTTAAACTTAAAGTATTACACAAAAGATGTAGAGGACAAAAAAAAAAAAATGTGAATTTTTTTTTTGAAATTTTTTCTTTTACTTCAAATTCGATTACTTGCATATTTTGAATTCAAAATCCCTCTGAGCTTCAGAGGGTGTAAAACATGAGGATATATATATATATATATATATATATATCATCTTTTAAAGAGATATTTAGATAAAATTTCATCTACCACAGAATTTTGAAAAACTGAATATCTGGAGACATTTTTTTTTTCCCTCTCTCCTCTGAAAGCAAGAAAAATGTGGGGTGTGGCGGATATAAGTTGCATGATATTTTATGAATTTACAAGCAATTAAATTTACGACCCGTCGAATGAAAATGTTTAAATCAACCGATTGACTGAATTTTATAAAACAATAACAAACGTTGAAATTGTAATGAGGAAATTTTTCAAGAATGCGTGCACTGCCGCTTTAAATATTAAATTTGAGGCGCTTGTATTTGAAACTGTATAAGTCAAGTCGATAAAGCTGATAAAATTAGAAAACGGTTCTGGATTTCTTTTTTTTTTTTTTCCTTTCTTTTGAAGGATGATCCTGGAAAAGTAAAATGAACATGAAAAAAAGCGGAAAGGGTTGTTTAGTTCATTTAAATATTTGACAAACTGTACGTGTACATTGTCTCAGTATCTGTCGGAGTAATCCTTCCTATACAGAAGTGTACTGATTTCAGGACTTTCTTGTTCTGGTTTCTGACCTTGGTGTTATCTCAAGGAACTGAATAATTAAAGTCATGTAAAAGGATTTTCCCTAGCTATTGCCCTCCTGAATTTATGCTGAACAGTAAGTAACGTCTTTAACTGAACTGTGCTTCCATGTCTCTTTTGGTTTTTATCAAGAGCAACCAGCTAAAAGAAATCTGAAACTGGCTCATAATTATGGAGGAATTGAATTTCATTTTTTACAAAAGGAAGGGAGTTTTCTTCTAGAAAGAATTTTCTATCTGCAGTTTGGAGGGGAAGAAAAAGAAAAATAAGTTTTTGGGGAAAGTACAAGGATGTGCGTATTTTTGGTGAAAAAGAATGTGTATACTTGTGCATGCCTGCTTAGGTTTAATTTTTTTTAAAAGAAAGAAAATGTGTGTCTTTTTGCATAGATTAAATACAACTTATTTAGCTATGTTTTTGTTTTATGCTATATGTGTTTGCAAATGGATTAATGCGAGAATTTCAACCAAGAGGTATGTTTAATTTATATATTTTAGTGAGGACAAAAGAATTTTGAAAATCATTTTCCTCTTTTAATGTAAAAAAAATATTTTATTTTATTTATGATTAAAATTTTGATTAAAATAGTTAAACATATTTGAAATTTTGTTGATTTTGGTATTTAAAAATAAATTACATAGTAGTGTATGTTCTGTGTTGTCCAAATATAAATTACTTTCAAATATTGAAATTGAGATTTAAAGGTTTTAGTAATTCCTAGAGAAATGAAAGTTGATATTTTGCTGCACACATGCAATTGAAGGTGATTGCTTATAGGATTAAAAAATTTTACTTTGTTTACAAGTGTGTCATTTTAGATAATAAAGTATATTCTTATTCATAAGTTTAAGATATTGAAAAGACATTACATACATATACGAGTATATATATATATGTATATATTATATAATATATATTAGATGTCCTTAGGTTAGTAAAAAACCATCAGTACATATAACTTCATCCACCTTTTCGAACACTTTTTTTTAATAATAAGCGCTCAGATATATTGTCATATATAATGGTATAGTAATTATATGTGCATAAATAAAGGCTTAGATTCTAACATTACAAAGTTTAAATGTTTCCTCTTGAGAAAATGGCTTCATATTCTAAAAAAAAACTTCACTTTCATTCATAAAGCTCAACTTTTGTATGAAATTATTGATGTACATTTCAATGGATTTTCATTCTACGTGTGCTTAAACTAAGATATGGCAATTTTAATTAATAGTGAAATTGAATTTACATACGTATGGGAGTTTTACAAAAACGGGGAGTTAATATGGGAGTTTTACATTACCTCTTCACGCCCTTGGCCACATATGTGGACGTTAAATTTTTATAATTATAGTTACTGTCAATAATAAAATGAACAAAAATTTGGTAATAACTTATTCACTATGCAATCCCTCAACATGAGAAGTAAAAATTTTATGTTTTGACTGCATCGATGTACAGTTAGAGATATTAAAAAAGTCTGAAGTAATTTTTGGCAGTTAGTTGTTGTTGGATTATTTTAACAAATCGTTAATATTGGATAAAAATAATATCAGATATATTCGTATTAGATATATTAAGCTTTAATAATTTGCATAAACGTAAGAAAGAAATTTACTGTTAGTTTATTTTATTTTATAAGAAATCATTTCACTCATAAATTACCATTAACGCCACGCGGCCACAAATGGGGATGTTATACTTTTGTGAATTTTTATTGCTTTTTCAATTTTTTAATTCCTATTAATGTAAAATGAATAACTCGTAAAATAAATTAAGTCATTTTTTTCGCACCATAAACAAATCGTCCCTGAAGAGATTAAATACAAATATTTCACCACTTTTCCTTAAAAATATACAATACTTAAATTTCACTAGTTTTTTATCCGATTAATAAAACTTTCTCTAATTTTTTTATTTGCTTTGTAAGGAAAAAATATGTTCACGTTTTATGGAAAAATTACTGGTTCATTTAAATAAGATAAGCCTAAACAATAATAGTGTTAAATTTAATTAAAAAATTGTTTTTCTTTTATTGTCAAAAAATAGTTGAAAAATGGTTTCGATATCAAACCCGTTGACCCATGTGTGAGAAAATGGATACAGCTTTTGCAACAGTGCTTTTGTCGCTGATAAATTTACTTTTAAGTGTTGTGAAATTTAAATTTGTACATCAATGAAAAAGAGAAACAATTAGGTAAATGTTACCAGAAATCGCACCCATGGTTTCTTTTAATATTCTTTTCCAAACATTTTATCCTTTAACTAGGACTTCCCTCAGAGGGATTAGTCTGAGCGATATTGCTGAGAACATTGATGTAATAATTACATGTGGAATCAAAGAAAGTGAGATGTTATCTTTAATTGTCCATATACTGCGACAAATTGAAATGACGAAAATAAACGAATCGTAGAATTACAAAATCTTATATATAAATTCGTATACACTGTTTAAAAAAATGGGAAATCAAACCATGCAAGACAGCCATGCATGGATATAAAATTGAAAGTACGCAATATATTAAAAGTAAAACAGAAAATGAAACACTAAATTATCTTATATCGGGATTTTAACTGTATAAAATGATGTCAAGAGCATAATCAGACGCTCTGCACCAATTTGAGTAACTTTAAATGGAAAATATATGATGTTTAAAAAGAATGGACTATACTTTATATCGTGTGTGCTCCCCCGGAATAGTTAATATTGTACAATATCTGTTTTCCACGGATGCAATGAGGTTGTCAATAACAGTTAAGGAATACTCTCCTCAAAATCTGATATAGTATCAAGGTACCGAATACATTAACAGTGGCATGCAATGCTTCGACAGAATGTGTTTTAGATATGCTCGATCGGATTTAAATGATGAGTGTATGCTGGCCACTACATACGCTGAATTGTTTTGTTTTCAAAAATATTCCGCACATGTTGAGCTGTATTTAGCATGTATTAAATAAAAGAAATTGGCAATGATTGCGACATAAAGTATGACACAAGATCTGAATATTAGGGTGGGTCGAAAAAAAGGAATTTTTTATTTTCGGAACGCTTTAGTTCGGAAAAGTTGCCTATTGAAATAAGAAGAAAAACGGCGTTAAAAATTTAAAAATCGGTTAACATCTTCCATTTGCGCATCGTACTTAAAATTGATGAAAAATTGCAAAAATCGCGCATTTTTTCTAATTTTTTAAGTTAATTAAAACTTTAAAAATAAACACGCTTTAGCTTTTTATGCTTGTTGCATGGTTTGCATAACCTAAATAAATTAAATTCCGATCAATAATCCAGTTTTTTTCTTCGCGTAAGAACATAGAAAAAACATAAATTTACCAATTTTTCGCAATTTTCACCGTGCAACTCTTAGTTTGTTTTGCTAGAACAAAACGACACAGAACTCACCACGTGGTGGTGGTTACACGTTGAGTTCCACCCACATCCTACTCAACCAACCGTCGAATTGTTGGCTGTGGTATTTATATTATATTAAAAAAGACCACATGCATGTCAATGTGTAATTCTAATTAAATGCTTATATAAAAAAACCCAAAGAAAATTCGTGTCTTTGAGTTGAGGTTCATGATTCTTCAAAGGAATTACAATTTGGGGTAAAATCGGATGCATTTACAAAACAGTTACAAAAAAGTTAAATGTGAAGGCCAAGCGGGAAGCTCGTGATCTTCAGCAAGCACTGAGTGATTCCTCAAATAGTTTTAAATTTCCTAAAGTGGCAGTGCACTATGAAATTGATAAACTCAAACACACTTATTTTGCAGACTCTGGGTATGAGGAAGATAAATACAAACCGAGTACATCGACTAAAAGCCCAAATGGCAGATGAGAATTAAAATTAACGGAACAGCGCTAAACAGCGATCGTTTCGGAGTTTCTGATTGGCCAAAAGCTGTAATAGTGTCAAGTGGATAACCGACACAGATTCTTCTGATGTGGTTGATAAGTGTAAAATAAAAAGAGACAAGAGTCGTTTTAGGACGGATTTGAAAAGCCGATTCACACCCCTTGAGGAAAGTTCGGGTATTTTTTTGATCGACAAAAATGAGATACTTTGTTCCTCGAAAAAGTTAAGGCCAAGCAATTTCACAGGAATGTGAAATAAGAACACTATTCTCTTGTCCAGGACCTGGATCAACTTATGTTGGACATGTATCTCCTTCCCCGAGTTCATCAAATGATATAAATCAAAGCATTATTTCTTGTTTGTCTGAACTATCAATATCACTAGAAAAACTTGGAGTAGTAAGGGTGTGATGGTACTTTAACAAACACTGGATGGAATAATGGTGCTTTCTCCCCAACTAGAAAATCATAAAATGTGGAGCATATGCATCCGGCATTTTAATGAACTTTCTTATCGCCAAATTTTCCAACGTATTCGCGGTCAAACTGAAGGGCCTAAATTTTTTAGTGGGCCAATCGGGTAGCAGCTCACTTGTTGTGAAAAAGCTCCTGTGGTCGATTGTGAACCCGCAGATTGCTCGATTACTGATATAGACAGAACTTTTTTGAGTGAAGAACAATAGTATTTTTGTTACATTTTGAATGCAACCACCTTGGAACATTGTCCAGAAGACATGGCGAATTGGGACCCTGGAACTTTGTCCAATTCCAGATGACTAACTGCGGCCAACCGAGTCCTTAGATTTTATTAGATTCATCCGAAAACTTAAAAGAAATAGTTGGCTTCATCCTAAAATCATACATGCATGTGTAATTTGCTATAAAATAAGCATGTATTTTACTGACGGACCAAAACAATTTTTCAAGCAATTCAAACATCACGCTTTTTATCCGACGAATTACTACGAGTTGTCGATCCAGTAATAGAACGAAATGCGTATTTTTGCGTATCCAGAGAATGTGCTGTTGGCAATGATTGTCTATTAAAGTAAACATATTCGGGATATTGGTTACAGAAGGGTCGTAAAAGCAAGACAAACAGTCCCGAGTGGTGGAAAATTGGCGCAGAGGCGGAGCCTATTGACACCACTAATATTTTATAGTATGCTTCACCTTAATAAAAACTCAGAAATTCTATTATTAAATATGCCGAAAAATACTACTCAAATTTAGTGGTGTCAATAGGCTCCTCCTCTGCGCCAATTTTCCACCACTGCGTCCCAAAGAAGAACACTGTTAGAAATGTAATGCCACCGAATGGAAACTTTCAAGCTTTCGATTACATAGAAATTATTAATTGGAATTCTTGTGCGGTGTATCTTTCCCCAATGCCGCGGGACCCAAGTGAAGATGATGTTAAATCGTTCATAACTTCTGACACTATTCTCATCAGAGAAATACAAATGTTTCCCTGTCACACCGATACTGTTAAGATGTGCGTCGAACTTGTGACAGAGACCTCGAATAAAGTATATAGACATGAAGCTAGATATGGCTATATACGAACAAAACTGAAAACTAAATCGGTTATGCCTCATCCACGTGCTAAGTACTGGGTCGTTTTGCTAGAACAAAACGACCCAGTGACAAGACGAACAAAACGACCCAGCGAAGAGTTGCATGGTGAAAATTGCGAATAATTGCTAAATTTATGTTTTTTTCTAAGATGTTGCGCGAACGGAAAGATTAGATTATTGATTAGAATTTAATTTATTTAGGTTATGTAAACCATGAAACTAGCATAAAAGCTAAAACGTCTTATTTTTAAATTTTTAATTAACTTAAAAAAAAATAGAGAAAAGGCACGATTTTTGCAATTTTTCATCAACTTTAATTACGATTCGCGAATGGAAGATGTTAACCGACTTTAAAATTTTTTATGCCGTTTTTCTTCTTATTATAATAGGCAACTTTTCCGCAGTAAAGCGTTCGAAAAATAGAAAATTTCTTTTTTTGACCCACCCTACTGAATATATCGTCTGCATAACTTTTGAGTTGTCAAAGTGTCATTTGAAGTAATTTACAAATCAATACATATTTATTCAGCAAATCATGCAAGCTAACATACGCCAATATGAACCCGATTCTGAAATTTTATCAGAATAAGTTAATATATAAAAAATCTACTAATGATAATTGAGAACATGACCTTATGATAAAATGTCTAGAAAAATGAATCAGAAAAAAAAATTTAAATCACATTTAAAACGGCACTTCCCTCTGTTAGTGGCTTTGGCGAGAGAGAGGAAAGCCTAGAGAAGGAACACTTTAAGAAGTACTTTCGGGCAACCTACTCGCTGTTTCATACAGGTCTTTATTCAATATTTACACAATTTATTTAATGCTAGGTGGGTATCCATCAGTTTTGTTGCATTTAAATTGCATGTTTTGCGGAGGAAATGCAGCATTAAGAAATATTTAAAGTTGCTATACCTAATAATTCCAAATTAATGGTAATTGAGATCACTTTCCGTTAATTTCATCTTTTTAAATTTTAAATTTTTTAGAAACCCTTCATAGAAATAATTGTATATTTTAAAACTAACCCGAAGCAAAATTTCAAGATTTTGGGCTCAGCGGTAACACAGAAATAGAAAATTTTCGAAAGTTTTTTGTTTCTGCACTATTTTATATAGCGACATTTTTAGAAATTGTTCTATTGCGAGAATTTACGTCATGATAAATACAGCCATGTGAATTTTCATGTTTATATTCCTAACAAATCCATGTACTTCGTTACTTAGATCATCTTTAGATTTTTTTCCGCTTTGTTTAGTCTTTCGATTTTTTAGAATTCGTTGTACAATGAGCATTTACATCTTATAAATTACTACCATGCCAAAGTTCTAGTTTATATCCCCAACAATATCCCAAAAATTTCAGTATTCCAAATAAATCATAGCTTAGAACCTTTCTAGAAATTTTTACGTATATCCGTCAAATTGAACCTTTTAGAGAGCGTTCATTACGAGTATTTACATCTTAAAAGTAACTACCTCACCAAATTTAAAATTTCTAAGCCAATCAATATCGCAGAAATCGCAATTTTAGAACTTTTTTGCTCCTGCAGCGATGTAGGTTATTGTACTGACATAAAATACAACCTTTTTTTTCGGAGCAGAGATGGCCACCAGCATTTTTTTAAGTTAGCTATGTAGTTTCAGAGATAACACCTCACAAACGTACAAGCATTACTATATAACGCTTTATAATATTAGCATTAGATGTACAGATACAAAAGCCATTTATCTGTTACAAACTGAAGTGCCCGGCGTTGCCCAGAATTTGAAGGATGTTTGTTCTGAAAAATCAATTTCAAAATTTAACATACAACAGAAAACAAACATTAAAAAAAGCAGTCGAAATGTTGTATGAATGAATCATATGAAAACGCTATATAAAAATGTATAAATGTATATAACAGAAGCAAAAGAATACAGCTATAAATGAACTTATTTCAATTTATAATTGGAGCAATAATGTTAAAATACGCCAATATTTCCCTAATCGGATTTTTATCATGCTTCAATACATTTTTCACACGCATATGACATTATACTATATCCACCACGTCCTTTACATTTCCAATATGACGTAATATTTTCCCCTTCCACGTGGAAACCTTGAAATAGAAAAGTTATGAAGTTATATTCACTTTCATTTAAATTCGTCAAACTATTTATTTCATTTTCTTTTTTCACGCGAATATCTTGCAATAGAAAAGTTATGATGTAATATTCACCTTTTTTTTAAATTCGGCAAACTATTTATTTCATTTTCATTTTTCATGTGGAAATCTTGCTGTAGAAAATTAATTGTTGTAGTAATAATTTTATTGTGTATTTTAATTGTTGACAACTGCTATAACGAAAAATGTTTAATTTGATAAGAAATTGCTGTTAAATTGGTGTTTTTTTATTAATTAGAAATTAACTATAAATTATTTCGATTTCGGATTACTTTAGTTGCGTCGGCCATGTTTTAATAGACATGTACGTATTTTTTCACAATTTTGGCTTCTAAATTGTGGATTTTTATAGAATTACAAACAGACAGATAGACACGTTTTCATTTTTATATATATCTCTATTCTAAAAAAAGTAACTAACGCTGTCACCGCCGCCTCCGGGTTTGAATTTTTTTGTGACCGGAGGTCTTTCTTCGTTAATATTAAGAAAACTGTTGCATACAAAAATATGAAAATCGGTGGTATTATAGAGAAATGTTTGATCAACACGCTGATGCAGACAGTTTTCAAATCGAAGAATTATTTTAAGAGATATTTAATGCTAAAGTTGGACAAAAACGTTCCATTAAAAAGTTTTATAGGAGCAAAAACTATACATGGGAATTTAATCATTTTTAAATCGTTTTATTCAATAGAAGATCCCGGTGTGCAGATTCCATTAATTTTTTTTAATTTGACTCATTTTTTGAGGTTTTATTTCTATTTTAAATTCAAATATTCAGCATTTCGACAGATATTTTTTACATATTTTAGAAAATGGTGTTAATTTAAACTGTTGCCAAGTGTATAAACAGCGCAAACAATAATGTTTGCTTCAAATAAAAAAAATATTTACACGTTACTATTATAAACAGAAAAAAACCTTCAAATTAGAATTGAATAATTAGGTATAAAAAGCAGGCACTTATTGGAAATTACGCCAAAAAAACTATATTTACATGTGAATTTTAGAAGAGAAAGGATATTGTAAAATAAATACATTAACATGCGTTAGAAGTCTTAAATAGAAGAAATTACGTCACATTACACTTATTATGCAAAATGAACAAAAAAAGAAAAAAAATTGCAAAACAGTTTAAATTTAAAAATTAAGCGAGACAAAATATTAGAGGTTAAATATTAGACTTTTTCAAAATTTTATTATTTGTAGAAATATTAGATCTTTTTCAAAATTTTATTATTTGTCGTTTGATGTGAGGTGTTCAGCTAAAAGTATGCAAAATTTCATGTCTCTAACTTAATTAGGGGATGAGTTAGAAAAATTGCTTAAAATACATAAGTTAAAGCCCAGAGGGTTAAATATTAGACCTTTTTCAAAATTTTATTACTTGTTGTTTGATGTGAGTTGTTCAGCTATTAGTATGCAAAATTTCATGTCTCCAATTTAATTAGGGGCTGAGTGAGAAAAAATGCTTAAAATACAGAAGTGAGAGACTGGAGGGCTAAACATGACTTTTTCAAAATTTTATGGTTTGTCGTGTTATCGCAAGTGTTCAGCTATAAGTATGCAAACTTTCAAGTCTCCAACTTAATTAGGGGATGAGTTAGAAAAATTGCTTAAAATACATAATTTAGAGCCCAGAGGGTTAAATATTAGACTTTTTTCGAAATTTTATTATTTGTCGTTTGATGTGAGGTGTTCAGCTATAAGTATGCAAAATTTCATGTCTCCAACTTAATTAGGGCCCGAGTTAGAAAAATTGCTTAAAATACACAAGTTAAAGCCCAGAGGGTTAAATATTAGACTTTTTCAAAATTTTATTATTCGCCGTTTGATGTGTGGTGTTCAGCTATATGTATGCAAATTTTCAAATCTCCGACATGTATAGTTTCTGAGAACGGGCTCTGTGACAGACGGACAGACAGACAGACAAAGGAGTGAGACATTTAGGGTTTCGTTAGATGAACGAAACTCTAAAAACATGCTGCGGATGACTGTAACAACATTCTAAAATTACATTACCATCAGCGATCTGCCAATCCCGAATTTAGTTTATATTCGTTTCATATATTCATATTCTTTTGTGCGGCCCTGTAAAATAACTATCAATAATATATACCGTAAAACCTCTGAATAGCGGACACCTCGAGAATGCAGAATGTGTCCTCTATTTGGAGGTGTCCGCTACTGAGAGTAAAACATGTACAGTTATTTAAGTGCTGGTAATCGAAAAAATGTCCGCTAAATAGAGGTATCCGCTAATCGGGTGTGTCCGTTATGGAGGTTTTACCAGTAAAACCTCTGAATAGCGAACACCTCGGGAGGGCAGTATTATTATTTGTTTGCCCACCAAAACTGGTTGCCACGGGTTGTTGCAAGGTTTGTGATCACGTGGTTGAAACTGATTTATTCAATATTACTGCGTGCGTATATATATATTTTTTTTTTATTTGCTCCATGTGTTCAAACCAGTTTTCTACGAAAACATCCACCTGTGAAAGTGACGCACACCAAATTTCTGTGACGTATGCAAATAAATTGTGCTTTTTTATCAGTTTTTTTTTAATATAATTTTTAAACGGTTTGGAACTTGTTTTTCATAGTAGGTGCATTCAGTAGGTGACCCTCATAGGTACTTTCTGGTGCAATCAGAAACGAAATCCGACAAATATTTTTTGAGTTATGCTTGACGAAAGGTTTTTATTAGGCTTTTTTTTTTTTTAGTAGGACATGGCGTTAATATTCCATCGTAGCTGTAATGTGTCCGGACAGTAATATTTCGCTGAGTATTAGCCTTCGCTTCGCTCAGACAATAATTTTATATCGTTAATTTATAATTATTAAATCCTTAACTTTGGATGCCATAGATGGCTCATAGATGGGGAGCACCACGAAATTTAATTTAAAAATTATTACAATTAGAAGATATTTCTTTAACCAAAACTTAAAATATTAAAGAACTGCTTTTCAGGAAATGTTAACACCTTATGTTTTCATATCTGTAAATCATATTTACTTAAATGATTTAATTTTAACTAAAAAAACGAAAGCCTAAAATTTGCAAAAAAGTTCGAAAATTCTTTTAATTAAATCTATCGGTCAATGAAATTTAGTCAATTTAAAAATTCACAATGTCTCAAAAAATAAATTTTGAATTAAAAAAATAGTTCATAAGATGTTTAACAACTTAGCCTTAAAATGGAAAAGATATTACAAAAATTCTGTAAAATTGAGTATATTATTTAAAGAAATCTATTCCGGTGAAACAATTTTATACCCCGAAGCCTAGCATCAAACCGGGAACCTTTTGATTAGCAGGCAAATACGGTACAACGGGGCCCTCTATCCTGCATAAATAACATTGAAATTAAGGTTCTGTTTTAAAATTTAAATTTCAAATGTGGTCGGATGTCATTAAATTTATTGATTTAATTATAATAATTTATGACTTTTGAAAATTTTATGATTTTTTCCTCGACGCGTCACTGCAGCGACGAGAAAATGCCGTAAAGTGAATGTGAAAGCCATTAAAAGTTTGAAATAAAACAAAATTCTTTTGTGAAATAGTACTTGCTAAGATACGGACGGTATTTAATTAAAAATCTGAAAACGGAAGGTTAACCGTAAAATTAGAAATACTATAAGATTCCGTACATTGGCAATAACTGAAACCCGTCAGCAAAAAAGACAGATTTTCACATAAGTTAATGTGAATCGATTAAAAGACACAATGTATCATAATATACTGCGATTTGTATTTCCCCTGTTTTCCATATTTATTAATGTAATTTAAATTCTATTTAAATTTAAATTTACACGGTTAATTTGAATCTAAGTCGTAAATAAAATAATATTAAATTATTTAAAGTTTCAAAAACTTTTTCCATATACTATTTGATTATGACATGAAATGCATTGAGACCTACAAATAATATCTTTAAAAGCTTCTGGCCTGGAATAGATATGCTTTTGCGTTTTGTATTATTTTATTCTCACTACATAAGACTTTTGTGTTTAGCATTTCTTGCTTTCATAAAAATGCATTTTTTACGCTTTCTGAAAACAAATTTCGAAAAGAAAGTGTACATGGTGTAAAAATCGGCCTATATTATTGACATCCTATTTGTGTCATTTCTGAGTCAGTGTAGCTTATATATCTGTTGTCTCAGAATGTATCATCTTGTATATGAAATATGCTCTGTTTCTATGTTTAAGATATAAAAATAATTCAGATGAAAAGGAATGTCTGCGTTGGCTTAGTTCCAATATTGCATTTTGGTTCATATTTTAAGAAGCGAGAACTAAGGAAAGAATTTTAAAAATCTGACAAACGGTAAAATTATTTTTCATAGTTTAAATTTTATTTTTTAATTAATAAAATAAGGTACGGGACATGTTTAAATTAAAATTAGTTTATGAAGGAACAAAATGATGTAAATTATGTTATACAAAAAGCTTTTTATATTTTTCAATACATTTGAAAAGTGTTTATGACTTGCGCTTGACTGTTAGTCTGCTCGTCGGCACGTCTGGCGTATGCCCGTCTGTTTGTGCTCTAATTATCGTAAATATCCTCGGATTGTCCCGTAAATTGTATATGATACCGACGTTTACTATAGAGCAATCTCTATTAAAAATGAAGTGCGTAGCACTTATAGTTGGTTGACAGGGGCTATCAAAAGTATTCCATTACGTCACGATCAATGGGAAAAATGCAATGGGTCAAGTAGATTTAGATTATATTACACTATTTTAAACACTGTGAAATTAATATGCATTCATGAAGTGCAGTAAATAACATGCTTTCTGTAGAATACGGGATTCAAAGCATTTTTTAATCATTTACAGGGTCACACAAAATAATTTTCTTTCATAATGGTATACGGGGGAAAATCGTTTGCAGTATATTTTAGTAATGTTAATCTATTTCAAGCATAATGAAAATTATATACTATATTGAGTTTTAATATAAGTTGCGTACTAAGAAGTATGATATGAGTGGCATTTGTTTTTTATTTACATGGATACAAAAATTATTTTGTTATAGTAGAGTCTATAAGCGATAATATCTGAAAGTGTCTTTTAAACTTTGATTTGCGTGGTTGCGTTTAACTAAATTCCTGCATCGTACGTGATGTGTATAAATTACGTTGACCATATACTGAGCTGCAGAAAGATACTGGCTATGGGAGGGAGTTACTTAAGGGTAGTTCTTAACTTCATTATGCATTTCCCTTCTGATCTATATTTAGTATACTAAAAGACGTTTATGGAACGGAAATAAATACATACACAGGGTTTTGCAATGCAAAGTAAAAGATACATTGCACAATTGTTGGTGATTGAAGGAAATGCGTTTTAAGTTGTGTTATGAGTTAATCACTGATTTAAATTTTAGTTTAATATATGATGTTTTATAAAGGCTGAAATAATATACAGGGATCTACCAAAGAATTTGAATGAATTTCTATCCATAGGCAAAAATTTCTAAAAGGAATTCTCTAACTGAATTAAATTTCAGCATGCTATGTAGTATATATGCGAACCTATAGATAATGTACAGGTTTGAACAAACTAATTAAACTACTTTTTCGACTTTCAATGGTTATCTGTTTAGTTACATATCTTCTTCGGAACTTATACTTCTTCTTACATATCTTCTTCTTTTTTAACAGAAGAGTTTCATTTAAGTTTTATGGATATGTTGAAAAGTGTTTCGTAATCTATGAGGTTTTGTTTTTCATTCTTATCTATTATTCAACTATATACAGTTAGTCTGAATTTACCTATATGATTAAAAATGAATTAAAAATAAATTTGAAAATGTAATATGATAAGACAAAAAAATTAAGCTTAAAAATATTAACAACTAAGAAAGTAAGTAAGGATAAATATGTTCATACTTTACACTATATTAAGAATGATTTCTAATATGTATTCGAATAGAAGCTCATACACTGTGAAAAAGACAAATGTTTCTAAATCTACAGAAATGTAACGTAACCTCGAACATAAATAAACTTTATAACCTCTTCCGAGTTGCCGAATGTTGACGGCTAGCGTTCTTTACCTTTATAAACCACAGAATTTAATATATATATATTTTTTTAAATGAACGAATTTAGAAAAAAAACTTTCTTTTTTTTTAAACTGTAAAAAATTCGTGTAAAGTTGCTCCATAAAATTGGTTTAACTGGTGTAATTTAAACTTATAAAATTGGTGTAGTTTAAACTTATACAACTGGTGTAATACTACACCATAATAATGTGAAAATATCGGAATTCATATTATTATAAGGTAACGTAACACCAGTTATATCTGTTAAATCACTCCATAAAATTGTGGCATCAATACTGCCGCAAATTTTATGGGGCAACGTTACACCAATTTTTTTGCAGTGTGCCAGTTTTCTCAAACTGGAATATCGGTTTTTAGGATTCTATCAATTCTTAATAAAAAAATTTTATTTGCGTAGTTGAATTTATATGGAACAATGGAAAAATGTGATCTGATTGATGGACTGCCTAGTTGCGTGGAAACTTTACATCCAGTTGAGAGGTGATCGCGATGTTGCAAGGGCACTAAGGAGCCTTAACAAAATTATGTTTACGCGTGGCTGGTAGCCACAATAAGAAAATAACTATAAAAAGTTAATAAAAGAGTAATTTAAGATTAAGCACGTAAAGTACTCAAAGTTTAACAATGTAAGAGAAAAAAAAGAAAGAAAAAAAAGGAAGATTTAGAAAAAAATAGAAAAAAAGAAATTCTATTAGTTCTGAAAAGGCCAGGCGAAAAAGCTACCAGCCCCATCCTAAAAAATACTCTTTTCAGAGACCATACATTAAGTTAAGCTGGTAAAAATGCTAATTATGTATCAGAAAAGGATTTTTTTTTTTAATAACAAGAGCAAGAGTAATTAACTAATATTAATTTTTATGTTAATTTTAATGGTGTTAATTTATCATGTTTAGCAGTAAAACATTTTTGCTGAACATTTTTGTCTATTTACTTGAGATTTGGTAACATCCGAATATCCTATATTTTTGTTGGAAGAACTAAATAACGCACTTTAAAAAATGCTTAAAAACGTCTCCGAAAATCAAAGGAAACAAAAAGAAATTGTTTTTATGGATGCTTCAGTAAATTTAGCTATTATATTGGTTTCTGAGTTTTCTAAAGATAAAGAAAGCTTATTTTCTTTGCTAAAGAAATTTTGTTTTTACATTATTGAGTGAAACAATAAATAACTGAAATTATATTACATAAAATTATGTAAGTTTCATTTGGAACTAAAAAGGGAAGAAGAAGTGTTTCCTCACAGAAAAAAGTAATCATTTACAAAGCATTATACTTAACTCCGTGAAAAACTTAAAACGTTTGTTGCTGTTCTATTCTTGAGTTTGATTACTTAAATACTCCTTTAAATATACTCGTATGTTATGTGAGGAAACGTATGTGTATATGTTCTTTAAAAGTTGACATACTAAGACAGCCAAATTCGAAACAATTTCGTGTAAAAATATTAATATTACACGCTAGAACATTATCTAGTTAAAAGTAAATATCATTAAATCGTCAATTTAAAATTAATTAACTGAACATTAATGTTCTTTTTCATTATTTTTTAACTATTTGTTTCACTATCAAAATATATAATGTTATTAGACTGTGTATATGTAATGCGTCTTGGGGTGTGATAAGAACATGCTTCAAAATCATACATTGTTCCAAAGACGTTATGTTTGAAATATTGAAAAAAAAATTGAATAAAAAAAAAGCCCTATAAAGCACCAAAGACATGAATTAAATGTCTTTTCCAGCACATCTCGCGTACTTTGTAATTCATTGTTTCTGGCATTTTTCTTGCACTTTTACTGTCTGTTACCTAATTTTTTGCGATTTCTTGTATTTTAATTGTTTTAGTGCTCGGTGCAATTTTTTTTTTCTCTATTACACTTTTCCCAAATTTTATCGTACAAAATGTGATCTTCGAACTGTGATTCTCGAATATTTGTTGAATAAAACACATTTACAAAAGGGTAAGATTATTTGCTTATTGTATTCCATTTAGCATCAAATATTTGCGAAATGATTAAAAGTATTCCATTATCTACGCATGATGCTTGATTTTTCTTTGTATAATTTTATTTTTAATTTCGAAAAGTAGCTCCCTTTTTACGTTCTTATATCTTTACAAAAAGAAAGTATTGGATTAGTGAAAATTTTCGACTTTCGGTTTTCGACGGATATACACATTTTAGGGGTCGGAGATTTCGAAAAACAAATTTTACAAAATGTCTGTCTGTGAGTCTATGAGTCTGTCTGTCGGTATCTGACACAAATTTTGTGGGCGCACTATCTCAAGAACTAACGCACAGAATTTAATAAAAATTTACATTCAGTTAGCCCCTGATATAAATTGGTGCTGATTAGTTTTTGGTGTAAATCGCCCAACAGGTAGCGCTGCTATGCAACATTTTTCACGGTTTCCACAATAGCTCAATCTCCAGAACTAATGCACGAATTTTGATGAAAATTCAGATTCCGTTAGTCCTTGACATGAATTGATATTTTATACATTTGGGTGTAAATCGCTCAACAGGTAGCGCTGCTATACTGCATTTTTTGTAATTACTTCAATAGCTCTATCTCAAGAACTAATGCTTGGATTTTCAACAAATTTCAGATTCCGGTATACCTAGTTATGAGTTAGTGCTGGTTAGTTTTTGGCGTAAATCGCTCAACAGGTGGCGCTGCTATGCTGCAATTTCCAGAATTTCCAGCATAGCTCTATCTGAATAACTAATGCACGAATTTTCATCAAACTTCATATTCAGGTATACCTCGATATCAATTAGTGCTGCTTATGTTTTGCTGTAAATCGCTCAACAGGTAGCGCTGCTATGCTACATTTTTCAGAATTTCCGCTATAGCTCTATCTCAAGAACTAATGCCCGAATTTTCATCAAACTTCAAATTCAGATATACTTTGATATGAATTGGTGTTAAATTGATGTAATTTCTTGTTTTACTATTTAAATTATTTAATAGACGTGATTTATATAGAAGAAAGTTTTGTGATGACCGCAACATACTAGTTAATTTATGTAAGACTTCAAGGAAAGTGTAGTTACTTTATCATGAAAATTTCATGTATTGCAATGAGATTAATTTATTTATAATACTTTGTAAAATTATTTTTAATGATTGTATTAGACCGGGAGTCGACTGCGCAGACATTCACGTCATCGATTTGGAAGTTGAAATTCAGGATTGGACAGAACGCGATTAGCATATTAGAATGCAACTGGTCTGATAAGTCATATCTTCGTGGAAACCACCTTAAAAGTCGATTTTAGTGGTTGACTCGTAGGTTTATCATTGAGTTATCCTGTTCCCAATGGTATGAAATCATGGAGGACTGGAAACAGAAAATACAATGTTAAACCTACCACTCAACCACTAAAATCAGGTTTTGAGGTGCTTTCGACCAAGATATGATTTGATAGACCAATTGCGTTTTAATATTCGAATCGTGTTTTAACTATTTCTGGCATTTCAGTCTCCAACTCGATGATGTGATTGTCTGTGCTGTCGCACCCCGGTCTATATGTATAGAGATTGATTGTTAATATAATGCCTTCGATGCAAGAGTTAGTTTAAATCTCTGAATAGCACAACTTTCACAATTTCATTCTTTGGTATTTTTATATGTCTTCAAATTTTAAGAGGTAATCAAATAAACAATATATATATATATGTATATAGGATAAAGTGCCCATATTTCGTCCCCCTTAACTTCTCCGCTTCTGCGAAAGTGGCGCCACTTATGACGCAAAGCACGGGGGACGGAAGGTAAAAGGGATAAGCGTTCAAAGTTTCGTTCACCAAGACGCATACATAAATTAAAGACGGTTAATTTCCTATTTTTAGAATACCTGAGTTCTTATTACGTCGTCTGTAGAACGCTATTTACTGTAGTGTAAGTATTTATTTCTTATTCATTGCATGTATTTTATGTTGGTAAGATAAGATACTGATAGTACCAAGCAGCGAGTTTTAGGACGCTCAGTTCATCTAACGGGAACTGAAGTTCCGTCACATTGGGAAGTAGCGTAGTCCCAAATTCGTCCCACTTGCAGTTCTTATTTTCGTCCCGGGGACGAAATTAGGAATGCTTTTTCATGACATTTTTTTTTCCAATTTTCCCCTCATGTTCGGATGGCTAATGTTTCGTTATGTTATTGTTCCACTGATGATTAGTACAGTTCATTGTGCCATACTTTAATGTAAATTAAATTACTTACTCATTTAGAAATAAATTTTGATTTAGTTATAAATTAACCCTCTCGCTGCGTAATTGTTTTATCGAAATAGCTTCAAAAATTGTGTATTTAAGAATTTTTATTTTTTTGGCACCGGTTTTTCAAAACAAAATTTTTTGTTTAATTTAATCGGAAAAATGCTCCGATTAAATAAGGCAAAATTTACAATAAAAAATAACTGGTGGGAATAATCAAGGAGGGTTAATTAGACGGAAAAATGCATCTCCGAGGATATATCGGGGTCCGCAGAGACAGCGTTAAGCCTCGGCGTATTGTTTTTTGGGGGACGAAATTGGGACCATTTTTTTTCCTTTGCATTTTTTACATACTGTTGAAAAATTTTGTTCGCATTGTTAAAATTTTTGGTACGATATTTGCCTATGTTTCTATGTGCTTCGGTAGTTAGTCTATCTAAAATCCAAATTTGGTAGATTTTCACTGAAAATTACAACATCCAAAGGCCTAAAAGTGACTGGGGGCGATAATAGAGCACCTTGCCCTATATATTGAGATACTTTAAAATATGTGTAATTTTTTTTCTGAAAATAATATATATATATTACCCGATACATAGATAAAGAATATCGATACAGCCATTACAATATGAAGATGTAATTTATTTTGTTGAAGCTTGCAAAACGATATTTTTCATATCCGTATTAATCTATACGAATAAAAGAGAATTTCGGTCCGCCCGTCTCTCTCTCTCTCTGTGCGATGGCTAGAAAATTCGATGGGGCGCACGAGGCGGCCGAAAATTTGTGTGAGGATACCCCAAACTGTTCCTGATGCACCCGCGATACAAAAACTCATCTATTTGATATCATGTCAAGGACAGCGTTTGCGCAAGTGCATGCCCACGAACTCATTTACGCATCGGGAGATAGCAAAGAAACTTTTTCGACCAATAGACTTCGTTCGGAACAATAGGAGTATTATTTACAAAATAAAATATGTGAAAATTTCGATTAAATTAAAACCTAAGTGTTTTGTCGTGGTTTTGCCCACCCAGCGCGCCATTTTAGAAGTACTGATAAACCAAAAAAATGTTTTTAAAGCGAACACATTTTTCTTATCGATGGCGAGATCGGTTTTAAAAGTATGAATTTTCAACCTTTCAAATACACCGGCAGGTCACTTCCCGCCTCACGGAGACGATATTTTTCTACACTAATAGTAACTAAACGCCCACATTTTCAAACATTTTTAGAGCATCTCAGCACACCAGATTTGCATCACCCTCAAAAATTTTGAAACGTTCGGACGAATAGAAATATTTTTTACAAAATAAAATATGCGAAAATGTAATATCTATAATAATAAAAGAAAGTTTCACACTGTCTGTGTATCTGTGTGTATGTGTGTGCGATGGAAAGAAAAATCTACTGGCCATACGAAGCTAAACATTTTTGCGAGGATAGCCCAAAGTGTCTCCTGATGACCCTCAGAGTCAGAATTTTAAATTTCAAATAATTAGTTGAGTTATTCATTAAACATCGCTACCCAATCTCATCAAACGGTCATGGACAGCGTTTGCGCATGCGCACGAACTCATTTACACAGCTGAGGAGATAGCAAAGAAAAGTTTTTCGGCTTTATTTCTGTTTTTCGATTGTTTTTTTTTTTTTTTTTTTTTAATCGAAATCGACCAAACCGCTCTGTACAGTTAAACTTGCCCTACCAGTGGACGAGAGGTTCTGCTCTCGAAGCTGGTAAACGGAAGGTACTGGGTTCTAACCCAATCGCGCCCGGCGACCTAATCGTTAGGAATTTTTCGTGGTTTTCATCGAAGCTTCGATTTCCATGCGTAAATATGGGTTAGGTTCCCTTAGAAAGACCCCCACGGTGGGCACTCTCCCTCGGGTCTATATCCCTTGTGCAGATAATCGGCCGTTATAAAAACACCTATACCAGTTAAAATTTAAAGACATTTTCCGGAAGATCGTATTCTTACGTCTCAAATACCGCAGACAATTAAACAAACTCTGTCAGTTAACCGCTTGAATTTGTTTTTTAAAAGGGTCTTTTCCCCCCTTTATTGCAACGCCATTCCAGGACGCAGTTTTAGAACTACTGACCAACCAATTATATGCTCTTAAAGAATAAATATTCTTCAAATCGATGGTTCTATCGGATTTTAACAATATAATCTTTACTCCTTTTAAATACACCAGCTAACGCAGGTCTATTCGCGCTTCACGGATAAGATATTTTATTACGCTAAAAGTAACTAAACACTCGCATTTTAACACAAGCTTTTTAGATCGTCTCAATAGATCAGATTTACATGACCTACAAAAATTTCGAAACGTTCGGATCAATAGAAATGTTTTATAAAAAATAAAATATACGAAAGTTGAGGCTAAATCAGTAAAAACATGAGTGTTTCGTCTCAGTTTCGTCCTTTCGGCACGCCATTTTAGCGGTATGGATACACAAAAAATATATTATTAAAGCGGAAGCCTTCTTTCAATCGGTTGTGCAATTGTTTCCAAAATATATGTATTTTAACCTTTTTCAATACTCTTGCGATCTCAAACGACTTCGTGCTCATGGAGACAATATTTTTCTACGCTAAAAGTAACTAAACGTCCTTTTAACACGGTCTTTTTAAAGCATCTTAATAGATATTACTAAAGAAAATTTTGAACGTTCAGAAGTGTAGAAATATTTTTTACAAAATAAAATGTGTAAAAATGTCGATGAAGCCAGAAAAACCTGAGTGTGTTGTCGCGGTTTCACTCGCTTTCGGTACTCCAGAAATCAAATTACGCAAAATAGCATGTACTTTCAATTCAATATTTTTTTGCGAATTTTTTCATTTAAAAATATAAATTCAGACAAAATCGAGTTAAATATATAAAATCACACAAATTTCAGGTTCATTTAAGTGACATTCATCACACGCCCGGGATACGCCGGGCGGATCAGCTAGTATACATATAAATTAAATTTCTATTTGTACCACGAAGCCATTATCAATGAAAATACAATGGGCTCCAATGTGGTTATTTTTTAAATGATGAAATGTGATAATTAATTTTAAATGCAAAATTATTTTCACATATTTATATGGGGATTTTCCAATTTGTTTATGATTATTATTATTATTATTATATAAATATTTTATTTTACTTTTACTTTAAAACCTCTAGTAGAAATAAAAGAGTAAATTTATTACATGCTTATGCTAAGTGAAACAATTATCCTCATGAGGCAACAAATAATTTTCGTGTGGGATCTATTAAACATGTTAAAAGTTTATACTAAAAATAAAACTTTTTGAAAAGTATCGGAGAAAAAAATCATCTGCTATGAAAAAAAAAAATAATAATATTTGAAAAAAGCCAGTGTAATTCCTTTTACCCATTTCTTGCTTTATCATAATATTACGAGGGCTGTATGATAAGTACCTGGCCTCGGCCAGAGATGGCGCTACTAGAGTTTAAAAAATGATTTATTTCGCAATGGCGATCTTTTACAACAAACTTGGCTAATCGCCAAGTCGCTACGTGGTTTAGTCTCTGAGTGGTAGTCATTTCAATAGAACAACTTTGGTGATATTTCAACAATGGAAAAAATTAAATATCGAGCAGTGATAAAATACCTGTTTTTGAAAAAGAAAACTAATGACGACATTAAAGTGGAACTCAGCGAACTTTATGGGGACTTTGCACCTTCGTTATCAACCATAAAATATTGGACAGCTGAATTCAAACGCGGCCGTACAAGCATTTTTGATGAAGAACGTCCAGGTCGTCCAGCTGAGGTTACGACATCAGAAATGATCGAAAAATTCTACGATATTGTGATAAATGATCGGAGAGTGAAAGTACGCGAGATTGCTGAGACTGTGGGTATCTCAATTGAACGGGTGCAAAATATTTTAACAACTCATTTGGTTATGAAAAAGCTTTCGGCAAGATGGGTGCCGCGATTGCTCTCTATTGACATTAAACACACTCGTGTTTCAATTTCAAAAGAATGTCTGTCGAAATTAAAGCACAATCCAAATGATTTTTGGCGTCGGTTCATAACAGTTAAAGAAACGTGGTTTCATCACAGTACGCCAGAGACTAAAGAACAGTCCAAACAGTGGGTTTTTTGTGGACAACCTGCGCCAAAGAAGGCCAAAGCGACTTTATCTACGAACAAAGTCATGGCTACAGTGTTTTGGGATGCACGCGGCATAATTCTTGTCGATTACCTTGAAAAGGGCAAAACAATCAATGGAGAATATTATGCCAAGCTTTGGATCGTTTCGACCATGTTATGAAAGAAAAACGTCCGCATTTGGCGAAGAAAAAAAATCTCTTTCATCAAGACAATGCACGCGTGCACACCTGTGTCGTCGCCATGGCAAAATTCCATGAATTAGGATACGAACTGCTGCGGCATCCACCACATTCGCCAGATTTAGCTCCTAGTGATTATTTTCTATTTCCAAATATGAAAAAATGGCTTGGTGGAACAAATTTGGCTCTAACGATGAGGTTATTGCTGAAACAAACGCCTATTTTGAAGGGTTAGAGAAATCGTATTTTTTAGAGGGGATACAAAAAATAGAAAAGCGTTGGGCTAAGTGTATCGAACTAAAAGGAGATTATATTGAAAAATAAATCGCATGTTAGACATAAAAATGCATTTTTCTTGTCAAGGCCAGGTATTTATCATACAGCCCTCGTATAATGGTATATATGTAAATTTTAAAAAGATGAAATCATTAAATAAAAATCAATAAGCTGGTCTGTTTTCATGTTTAAAAGTATAGTTTAAATTGAAAAAACATTTCAATGCTAAAATGAGGACTGAAAAAAAAAAAAATTGGTTTCGAACAAATCTATCTTTAAAAATTGTGTTATTGTATTTGAACATAGCAACACTTGCTAATAAAACAAAAAAAGTATAATTCGTTAACTATGTATTTTATAATCATAATTTTCTAATAGTTTTAAAATTATATTTACTTCGAGTCTGTTGCAAACTTTAATGAAGCATTAAGAATTAAATGACAAGTAATTAAAAAAATCATTAGATTTCTTTTTTAATAACAAAGTGTTTCCTTAATTTTTTTTTACTTTATGTGTTACTTATATATTTGTTGTCGCTGATTATAAATGATGAGAAAAAAATACAAGTAAACTCTTTAAAAGCACGTTTTTTAGCCATTAATGAGTTGCATTTTTTTTTTTTTGTTGTTGTTGTTAAATTATGCTAATAAAATATCTGGCGATTATATAGCATATTCTATTTAATTATTTTGCTTTAAATTGTCTTACGATATAGGGATATCTTTTTTTATCTACAATAAAGCGGAAACAATGTTAAATAAAAATAAATGTTATTTAATATACACTATATGGCCAAAGGTGGCCGGTTACTTGAGATTTTAGACGTTTTGTTCAATATCTAGAAAAATACACGAGGAATTAACCTGAAACTGCAGGAGTGTAAACAGTATAGCATAGGTCATATATTCCCGGGAAGATATTTTTCCGAAACCCCATAAGGGACCGTCAACACATTGAAAAATAACGAATATCTTTTGGATAACTCTGTAAAAACTAATGCAGCAAAAGCGTTCAAACTCGAGATTATTAATAAGTGGCTTATTGTAATATACTGTGCTCATTTTTATGAGAATAGCATGTACACTCGTAGAGAAATTAGGATTTGTATAAAAACAGTCCCAAATTTCGCCAAGCTTTTTGCTTGTAATTTCTATAGTTCTATAGTATATTAATATAAAAAATTTCTATATAAATTTCTATAGTATAGTAATATAAAAAAAGTTATTTTCAGAAAATATGACGAACAGCATTGTACACAAAACTCAGCAACCAGAATTAAAAAATAATTAAAATTGGATGAAAAATGAGCATATTTACTAAAAAATGTTTTACTGCGCATGCGCGAATGCAATAAAAATATAATGTGCATAATGTATTAGCTAAGTATGTGTAGCAACTTTTCTGAAAGTGTCAAAATCATAGCTTGAAAATTCTGATAATTATCGTCGATAGAATAAGCTCGAAATCCGTTGTTCCCCAAAGGAAGCAAAAAGATGATGGGTTGTATCCAAATATAGTAGTACGTGCAATATTGTATACGCTATCTTGGCACTAATCAACAGATATTTAATACAACCCCTTATGTTTTTGCTTCTTTTGGGGAACAACGGATTTTGAGCTTATTCTATCGACGTTAATTTTCAGAATTTTCAAGCTATGATTTTGAGACTATCACAAAAGTTGATCTATATACTTAGCTCATACATTATGCATATTATATTTTGATTGCATTTGCGCATGGGCAGTGAAACATTTTTCAGTAAACCTGCTCATTTTTCATCATATTTTTATTATTTTTTAATTCTGATTGCAGAGTATTGTGTACAATGTAGTATGACATATTTTCTGAAAAGAACTTTTTTTTTTAATATAAAGAATTCTGCAAATTATAAGAAAAAAAACTTGGCTAAATTTGGGACTATTTTCATAAAAACCTCAATTTTTCTACGAGTATACATGCTATCCGCAGAATAATGAACACAGTATATTACAATAAGCCACTTATTAATAATATTGAGTTTGAACGCTTTTGCTACATTAGTTTTTACAGGATTATACAAAAGATATTCGTTCTTTTTCAATTTGTTCACGATCTCCTATGGGGTTTCTGGAAAAAAATCATCGCGGAAATATGTAATCTATATTATACTCTTTACAGGCCTGCAGTTTCAGGTTAATTCCTCATGTATTTTTCTAGATATTTAACAAAACATCTAAAATCGCAAGTGACCGGTCAACTTTGGCCATATAGTGTATATAAATACTATTCTCTGTTTTCTTAAAGAATCTTTACACATAAAAATGGTGATTATTATATTACTATCGGACAAATGAGTTATTTATTTATTTATATATCAACTCCTTAAAATGTTAATTTTTTTGACTCAATAAACTAATAAGTATAAATTAAATTAAAAAAATTAAAAAACTCGACTGCGTAAAAAGCGAACAAATTAATTATTTCTCATCAATGTGAAATTGTGTTTAATTGTTAGTTCCTACCTATAAACACTGTTTTGATGAGGTCTATAGATGTCGATAAAGGTTAGTGTTGCAGTAAAGCTAGAAATCCTACCTACACAACTTACAGGTTGTGTAATATTTAAACGGAGCTTCTGACTGTAAAATAGTCAATGAAACATGGTCTTCATTTTGAAAGACATATCCAATATGACACTCAATAGAATGCATATATTTTTTTCGTCTGTACCTCCACTTTGTATTTTACGGCCGCCATTTTTAATTTATAAAAAAAAAAACTTAGTCTATAACCATCGGGCCGTTAAGTCGAATTGATATAGCCCCCCATTCATTAAAATCCATCCAGCCATTGGGTCGTTTCAAGGGTATAAAGAAATCCACATACCCAGATGGTCGTGAAACACATAACCCTTCTTTGTAGTCGGGTAAATATAGAGACCATACACCACATTTATCGCACTAAAATATTTCCCTTACATATTCGAAATATGTCTGCCCTTAAATTAAGCGAATATTGGAGTTTTAAATTAGTGGTGTTGAAAAGCATTTAGTAACGAAACAAGTAAACTCTTCTTGCACGTACGGGATGTGGGTAAACCTGTTACGGGCTTAACAGCAACGCGTTTAACCTTCTAGCTGCACAACTCGCGATTTCTACGAGGATGGATTTAACCAAGATTAATTTTCAGAATTTCGCTTTTATATGATTATTCGTCAAATTCAGTTTTAAGACAATCTTTTTTTATGATCTAATTATATATATATATATACATATAACTTTATTTTTTTTACATATTGTCGCTCTAAAATATATGTATGTTTGAAATTTGTAATAAAATAAATGCGCAAAATTTTAATCTATTTTGTTAAAAACAAATTACGCAGTGAGGAGTTAATAGCATGTTTTCTTTCGAAAGTGGAGAAAAAATAAACTATTCATTAGATCTTTTTGTTTCTAAAAGAAAATTTTAAGTATTTAAAAATTTTTGAACCATAAAAATGAGTACGATACTTTTTTTCTGCATCAGTGGCATTATTTCTTCAAATAATTTTTGATAAATTAACTTAATAAATTTCAAGATATCAGTTATGTTATAAAATAATTTAATTTAAATTATTAATGAAAAACAGTGAGTAATGCCGTGGGTGCGTGCTTTTATTTTCCATATATTAGTTTTTAAACGTTTTAGTAACTATTTCTAACAAAAAAATGTGATTTCAGCGAAAATATACAACTAATCATAAAATACTTTCATTTTCTTTCGGAATATCAAAAGTTATTTTCCGTCCCTAATAAAACTGATACTATTACTAATATATCTCTTCTGGCAATGTTCCAGATAAGTGAATTGTTCAAAACTCAGCGTCTAACCATCTAAATGCATTTGCAATGAGCAATCTGAGAGCTTTTTTATCTGCTGAAACAAAATCGGATCACTTAAACTTGAGTATTTTTCTTTTAACTTTGTCAAATATCACTTTTATTAAACAGGAAGAAAATTTACAGGATAATAATATTTTTTGTTGATAGTCTTAATGTTCTTTAATAACTTTTATAAAATTAAAACAACAGTTCAAAGTTATAATTAATAAGCATATTGAATGAAAAATATACCTGTTGCACTGGCAGTTAATAGTAATTATTAAAACGCTTAAAGAAAACAATTAAAAAAAAATAAAAATTAATATTCATGGATTCATTGGCCTTTAAAAAGTAAAACAAAACTACTTCTCTTATCAAAGTTCAAAGTGTAATAAAATAAAAAAAAGAAAAATATTATCTTGCTCAAGTTATAATAAACGTTTAAAAAATTTTAATTTGTTCATAAACTTACTTTTATGTATAAAATAGATCACACATGTAAATGTTACTAAATTGAGAGTTCTTGTTATTGTTATTAAATTGAGGCTGAAACTTCGAGATTGAAAAAAAAAATATCTGTTATTGCATCCATTACTTTACAGTAAACTTCCGATTATCCATCATTCCTGTGACAGACATTGTGCAGATAATCGAAATAGACAGATAATCGAAAAACAGTCCAAGATCGCTAAAAAATTAAATTTTTATTTTTCAGTTAATAAAAATTAATATAACGCTTTTTTTTATATGCTATGTACTTTCGTTAGCATAAATGATAAAAATAAACTAAGTAAGGATACAAATTGAGTTTTACAGAAGGCAGTAGGGTGAGTCGAAAAAAAAAAACTTTTCCCGATTTTTGATGCTGGGTAGTGCGGAAAAGTTGCCACTGGTGGCACTTAGTTCACACAAAAAATTTCATATTTTTGGGAGAATTCCTTCATTTGCTGCAAATGGCTTGAAGTCTTGCTCAAATGCTGAATTTTGAATTTTTTTAGCAAAAATTTTAAAAATGGTAAATTAAATTTATTTTAGCTGTATTTACTTGAAATGTCATGTTTAGTGCACGAAATGTTTAAATAATCTCTAATTATGCATTATTTAATAGTTATGCGCATTTTGAATTAGGTGACTTTTATAGCCTTTTCGCGTATAAGTGAGCAAAAATTGCAAGTATTGTTTGGTTCGTTCGCGGTTCTTTTGTTTTCATTATGTTCATCGCTCTTCCTTTTGGTTTTCAATGTGTTCAGAGTCGCATATTTGAATGACAGACCACAACATGTCCTGACAGCAATTCTGGAAGGGGAGAAGGATGTGGAGTAGAAACCAATGAAAACGCAATCAGTCATTATATGATGAGGAAGGAAATAGGAGATGAGAGTAACTACGAGATGGGATGTTAATTATTTTTCTGTTCTAAAATACAGCTGTTGTCAGGAGATTCAAAAAGTGGGAACTTTGAAGCAGGCAGTTCGTCTGAATCAGAATTTGAACTAGGGCCTTCAAAAGCAGACATTCCCAAACGTATATCCCTTTCTCACTCAGTCTTCGCCGGATTTAGAACTTATATATCGTATAGGTAAATTGCGTTAAGGGCTTCATCTGTGCTTCGGGATACAGGAATTGTGACAACCTCGAATAAGGATATCGTCGTCGATAATGACTTGGTCTCGAAGTTTGACTCGAAGTTTTCGTAATGTTACCTCGGTTAAAATAAAATAAGAGAAGACCCATCCATTTTGTATTACAGCTCCTTTCTTCTTCCCTGACTACAGAGCAAAAGGGGAATATTATAATGATCTTTTCTCTGCAGTTTTTTTTTTAATTCCAGAAAAAGGTGTTTTTTCTAATATGCTATAGTTTTTTTTTTTATTACGCATTGGCATTTTGGCCTTAAGAGTATTAATCATAACTTATTTTTTTTAACTGGATTATATCTGCATAATTATATTATTTTAAAGAATGATTCAACTGCAGTGAAACTTACAGCTTAGTGAACGGATATATCAGTTCGCGGCGGTGAGAAGGTTAAAGTTACTAACTGAAATGCCAGTTCGTTAGAATCATATACATTGCAAGTTTTATACATTGCACGCTCCTTTGTTATTAATGCATAGTTTTCTATACCTAAACTCTCTGAAATCTATAGAGTAGTTATTCTGAATCACATTGTATGCATATATTTTTCTATTGCTACTGTAAAATATACAGGGTGATTTGAAATAACGGGGCCAAAATGAAAGGTCAAAGCAGGCATACAAAAATAATGAAAAATCACACAGAAACTTGATGTCGCAAGCGTTATCCGGTGCAGCTAGAGGTTGTTGCAAATTATATGTAATACAAGAAGAATAAACAATAACAAAGGAAAAAATCATGCGTTCATAGATTATGAAATACATTCCAACACATTCAGAATTATGTAACAAAACTGAACCATTTAAAAAAATTAAGTTATTACGTTTAATTTAACCACATGGAAACGCACAACACATTTCAAAACCCATTTTCAGATGTTCCGATCTACAATCGTAAAATTATCGGAATTTTTTCAGAAACCCTGTATATGATATATAGATTTGTATCTATTAATTACATGCATGCAAAAATTTTGTTCACTTAGGAAATACATGTACTTCAATTGAAAATTCGCCCTCAGCAAATTCATCTAATAAGGAGAGTGGAACGTGAATACTTTTGTACAGGTATACGTACAGCTATATGAGGTATAGAATTTATATATAACGAGTAACATTTAAAAAAATAAATAAATGTAAAAGCGCATACCGAATTTTAAACTGTACACTCCAGCTAATATTACTCAAAGAGAGTACTGTAACCGATTTCTTTTGTGAGTCCCTGTAAATGAATAAAGTGCTATCAATGCCCTGTCCTGACGTGATTGTAAAGAAGTACAGGAATTTTTATCAGTATCAATACATTTGAAATGGAATAGTGTCATTAAAATACTCTGCAAACAATTTTTCCCCATATACCATAAGGTAATGGAATACATTTGAGTGCCCCTGTAAATGAACTATTAATCCTACGTACTTAATATACAATACAAAACATGCTTTGGTGATCCTAAATACCCTTTATCAATTGCATGAAAATCCGAGTATATTTAACCCTAGAACTACCGGAAATTTTACTCAAGTTTTATAAAAACATTCTACACCAGAATTTTTACTTAAAACTATTTAATTTGTTTATTTAACTTATTATTGTCTGATTTATACATTTAGTTTGTTTTGAAGAAATTTCTGGTTTGAATAAATATTTTGAATGTACATGTCGGGTCCAATGGACCCGTCTGGTAGACGGAAGGTTAAGGGATTTAGAGCGTGGACAGACGGGCAGACAAACCGAATGCATAAACACTTTCCAACTTTATTGGAAAGCGTTAAAAATGATTCTACATCATTTTCTTTACATTGTGTTTCCACAGATGTTACACATTTACGACCAGTACTACTACAGGGGATTCTCAAAGTTTCACTAAGACATATGGAGACACGCATTACGCGGACGCTGCATGGACTGGCGTGCCTTTTCAAACATATAAGATATATCTCGGCCACATCATGCTGTCCCAGCATTTCTTCCTATTAAGTCTTCCTCGATGAATCAGGTATTTCGTAAATAAGTCGTTTAAAAAAGCTCATAAGTAAAAATCTACTGGAGAGAAATCTGGAGATAGCTGTGGCCATGCGACTGATCCACTTTGACCAATCCAATGCCTAGGAAAGGTGGTCTGCAGTTACGTTCTGACTTATCAGCAGGAATGTGTGACAGGTCCATCCTGCTAAAATTATGCACGTCATGTTACTCAGTTTGCTCAGCTCGTGTTTTCATGGAAACGCCCTCTAGCGGCCCCGGATGGCATTGGTGACCACAAGTTCCTATGTTAATTTTTTATTATTTTTGTATGCCAGCATTGTCCTTTCATTTTGGCCACGTTACTTTGAATTACCCTATGGAAAAAATATATAAAATAATATTTTCAGTTGCATATAACATGCGAAATCAACACAAGAAAAATTGAAATTAAAAAAATCAAAATATATGTTATTAAACTATAATCATTGGATTACAATGGATTAAAAATTGAACGTAAATATTTTTGAATTATATATCCTTTTCAAGGTTTCAATGCAAATCTAAATTTAATCTCTTAGACAATATTTGAATAACAAAACAGAAAATATTTTCATAACATGAAAAGGAAAAAACGATATTTATACATTTTTTAATACGCTTCAAATGCACATTTTTAAAGATTTATCTTCATCATGAAAAAATATTGACAAAACACTTATTTTGAAAAAGCTACCTTACAGATAAAAATAAATTAAAGCGAATATTTCGTTTCTACCATTAGATGACGCAGTTCAACATAAAGATGAAACTTTAAAGCAGCATTTTCCCAATAGTTTTACTTTAAGTTATTTTAAAGGGTGATTAGTATACCACTTTAAAAATATTTTATCACCTACTTAAGTAAATAAGCTTTCTCCTAAGAAGTTGTTTTCAATATTATCATTTGTTTATTCTCAATATTTGATTTTTTTTAAGTTGAATTTTTTTTATTGTGCAATTCGTTTAAATTTTCGGAATTTATCATTAATAATTTGTGTAAAATGTTTTTCATGATGCTGATTATTATCTCTTCGAATATGGAATTTTATGACTTCGTCAGAAGCGTTTACGCCGCTTTTGGATGACTTGTAAATATTGAATTTCTTTTTCAAAATATCTCATTCATCATTTCTAACCAATGGATAATTTATGTTTTTATATCACTGAATTGTTTTAAAAAAAAAATCGTATTTTAGTATGAAATTTGCTTAAATACTGTCACTCAAGTCGACTTTTTTTTTACCCTTTAAATAGTTTCAAACAGTATTATTATTTTGTAATTTATTTCAAAAATAAATATTTGTTTGCTGCAATAGTGCAAGATAACTAATAGAGTTGCAACAATGGAAAAATTTTTTCTGTGTAAAAATGTAAAAGAACAAATATTAGATTGACTCAGAGGCCGGGTTAAACATAAATTGTAGTAGCTTTTTGTAAAGGCGTATTTTTGAGGTTTGATTGGTAGTAACACATATTGTTGTTTGCGTAATACCATAAAATTATACATTAGAGAAAATATAATTTAATCAAGAATGTAATGAAATACATTTTGTTCAATTATTAGTAGTTAATCAAAAGCTGTAGACGAATAAATGAAAACAAGAATCACAACTTGCTTAGGTTAGCATGAAATAGCTTTTCTGGTTTAAGTGCAGTCAGTGAGTATGCGTGTTTAGCTAGCCAATCAAGTATCACACAGTTTTGGAAATGAGCCAACCAGGCAAAAGTACGATTTAATTATTGCTGTTAAGTTTTAGATAACAATTGACGGCACTCAAATGGACATTTGTCAGTGCTTTATGTGGGTGATATGACAATTACATGTGGAAAAAAAAAGAAATGAAATGTAATGACACAAAGAATTGACTGGTCACATTGAAAGTGATGGACATTTGTACTATTAACTAAAGAAGGTTACACCTTTGAAAAAAATAGAACGTAAATTGCTAGAAATTATTTCCAAAGGTTTCTTTTCTAAAATTTTGTAGCAATATAAGCATAGATGCAAACATCTCTTAATTATTCCAGAGTCTGATCCAAAATTTGCACGTTCAAACCGGAAAAATATATATAAGAAAATGTGTGTTCATTCTATGAGGTGTATTTTCTGTTTCATTTTGAAATTTTTGGTTAAATAAAATTTCCGTTTGAAAACGTGTTCATCTTGGATCAGACTCCGCAATAATTAAGAGATGTTGGCATCTATGTATAAGTAGCAATATAAAAACGAAATTGATAAAAAAAAAGATATGGTGTAAACTAGCAAGCGATGATAGAAGAATTAAGGGGCTGGGCAAAGGAAAATAATCTGTATCCATAGAAGTGAAAATGGGGCAAGCCAATGTGACGTTGAGTGGAAGGACTGTTTGAGACAGGGTGGAGGATTTAGTTTAAATGTTAAAATCCCACAAAAAAGCCTCTGCATGTCTATCGTAAAAAGGTTGTAAAGCTTGAAAATAGGTTAAAATTCATGATAATTGGACATTGGACACTTTTACACTGTGATTGGGTCTGACGAGACCAAAGTTTTCATGTTTGGTAGTGATGGCATAAAATATGTAAGAAGAATCGGAGAGAATTTGCAACCTAATTGCATTAAACACACCGTAAAGCATCCAGTCAGAGTTATGATATGGGGTTTTATGACAAAGGTGTATACAGACGTTGTGTGATTAATGGGAATATGAATTGCGCAACAATACCTAAATGAAGTACTTCAATCCCAAAAACAGTTTTCCGGTAGTGATTTATTCCAAGATAATGTACGAGGGTGAATCAAACATAAACCGGAATTTTTGTTTTTTTAATTTATTTGTACAAGATACAAAACAGAAAGTTACGTATTATTTTTCTATATAATCTCCTGAATTCAAAACACATTTTTCCGAATGGGTCGGAAGTTTTTTGATGCCGTCATCATAGGAAGAAGAGATGTGTGTCTCCAGCCAATTGCGCAAGAAGGCTTCAACAGCAGTGTCATCGCCGAATCGTTCACCTCCTAATGCTTCTTTCAAAGGCCCAAACATGTGATAATCACAGGGGGACTATAGAGAGGGTGATCCAGTGATAATCAATGCATTTCCTTCAACTTTTCGCGAGTCAGGTTAGCTGTATGGGGACGGGCACTGTCATGAAGCAAAATCACTTCTCTGATCGGAAATTCACGTCTTTTCCGCCGATATGCACGTTTTTTTTCATCCAACAGCTGACAGTAGTAGACAGCACCCTCGAGAATGTCCCGAACGGTGCTAAAGTTTTCATCAGTCAAACTTGTTCGAGAAGGGGGGGGGTGAGGGGGCGTTTTAAACTTCTGTTCATCCTTCCACAAACTTTCTGTGCCAGTCATACACTTGGGATTTCTGCAGGCATGTCTCCCCAAACTGTGCTTGAAATCTTCGTAAAATTTCAGCCGGTCTTACACCTTCATTTGTGAGAAAATTAACAATAACACGTTGCGCAACGCTGGGGTGAACATCTCCCTTATTCATCCTGATACCGACTCAGAAACGGAGAGAGTAGCACATATCGGCGCATAAATAGTCATATGACATCCCCACCTGCCATGCGCAGAGGTTTGACAGCCCTCGCGATGACCTTCAGGCCTCCCGGCAGAAATTCCGGTTAATATTTGATTCACCCTCGTAGCATTTATATTTCGATAGGATTCAGCTCAATGCCATTTTGCTAAAGTGTATAAAATATAGTTTTAAGATAATCATATTCCGTTGTTGATCACGTTGTCATCAAGATAATCATATTCCATTCCTGGGAATAGCAGAGACCTGAAACCAATTTAAAGTATATGGGGTCAACTAATGAAACTTTTTGCACAGAAGAAACTTAGCAATAAAATCCAATTAATAGAAGCGATAATTCAGTCTTAGCATAACA
The DNA here is from genome assembly GCA_963932465.1 of Maratus speciosus. Taxonomy (NCBI): domain Eukaryota; kingdom Metazoa; phylum Arthropoda; class Arachnida; order Araneae; family Salticidae; genus Maratus; species Maratus speciosus. The sequence goes on along the minus strand of OZ010788.1, from coordinate 408,236,021 downwards.
TTATTGTAGCTTCAGAACTAAAAGATGTGGTTCACCCTATTCAAGGCATTGCAAGACCATAATTAAGAACATACGTTCGTCAACAAAGCATTAATTCATATTGTGATAATATTTGTAGTTGGTTTCATCTTTTGCTTATTTTTTCAAAATGTTTCACTTGTGATCTTTATAGCAGTGGTCCTAATAAACATTCCTTCATAAAATTAGTTTTATTACAGTCTGGATTAAATTATCTTTGCATTGGTATGTGATTTTAAGGTATTATTGAAAGATAAAATAGTGTTATGAATCATGAAACATAAAAAAATGTGATCTTCCGAAAATTGAGCCAGAATTTTTGACACGACAGAGTAGTACCACCCTTTGTCGCTAAACTACATCCTGAAAAGGAAGAGAAAGTTTTTAATTGTATGTTAAACATTAAATTAACATCAAGTTATGTTAAAATAGTTAAAGATACGTTGCATTATAACATACACAAATTTGTATTTTAAGTTAAAATTTAAAATGGTTTATCTAAAAATTTTGTTTTGAAATAATTGAGATTCAGTGAGGAAAAGCCAAAGCGTGTGCACAAAATTCATATACGTTGCGTTATATTCATCTAAACAAGATCAGTGTTGCCACTTGAAGAGATTTCCGCAATTTTATACTTGTCAAATTACTATGAAACCTCTGATATCGGTGTAGTAACAATTTTAGCTTCTAGATCAGTTTTTTAGAGTTCCTGTTGAAAATAGATTTTGTTCTTGATGTCTCTTCAGATAATAACATCTGAAACACTTTACTGGTTATCATATTACTTCTGACAATACTGTGGATTTTGTAAACGACTGTAATTTAAAGCTTATTAAACAGCCTCACGTAATTCTCACGCGAGCTCAAGCTGCCAGCCTCGATTTTCGATATTGAGGATTTTGGATTATGAGACGATATATTAGTCATTTACTGATTTGAAAGATTCTAAACTGTACGAGGATTATACTGCAAACAATGCAACAATAGTTTTTATTAATTGCCATACCGAATGTTCCAATGTATAGCGCGTTCCAGTGTACAGTCTTGGGAAAAAAAAGTAAAAACCCCCACTAACTCCTCAACAAATTATCGTAGAAGAAAGTTACTGGTACCGAACGATTGGAAATAAAGTCTACTTTTAAATGATATTGATAAAATTTGCTTAAGGGACCATCTACATATTAAAACGATCCATAACTTTGTTTTTTTCAATAGCAATACACAATTCTGACAGCATAAATGAACTCTACATCCTTCAATTAGCCTAAAAACAAATTTTTATGCAATTCGTACCATAAGTTTCTGAGAAATTAATTATTTTAAAACGAGCGTATTTTAAGGGCTGTATCCAAATTGAAGTTCGGAAATCGATTGTTAACCGAGAGAGCCCCCATCTTGATCAAGGCACCTTAAGAAGTCAATGAAGCCTGCTAGATTGCAGGACAGCAGAAGAAATTTCAAAATATCTAGTCACTTCTATTATAGACGGCCCCTTAAACCATCATTTAGCCGTTTTTTAAGCATAATTTGAAAACTACTTGGAAGAAAAATGTGAAATTTTGGATTTACATAAAGTAGGACTTAATAAATCTAAATCCATCAAAAAAATTGTAGGTTGTAATTCATAATTTTTCCGAATATTAATTTCATAATTCATAATGCATATCATAAAATTAAAAAAAATGCAAATTCAGCGTATTTACGTTTGGGTATATTAGTATTATTGCTACACGAAAAATTAGCACATTAGGAGCATAATTTCTGGAGATATAAATAAAAATATGAAAATGTAATTTAACATTAGAGGCACTAAATTTTGAATGATTATAATTCAAAACCTAATCATTCAAATGACTTGAAATTCGGTGCCTAGGCATAATTTGAACCGAAGATTTTAAATATCTTGTTAAAATTGGGTATTGTTATTGAAAAAAATGAAGTTTGGATTCATTTTAATAGGTAGATGGCCCCCTAAGCAAATTTTATATACATCATTTAAAAGTATACTTTATTTCCAATCGTTCGGTACCAGTAACTTTCTTCTACGAAAATTTGTTGAGGAGTTAGTAGGGGTGTTTACTTTTCTTTTCCACGACTGTACAACTTACTCCAGTGTAATACGCTCATACCTTTTTTTCCACAAAAACACCTCCATTTGATTTCTAGCGTGAAAATACAAAAAAGAACATTAAGAAGTATAGTAATTAATATAACCACAAAGAAAATAAACCAAATACTATGTGAACGCATAAGCCACTACCGAAGATAAACACAAATCTATACTCCTATTATAAAGAGGAAAAAATTGTTTATTTGTCGGAGGTAAGCTCTGGAACTACTGAACCTATTCCAAAAGTAATGGTATCAAAATGATGGTGTGAGTCCAACTTAGAATATAGGCTATATCTTATGTCGGTGCCACTACCCCAAGGGGGGTGTAGGAGCAAAAAACGTTCTAAAAATGCGATTTTAGCGTTACTGAAGGGCCTAGAAATATGAAATTTTGAGTATTAGTTACTTATAAGATATAAATGATGTCTAAGAACAGTTCTTAAACAATTCGAAATTTAAAAGGGGTGAAAATGCACAAAAAGCGTTCTAAAAAACGTTCTAAATGGTAGTTTCCACACAATCTCAGGAAATACCAAACCGATTTAAAAAATATTGGTGTCAAAATGATGGTGACAACGCTTGCTCCAAGATAGGCTATGTTTTATGTCGGTGTCACTACCCCAAAGGAGGTGCAGGAGCGAAAAACGCTCTAAAAATGCAATTTATGTGTTACTGAAGGGCCTAGAAATATGAAATTTGAAATATTAGTTACTTATAAGATATAAATGATGTCTAAGAACAGTTCTTAAAAAATTCGAAATTTAAAAGGGGTGAAAATGCACAAAAGGCGTTCTAAAAAACGTTCTAAATGGTAGTTTCTACACAATCTCAGGAAATACCAAACCGATTTAAAAAATATTGGTGTCTTAATGATGGTGACAAAGCTTGCTCCAAGATAGGCTATGTTTTATGTCGGTGTCACTACCCCAAAGGTGGTGCAGGAGCAAAAAACGTTCTAAAAATGCGATTTATGTGTTATTGAAGGGCTTAGAAATACGAAATTTGAAATATTAGCTACTTATTAGATATAAAGGATTTCTAAGAACAGTTCTTAAACAATTCGAAATTTGAGAGGGGTGAAAATGCGGGAAAATCGTTCTAAAAAACGTTCTAAATGGTGGTATCTACACAATCTCAGGAAATACCAAACCAATTTAAAAAATAATGGTGTCAAAATAAGGGTGTCAAAATGACGGTGACAACCCTTGCTCCAACATACGCTATGTTTTATGTCGGTGCCACTACCCGAAAGGGGGTGCAGGAGCAAAAAACTTTCTAAAAATGCGATTTTGCGTTACCGAAGGGCCTAGAAATATGAAATTTGAAATATTAACTACTTATTAGATATAAAGGATTTCTAAGAACAGTTCTGAAACAATTCGAAATTTAAAAGGGGTGAAAATGCGCGAAAAGCGTTCTAAAAATCTCAACACAACAAACACACAATCTCAGGAAATACCAAACCGATCTAAAAAATAATGGCGCAAAATGATGGTGACAATCTTTGCTCTAACATAGGCGATGTTTTATGTCGGTGCCACTCCCCCAAAGAGTGTGCAGGAGAAAACATTCTAAATTGCGGCTTTTGCGTTAAGGAAGGTCCTAGAATAGTGAAATTTGGAATGGTAGTTAGTTATAAGATATCAATGATCTCTAAGGACATTTCCTAAAAAAATCGAAATTTAAAAGGGGTTCAAAATGCGCAAAATGCGTTGTAAAAAACTTTCTAAATTGCGATTTCTATGCAATCTCAGGAAGTACTGAACCGATTTCAAATATAATGGTGTAAAAATGATGGTGACAGATATTGCTCCAAGATAGGCTATATTTTATTTCTGTTTCCACTACCCCAGAGGAGATGCAGGAGCAAAATGTCGAAAAGCGTTCTAAAAACGTTCTAAATGCCGATTTGTCGGCAATATCTCAGGAAGAATGAATCTGATTTCAAACGTAATACTAGGAAATTGATGCTGACAGCCTCTGCTCTAACATAGACCCTATTTTATGTCGTTATCACTATCACCAAGACGTTGCAGGAGCAAAAAAGCGTTCTAAATTTCGATTTTTGTGATCGGTAGGGGCTAGCAACTTAAAATGAGGCAAGGTACATATTTATTAGATATAAATGATCTTTAAGAACAGTTTCGAAAAAAATGGAAATTTAAAAATGGGTGAAAATGCGCGAAAAGCGTCCTAAAAACGTTCTAAATTGCGATTACTACTCAATCTAAGGAAATACCAAAGCTATTTCAAAAGTAATGGTTGCAAATAAATGGTGACAGTCCCTGCTATAACATAGGTTATATTTTATGTTGCTGTCACTACCATCTGAGGCTGAGGGTTCCAAAAGCAAAACATGTTTTAATTTGCGTTTTTTGCACCACTGAGGGTCTAGCACTTTGAAGTATGACATGGTATTTACTTACAAGATGCAACTGCTTTCTAAGAACAGTCGAAAGAAAATTCCAAATTAAAAAAAAATGAAGTGAGTGAAAAGCGTTATAAATTACAAATTTTAAGCAAACTTATAAATTACCAAACCGATTAAAAAAATAATGATGACAAATTTTAGTGATAGAATCTGCTTAAACATAAGCTATATTTTATGTCTGTTTCACTACCACCAGAGGGTTGCAGGAGCTAAAAACTTTCTAAATTGCAATTTCTGTGATACAGAAAAGGCTAGAAACTTTAAATATGACATGGTAGTTACTTATAAAATATAAATGCCCTCGAAGGAACGTCGAAAATAAATTCGAATTAAAAAGAGGTGAAGCGAAGGGGAGGTGCGAAAAGCATTCTAAAAAGGTTCTAAATTACGATTCTATGCAATTTCAGGGAATATAAACCGATTTTAAAAGTAATAGTTGCGAATCAATGGTAACACTCTCTGATCCTACACAGGCTATATTTTATGCCGATAATTCTACCATTTGGGGTTCCCAGGAACAACAAACGTCCTAAAAAAGGGCTTTAAAAGCTTTTTAAATTACGTTTCTGTGGAATATTAGGAAATAACAAACCGATTTAAAAATTAATGTTGGCAAATTAATGGTGACAGTTCCTGTTTCAACATAGCCCTTTATGTTGGGAGAGGTGGTAGGACTCGGAATTTGACATGATGGTTAATTTTAAGATATAAGAAGATGGTTTCAAAAAATTCAAAACTTCAAATGAATACTGAAATGAGCGTATTAATTGAGCATAAAAGTTTCAAAATATTTTTTAAATTATCATTTATTTAGTTTTACTTCATTTTATTAATTTAAGTCTCATTTCTGCATAATGCAGTGTAATAATGATGTTTAATCAAACTGTCTTTTAAATAGTAATTTTTGAATTATTCCTAAAAGTAATAAGTACCTTTTAATAAAAAAAAACTTTTAATAAAATAAAATATTACCTTTTAATAAAATAAAAATTTAGTTAGTACCTTTTAATAAAAATTAGACATATAAATATCACTTGGCATATTTCAAATATTACGCGAGCAAAGCCGCGGGGTTTGCTAGTCTCTTATAACCGTACTCTCGTTCATTCATTTAATTTCATCTTCGTAGAACAATTCGTTCTGAATAATAAGATACTATTCAATATACTCAGCATTACAAAGAATATATTTGTGCTAACATTGAATCCAACTTTAGAATCTTCATTGAAGAATTTTAAGTCTTCACAGACAGACTCACCTAGTACATGCCATCCAAGTGTTCTCTACAAAGATTATTCCTGTATAACAACCATACTTTTTTCATTTCAGGTAATTATTGGATCCCAAGCAAAAGCGGGTGCAGCAAGACACACTTGAAATATTTTTACCAAAAATTGGAGAGCTGATTTCCACGTTAGAACAAATGTTTTAAAGCAGAACTTAATCAGCAGTAATTGTGTGTTGAAAAAGTGTTGCTATTCAAACCTCTAGAATTAAAACATCGTGTATTTATTAACAAAAATATTCAAACTTTTTCATTTGTTTTGGAGCAACGTTTGAATATGTGTCAGTCAACTATTTTTTCCGCCAATGACGAGCTATACATTTTTTAACCATTTGGAAAAATGGTTATTGTTCTCTGTCAAAGTAGGAAATTGAAAACATATCTGAAGCGTTTTATTGGTTGAATCCGCATTTTATTCGTTTCTGATTGGTCTATACAGTAATCTGTATTTTCCCTTTACTTTCAACAGAGAAGGATACTTCTGTTACCACTATGACAAAAAGTAATACAAACTACAAAAAAAAAAATTAATAACTCAGAAACAAATTGAGATACAGCTTTCGAACAAATTGCATTTAAAAGCACGTTTTTTTCTCTATACGACGGTGTACAAAGCAGTATTATGGGATGTTTAGAAGTTTAAGAATGAAAGTTCATTTAAAATGGGTCCAGGAATATTAATGTTTAATCCATGGCGTACGTAATGAATGACCAGCTCCCAAGAAGTTTAAAAATATACAATAATGGAAGATGTAATTCATGGCGTACGTAATGTATGATCAACTCCATGCGATTTTTTATGTCTTAAATTTTAGTCTTTGAAAAAATCATTTTCCAAATGGTCGTTGTAATTTGTTAAATTGCATTATTTTTTTTATAAAATATAAAAAAAATATTTTGTGACTTTATTTGTCATATTTACTGTAGGGGGGTGTATCAAAAGTCATTGACACATTTTAAAATTCAATAAAAAATCAAATAGTTCACGTATGAGAGTACGTTTTTGACGAAAAGTTTTTCCAAGGTTTTTGTTAAACAGATAGAAGAATTTGTCCCAAAAATCTTTCTTAGATAGCGCTACATCAGAAAACTACACCAACAGGCAAACTTAAGAAAAAAAAGTATTTGATCCTGCATGATATCAAGGCCTATAGAGGGAGTTAATCGAAGCTATTGGTACTGGAAAATTATCCCTTTAATTAATGGTAAAGTTCTATTAAAATCATTACTTATTATAAACTCGTGAGAAAGTTTTGGATACTTAAATTCGGATAAATCTTACTTTTAATCTAAAAAAGAACACTAAAATCATATGAAAAATAAAATTGTGCACAAAAATAACTGTGGGCAAATTAAACATACAATGCGATGTACTTGCATTATTTTCCTAAAGCAAAAACTTACATCTTTTCTGCATCAGCAAGTCATATTCAAGTGCTGTTGAATCTTGAACAAATTTATCGTATTTTTTATCGTGACAAATCCTTATTTCCAAACTAAAGTTTTTTAATTTTGTTTTTTACTTCTCACTTGTCTAACCGAACTCATCCAGTCGAGTACCGACAAGTTCTGTAATATGGATTGCTACAATTTGAATAAAAATTTCAATCTATGTGTGGTGCTGTGATATGTCATCACTCTTATATATAAATGCACTCTGCTTTTTTGGCACCATTTTAGATGTAGTGCAATCTATAAGAAATTTTCTGAATTATTTTTGTTTTATTTGCTTAACTTTTACACGGGTACTCGGATGGCATCTGTCCGAGAATACATAATCAGCCGGACAGATGCTGCCAGACCTCCAATCTAAAAGTTAAACAAAACTTTCAATCGTCAGAAGCTTTTTCGTTTAACTGCACTCTCGTACGCCATTTACCTGATTTTTTATTGCATTTAAAAATGTACCAAGGATTTCTGAACCACCATGTGTTATTGAATTAAGTTTAAATTTCTTTAACAACCAGAGAATTTTTTGTTTTTGAAAACAGTCTTTTGTTACCGGTATCGGAAAAAAATTCTCAGACAACATGACGAGACTCGGTTATTGAATTATTTGATTTATTTGATCTTACTATTATATTTCTTGAATTTGGCATATACAATTTTAAATTTCGCCATGGCTAATGTTTTCTGGAAGTCCAAACCTATACTAAATTTTGCATTTACAATCTATTATAACTGGGGGAAATGCATGATTATATTAAAGCAGTTAACCTGAAAATAAATCTCATCCCCTGATTTGAATTTTGAAAAGAGTTCAGATACACCAGAGACATTTTTAAGGGCAGTGGTAAAATACAAAGAATATTTCATTGGTTGAAATGTGCAGGAATATTAATAAGATTTTTTTTATTTTATTAAATGAATTATTTTATAAATTGTATATATTTAGAGAAACAAGAAATAAATGTCACTCTGATTCGTACTTTCTTCCTGTTTCTAAGTATGTTCACAATTTTTTTAAACAAATTTATTTATTCAACTTTGTTCAAATTTGATTTATTTAACTATTTTTCATTTTAAGTAACGAATTTTGTTTTCGATTTTTGATTTTCTAAAGTTTTCAGCTAAATATTACATTATTTTGCTCAAGCGTTGGAATGCTAATGTGAAAAAAAATGTGTTACTAAATTACTAAACGCAAGATAAAGAAAACTTAAACTCCATTCATTAATTTAGCATACGCATGTGAATATTTCCATAAATTCACTATTATTTTATTTTGAGTCTGATTTTTAATCTGAAGCATCTTCCAGCGTTTTTGATATAGGGGAGACCGCGGCTAGTAAGCGCAGTTTTTAGTTACTGATTTTTATTAATTTTTTGTTTAAGTGTTTTATGAAACTTTAACTGTACTTTTAAAGAACAGGCGTTGAGCCATAAATACCCGGAGTTTGAGTTTGTAGCTTTTGTAGTTTATGTTTAGTAGAAGACTAAAGTAAAAGGAAAATTGTGCGCTAACCTACCCCGTCACGGAGCAAATTGCCTATACCTATGGGGGTACGTTGGCACACGCTATATAAAAATTTAAATGAAACTCAAATAAGACACGCATTTAGGAGAAATCAATTTCATTATTAACAGTAAGATGAAACAAAAGCGTTATCGCCGTACACTGTAAAATCTAAATTATACAGATATGAAAATAATGAATAAAACATTAACATTGAGTAACTTCTTTCCTACTCGATATTGTCACAAATAAAAAATCGAGTGTCTCCGTTTGGGAAAGCCTTGCGTGCCCAAAATCTTGCATTACAACCACTTTTCTCGGTGTTTGCTGTTTTTCAAGCTACCAGCACACACCAGACACGAGCCAACTTGCCCGTGTTCAATGCGCCTACTAGCCCCATAATAAATTTCTTCACAAAAAGGACACGTAACCATCTAAGCATAAATAATCCAAGTAAATCACATATGGGGTAGGTACAGTTAATCATGCACTAAGAAAAACTGAACAAGTTAAATCGCAATTATTAAAATAAGCATTAGAAATTAGAAAAAGAATGAAGCAACAAAAAATTACTTATGAGTGCAAAAAACAGAAAAATTGTAATAAATGTCCACTGCACGCAGGCAACGCTGCAAAACTACAATGAGGATTGTAAAAACCAAGAAGAAAAGTACTCTGTTAGCTGGTTGCGCAATCTATCCACAAACAGGCGATTTATGAGGACTGCGCCTACTTACCACTGTAGCCAACTATCTCCGGTCTCCCCTATATTTTTCACTACAGGTAACTGTCGACTGCTGAACAAACCTTTTTAAACAAGGAGCTACATTTATTTTGCATTTTAGTCGCATCGCTACAGGTCACTATTTATTGCTAAATAAATCTTTGTAAGCAACAGGTACTCCGTTTATTTTGCATTTCAATCGCATCGCTGCAAGTCACTATTGATTGCTGAATACACCTTTGTAAGCAGCAATAACACCATTCATTTTGCATTTGAGACATATTACTTTATTTCTGTTACTGTTGAAAGCAGATGAGAAACATCATTTTTTTAAAAAAATTAATAAGAATATTTCCGATTCAACCGAATATCGATCGCTGATCATATTAATAGAAGTCAGAACCTTGACAACTGGAGGAATGAGTGTTCAAGTTGTTTATAATAATATTTACTTAGAATCCTGTCTTTAATAGGCAAGGCCAGTTCTTTATGGACATCATTATATATATTTTAAGTAATCATGTATATTATATATATGAAAGTGCACATGATAATGTTCACTTTTTACTTATATTGTTACTGATTGTTAATTATTGTTACTGATTGTTACTTATATTGTTTACTGATATTGTTAAATCACACTTAACACTAATATTCACAAATGCAACGAAGAAATCAATGCTACATTTTTTGTCTTTCTAGCTATTACGCTCTAAATATTCTTAAACGTATTGAAATTCCTTTAACTACTTCGTATTTTTAAAATCGGCAAGTTTTATACCGAAAACTAGATAAGTAAAGATAAAATATAAAAAGTTTTAAAAAGCTTTGTCGTCTAAAAGAGTTTTATACACGTTTTATATGTACATTAATCACTTTTATCATGCATATGTGTATTTTATATTAAACATAACAAGGGGTGTTTTCTGAAATAATTCCAGAATAAAGTTTATAATTTAGAAATAAATAATAGTAAAACTAATGAATGCCTCATTTAATATCTAAGAGCAAACCTTTCAAAAAGTATTTTATAACACAAATTTATTTTGAAATATTTCCATTTCTGAAAATTCATTGGATGTATTTATCTTAGTATGTCAAGGATCTTTTTTAGTTACACCTTATATAAATATAGAATATATTTCCTTACTCTTTTAAAATGTTATCTACTTCAATTATGCAAATGTTTCATCGGAAATTTTAAATATACATATTCAGAATACTTCATTCATTTAATTACTTGAAATATTTTAATATAACACCATTTTCGTGAAATGTGAAATTGAAACTTACTTTTCAATTATTATTTAATAATATAGAAGATCTTAGAAACTGTAAGGTCTTTGACAATTATTTGTGAATTCTTATTTCTGTTTCATTCTCATTTCATTAACGTAAATTATTATTTCATAAAACAAATTGTTTTAAAATTAAAATTTTCTGTGACTTAATCATACTTTGAATTGATCAAAAGGGACCAAAATTACTAAAGTTTGTATTAGCGTAATATTTTCTTGTTAAAAAATCTAAAAATATCCATATCTCACAAATTGCTATACTTATAGTATGTTTAAAATTGTTTTAAATAAAATATGCGAAAATAATCTATCATAATGTATTTCAAATGTATTTATTTTTATTACTTTTGTCAGTCAGTAGCATATACTGTAAAAAAAAGAAATCTTCTTAATGTAGGAAAATATATAAACTTAAGCGAATATATAAAATTACTTAGTCCGAGTTACCCAAAATTCCGAAGAACGTTCCTTATATTTAATAACTTGGAAATCAATATATTTTTCCTATTTGGAGAGTTATTTACAAAGCAAAAAGTTTCTTTTGCTGCCACTGATGTTTCGAAACGTTTTCACCTTTTTCTTTATACTGTATTAATCAGTTTACTCAAACCGGACCTCAAACTTTTTTCGAATCAATTAATTATCAATTAAGTATTTCCATGTTCAACAAACATCTTTTGCTGACAAACATAATAAAATAACAGCACTAAAATTAGTATTACAATTTAAAATATTTTTTTTACTCTTGCATGTATAATTTTAATCACGCACCTAAAAATGTTTGATTGAAAATTAATACCATCCTAAAAACTGATATTTAGGATTGAGAAAACTGAGTAATTCACTAAAGCAATAACCTGGAAAAATATCAGAAAAAAGTGGCAGGAAACAAAAAACATTGTTTTTATTTTTATAAAAGGCTTCTTAAAACCTCAATAATATTTTGGCTTCTATGGCTTGGCTTCCAAATTTAAAGAACGCTTTTTGGTATCATGAGTAACTCGGAATTGTTTGTTCTACATTTTCGTTCGTTGGTATATTATATTTTGTTGGTGGTTATATTATATTTTTTGTAGATTAATAAAAGAAATTATCCTTTTTTTTTTAAAGTGTACATAAAATGCCTTTGAATTTTGAATGTCTCATCTACATTTTTAATAGTTCTATTAAGAGATAATCTTGATACATAGCAAATCCAATCTTTGCACTAGTTTTTAAATCCTCGTTTATAAAGGTTTTTTAATTATAAATAGAATCCTATTAATGTGTACAATACCATTTCTTGTGACTTTTTTAATGGACGTCTCCAGGGTTAAAATATGAATATGTAACTTTTAAATAAAGTCCTTAAAAAAGATATAAAATAAAGGTAAAAATATTTTGAAAATTCGAACGCCTAAAACAGTTTTTTGGGAAAAGAAATTTTAATTTAAGCAATTTTGATTTACAAGAAACCGATATATTTTTTTTTACAAATTATTGAATTTACGGTACAGGACATTTATTTGAAGAATTCCCTGTGATATCAATAATATATGTCATGTCAAATCATCTATTTTCAATTTATTTACATTAAAAACAATTATTAATTAATTAGCTATAGTTAATTATTTAGCCTCTCAAATTTTAGAAAATATATTTAATTTCTAGCACGAATCACGCTTTCATAACTGATATATCACCCTTCCTTAATCTTAAAATTGCGGGCGTGTTAAAATACCCATATGCCATAGCTTAGTTCTAATAATAATTTTACTTTTTCAAAAATCAAATGTTTTCTTCTTCCAGTAAAATATTTTATCATGCTGTTGTTTTATGCTATAATATAAATTGTTACATCTTTGTTCCGTAACGCTTTTTCCGTTACGCTTGAAATGCATTATCTTACAATAGTAAATATATCACATTATTTCATAATAATAATAAAAAAAAAAAAGATTTTATTTCCTGGTGTAAATTCGTACGTTAGGCGATAATTTTATTTAAATCTATTCACAACGGGTATCTTTTTCATAATATATATGTTTGTTTATACTATAAATATCAACGTCTGACTTCATAACTAATTTCATTTAATAAAAACCAGTTCATCTATCAAAATATAATTTAACTTGCTTCTTTTAGACCATAAATTCATTGTTTACGAATTACGATGACATAATGTGTTCTTGTCTTGGCCGTTGAAAGCTTTTATTTTATTACATTAATATTATGATTCTCAGGTGACTAAATAACGTTTTTAATTCCGTTATATTGATTATTATTGGATATTTTGTAATTCACGTCAAATTGACTCTTTTATTATAATTTTGTTTGAATGTTACGAGTTTGGTTATTTCTGTATGTCAACACTTCAAAACTGTAATGCTTTGCTACTTTTATTCACTCTGCCCCGTGTTCCTGCTTGTATAAATTATCCGTATTATGAGTAATCACTTCTTTACAAAGACACTTTTATGATCTATGTATTTCCGGCACAGAGTGCCCGGGTCAGGATACCTAATTTTACTTCCAAACTTACGAACGGGACCAAGAATATTTTAGTAAAGTTTTGCTTTTACAATGAATAGATAAAGTAACATGTTTTTAATTTCTAAAAAAGTCGTTTTAAAATTCCCGTGTCAGTCAATCATTTCATCGTTTTACAAAAAAAAAAAAAAAAAAAAAAAAAATTGTCCGTGCCGGAAAGGGTTAAAAGATACAAAAAAGATCAAAGAGAGCATAATAACTGTAAAACAATAAAAAAAAAATAAGTAAAATAATACAAAAATGACATATACAACCATCTCTCATCCCCAATGCGATCTCACAACCAATGCGAATCGTATGAAATCTTAGTCTCTCATTTATCCAGATAATATCATCTTCTTATGTTTTATCAATATAAAAATCTCATTGGTTATGGGTGTGTTTTAAAAATTTGTAATCCTTTAATTTTAAATACTGTGTAAAACGAGCACATGTAAATTTTAATTGATTTACTTTTTTAAAAAGCGCACTTTATATGCCAGATTATACAGAGAACAAAAAGCAGAACAATGTATATTATTTGAGAGAAAACATATTTATTATGGGTATTAAACAAGAAAAAAATTGACAGAACAAATAAAAAAACAATTTATTTCTTACACTGTTTATGCCTGAGAAGGTATTAAAATATTTCTTCAGGTGGTTCTACAGTTAATGTAGAAATGTTGTAACAAAAATGTTTAAACCAATTGAACTTTAAAAGATAAAAATAAAATTCAAACATTATGGTTTTTAAACTACCTTAAAATTTACATTAGTTTCAAATGAAATGGAAATATAGCTTAGACTTTTTTAAAGGTTTGTAATTTCAATGTACCTTATCATTTTGTATACCCTATCAAAAACATAATGTGAAATATGTAATACAGATATTTACAGCTTATGAAGCTTAAAAATTTTAAAAGTCATAAGATTTATTTCCATTTCATTTGTACGGAATCTAAATGTTTATTGTAGTCTAAGTATAATATTTTTTGAATTTTATTTTTATTTTTTAAATTTTAATTGTTTAAACATATTTGTCACAAAAAAATTAACATTACCTGTAGAAGCTACTGAATTTTTATTTGTTCTGCAAATTATATTTTTGTTTATTATGTCAAGTTTTTTAACAAGTACTACATTCAGAGGAACTCCTTTCAATATTAACAGAGGATCTATATTTAGGGTTTTATTTATGGGATATCGCATCACAATTTGTTATGTAAATTTACCAATAACTTATCCAAAATGCTTCACTAGTGCAGTAATGCAGTTGTTGTAGTTTGGACAAAAACTTCCAATCACAGCCTTAAAAAAACCATAATGAAAACATAAAAATAATCAATTTTAGTAAAAATTAGTTATCCAGTTTTCCACTAGAGGCCGCTATAAATACAAAAATAAATTGTTCTGAATCTTTGCTGCACATTTTTAACATCAGTATAGGCGTCATATAGTTAAAAAAAAAAAAAAAAAGTTCGGTTCTACTTATGAAACTGCGTTATTTATTTTTAACTCTAAACATATTTCCCAAATTAGAAATCATTAAAAAATCCCTTTTAAAGTTTTAGTTGTGCAATTTCTCAATCAAGCAGCTATTACAAGACAGCTCGACAAGCATTAACAAATCTATTAAGTGAAATTTTTTGTCAAAGCATAAATTTGGGCAAACTTGAGCATACATTTCAGCATAAACTTTAGCAAAGTATAAACTTGATAAAGCATAAACTTCACCATTGCAGAATCTTATTTTGAAAAATTATGTAAAATAACATTAAAAATCAATTTTATTTAAATTTAGTTGCATATTTCTTGTCAATGGACGCCATAAATAAAGAAGAAATTCGTCTTGAATCTGTGCCACTAAATTTTATAAATATTATGCAGTTGAACATAACAAAATCAATTTCACTTCACTTAGTTGAATTATTTCCTCCCAGGTGGCGCTATACAAGCAAAAGTAAATTGCGTTGAATAAAAATATATTACAAAAGAATTATACATTCAGTCACTTTTCCCCCAATGGAATCTATTTTTATATTATAATTCTTGTTCATTTTGTTTGCCTGTAAATCATGACATCATGTTTGATAAAAATTTATCTTTTGTGTGTAACTGGTATACATGGTTAAAAATCAGTATGGTGAAATATATTTCAGTTATTTTAAAATATGGCGTTATATTCACATACTGGAACAGAAGTCCCAGGGCCGCCATCTTGGATCTTTTCTTGGCGTGAAAACTCCTTTTCCTCCAAGTAGTAAATGTCGCCAAGCACCAATTTATACGCATGTTAAGCTTAACGAAAATAAAACGTAAATAATAAACAAAACTTATTAAAGGGGCAATCAATAAACGTCGTATGAGCGCTACGCACTCATTAACCGTAAAAAAAAAAAAGGATCAATGGATCCAGCTAACCCCTTCTGTCGCGATCACAAAAATGCACGAAACTCGTTAAAGTTTCAATTCGTAATTGTCGTATGAGCTCTACGCGCTGATTAACCGAAAAAAAAAACATCGCTAAATTCAGCTAACTCCTTCTGCAGCAATCCCAAAAAGCACAAAACTTGTTAAAGCCGCAGTTAGTAAATAAACCTATGTTGCTGTGCACCAATCTCCGAAATGCATGAGAAATTTAGAATAAACGATTAATAGAAAACATTACTATAAAATAAAACAACAAAATATACATAAAATTATCAAAATACCTTAACAGACATCTTTCTTGAAAACTCAAGCATGAAATACTTCCTACCATCATCTTCGTTTCGCAAAATAGGCTTATGACTACGCATTGTAAACAAACCTCCTTTATTAGTCAAAATTGTCTCATATTTCTTAATTACATCAGCAAGAGCGTTTAAACGGACTACAGAACCCATAGTTAATCAAATACATTCAATAAATTTAACATAAAAATAAAAAGGCAGAACGATACAACACGATATCAAAGCACATGCACAAAATCCCAAACGAATCTCGCTGAAAAACGGGGAAGCCAGAACACGTTACGCCAGAACACATACGTTACACGGATTCCATATCGATAAAGATCGCCAACATAAAACCCCAAGAAATCTCAAAGCATCCAAGATGGCGGCCAAAGGGATATATGGTGTTTAAGCCGATATACTTTCTAGGTATATTAATGCTCAACAAATATATATTCTATTTTCACTAAGCATCTTTGATACCTTCTCAAAAAGTATGAATATCACATTTGGACTGTTAATTCCACGTGAGTATTGTGAATTTATTTTATATAATAGTAAATAGTTTCTTTAAATATATATATATTTAAGAAAAACTGCATTTTTTCGTTAAAATTTTAAAAATGCGATGAAAAATTAAGGAAATTATAAAATCATATTCCTCTTACAATTTCATAATTTTAATTTTTTTTAAATAAATTTCTTAAAAGTGCGCTTTATAACTTTAAAAACAAGTTTTCCAAAAAGTTCACTAATAATAATAAAAAATAATAATAAATGTGATGGATTTATAACCATTCTCAGATAAGCAATAAATAACGAAATATGAAATCAAAGAAATAATTTTCAAGGACACCAATTCTTTAATACTTATCAAAATAGATTAAACAGCAATCCATCATTGTGCAATCATCAAACTTTTTACATTACCTAAATTAGGCTCTTCGAAAAGAACAATTACAGCCATAAATAAAAAATGTTTATATCATCCCACGCATGAAGCAAGAGTTTGACGTCACTACCAAAAAAGAACTCAAAATGACTTATAAACTTTATTATTACTAATTCAGGTGTTCCGTTGACTTTAATCCATGAACATGTAAATGTATAAAATTGCTGCTGCACAACACAGCGTAATATAGATGTAAAATTAATTAATTTAACACTGTAAAGCTAATGATTTAATATAAGGAAAGAAATCAGTCTCAGCGATGGACTTAATTCACATATGTAAAAAAATAGTAAAACCACGACTTTTTTCTTTAATACACTCTAGTGCAACGACAAAGTAACCATATTGGATGAAAGGAAACCTGTACTGGATTACACGGCTAAACTGTCATGTGAGGATTACTGTGCAAGAAGCATAAAGCTAAGAAATTTACCTATGCTATTATATTTGATCGTTTTACTAAGAAAAGTCAGAATTGATATCGAAATATTAGCGCGCGAGTCATAGTGCGTATAACAGAGGTGGCTTTTTTGCCTACAAGATGTAATTTCATGACATACAAAAAACTAAAGGAAAAATGGCTATATACTTATAAGTTTTAATTTTTAAACATATTCTATTTATGTTACTGAAATTTCTAACTTTAATTTTATTAAATGTACAGTCGTGAAAAAAAACTAACACTGCAACAAATTATTGTAAAAAAAGTTACTGGTACCAAACAATTGGAAATAAAGTTTACTTTTAAATGATGTATGTAAAATTTTCTTAGTGGTCATCTACAAATCAAAACCAGACAAAACTTTGTTTTTTCAGCTGAATTACCCAAGTTTGACACCGTAAATAAATTCTGCATCCTTCATTTAGCCTAAAAAAGATTTTTCGTGAAATTCGTACGATTAGTTTCAGAGGAATTCAATATTTGAGCATATTTTACGAGCTGTGTCCAAATTGAAGTTCTGTATTCAATTGTTGAAATGCAATAGAAAGACAAGACTACATCACTTCTGTTAATGTATTATTTCTTGCCAATATGACCATTTCACTCGCCTATTATGTCTCGACTATTACCAGCCCAAATGTTACAATAAAAGGAGTAAAATATATATTTATCAAATTATGCTTTTCTGCACATCATAGACATTCAAACATCATTTGGACGCTTTTTTTAATCATAATTAGAAAGCTATTTAAAAAAAATGAAATTGTGAATTCCCATAAAGCAGGATATAATTATTATGAATCTATCAAACATATTGTAGGTTACAATGATATATTTTTTAGTATATTAATTTCACAATTCATAAGTCATAAGTCATATGATAAAATTTATAATATTAGAAATTACTTATGTTTAGGTTTTTAGTATTATAAACACACACAAAAAATTACAACATTAGGATTATAATTTCAGAAGATATTAATAAAAATACGAAAATGTAATTTAATATTAGAAGCTTTAAATTTTGAATGCTTACAAGTCAAATACATATCATCCAAATGACTTGAAATTTCGTTTCTAGGCAGAGTTTGAATCGAAGGGTTAAAATAAAGTGTCGAAATTGGGTATAGCGATTGAAGAAAAAAAAGTTTGGCCTGGTTTTGATTTGTAGATGTCCCCCTAAGCAAATGATATATACATCATTTAAAAGTAGACTTTATTTCCAATTTTTTGGTAGCAGTAACTTTCTTTTATTATAAATAATTGCAGAGTTAGTAAGGGGTGTTCATTTTTTTCCCACGACTTTACCTTAACGATCGTCCATAAAAAATTAAATAATTTGAAAAATCTATGTTGAAGTTTTAGTATTAAGTTCATGCGGATATATTAAAAAAATATAGAATGAGAAATATAAATTTACAGTTTGCAACTCTGAATCATTTAGATGGAAATGGATGCAATAAAATTCTTTTTCGAACATTTTTAATTTTCTAACCTTTACTGCAATTCGTGAGAATATAATACACATGTCTAAATTTATTTATGAAGAAAACGGAAAATTGATATTTTCGAAAACTTTTTGTAAAGTTAAGAGTTACCGCAGGGAGATATCTGAATAGGTTGGAAGCACATTATTGAACACTAAAACTACCGCGATGGGTCAAATGACCCTTTTTGAAATTTTTTGTGGGAAATTTCTCTAAATAAAACATTATGCAATTTCTTTATATTTCACGACTTGTATTAAAATATATTATCATATTATTACTTAAAATGCCTCATCTCTGAACTACCTTTTTTGCCTAGAAAAAAATGTTTTAGGCTTAACTACCACAAGTGGTCATTTGACCCCTGAATAAATTTATGTTAAATCATAAAGATATAAATGTCTAACTTTGTAAGTACATTAGTAACTTGCGTGTTTTTGCTATTACAGCATTTATTCTACTGTATTACATAATATTTGTTAACCCTTACAGGGTCAAAGCATTTTCAGTACTAAAGTGTTGAAGTAAATAATTGGCACCGTAGTTGACCAACAAGTTTTTTTGTAAATATGAAAAATGCTATATTTCACATACATATTAAATGCAAAATATTTTACTAAAATTTTGGTGCCATTGCGGCGTTTGGGAATTAAAATTAAGTGGTTTCATAAACATACCACCGCCCTTGAAAGGGTGTGTGATAGTGCAATTAGAAATACACTTTACTCCAGGCGAGATTCTAGTTTGAACATTTCAGGTTATATCGAGAACGAGATAATCTTAAAAATATGTTGTGAACATAAAACAAATTTGCATTATATTTGTTTATTCAATTTTCGAATTTCTTGAAATAATTGTTTTCTTAATTTTTTTGCGTAATTATAATTTTTTGTTTACTTTAATAAATAATTATAAAAAAAAAATGTTTTATTCATACGCCAAAGTGTATCATCTGGTATATTTTTTGCAAAACATCGTAAAATAGATAACTTTTTATATAGGGGTCATGATCCTTTTCGGTAGGAATGGGTATAAAAAAATATCGGTACGTTTAAGTGTTAAAATATGACATGGAAATAGAAGAACCACTTTTAAATTTTGGTTGGATTAGCTATGCTAAGTTTATCTTTCCATTTAATTACATTAGTTTTTGAAAACTGATAAACACATAGAGAATTTCGAAGACATTTTAGAAAACTTCATAGCTTCTTCATGCAAGTCTAAGCCTGCAAAGAATAAATAAATAAATAAAAATAAATAAATAGTATCACAATAATGCTCACGCACATATTAAAGATCAAACATAAACTTTTAGGTTATTTCTACTATAAATAAACATTTTAAAGATAGTCGAAAAATCAATAATAGACTTTTGCATATTTTAAATCATTGTTATTTAAATATATCGTATCATTTGTGTTGAAAAATATTCTTATAGTGAAGATTCTTTTAATTTATACCGTAGGAAACATTATAATGAAAAACCATATCAAGATTAAAAAAAAATAATAGCCATAATATTTTTATTTTTTATTTTTGGAAATAGAGAGATATGTGAAAAAAGGGATTTTGAGAAAAGACCCATTTTAATCACTATGGCAAAACAAGTGTTGACAAATTTAAATTAAATTCTTCATTACCAGGCACTCTCAAAAAATTATAATTTGTTATTTTAAATGTTTAAAAAAACTTAAAAAATAATACTTATTTAAAAGTATAGTATTTAAAATTTTTTTGATTGCTTCATAGTCTTGCTTCCGGCTACTTTGGTGATCAATTTCGGTTCTATTATTTTCAAATTAAAATAAACTTAACGAAATAAGAATACGTTATCAAATATAAAAGATTCCATATAAATAAATAAATTCATTTTATAGCAACGGGATAATATAATATATATTTCAATAAATTTCAAAACCGAAAAAATACTTTTTTGCTAAAAAGAAAATTTATTCACGCACCTTAATAAGAAGTATATCAATTATTTAAGATAACAAGAAAGTTGTATTATTTAAGAATAGAAATAAACTTAGAAAAATATGAATACACTATCAAATATAAAAGATTTCATATTAATAATTAAATTATGATATATATATATTTCTTTTTATTGCTTCGGGATTATATAATATACTTCAATAAATTTCAAAAGGAAAAAAATCATTTTTTGCGAAAATAAAGAACTTAAATTTATTCATGTATCTTAATAAGAAGCATATAAATTATTTAAAATAAGCGGAAAATTGTATTATTTAAGAATAGAAGTAATCTTAACAAAATATGAATACGCAATCAAATATAAAAGATTTCATATTATTAAATAAATCATCTTATTTTTTTCCGTTTATAGCCGAGGGATTATACAATATATTCAATAAATTTCCAAAACCGATAAAATCATTTTTCGCAAAATGGACTGAAATTATTCAGACACTTTAATAATAAATATACCAATTACTTAACCCTTAAATGCCTGATTTTTCAAAAATGATTGTGATAATGTTTTTCGGCTTTCATTTTTTAAATAAATCATGGGAAAAATAATTTAAAAAATCATATTTTGTTTTAAGTATAGTTTACGGCTAAAAAACAGTTTGTTACTAATCAGCAATACTGGTGTTTAATTGAAAAAATAATTTCCCTTGATAAAATTCTATAATATTGAACACAGAAGAATTTTAGGAACTATAATAAGAAATCAATTTTACTTGCTCACTGCACGTTAAAATAGGATATTTTGCAAGCTGCCAAACAAAACAAAAAGAACAAGTAGCAACAACTGAAAAAATAAATCTATTTTTATTCTTAAACAGCACAAGTGTTGCCATCTACATGTTGAAAATCTATTTAATAATATTTTCAGAATGTATATTATTGGCAACATTAGGCATTATAGCTTCAATATTGTTCTAATCGTATTTTATAGCCTAAATTGGGTATGTTGCCGAAAAGAAACACCAGGCATTTAAGGGTTAAAATTAAGTGAAAATTCTATTATTTAAGAATTTAAATAAAGTTAAGGAAATATGACGACATTATCAAATATAAAAGATTTCATATCAATAAGTAAATTACCATCCCCACCCATCCCACAAAAGAAAAAAAATTCCTTTTATAGCTACGGTATAGTATCCTGCGGAAAGTGAAAATTTAAATCTTTAATGCCGAATTAACTTGCTTTCCTAAACATTTTACTTCGCTTAATGCAGCGTGAAGGAACATTTGCTAGGATTAATAATGGAGAGCCAAAAGAGTATGTTTATGAAATTTACATTTCATGTAGCATTAGTGTACAAAGGGCATTAGGGGCAGATTTGTGAGGTAAAATTTGTTTTCTCATATTGCAAATAAATAAAAGAATTTCACATGAATACTTTTGATGGAACATTCTAATGTATTATACCGTTTAAATTATAATAATTAATTTCATTTTGTTATTGAAATAGAAACTGGATTTAATAGATTCTTGTAATAAATGCATTTTTCGTTTGAGATAACAGAAATATTTGGGGAATAAATTCTCAAAATTGCTTATTTCTATTAAATAAAAAATAAATAAATTGGATAATTAAATAATTCTATTCAGTTTAATTTACATTCTGATTATCTGATTTCTTACTGTTTTCCTCGACTGAATACTTAGAAGATGGTTAAAAAAAAAAAAAAAAAAAAAAAAAAAAAAAACATATTATTTTAAATAATGAGTTTCTATTCTCCTTAAACTTTTTACATTTCCGTATAGTAATTTCACTGAGAATTACGGAAAATCTTTTTATTGTTATGCTTCAAAAGAAACGTTCTTAGTTTTCATTCATACCACATGAAACAACAATGTTTATAGACTCTTAATGCCTCAGAATTACATAATCAAAAACACATTATATTTCACAAGTATATGGGGCATTCTCATAATCTTTTGACTTTTGAGAAAAAAAATCTGACAAAATTAAACTTGCTAAAATAACATTTTAACCTGATAGACGAATACCTTAATGATTCAAAATAAAGAAAAAATGGTCAGCAGCGAACATTTTTTATTTAACTGAGGTTTAAGTTAAACTTGCGAGTTTAATTTTCCTTACCATTTTACCCCTATAACTTTTTATTTTCTTCTAAATTATTACTTATAATGAATTTGCATAGTACCCGCAGGACATACAAGTAAGAAATAATAACAATGTAGTACTTTTAATGCAGAATATTGTATAAAATTGTCTTAAAGGGGTGTTAAAGAAGGGACGATAAGGTAAAAAAAGGGAATGGTATTGAAAAAAAGGGACGAAATTGTAAAAAAAGAGACAGTAAGGATGGAACGGTAAGGGAAATTACCACCTATTATTAGGAAAATCATGTTAAGACTAAGTGATAGTCACAATGTTCATTGAGTTTTAGAAACAGTTGTTAACATTGGATTTTTTTTTTTATTTACCTCGAAAAGTGCAGGAATAAACCTTGGGGACGGTGAGACTATCAATAAAGCCACGATGCTTGAAATTGATATTTAAATGGTGATTTAAATTCTACAGTAAATTTCCTGCCAAAGAAATTTAGACATTATTTCTCTAGCATACTTCTGCATAAGAAAAAACTTGAAAACAAATCTGCGGCTGCGTCTGTAATGATTTTCTGTACAGTTTTAGAAGAGGGATGGTAAGGAATCTAAAACCCAGGGACAGAGTTTAAAAAATAATAACAACACTAAAAATGTGTGCAGGTTAATTTTTAGCTACATATTTATATAAAAAAATAGTTCCAGTTTCAGAAAAGAATTACATGGAATTTTTTTTTTTAAACAATTTTATCCAGACAGCTCCAAACTTAATAATCAGCATCAGGGACACGGGATGGTATAGGAGTTTTCCAGGTGTTTGGACCCCCAACATCGTCCAAAACTTATTTATCTCATTAATATTGTTGTGCAATCATGCAATGGGATGTTCCCCAGTATATAAAGTAAAAAAAAAAAAAAAAAAAAAAAAAAAAAAAAAAAAAACACAAAAAAGTGTATTAAAATAAAAAAATTTATTCAGAGACATAAAAGTCAAAAGATTGTGAGAATGCCCCATATATTTATTTCATTAAAAGAGCCATTGTTACATAATTTATAAGAAAACTGACTAGACAAAGTGCATTAGTTTTTTTATTTACGTATGGTGTGATCAATTTCATTCTTTGCATAAAATATTAGCATAAGTACACCTTTGAATGGAAATCAATAATAGTAGATATTCATGGTATAATTAAAAGCAATATATCTTAAGTCAGAATTAAAACCTTCTACAATCATTTAGTAAAATAATTACAGAATGTTAAATACTATTTTCAAGGTATGGACATGTTCTCTGATTAATGAGAAAAAAAAATTATTTTAAAAACATTTTTGTTACAAAATGATTAAAAAAAAAAAAAAAAAAAAATCAGTATTAACAAAATAATCTATGTAAATTAAAAGATGAACTCCATTTTCAGTAATTAACACGGTAGTTTTTATATTATTATATTTTTATTCTCGTGTTACCGTACTACGATAATAATAATAAAAAAAATATCTGGCAGTTACGTAGTATCTTATGCATAATTATTTTGCCTTAGGTTATTTTAAGAGGAATTAGTGATCATAAAAAAATATTTTATCTAAAATGCAAGAGCAATTTTTTTTAATGAATAAAATTTTCCAAAGATTTTGATAACATTTCCCTATTTTTAATAATCTATGTAGACTAAATGCATAGCACATTAGTGGTTTCGATATTTTTTTCGAACATAACTTTAAGATTATGCAATTTAAGATAAAACAATATTCCATGAAGCCAAAGTAATAATTAATTTTTATTTTAAAAATTTAATGAAAATTGTAATTTTCAAACATGCCTCACCATAAGATTCCATTATTTAATTACTTAATGCTGCAAGCTTATTTTTTTATTCTAATTTAATCTAAATTAATTTAATTTAATTGCATGAAGTTAGTGATGTATTTTTTTACATAAAAATATAAAAAAATAACAGTTTATTATTTGAGTTTTAATTATATAGAGTTTAGTTTTATTGTATCTGCACAGTTGTATTTTCAGGCATATTTACCTTTTTTATAATAAAAAATGAGTACATATCAAAAGATTTATTTAGAAAATTTAAGGATTTTTTTAAGTAGATTTTTAGAGTCGTTATATTTTGAAGCTTTTTTTTTCAATCTCAGCTTGCGATATATATCATTGATACATAATTGAAATTAAAGAAAATATATTACCAGTCAGGGCTCTTGCCGACTTTTGATCAAACATAGCAATTTTGCTAATCAGCATACAGGAAATGTAGCCAAATGCCGTAGAAAATGTCAGCAAAATATTTTAATCGCGAAACGTTTATTCTAGATCAGTGGTTCCCAACGTGGGGCCTACGCCCCACTGGGGGACAGTTTGACATTTTAGGGGGGCAATTTCAAATTTATACATTTTTGGATTTCCTGCTTGTGTGTTTGGAAAAGTGATGTTGTAGTTAAAAATAAAAGTAATACATGCAAAATTTAAAGAGGAAATTCAAAAATTAAGTTTTTTGTTCAATAAAAAAAAAAAAAAAAAAAAAAAAAAAAAAAAAAAAAAAAAAAAACCAATCAAAGTTTAAAAATAGAATTTAAACCAGAATAATTACAAGAAAAAATTTAAAATATTATCACCTACCACATCATGACTTTCTTTTTTTCATAATTAAAAATTTCTATAATTGTTTTGGTTATTAATGCATTTTGCAATTTTCGATTATTTATGGAATGAGCCTTGTATTTCTATTCGCTCTGCTATATATCTTATGAAGAAACTTTTACAACTGAAATTATTTAAAACTATATCTGAATCCAACTGCTTCGAACATATTTAACCTAAAAAGTACCTGGAATAATCTTATCGAGGTACAACTGACTTTATAAAATTTACAAATCTTAAACAGTATTAGAAAAGGATATGTATAAATAGTAAATGGCTGTGACTCTAGTGTAGGCCTTGCTACACAATAAATAACTATTTAACATATTCATTTTGAATTTTAAAATCGGATAATACATGGCAGTCAATTAACAGTATTGGAAAAGGGAAACATAGAAATGTGCTTTGATGGGAGTCAATGGCTACTTAAAATTGATAAATATGAGGATCTTGAAATGGTTCTTGTGTATAGTATTTTCCATAGAAATTTTTTTTTGTCCAAAGCTTTACATCAGCTTTTAATAAGATATTAAAATTAAAATTAATTATAAAATGTCTCAATGTTATCAGTTTTAAGGCTAAATGTAAAAGTCTCTTCAAGCGTTTTGAAAAGATGAAAATACTGACAATATAGCTGATTTGTTTGACACCGAGGTAAGTTAAAAAGGAACAATGAAACTCTTTTTGGCACAAAGACAAAAATATATAGTCTCATTGCATTTATAGAATTATGTTAAAACCAAATTGTGACATAAAATTAATCTCTTTCAGAAGTTTAAAAAAAACATGAAGAATAGTTGTTGTTAAGGTTCTATGAAGCTTATTCGATGGGAATAGAATTTACCTTTTAAATAATGAGACATGTATGTAACATAGTGAGGAAAGGGGGGGGGGGTATTGTGATTTTACAGATGCTTCAGTGGGCGTGGGCAAAAAAAGTTGGGAAACACTGTTCTAGATTATACTTTAAACACGTATTTTAAACAGGCTTGGCGCATGAGGGTTGCAGGTCTGCACAGAGAGGTGTAAAGGCGGTAGAAATTATCAGAGGCCGGATCTTATAAGGGGCGCGGCTTCGGTCCTGGTTTTCAGAAAAAAGGACCAGTAAAAGTAGACTCGTACTTTTTTTTACAGCAAAGTTTTAAATTAACTAAAAGTAACAATGTTCAAAAGTCAGAATTTGATAGAATGAGAGGGGGGGGGGTGGCTCATTGCCCGTACTCCAGTGTATGTACCAAATATTTTAAAGTTCATTTTATATTAAGAACGTTTTGCAATGGCATCCCTATTATAATAATGTGGCTGCTTTCAAACGCGCGAACAAGAATCAGGTGAAAAGTTGGGTTTCAAATTAAAGTTTCAAATTAAAAAAAAAAATTAATAATATTTAAATTATTTAATATTAAAGTATTAAATTTGAATGAATAAAGTGTGAAATCTTCAAGACTATTTCAAATCTTAGTATTTTTGTTTTACCATGTGATAGAATATCAAATAACACCTTCATGAAAAAATAAAACACATTTTGAGAAAATGTAACATTACATGTTCTTCCACTAAGATCTTCAATCGTGATTTGATCTTTTACAACATACGCATTATTCAAGCGAGAAATATAAAAATAATTCTTGTCTTCTCTCTGTTAATTGTTTAACTTTCATAAAATGTAAAAATACTGATGAGTATTTTGAAAATTATTATTGTAAGTATACAATTGTATTTCGAAATGATGCATTTTATTTTTAAAAAAATATAAAACTTCAATTCATATTTCAATATTAAATATATAAAAAATGTGATTTGAAAGCTATATTTTTATATTATCTTTATACTTTTTATCACAAGGTGCTTTGCGGATTATCAAAATTAAATAACCAGAATTCGCATTTTTTTTTATAACGAAAACAAAGCAAAATCAAAATGAAAATTATTCCGTTTTAGACACAATTTGTATAGTTCATTTCTTCGTGAAACATAAAATAAAATTGTAGAGTTTATAATTCTTCATTATAATAAATGTTTTTTTTTATAAATATAAACTTATTTAAAAAAATTCTTAAATAATAAATTCCAAAATATTCTGTGATTACATTAAATGCTAGTAAACAAAGTAATAAGAATTATTCCCAAAAGTATAAAGACAAATACAACAAAATACGCAAGTTATGTTTTGTTATCTGTTACATCTAACCCACACAGCACACACGTAGATATTTCGTTTATTTAGAGCGGTTTACATCTAGAATACATACATGTACATCAAAATGATGTTCATTCAAAACCGTAAGATGGATGGTTGAACACATTATATTCATATAACATTTATATCCCAACAATCTATGGATCAACATAATATGGAGGTAGACTTAACGTTCATTCTAAAATATAAACTGGATTGTCAAAGAAACTACGTCAACATGACGTTTATATACCAACACTTTATGGGGGTAGACACAGCGCCCTCTATAAAGAGCGCTAAAAGAGTCAAATATCTTACTTCCGATACACTTTTTCGTGTGGCAACATGAGCTTTCTGTTGTTTTGTAAACACGCCAGACGCGACGCCATTATGTTATACAGATGTTTATGCATTTTTTGGCTGGTTTAATTTAGACTATCAAAGTTCAACTTGGTTTTTATTTTTATAAATTTTTAGTTGTATCAAACAGTTAGCATTTACAACAACCACTGAATCTAATAATAGAAGTAATGTTTACTTTACTTTAGGTTGTGCATGGTGTTGTTTGAGATTTGGATTAAATATCAAGCAGGATTATATGTAAGTAAGTCCTTTGATTTCTTTTTTTTTTCAGGTTTTTATTTGCTATTCTATTTTGGTGCTTTTTGTAGCATTTACGATTTTTAACCTTATCTTTAAAAAACTACAAAGAAATTAGCCATATAAATTTTTTATTAACTCCTCAAATTTTATAATCTTCTCTATCCCTATCATATAATTGACTGATCATAGTAATCTCTATACTTGACTTACATGGTTACTCATCGGTTTTACATTTAAAATGTTTTGATTTATCAGGGAATCTTAATTTTGTATATAAAACTTTACAAAGTTTGGATTATATTTAATTTCTTATACTCCTTCTCCCATACCCCAGAAACTTTATCTAATGCGAACGATATAAAATTGTATAATTATAGTGCAAACACTTTTTTGGGGTCAACAGTCTGTTTTGGCAAAAAAAAAGAATGTTTATTATCAATAAAAACTTTCAAATGGTGAATTTGTCTTGAATAAAAGAAAATAATGCTAACAAATTAGATCCAATGAAAACAAGGATAAGTTAACAGTTTGCCTAATAATAATAAATATTTTTTTAACATTGAAAGTAACTTATCACTTTATTATGTTGTTAAATTACGTTATTAAAAATTTATTGTTTCATAAAAAAGGTTTCTTAATCTCAAAAGTTTATTTTCATATATTTAATTTTATCTATTCAATGTATTTTAAGTTAAATCTGCATATCTTGTTAACGGATGGAATGATTGTTTACATTTATTGAAAAAGCATTGATACCGGAATAATAGGGGTTCTCCATTTGAAATACATATTTACAAAATTTTATTTAAATTGATATTTAGGTGCATTTCTTTTACAAGTATAGCTACTATAGATTTTTCTTATAGCATAGGTCCTCAGTTTAAATGTAATTATCTATATTAAATTAAAAATTTACCCTTTTTTTTATTTTTTTTTTCAAAAAGCATTTACTTATTATTCTTACTATTTTTGAAAATGGGATTCATTATCAAAACATGAAATACTTTCTATGGAAGATTCTTTGATTTGAGTCTATATGTTTGAGTGTATAATAAAATTTTTGACGAGTCAATGAATTCAATAACTTCAGTGGTCAAAATATTATATTAGAAGTAACGAGAAACTATATTAGGTCCTAGTTTTGACATTGTTTGTTGTGTAATATGCTATTTTTTAGAACACATAATTTAGCGAGTAATGTAATCTAAAAAAAAATAAACTAGTTTGTACGGAGCATCAATGTTATTTTTGACGTTACGCCCAGAAACAGTATCTCAATCAATACAAAGTATACCAGTGGAGATGTGCGTCTGGTGGATCAGCTGGTGCCGGGATAGATCTTCAAATTTGAATGCTCTCAGAAAATCACAGGTGTGTAGTTTTATTATAAAATAAGTAACTACCATTAGTGATCTTCTGCAAGCAACTGGAATTTGTCTGGTGTCCTTTGACGGTATGCTCTTTTGCAAGGATTATGGATTCAGCATCGAAGATTTCAAAAAAGAAGATTTAAAAAAAACTGTGAGTATGTAGGACTCTCATTGCTTTCAAAAGAGGAGATAATAAAGTAAGTTTATTAAAGTAACCTCAATAATAATATTGGCGCTCCCTACGAACTAGTTTTTTTAATCACATTACTCGCTAACTTATATTTTCCAAAAATAGTATGTTACGCTACAAACTATGAGTACACAATAAGAAAAGTAAGTACAAGAATTATTTAGCTGAAAATATTTTTAAATGCCCATGTAATAATAAAGTAAAATTGTAAATATAATGTGAAATAAACATTTATGTATGTCAGTCTGGGGCATAAATAAAATCTGCCGCTAAGTAAAAATAATAGTGTTGGACAACCCTACGTACACTCCCACCTTGTTAGTTACCAGAGTAATTACACTATTTGGTTTGATTTTAAAAGATAAAAAAGAAAAGGGGGGGGGGGAGATATGATGTTTTTATATAATAAAAGTTTCTGTTTTTGAAAGTAAAATAATAAAAAAAAATACATTAAAAAAAAATAAAGCATTTATGTTGTTTTAAGATAATAAAAAGTATTTTTCCCTGATATTTTCTTATGTTAATTATATTAACTGTCATCAAAGCAGTTACACGATACAGTTGGTATGACTTAAAATACAGTTATTACAGTTTAGCTAATATTGCTAATAATTTGTGCTTTTTACCAATAATTTTGATACTTTAAAATATTTTTAAAATCGTAAACTTTTCATGAATAACGTTTTCTTGTAATTTACAAAAATAAGATGCAGAAGAGTCTGGGTATACGCATACTGTTCCATATTACATATATATATGTAAACGTTACATAGATATGATGTATATATGTACATATTACATAGATATGTGTAGTTTAAATACATACATATTACATAGATATGTGTAGTATATATACGTACATATTACATAGATATGATGTATATATACATACATATTATGTCTAGGATATGATCTATATGGACATAGACATCCGTTTTACATAGATTTATGTCAGATCTGGATGTCCAACAAACGCTATATGGATGTATTCGGAGAGACATCTGATGGTAATATCTACGTAGATACTATGTAATATGGAATTCCTTGGATGAATTATGGACATGGTATATGGATGTACTTTACGTTATATGGATGTCATATTTACCAATTTGTGCTGTGTGGGTAAAAAGGTCAGAAATGAAAATCTTATATTCTTTACAAAACGGTACCTTCACATTTATCGCAAAAGAGGAGAACTTTATCTCCGAAAATATATACTAAGGTTACTAAAATACTTTTATTGTGCTTCTCGACATAAAAAATTATTTTCCGCCCCTTATAAAACTGAAAGTGTTACTAATATATCAATTCTGGCAATGTTCCAGACAACTGAATAGCTCAAATTTCACTTTTTAACCTTCATAAATGCATTTTGATCTATCAATCTGAAAGGCGATATATTTACAGAATGTTTTATGATTTATTTAATAATTTTTTTTATCAATACCTCGGCAAATATCATTAATTCTAAAAGCTAGTTTATACATGGAACTTACAAATAAAAATCATCTTACATAAATACTACATTTATTAACTGGTGTGCATACGATATCTATGTAAATTTCAACAAATATGAAAAAATTATAATCTTTATTTTTAGAAACTATTGTATAACAGTTTATAGATAACAGTTTGTAAAAAAATAAAAATATTATTAACAAAATGACAAACAATAAATAAAATGCATAGTGTACAGAAATTTATGAGAGTCATAACGGTTTCTAAATTAAATTAAAAAAGCGGATATCGGTGTATCATTTTACGGGGAACTACTGGAATAATTTCAGTAATTTTAATTTAATATTTCCTTGCACTATTGTAAGCTATATTCTGATCTATAAATTCACATAATTTTTAATAACGTTAGTTAAAAATAGTACTTTTAAATTTAATATATAGATCTTATGTCGTTCCCATAAATGCTCATTTTAATTAAAGAATTTCTCGCTTTAAAATGATTTTTTGCAAAACTGCTTCAACATTTTATTTTCTGAATGTCTTATTATATCCATTTTCAGAAATAAAACAAAAACTATCCGCACCTTAGCTAATGATTATAAATATGAGAATTACATATCAGCAAATATTGAAATCGTTTAGTGAGTATGACTCACTAAATCATAATGAAACACCCACACATAAATATACTTCACTGCTTTGCTGCATTTCATGCAAAGTAATGTATCATTCGTGTATTCATCTTTTCTTAATACACTGGCATTATTATTTATTCTTCTTTGTGTATCATCATTTTCTATAATATTGTTCCTTTTTTTCTTTGAGATTTTTATAACAATATTTTTGATCGCACTGAATAATCGGAATCCTTGATGAAGGGACATAACTCTTCCTTTGTTATAATTTATTGATTGTTACCAATCTAATGCTGTGCTTTTTACATTAAAATATGGGAAAGAGAGTAAGTTTTTCTTCCTGCTCTCAAAAATGATTCAGAAAGTTTTTTCTCCTCGGCGAAACATTTCATTGCTAGAATATGCAAATAGGTCTATTGTGTTTTTTTTTTTTTTTTTAATATTTTCATTTCTAGACAGTCTTCTTCCAAAAGCTTCATTTTTCAAATAATTAAAAACAAAACTTATGTTTAGAGTAAAAGTTTTAACATAGAGATATTCCTAAGCAGTATTCAATGAGTTTTTGCTTTATTAAAACAATGTTGACCGGTCGCGAACTAAATAATAAAAGTGAAATAACAAATTTAATATTAATATTTTATTTTGAGATTGGTTATATTCTACTGAATTATACTTAATTTAAAATGTACATCTACACTGTTAAAAACTGTTCAATCATTCGACCATCACTATATAGAAAACGGTTACAGAACTGTAATTTATCTCTATTCTGACAATAATATGCGGGCAATAATATGGCCAGAATAGCGTTAAATTACGGTTGTGTAACCGTTTTCTATAAAAACATCGAATGACTGTACAGTTTACCTCAAAGATTTAACTGTGTTCAAATAAGAATGAATTTAAACACAGCTATAAATTAAACTTACTCTGTGCATGGTTGTATATGTAACTAAAATCGCATAGTATCGATAAAAACTGTTGAAAATATGCAGTAAACTTTCCAGTCATTTAAAAGTTTTCATAGATAATGATTAATTGACACGATGATGACACATTTGATGTGTTTTCATTGGTCAGAATAGAGATAAATTATGGTTCTGTAACAATTTTCTGAAAACGGTTCATTGTTTGGACTATTTGCCGCAAAATTGAACAGTGTAAATAAGTTTCTGAAATTTAAACTTCAGTAAATTTCTTACAATGTATGTATTTATTATAAGATATATCACATTTCAAATGAGTTTACCTAATAATACGACACTGATTCAGGGCTTGCTGCCTCCCATTTTCACAATGGCAAACTTCCACTAGTAATACTGAATAATAATTTCCGTTTTATTTATGACAAAATTTAAAGACATAAATTTTGAATTCCTAATTCCACCTATATTTTTTTTCTTTTATAAAATTATGGTAAGCTTTTGTCAGATAGAATACAAATTTTTAAGATACATTTAAAGTTGAAGACGCATAAGTCGCGCACACAAATAAAACAAAAACATATTACCAGTATTTGTAATAAATGATAATGTATCAGAAATACCTTGTGTGTGAAAAAAAGGGAAGGAATCCCAAAGGGTGCGAGGCCGCCTTTTCCGCTAAATAGCGGCCGTCTGCCTCACAGCGATCATCCTACGTTTTAAACGCCCTACGTTACCCTACCCGGTGGTCGAAGAAAAAAACTTATTGAATTTAGCTTTTAGGTTTTTCCGGTCGGCAAAATGAACGTCCCTTTACGCCTTCAACATTTGACAGAAATGGTAGCGGCAGACCCAATAGTGGAAGATGTCACCGGAAAATTGTTAAAGCTAAATGCGACAAGCTTAAGACAAAGATCACTTGAAAGTTAGGGCTAGGGCGTCGGACGATCGCAGCGGCTTAAAGATTATTATAGCTCTTAGACCAGGAGCCGGCAGCACAGACACATGGTTCGGACGGATACCGTTACTTCTCCAGGAAAACTACTAGTATATTTTTATAGAAAAAGAAATCTAGGCAGTGTTGCCAGATAGTCAAAAGTCAATTTCCTCACAATTTCTGAAACTGTCCCCAAATCAGTGTTTTTTTCTGCAAAAGTCCCCAACTCAGTTTTTACTCAAAAAGGGAATTCTTAAATTTTCAATTTAACACTATAAGAAATATTTAAATAATTTAAGTTCAAAAATTTTCCTCAAATCAAGCCTTTTTTATGAGAAAATTCCCCATTTACAAAAAACAAACTTTCAAACTGGGCTGAATGCATATTCTGTAACTACATTAAAGAGAATGAGAGATACATTTTGCAGTGGCAAGTTATTTTACGTATTTTTTTTAAAGTATATTGTCTAGCAATGTTGGACTGTTGTTACATTAGCTTTTGTCAATCTCTTATCAATAAAAAATATATTACAATTCATCAGACATACAAGTAAAAATTACATAAATACATTTAATACAATTAAAAGCAAACGTTTCGAGCTAATTTTTAGCCCCTCATCAGTGCAATAAATAACATTCAAATGACAGAAAACTATATATCATGTTTACAGTTAAAAATTACTAGCAGTTAAATTTAAATAAAGTATAAAAATTTCAAAACAATGCTGAGTATTCAGGAGGAAGTGCACATGATTCATTTATCGGCGACGCTTGCTTACGAGTGAACACACCCTCCAGAAAAACTCTACTTTTCATATTATTGCAACCGGATCTGATAACTTTCATATTTGCGAAACCTGGGATATGGTCGGTATCTAAAGAATGCTGTACAATTTTAGACTGTAGGCTTCCAGATTTGTAGTCACGTTTATGTTCCGCAAGGCGAATGGCGCAAGTACGACCAGTTTCGCCGATTCATACCGAGTTGCAATCTTTACATGGGATACTGTAAATTGAGTCGATTCTTACTAAGGAGGCAATTTTAGGTTTAGTTTTACAAAATAAATTTTTCAAAACATTTTGTGGCTTGAATGATGTACATATATTATGAGACTTCAAAAGGCTAGAAATTTTTTCTGAAAGATATTTGTTGCATGGTAGAGATATGCAAATAGCGGGAGCCTTACAAATTACAGAGGATGACACGCGATGCAGTATTCAGCATTGCTTTGAAATTTTTATAATTTATTTAAATTTAACTGCTAGTAATTTTTAACTAGTAAGTAAATAATTTTTAAACATGATATATAGTTTTCTGTCATTTGAATGTTATTTATTGCACTGATGAGGGGCTAAAAATTAGCTCGAAACGTTTGCTTTTAATTGTATTAAATGTATTTATGTAATTTTTACTTGTATGTCTGATGAATTGTAATATATATTTTTTATTTTTAAATCGTATATCAGACATCATAATATTAAAATATTTATTTGCTTAAAAGACGTTGTAAAAATACATTAAAAGTAAATTAAAAACTCTTTATTTACATGTTTCAACTCACTTTCTGAGTCGTCGTCAGAATGTATAATAGAAAATTACAAATGCATAATGAAAAATGGAAAAAATCATCGAAGATAAACAAGTAATCAGGTAACGTGCCCTATACTTGTTTATTTTCGATTATTTTTTCCATTTTTCATTATGCATGTGTAATTTTCTATTATGCATTCTGACGACGACTCAGAAAATGAGTTGAAACACGTAAATAAAGAGTTTGTAATTTACTTTTAATGTGTTTTTATAACATCTTTTAAGCAAATAAATATTTTAATATTAAGATATCATTAGAAATGGACGTAATTTAGACTTACTACTCGCACTTATTTGCTTTCGTATATCAGACGTTAAACAATGATTATTTATTTTAATCTCTTATCAGTTTACTACTCGCACTTATTTACTTTCGTATATCAGACGTTAAACAAAGATTATTCATTTTAATCTCTTATCAGTTGGGATTTCAATGAATCCTAGATGGTACGCTGCTTTAATATTTTGTCATTCCTATACTGAAGTACAAAATCATAATGCAAAGTATTTTCGCTCTATAAATCGATGCGCTTTTGTATATAATAAGAGAAAAATATCTGCTTTCCACATATATAAATAATAAAAAAAAATATATTAAAGTACGTCGAAAGAATTTTTCGTACAAGTGCTGCAGATTTAGTCACGTGTATGTTTAAGCTGCTTAAGACTTTAGACTCTGATGCATAATACGTGTAAACTGTAATGTTTACACGTAAACAACGAACACGACCACATCCAAGACAATAATGATTAATATTTCCGATTTCTGGATTGTATTTTCGTTTTTCAAATCAAATTGAGTTCGAGACAGATCCAGTTTTTCTACAGGACTAAAAGAAATCTTTACGGAAAATAGTTAAAAAAAAAAAAAAAAAAAAAAAAAAAAAATCCCAAGTTTTTCCCCAAATTTTTTTATAGTTTCCAAAAATTTCCCCACGAACTATTTGTCCCCCCAAAATTCCCCAAATTTGGGACAAAATCCCCAATCTGGCAACACTGAACCCAGGTTAAACACGCAAAATTTCGCCTCCTTTTAAGAAGAGATTTTATGTAAGATACTACTGGTGCCGAAAAATTTTCTGGTCTGCAAAATTCAAGGAGGCGTACGAATCATAAAACAACCACCTCATCGAGTTGTAGGCTGAAATTGCAGAATTAGCTAAAACTCGATTCCCATAATAAAACGCAATCGGTTTGTCAAGTCACATCTTGGTGGAAAACACCTAAAACCCCGATTTTAGCTGTCAAATCGTATTTTTACGATTGCGTTTTCCTGCACCCAAAGGTATGCAAACATGGCGGACTGGGAACAGGAAAACACAATGGTAAACCTACGAGTCAACCGGTAAAATTGGGTTTTTAGGTGTTTTCCACTAAGATATGACTTGGCAAACCGATTGCGTTTTAATATGGGAATTGAGTTTTATCTAATTCTGGAATTTCATCCTCCAACTTGATGAGGTGGTAGTCTATCTCCCGATCTATCTATATCCTTTAAATATGAGTACATACATTGTAACATATTTCCTGCTGCATAAAACTGAGAGGGGTATTTTGGCAAATCACTGTACCAAAAACCTTCAGAATTGGACGAAACTTATTATGTTTCAAAATAAAATTTCTAATTAAATTACTGGTGAATAATGTATTAAATTTAATTAAACGAAACATTTCATGCTTATATATATATATATATTCTAAATTTTTCTTCACAAAAACAACCATGCTTAGATAAAATAAATTTTAAATCAATAGTAATTTGAAAATATACATTTGAAATTAATAAATTTCTGTAAAATATTTAATTAAAGGAAACATAAAATATCCAGTTTGTTATTTAACTTAATAACAACAGAAAATTATCCTTCTGAAAGGAGCTGTTTAACTATTTAATCGCGAGATTAATTTCCCGTTTTAAATTTCTCCCCAAGTGTTTCACAACTTGAATAAATATTTGCTGTAATTAATATGGAAAAGCTAAACCATGTAGCTTTATGAAAAGCAATGATGTGTAAAAATATTTAAGATTATTTTCTATGATTACGTTTCACTTCTCACACTTCAGGAATATTGAATTTGATAGTAATATTCAAAATAAAACGGTGTTATTTAAAATATCAGTATTCTTCTAATTAAAACAATAGATTTTAAACACAAAATATAATTAATAAAATTTAAGTAACACGCTGAGTAACTTTATTTACTCACATTTACTTTCTTTAATCCAATTTTGAAACTTACATACAGTAAAAACTATATTATTGCTCTATTTCAGCAACGTGTTTCGGCATAAAAATAATTTTATACCCATTGTTGTGACTTTATTGTTGTAGTTCTAATGTTGCCAGCTTTACTCATGTTTGATTTGTTTCGATAGTATTTTCCGTTTATGCGAAGAGTGGATTTATGCACCCAAAACCTGTCCCTTATCAGGTACCCTGAAAATACTTTGATACTGCACTGTCTTTAACTTTGATTATACGTACAACATTTGGAAAAAATCGGTTCGATATAATATGGTCATAAATTGGATGCACAATTTGTCCCAGACAAAGTTAAATAAACTATAATTTATGGCAACTGAATTTCTTTAAAATATTGAAACAAGATTAAATTTTAAAATGGAAAATGAGTACAGTTGATAAAACCTTCATCAACACAGAAACAGAACCACACCAAGCTGTAGAACTGTCACCTTTTGATGGAAAATAAGTCCGACACAATTGATAACAACGAAAAATACCCACAATAATACATTACATTTCAAGTACCTGGCGTACAAAAAGTAGAAATAATATAAATAATGGCCTCATAACAGAGCATGATATTGACTGCTTCAGAGGAAAAAAAAAACAAGGTGACGTCTGCGGATGAATCGCACACAAATTGAAACTATCATACGCCTGTTATAAAGTAACATATTCATTATGATGCAATGGAATCTAATAATGCGGTGTACATTGAAGAAAATCTAGAAGTCTGTAAATGAATGATTCTGAAAATGAAACAATGTTATTTTGTAGATATATGTCAAATACGCCGTAAAATGCGTTCAAAAAATTTAGAAATTAATCTACATTTTAAAAAGATTAAATGGTAGTAAATGATTATAAGTCTTTTTGAGGAATTTCGATTTTTTAACACGATAAAGGATGATTGATTATTAAATTTCGGAAGTGTTTCTAGGAAATAATGAAAGGCTTGTTTCAGCAAACCGAACACTACATTATATTATATCATACATTATAGGTCCAAATTGTTTGTCGGAAGAAAACAATTTTTATCATTTCCAATATTGCAAATCATATAATAACAAAACATAATAAATAAAGATTTATAATACTAAATATAAGAAAAGCGATTATTTTCGTTTACACAGTATTCCAAAAATTAGAATTTTCAGATATTTCTGTTTTTTTAATAAAAAAAAAACACCGACGGTTTAAAGATTATGTTTATTTTAAACCTCGGAATGATTTTGTGTTTAATTTAACTACAGTGATTTACATATATATAATAGAAACAATTATTTTCATCAGGGTTCACACTTTCAAGGACCTTTTACCAGAATTTTCCTCAAGTAATATATCTTTCATTCGGAAATAAAAAATCTGTCTTGAGATATAGCGACTCGTACTTTAAGAAATTTTTGTTACTAAAACGCCTAAAATTTTCGGAATTCCCTGAAGCGTACGAAACCTGTTTCCGTGAGGAAAATCAGTTATGTTTTTTTTTTTTATCTTATTGCTTTTAAATCATATAATTTCGATTAAAACTGTATCTAATTTAACGTTTAATTAATATATATTTCTTTAATTCTGAACTACTATTATGCATCTCGTTCTAGGTAAAATTATTCTTGAAATTTATAAGAGTTATCATTACGTTTATCGAAAGATTAGTCTTTAAAATGATAGAAGAGTATAGTTTACAAATCCTTCATCCACACAGAAACATCGTCGCATCACAATGTATACATTTACTCTTTTTTTTTAATTAAGAAAAACAAAGTACACACTTGATAACGGTGAAAAATACACATAATACTAAAAATTCGAAGTACCAGGCAAACAAAAGAGAGAGCTAAACAATAATGTCATCTTAGCAGAGTGTGATATTGATTGACAAAAGTTTAAAACACAGTAATGTGTGCAGATGAGCTACTCGCAAAGTCAAACAACTATGCGTCTGTTATATAATAACATGTTCTTTATGAGAGAGTGGAATCCTAGCAATGCTGGGTCAATTGTAGCAAAGCTGGAAGGTTTGC
The DNA here is from genome assembly GCA_963932465.1 of Maratus speciosus. Lineage (NCBI taxonomy): Eukaryota > Metazoa > Arthropoda > Arachnida > Araneae > Salticidae > Maratus > Maratus speciosus. The sequence goes on along the minus strand of OZ010788.1, from coordinate 408,196,234 downwards.
AGAAGAAGGATAGTAACAATAAAACAAGGTTATTTCGAAGATAGACTTTAAATACGCCATATAATTTTTTTTTAACTCACAAATTAGTCGACATTTTTGAAAGATTAAATGTATTAGAAGTTCGTCTTTTTCAGGAATTTTGATTTTTTTAACACGATAAAGGATGACTGATCCTTAAGGTATCTCAAGTCTCTTAAAGCTTCAAAATTTTTGAAATTCTAATTTTTTTAGATGTTAAACTCCTATCTTTTTTAAACTATTTAATATAATAGATTCCTTGTAATTTTCATTAAAACAGAAGTTATGACTTTTGGAATTATAACCGTTCAATAGCTGAAGCGACATTTCCGAATCTTTGAAGTATGTTTTCTCTAAATGACGTTTTTATACATACGCGCAGGATATCTCAAAAACTTCTGAATATTTTTTCATAAAATTTCCAAAACATACGTTTCATGTTAATCTGTATAAACTGAACCTAAAATTTCCTTTTTGTCGTTAAAGAAATTTTTTAAAAATGATTATGTTGTTGAAGTTTTCAAAATTTTGTATTAGCTAAATACAACTTTGTATTAAAAATATAAAAATGCTTTATATACAAACTTATTTAGGTTCCAGGTAATTATTACAAACTGAAGTATAAGTAGGCACTAAAATGTCCATTCTAGTTGCAATATTTATTTTCTAATGGTGCGCTTAAGCTGTTATACCAAATTTCAGCTCGTCAAATATCTGACAGTTTGGAGCCTCCTGTAAATGATAATTGTGTATCTTGCAATTTTTTTAAATGCATAAAAGGAAAGAACGTACTTATATCCTTAATCTCAATAAAAATTGTGTTTTAAAATCATATACATTTTAAGATATTAAATGTTGACAATGGTCCCTTTTTTTCATTTTTTCCAATTTTAAGAGTCCTGAGACCCCTTAAATTTCGTATTCCCTGTAAAAACAAAGAGCAACTTTAATAAAACGGAGCATCGTACGTTTTATACTGGAGTACATATATATTAGGTTGAGCAAAAAGTTCTGGGAACTTTTTTATCTAATAGTTATCGGAATTTGTATCGTATATAGGAGTGCAAGTGGTATATCTATAGTAGTTCAAGAATTTCGGCTCCAAAATTATTATTGAACAGTATGATTTGCGTGTGTTGATGCGGCATTATTGGAGAAAAGGTCTAGCGATTCTGAACGAATGAAGTTGATGAAGCATGGCAAGAGTTTTTCGATTCCAAGAAGCCGCCATGCTACTTCCAACATATCCGGAATCTGACAAAACGATGGCAGAAAGTCGTTGACTATGATGATCTCTACTTTGAAGAATTGTCCTTGTTGCTTTTGTTGTTAATTTTCGCATAACAACGTAACTTTCACAAATTTCCCAGAACTTTTTGCTCAACCTAGTAATTACACATCGTTTGTCGGAAGAAAGCACATTTTATCATCTAAAATGCTGAAATAATATAATAACAAACAATAATAATTAAGATATATACACTCATGTCCAAAATTAAGGTCAGAAACATAAAATCTGTGAAAACTGATGAACTATTCACAGTGCTGCCACCGAATTTGGCACAGAGGTATATTACAATGGGAGAAAGAATATAGCAACAAAACAATATGGAAACGATTTTAATTGTGAATTAAGAAACAGGGTACATCAAAAAGTGTTAAATCATGAATCAGAGATAAAGCATTTATCTCTGGAAAAGTCTGTCTAATATGGAGTGTGAACACCGTGCACTGCTGTACAAGCCTCTCAACGAGCTCTCAAACTATTTATGAGGGTGTAAATAAATGTTTGTGGCAACAAAGCCCATTCTTCCAAAAGCGCGGCTTTTAAGTCCTGGTGGATCCTGGGAAAGGTGTTACGCTGTGCAATGGCTCTTCCTAGACCATCCCAAACATGTTCAATAGGTTTGAGGTCCGGAGACCTCGAGGCCAATTCATATGGCGAATATTCTCTTCTTCAAGAAAATAATCAACAATGTAAGCTCTGTGTGGCTTCGCATTATCGACCGTAAACATGAAGTTCGGGCCTACAGCACCACGGAACAACATCACATAGGCTTCAAGGAACTCATCCCTATAGCGATGTGCACTGACAGTACCCGCGTCGCAGAAGTGCAGTGGTGTACGACTCCCCAACATTAGGCCGCCTCAGACAAGGATTCCTTTGCCACCAAATCTGTCGACTTCTTTTACGTAGGAAGAATGATAGCGAGCGCCACGTTTTCCCCGGATGAAGATTCAAAGAAAATCACTCTGCGTGGTGAATCTCGACTCCTCATTAAAAAGAAAACGCCCCCATTCTTGTTGTGTCCAAGACTGATGTCTTCGGCTCCACAACAACCGGACTCTCTTGTTGGATGCAGTGAAAGGGACACACAAGTTTGGACGCCGGGCTTCAGGGATGAGGTCCTTGAACCTATTTGAGTTTGTTCTGAAGTTCTGTAGGCCCGAACTTCATGTTTATGGACGATGATTCGAAGCCACACAATGCTCACATTATTGATGATTTTCTTGAAGAAGAGAATATTCGCCATATTAATTGACCCTCGAGGTCTCCAGGCATCAATCATATTGAGCATGTTTGGGATGGTCTAGGAAGAGTCTTTGCACAACATAACTCCCCCTCACAGGGCCCACCAGGAGGTAAAAGCCGCTCTTTTGGAAGAATGGGCTTTGTTGCCGCAAACATTTATTGACACCCTCATAAACGGTATGAGAGCTCGTTGTGAAGCTTGTACAGCAGTGCATGGTGGTCAAACTCCATATTAGACAAACGTTTCGCGAGATAAATGCTTTATCTCTGATTCATTATTTAGCACTTTTTGATATACCCTGTTTCATAACTCACAATTAAAATGTTTTCCATATTTTTATGTTGCTATATTCTTTTTACCATTATAATATACCCTGTGTCAAATTTCGTGGCAACACAGTGTATAGTTCATCCGTTTTCACAGATTTTATATTTGTGACATTAATTTTGGACATCAGTGTAATAAGAACTAGAAATAAAGCCATTAATTCTTAAGAAAATTAGACATTTCTAAAATTTCTGTTTATTTTAAATAAGATATACTCGATCGTTTAAGAATTAGTTTTTTTACAAAATGTCATAATAATTTCGTGTTTAATTTAGCTATAGTGTTTTAAATAAAGATTAACAGTAACAAGGATAAGCACACACAGAAACTTTGGCGTTGATTTTTACTTAAAGAGTATGAAGTAGTAACTAAGGAACTACTTTATACGCTTACTAAGTTAATTAAAGAGTATAAAGATTATTACTTAAAGAGTGTGAAGTATAAACTCCAAAATCCTTATCTGATTTAACATTTGATTAATAAATATATATTTTATATTCTAATCAGATATTATATATATTTTTCTTGTACCATCATTCCCGAAATCTATATTATTATGAATAAGATTTGCCATTACGTTTTAATATATTTAGATATTTACATATATTGCAAAATTAAGTACAATCATAGAACAATTACTAAATAATTTCCTAAGCTTTTCCTCGTATTAAATTTAAAATACAAAATCTTTTTTTTCTTTTAAATTTTAACTATGTAAACTAAGTGATAAATCATTGCCGAAATCAAAATTAAAAAGTGCATGACTTCTTGAAAAAATCAATTTACAACACAATGGTTATTTTTTGACAAAGGTGCAAAATTTAAATTTCTCAATAAATACTGAGTACTAAAAGTTATAATTAGAGGAACTTTCTTCTTGCTCAGGCAAGTATAACATTAAATATTTCATTTTTGAATGACTAAAACATACTAAGATATTTTGAATATGTATTTTTTGCGCTTGAATTCCCTTAAAATCTGTTATTCGACAACACGTATATTTATCTTCGTGCAAGGTAGTAATAATTTCACATCACAAACTCTTGAATTAATTCCTATTCAGTGTGAGGACCTTAAAACTTTGTGTATTTTCGAATGATTTCCTTCTATTTATGTTATTGATTATTATTGATAGAGCATTAATACAAAAATTACAATATTAATGCAAAATTAAATTCGTGCTTTTGTATATTCAGTTATAAAGTCTTTGTTTCTATTAGAATTTGAAAATTATTTTAGGGAAATAATGAAATCACTTTTCCAATAATGAAAAATAATAATAAATACAAGTTTAATCGCAAAGCACCAGGCAAATATAATTCACGATTTTGAAAACAAATTCTATTTGTTCATATTATCAAAAGATTAAATTTTTTATATTAAAGAATTGAAATGGATCTCGCATACTCTAGAGAGAAGGCAATTTTAATGGTGAAATGCTTTCTGGTACATCATTTGTGATTGAATTTTATTTTATATTGAAATATAAAGATTTATGCATATGTTTTGACGTTTCACTTCTGGAATTTATGATAATACGATTTATATGTTTGAAAGTATTTTAAACATCTTATGAAACGTATATGCTATTGTTTTGTTTATTGTTTCCTTGGTAAAATTTCTATAACTTAGAGAATAACAGCAATGTGTATTATAAACTCTGTTTTAGTAAGAACGTTTTAACATCGTTAGACATTATATAAGCACAAATCATGTATTTTAAAATAACCAATGATTTTTTGCTTTGATATTTAATGCAGTATAAAAACAGGCATATGTTACAGTTACAGAACGGACAGACAGAAAAACCGTATTCATAAATATTTTTCAACTATGTTGGAAAGGGTAAAAAAAATGTAACTTGAATTACTTTGTAATAATAAGAAGGAATCATTCAAAGTTCAAAAATGTTTTTAAAAAATGTTTAATAGTTACAAGATGTAAAGCTTTATCAGATTGATAAATGTTACGGAAAATTGGATAATAATTTGCAAGGTTATAAATAAGCCACGATATAATTTCAAATTAGTGAAATATTAAGAAAGTTTTCTATACTATAAAAAAAGTCAAACATTTCCTAACATAGGAAAATATAACATAACCACGAACGAAAATATACAATAACCATTTCCCTATTACTCATTATTCCTAAAAGCGTTCTTTATCTTTAGAGACCAATATATACTCTATTTAAAAAAAAACATTTATAAAAACACTGTTCTATTTGCTGCCACTAAATTTTGGTAACGTTACCCAGTAGTTTTTATATTATATAATAATAACTTACACATGCAAGACTGGCAAAATAATGCTAACTTTAATGATAATGTTAATACTATTAATTTATAATATTTGTCTGTGTAACATATATGTTGATCCTGATATTGCTTCTCTGAGAATTCATAGTAACGGAAAAACTTTCATTCCAGGTTGAGAAAAAGGATTATTTCACTATAAAAACTACTTTGAAACAATTCAAGAAATCACAGACAGCATTTTTTTTTCTTAATTCTTGATAAAATCACAAAAATGTGTTGTTTTCTGAAGTCTCTAAAGATAAATAACGCTTTTCGCAAAAGTGGGTAATTAGAAATAGTTTATTATATTTGTCTGTGATTACATTATGCTTTTCAAGATTAAGAACTTTTCTGTTATTTAAACACAATCAAACCTATTAGTGAATACAAATTGAATATTTCCAACTGAACGAAAAAATTCCCATGCCGGTTATCTGATCGGTTATAAGGTTATCTGAGCAAAATATGAGCACAGGTTGTCGGCCTAGTTAACTTAAAGGGTAGAGAAAGTGCATTGGGCCTGAAAGTCAAGGATCAGGATTCAATTCCTTGACTGGGCATTTTTTCGCTCAGTTGGAAATATTCAATTCGTATAAGAAATATTCGTCTTTGTTAACGTGTGTTTGAAAATAACTACAATTGCATTTGCAACTGTAAATATTTAATTATTTCTGTTTTATATAATTAGATTACTATAAAAATTTTACTACAGTTAGATTAGTACAGTATTACATTTACTATTTATTCAGTATTTATATGAGTTATTGGCATTTTGTTATGACTCTTGTCATACATATACAGTCGTGGCCATAAGTTTAGGACCACCACTGAAAATTAAGATCCAGACAATAAATTGAATACTTACTCGTTAGTAAAATTATAAACTCCGTTTACTACATGAATATTACATTTCTACGCATATAAATCATATACATTAAAAACAAATTTTACAGAAAAATCAATATTTTGTTGGTCCACTGTTAGCTTTTATTACGGCCTGCAAACGTTTTGGCATGCTCTCTACCAGACTTCGGCAGTATGCAGCTGATAATTCTTTCACCCAAACTTCCTTAATTGCTTTTCCAGGTTCCTTAGCACTTGTTGGCTTTTTCTCAGAGACCTTGTGCTTTAAGGGAGTCCATAAGTTTTCAATTGGATTCAAATCGGGACTGTTTCCATGCCAATCAAGGATTTGAATTTTCTTCGTCTTCATAAACTGAGTAATAATTTTAGAACGATGACATGGTGCACCATCATGCATAAAAATTGTGTATTTATGAACGGCCATGTGTAATTTTATCTTCTCTTTCAACAAATCCACATATTTTTTTGCCATTCATAGATGTTCCTGGTGTCAGTAAGAACAATGCAGCCGTTCCGTTCACTGACATTCCACCCCAAATCATGACACTTGGGAAGTGTTTAACAGTCTGTAAAGTGTAACGTTCATCGAATCGCTTTCCAGGAGGTCTACGAACATAGTACTTGTGTGTAGAGAACTGCTGTATGGTAGATTCGTCCGCAAAAAAACCTGTCGCCACTGACGTATTGTCCATTTGGCATGTTTCTTGGCAAAGTCCAAGCGCTTAGCTCTCATGGCCACTGTTAACCTGGGTTTTTTTGCAGGTTTATGGGATTTTAAATGAAAGTCGTGGAACAAACGCCGACTTACTGTTCTACGACTGACATCCGCCCCTTTTACAAGCAGTACTGACGATATCTTGCTTGCGGAACTCATTGGAGAACGAACTGCTATTCTCCTAATGACATGGTCATCCCTAGGTGTGGTTTTACGAGGTCGACCACACCTTTTGGCATCAACATAAGCCCTTGTTTCTTTAAATTTTTTGATCGCATTGTGAACTGCATTCTTACTACGTCTTACTAGTTCACTAATTAATCGTTCACAATATCCTTCATTATGAAGAATAACAATTTGTGCACGCTAAGCTTCAGTAACTGACGATTTTCGACCGATTTTCATAGGTTTTCAAAACTTGCAAAACAAGCAACAATTGCATCTGCGACATTTATTACTCAAAGATCAAACAAAAAGTGAATACAGTACTTCACTGCCAGACGGAATGACGCCATCTGACGCAATCAATTTGATTTATAATGTTATCAGTGGTTTCGATTGTAAAAATGCTAGTTTCTGCACTGTGGTCCTAAACTTTTGGCCACGACTGTATTTTCCTTAATGTCTTATGTGACGTATTTGAGATCAATATTATTACCGGCTTATTTTGTGCGCTAAATTTTCTTAACAATCCTATAAAAGAACGTTTGTAATTTAAACACCTTGAAAATTGTTTTATTAGCAGGTTTTCAGTGCGACCTGTCAAGTACCAGCCGCATCGAATTATTCCACTTGAATGATATACATTAAAAATTACATTTACGTTTAAATTTAATGTTGAATGTGTTTGGAATATTTTCATAAACTTTCTAAATCTATTCTTATTTTTCCAGCAATTCTATTTTAAATTAAATTGCATACAATAAATTGTATAAATTACGTAGGTGTATGTTAAAAAAATGCAACTTGAATAGTTATTGTTAAGGCTCGTTTAGGCTTCGTCCATGTGAACAGAATTTACATTTTATGTTACCTTATATGTTACAGAGTGTGCGTGTGTGTAGCGGAGAAGTTGGGGACATCGTTATTTTTACAGATGATTCGGTGGGTACTGGCCAAGAGAAGGTTTGGGAACCACTGGTGTAGAGATGTCCTATAAAAATTTCCTTAAAAGGGTGAAGTTTTTGAAAAATATTGAATAGCATAATAATATTTAGTAACATATTTTGAATACAAATAAAAAAAAATTACATGACCTAATTACGTATGTCCAGCAGGTAAAAAAAAAAAAAAAATAATAAACTGATCTCAACATTTTGTGGACACCGACCATATAGAACAATATACCCCTAAGCGTTTTTAGATCCGGTGGAAATTCTGTAGGTGTAAGATAGCTTTAGCTCCATGAAAAGTCTTAAGTAGCAACGTGAGATACAGTTTAAATAATGTATTTCTTTTTGTCAATATTAAATATTTAAGTATTAAAATTAACCAACTCTACGGCCTCTTTTATAATTAAAAATGACAAAAGTAATGTGGAAATCTAATACTTTTAAAAGTAATATGCAGACTTCATATAATAGGCAAAACTGTATTTTTAGAAAAATATCTACTTGGAGATAAAATATATATTTTTAATATACGTTTTAAATGTATGAATTGAAAAGGGGAAAATCTTTTGAAATTTCATATTTCTGATAGTAACACTGATGCATGCATTTCAGTAAATAGGTTATTTTTGCAACAAGAAAACGCAAGAATCTTATTTAATAGTAAGCATCCGTTTTTAAACGTTATGTTGTGAAAATATTTGTAAAAAAATAAATTTGAAATTAAAACAATTCACATTTTTCTTAACCTATCTATTGTTGGGTGATGAGGACTGTCTACAGAATCATACAACCGCTACAAAACAGAATACACTCCATCGTATAAAAACTGCTTTAAAACAGTGTATTTAGAAAATAATTAAATAACAGAACATTTTATAAATATAATCATATTTTGTAGCTTTTTTTGAGCCCTATTTTTAAAAAATGGCATTGCCTAACTAATAACGTGAGCATTTATTTGAATTAAATGTTTAAAAAAAAATGGATCATATAATTCAATTAACCTTTTTTTACTTCATTTAAATTTAGTTAAAAAACAGTAAAGTGGAAAAATAATAATCACTGTTACTGTTTAATATAATATTCCTTACTTCATTTTCTTATGTTTCGTTCAGTAACACAATTCATTTCTCCAACAATAAAGTAGAATTCAATTTAATTTGAATGAAATTAATTTGTTTTATTTATTTACGTTTAATTAACATTAAAATATTCATTATTATTTTATTACTTTTTTATATTCACATATAAGAAATTATATAATTACAAAGTTAAAATTATTGTTTTTGTCTTGTTTCATTTTCTATAAAGAGAATTTTTTTAATTTCACCCATAATGAGAAAATAAATTTTTAGCATTAAAATGATTATTCAATATTATTTTTTAACCAATGCTTCATTTTTTACACATAATAAAGCATAAATTTTTAACATTTGTAAAATTTGATACATTTTTTATAATCTGTTAATTGTCTATATAAAAAAACGGAGTTATATTTATCAGATAATATAGTCTGTTTTGTTAATAACTTCATTTAAATTTACGAGCTCATCTTAACTTGGCAGCATTAAACAACTAAAAACACAATTCTATGTTTGACTATCTACTGGCACGGTATAATTGTTTTTCAAGGCATTCAACTTATTGTGCTTAAAAAGGGTGAAAACAAAATCATCAAATTAATTTCTTTACTTTAAATCTATGTATTTACAATTGAAAAAAATATATAAAAGGCAAAAATAAATCATAATTAAAAAAATGGTTATTATGAGAAACATAACATTTATAAAAACACTTTTGAAAAAAAAAAGCCACGAAACGTTTATACTTTCATTATCCAAACATTAATTATGTACAAATATGTGCATTTGTTCAAAGGGGGAAAATCAAAATTGTCGTTGATTTAACGGCATTTAAATTAATCAAGGTTGGGATTTCAGTCGTATTAATGTTTAATCATATTGCCATATTGAATGTTTCCTCATTAAATTTATGTATACATTAAATACGTGTTCAAAAACCAAATAATTTTTTGGAAAATTAAATGATATAGATAATTGTCTAAAGTGAGTAGTTGTATGATCATATATTTCAGTTTTTCAGATAGCTACAAAATATTTTTAAATGTCTTTATGTTAAATAGCATGTAAAAATATTGTTTATTTAATGTTTATACTTTTTTACTATGTAAATATTATGTTAAGCGTTGCAAATTAAAAGAATATTATTTTGAAGATAAATTTCAAATTGTAAATGCAGTCATGAGGAAAACAAGAAATGTCACTAAAATGATATATATGTCCGAAAAAAAGTGATAAATGTAGTAGAATATTCATTTGGTCTAATAAGAATAATAAAAATGATACAAATAAAATCAAATCTCCAATTTATATTGGGATTTTAATTATGTACAGGGTGTCACATGGATTATTATAATAACTCATACGTTAACAAGACAAGCGCATGTGACATTTGAAAACCACTAGCTACAACCTTGGAGTCTGTTCTATTAGAGAGCTAATCGGCGTAGCCTACAAAGTTCAGATCAGTGTAAAAAAAATCCGTACTCGTATACACATCCACCTAGTGTTTTTCACGGTAGAATGTTTTCACATTATCGAAGTTTATTCTTTCAACAAGAAATCGTTCAACTAAGTGACAAACTATATGAGCAATATGTTCTATTCGAGTCAACAATTAGTCAAACAATGTAGAGGTTGGTTGGTTGACTAGCTATTTTATATTGCCACAAATTCCAAATAAGGACATTCGACGTCAGACTCGATGCATAATTCAGTTATTCCATATGATCATACACTATGACTATAAAGATCACACAACAACATGACATGATGAAACAAGTCTTTGCGAAGGATGCAGATACGTGTCAAAAAATAAGTGTAGGGCAATTTGATTATATTTTGTAGAACAGAACCTCTTTGTGAATTTCTGTTTATTTTTTTTTTCGATATTTCATATTTCCTTTCAGGGCGTGGGGCAGCGAATATTACATATTTAAAAAAATAATAATAAATACAGATAAATTTTGATTGAAGATAATTTGAACATGAATTTTAAAGCTAAGAGCATAGGTTTTTCGCAGTTAAAAGACAAACAACAATAATCATCTTGAAAATAAATTAATGTTATATTTCTTAGAACTTGACAAGTTTCATTATAAAACGATAGAATAGAAGGCTAGCAAATGGAAATTTAATGAGAAATGTCAAAAATCATGACATAATATTAGTTTTAAACGATGAGTAAGGAGCTTTATTTGATAAATAAGTAAAAAAAAATGTATAGGTCAAACTGGAGCAAACCAAAATGAATCTGCTACCGAACAATGATGGATGAATTTTCTATCAAAATATATAAAAGTAATACCTACAGTAGCAAAATGGGTATTTAGAGTATATATATATATATATATATATATATATATATTGTTTGGAGATACAACAAATACGAAGACCTCGGCAGATATAAAGTAAATATTTGCAATTTAATTTTAGCCGACCATTTACTTTTAAATTATTAGACATATCTGTAATTATTAGACATCTAAATAAATTTTGAACCTGATTGATATGCTGAATGTTTCCTGCTACATATAGCGCTGTAAGTGACACTCAAAAATTAAAGATGCTGCCAGATACTTAAAAATACAGCCAGAAGAAATGCATTACATTGACATGTATAATACGTATTCTTATTTAAAAGTAAAAAAGAAAGTTAAAAGTAAGTTTAAAAGTTAAAAGTAAAAGCCGACCATTTACTTTTAAATTATTAGACATATCGGAGTCTAAATAAATTTTCAACCTGATTAATATGCTGAATGTTTCCTGCTACATATAGCGCTATAAGTGACACTCAAAAATTAAAGATGCTGCCAGATACTTAAGAATACAGCCAGAATAAATGAATTACAGTCACATGTATAATACGTATTCTTATTTAAAAGTAAAAAAGAAAGTTAAAAGTAAGTTTAAAAATTAAAAGTAAAAGCCGACCATTTACTTTTAAATTATTAGACATATCGGTAATTATTAGACATATCGGAGTCTAAATAAATTTTCAACCTGATTGATATGCTGAATATTTCCTGCTACATATAACGCTGTAAGTGACACTCAAAAATTAAAGATGCTGCCAGATACTTAAAAAAAGTCCTTCCGGCCAGTGCCGGGAGGAAGAGGTAGCTTTTATATTCCTTATTTTAAAAAAGCCAACTTATATTATTCAAACACACGAAGCTCAATTTAGTGGATACCGAAAATAGGAGATTCAATACTAATTTTTATCAATACTAAATCATTATGAATGATTCGCGAAATTAGTCAGCTTTATCCAAGCTGCTTTTATTTAAAGTAACTTATATTTGGCTGCTAAATTCGGCGATTTCTTAAAGTGCCTGCCATTTTAAGACAACATGGTGAATGAGGCTAACCAGTGAACTTGGTCGAGACCTTAGTAATTGCTGCGCACATGCTGACTCACATCGGAATCGGTTGATATATAAGAGTGCTGTCGCAGGCAAAATATCGGATTTTTCGAAATGTCACCCACATTAGAAATTGAAACTGCTATATCTGAGCCATTTTTTAAGATAAAGAAAAACAAAAAATGCTCCCGAATCCTTATATCAAGGTCAATTACTTAAGAAAGAAACCTTTTTCAATTTCTAATTTTTTTGCATTTCACTTTAAATATATTTTTTTTTAATTGGCCGCCATTTTGAAGTAAGATGGCTGATGAAGCTGGCCAGCAAACTTGGTCGAGATATTTATGTATACTATCCACATGCCTTCTTCCATCGAAATAGGCGAATACGTATGTTATCGCATGGCAAATACAAGATCGTTTCAAAGTGTTAGCCATGCTAGAAATTCAAAGTGCTATAATTCAACGTTTTTTAAAAATATAAACAAAAGAACAAATTTTCAGAAACAAAAACTGCTCCAGAATCTTTATATCAAGGCCAAACAAAAAAAAAATATCTTTTTCATTTTCCAATTTTTTATTACTTCATTTTAAATTTTAAATTACATTTTTTTAAATGGCAACCCTTTTGAAACAAGTTGGCGAATGAAGCTGGCCAACGAACTCGGTCGAGACATTGGTATGTACTATGTACAGACCAAGTTACATCCAAATCGGTTCATAAATACGCCTTTTATCGCGTGACAAAAATCAGGTCGTTTTAAAATGTCAGGCACAATAGAAATTCAAAATGCTATAACTCAGCCATTTTTTTAGATATAGACGAAACAAAACCTGTTCCGGAATCTTTGTATTAAGGTCAAACACATACGAAAAAAAATCTTTTTCATTTTCCAATTTCTTGGTATCTCATTTTAAATTTAAAATTTTTTTAATTTATTTAAATGGCCGCCATTTTGAAACAAGATGGCGGATGAAGCTGGCCAACGAACTCGGTCGAGACATTGGTATGTACTATGTATAAATGAAGTTACATCCAAATCGGTTCATAAATACGCCTTTTATCGCGTGACAAAATTCAGGACGTTTCAAAATGTCAGCCACGCTAGAAATTCAAAATGCTATAACTCAGCCATTTTTTAAGATATAGACGAAAAAAAAAACTGCTCCGGAGTCTTTGTATAAAGGTCAAATACATAAGAAAAATATATTTTTCCATTTTCAATTTTTTGGTACCACATTTCAAATTTTAAATTTTTTAAAAAATTTTAAATGGCGGCCATTTTGAAACAAAATGGCGGATGAAGCTGGCCAACGAACTCGGTCGAGACATTGGTATGTACTATGTACACACCGAATTACATCCAGATCGGTTCATAAATACGAGAGTTACAGTGTGACATAGGTCAGATATATATATATATATATATATATCTGATCTATCAATTTTGAACGGAGGGTGGTTTCGGGGTCTGGGGGTCATGATCGATGAAAATATACCAAAATTTTTTGAAATCGCTTTCCTCCGAACGACTGCAATAGGTAGCTTTTTGTAATGAAAGCTACCTAATACAGCCAGAAGAAATGTATCACAGTCACCTGTATAATACGTATTCTTATTTAAAAGTTAGATTACTTAATGAAGACAAAATATTAAATTCATATGAAATAATGTGTAAAAGGAATTATAAACTTCAGATTTTGGTTTCATATTATGTGTAACCAATTAAAAGAATTTAATCTTCAAAAAAAAAAAAAAAAAAAAACTTTTAAAATTATGACCAACGGTTTCTGCACTTAAAAAGTTGCAGAATGGTAAAAGCTTAGAAAATACATTTACTATAAGTTCTTTGCAAAATTGACAAGTTTTAACGTATAGAAATGGAGACTCGCAAGTGAAAAAAATGCGGAATGTAAAAAAAAAAAAAAAAAAAAAAAAGGTCCTAATATTTCTTCTAAACAATAAGTAATGAGCATTCTTTAACCAATGGGAACAAATCACAGCGAGATGAAGCATCAACATATGACTAAAAGAGAATTTTAGAAAGAGAGCTTTGAAAAAAAACTTAAGCATGTCTTTCATGATTAATGTCATATGAATATGCATAAAAGTCTCTGTTAATTGGCAGTTTTCAGTTATTTTTTATTTTAACCTTTTACCCGCCAACGTTCCATAAGTGATCTGTATCTTTTTAAGTTTTGGTTTAATCTGTTTGATAATTTAAATATACCTTTACAAAGATATGTTTTAACGGATTATAAAGTATTGTTTACTAATATTTTTGTGGTTACTAACTTGGAGCTTGCTGAAATGTAACAAAAAACGTAAATGTAGTATGCTATGCTTTTTACTCTATCTATAACCTTAGAATTCTAATTTGAGTGTTGTGATAATGGTTATAGAATTGCTTACTGTTCGTTATGAAGTTTCATGCATAAATTAATGTTTTATCTTATTTGTTTCTTGTTTTATGCTCATTTGAATGCCGGTGTTCCACATGTGGAATGTTGGCGGTTCAGAGTACAAAATGATCTTATCATTACTTTTTTTTAGGATTTTGATAATTTTTATTGGCCCCCATAGGCGAATATTTTTTTATTATTTTCGTACAAGTAATATTAAAGAATGAAATTTGTGATATAATGTCTCTTGCACCTGTAGTCAGATTAACTGTTAAATATTTTTGAACGAATAAATGCCTAATAAATGTACAAAATAAATGCTCAAACAAGAATGAGGAGATTTGTTTATTACAGTAATGGCAAAGTTGTTTATGTACGATGGAATGAGAACAGTGTTGTTGTTATTATTATATCAAATTGGGAAGGAGCTATGCAAGCTCAAAGTGCAACACGATATTCTCGAAAATTGAGGCGAGAAGTTTTAATCAAACAACCTCAAATGATTAGATTGTATAATCAGAATACGGGTTGTGTGGATGTTTTAAATTGTTTGCTTAGAACATATCATTTAGTACTTCGATAAAAAAATAATTGTGAAATATGTTTGCAAAAAAAAAAAAAAAAATGTTTCCTAATAACCAATGGGAAAAAATCACAGCTAGATGAAGCATTAACATATGACTAAAAGAGATATGCTTTGAAAAAAAAAAAACTTAAACATGTCTTTCATGATTAATGTCATGTGAATATGCATAAAAGTCTCTGTTAATTGGCAGTTTTTAGTTATTTTCTATTTTAACCTTTTACCCGCCAACGTTCCATAAGTGATCTGTATCTTTTTAAGTTTTGGTTTAATCTGTTTGATAATTTAAATATACCTTTACAAAGATATGTTTTAACGGATTATAAAGTATTGTTTACTAATATTTTTGTGGTTGCTAACTTGGAGCTTGCTGAAATGTAACAAAAAACGTAAATGTAGTATGCTATGCTTTTTACTCTATCTATAACCTTAGAATTCTAATTTGAGTGTTGTGATAATGGTTATAGAATTGCTTACTGTTCGTTATGAAGTTTCATGCATAAATGAATGTTTTATCTTATTTGTTTTTTGTTTTATGTTCATTTGAATGCCGATGTTCCACATGTGAACGTTGGCGGTTCAGAGTACAAAATGATCTTATCATTACTTTTTTTAGGATTTTGATAATTTTTACTGGGCTCCCTCGGGCGAATATTTTTTTATTATTTTCGTACAAGTAATATTAGGGAATGAAATTTGTGATATAATGTCTCTTGCACCTGTTGTCAGATTACCTGTTAAATATTTTTGAACGAATAAATGCCTAATAAATGTACAAAATAATTGCGCAAACAAAAATGAGGATATTTTGATTTTTACAGTAATGGCAAATTGTTTATGTACGATGGAATGAGAACAGTGTTGTTATCATTATATCAAATTGGGAAGGAGCATTGTAAGCTCAAAGTGCAACACGATATTCTCGAAAATTGAGGCGAGAAGTTTCAATCAAGGAACCTCAAATGATTAGATTGTATAATCAGAATACGGGCTGTGTGGATGTTTTAAATTGTTTGCTTGGAACATATCATTTAGTACATCGATCAAAAAATAATAGTGCAATATGATCGCAAAAAAAAAAAAAAAAAAAAAAAAAAAAAAAAAAATGTTTCCTAATATTTGTTCTAAACAATAAGTAATGAGCATTCTTTAACCAATGGGAAAAAATCACAGCTAGATGAAGCATCAACATATGACTAAAAGAGATATGCTTTGAAAAAAAACCTTAAACATGTCTTTCATGATTAATGTCATATGAATATACATAAAAGTCTCTGTTAATTGGCAGTTTTTAGTTATTTTTTATTTTAACCTTTTACCCGCCAACGTTCCACAAGTGATCTCTATCTTTTTAAGTTTTGGTTTAATCTGTTTGATAATTTAAATATACATTTACAAAGATATGTTTTAACGGATTATAAAGTATTGTTTAATAATATTTTTGTGGTTGCCAACTTGGAGCTTGATGAAATGTAACAAAAAACGTAAATGTAGTATGCTATGCTTTTTACTCTATCTATAACCTTAGAATTCTAATTTGAGTGCTGTGATAATGGTTATAGAATTGCTTACTGTTCGTTATGAAGTTTCATGCATAAATGAATGTTTTATCTTATTTGTTTTTAGGTAGATTTCGTATGAAATACTACCTATTGGGATCGTTCCTATGTTGGAATTTCTGAAAAATTTTTGCAGATCTACACCGATCATGACCCCTAGAACCCAAAACAACCCTCAGTAAAAAACTTTATCTATCTATCTATCTATCTATATATATATATATATCACTTTCTTCTGGGCACGATAACTTTCGTAATTCTGCACCAATCTCTTCCAAACTGATACATAAAATCAATGGGCATAAAATCTCGGTCAAGTTCGTTAATGGGCAAAATCGGACCAAGGGGAGGGAAATAGGGAGGGGTTTTGTGAAAACAGAAAAACCCCCATAACTTCTTAATTTTTGTACATATCAAATCAGTTTAAAGTTTTTATTACTTCTAAAAATAGGGCCAAAAATTTATGTATCACAGATTTTTGATAAAGTTAAAAATGGGCTCAAGGGGCGCAAAAAATAGGGTTTTGGGGAGAAAAAAATTCATAACTTCGTCAATTCTCAAGATATCAAATTCAATTAATTTTATTATAAATCTCCTTAGCATTATCTAAAACTTTTATATTCACAAGTTTTTGATAGGAGCAATTCGTACCGCAAAAAAAAAAATTAAAAACGAAAACAAAAAGGGCGTTTGAAGAAGAAAAAAATCCATAACTTCGTCAATTCTCAAGATATCAAATCCAATTAATTTTATCATGAATCTCCTTAACATTATCTATAACTTTTATATTCACAAGTTTTTGATAGGACCAATTCGTACCGCAAAAAAAAATTAAAAACGAAAACAAAAAGGGGGTTTTTTTGAAGAAAAAAATCTATAACTCCGTCAATTCAAAAGATATAAAATCCGCATGAATTTATCATATATCTTCTTAATATTGTCTACAATATCTATATAGACAAGTTTTGGATAGGACCAATTCTTAGAGCAAAAACAAATTAAAAATACATACCGGTTGAAGTAAAAAATGATCTTAGTAAGGGTGTATTCAAATCCAAACTGCTTATTTTCTGACTCATTTTACAATTCGTTTTTGCTCTCAAAGGCTTCCAATTGGTACGTTTTCTTACTCAGAAACTATATAATGTACCGTAATGGTCGATTTTCTGATAGGGGCAGAATATATTTTTTTAAATGCTGTTAAAAAGGGCATTTTGAACCGAATTTACCGAAGCGGATTGTGTTGGAAAAATCATTTTATTAAGGATGCGCTTAAATCCAAACTGCTTATTTTCTGACTGGTTTTAAATTCATTTTTGCTCTCAAACGCATTTAATTGTTAGATTCGCTTATTCAGAAACTATATAATGTACAGTAATAATCGATTTTTAGATAGAGGCAGAATATATTTCAAAAAATGATGTTAAAGTGGGCATTTTGAACGGAATTTCCCGAAGCGATTGTGTTAGAAACGAAAAATATTGTCCTTCTGAGAAAATAATTGTTTATATATCAAGTTTTAATTAATTGAACAAAAAATAAAAACACAGGTCGCTTATAAATCTCTTCAAAAATCACGTCAGCAAGTTTCATATTTTTTTTAAATTAAAAATGAATCTGGAATTATGCTAGAAAATTTCGAGTTGTTGAGCATGGAAAAGTATTTTTTTGAATACCGCCCTAACATGATTCTGATAAAACCAGCTATTATATGAAAATGAAATAAAAACTCGTCAAGAGCGGCCAGATAAAATTGTTAAAGTGGATTTATCTATAATCATGATTTAGTTTTTGTTTGTGAAATTAGTATATTTGACTTCGAAATCTACCTCTGCCTGTAGGCCGGGCCGGCAGGGATTTTTTTGTTTTATGCTCATTTGAATGCCCATGTTCCACATGTGGAACGTTGGAGGTTCAGAGTACAAAATGATCTTATCGTTACTTTTTTTTAGGATTTTGATAATTTTTACTGGGCTCCCGCAGGCGAATATTTTTTTTTAGTATTTTCGTACAAGTAATATTAAAGAATGAAATTTGTGATATAATGTCTCTTGCACCTGTTGTCAGATTACCTGTTAAATATTTTTGAACGAATAAATGCCTAACAAATGTACAAAATAGCTGCGCAAACAAGAATGAGGAGATTTTGATTTTTACAGTAATGGCAAAGTTGTTTATGTACGATGGAATGAGAACAGTGTTGTTATTATTAAATCAAATTATTATATCAACATTGTCATAATATTATGAATAAGCTAATAAGGATTAATAAGCTGTTTTTAAAAAGTAAAAATTAAATTATTTATAATGAAAAAATTAAAAATTATGTAGAAATTATCACATACAAAAAACTCCACCAGTTGATAAGCACTGAAAAATAGTGTATATATCAAACTTTAGGGCTTTCTAAATAGCCTCTTCTTAATAACCAGGAGAAGACCATTTATTTGCATTCAAGGAGGACTTAAAGGAATCGATTGGATCAGTATTTTAATGTCCTCTCCACGCTTCCCACCAGTACAACCTTTAGTATCTTTGTCTAGTGCATGGGGAACGAACGCGGATAGACTTTCTCCAACCCGCTTGGCCAGCGTGGAGGATATTGGTCACCTCTCCCCTTCTTATTTTATCATGAATTCACGAAAAAAATCACGGCCCTCAATTTCTGGCAATCTGAATATTCCTAATTACGGTACAGTTAAGAAAGTCACGAAGACAGAGGGTGATAAGAATATCCGGACTCGGTTTGGCTGCCATAACTTGATTACCTTGGGTACTGCTGCTGGACTATCCCTGTATCTTCGGGAAATATTTTACATGAACTTGAAGAAGAATTAGAAAGAACCAACTTGGACATCCTAGGATTACGTGAATTAAGCGGAAAAGCAAGAGAGAAGATTGATCTTATCAGTGGACATGAATTATAATACAGATGTATATAACAAGGATAAACAAGCGGCATAGGAAGTTCTAATTCATAAAAGGTGGAAGAATTATATCGTAGAATACGATAGTACATGAGATAGAGTTGCAATAATAAATATAAAAGTGTCCAGAAGAAAAGAAAGGCGCTTACTTAGTTAGAAATCATGGATGTGGGATAGGTAATGAAAGTGGGAACAGATCGATTGAGAATGCAGAATGGGAACAGATGTAGGGGAGATTAGAGAGTGCTGACTATAGTGGAGGCTTAACCCACCCATCAGTTTTCATATTTAAAAGGATTTCAGAGTTTTAACAATAGGGGTCAACCAAAACTACTGGAATGCTTACTCAAATAGCAGTCTATTTTTCATAAAGGTAATCGAGATAGGTGTGGGAAACATTAATTGTGAGGCATTTTCTAACTAAAAGTTGTATTTTTTAGAAAAAAAAAAATTAAGATTTTTTCAGAAAAAATATATCATTGAAATTTAAGTAAGTAGGTTTTAGGTAATGCAGAAATATCGAGCTTTTATTCCAGGCATAAAGATTGTACAGTAAGTTAGGTTTAATATAACAACGTGCTGTTTTTAGGAAGAGGGCTATGTGGGGATGCTTGACGCAGTCAGTGCGAGGGAGAGTTGACCAGATGCTCAAGGCTCCCTTAATTAAGCCCTTTTTGAAGTCTTTTTATTATACACTGTGCATAATGGTAAGTTAATGGTTATATATAAAAAAAAATGTAAATTTATTCTGTAAAGTTACAGTAAAATATGGTGATGGAAAGGAAAATGTTCAAAACTGATTAACACTCTAATTCCCAGGGTAGAATATGTTTTAGAAACTCGGTAATTAATTCACACCAGAAAATTTCAATAAAAATTTTAATCAACTAATTTCTGTTTTTAAATGAAGCAAATATTGCTGTTATTAATTTCTGACATGAATTTGGAATTTCTGAATTAAAATAACCACTAAATTGGAAACACTAATCGTATAATATATGTTGCCATGGTCATTAGAGGGTTAAAGAAAGATGTGAAAAATTGCTATAGAATCCAATGCTAAGAAAATATTTAATGTCAAATAATGTCATAAATGGGAAAGTTAATAGGAACTTTTTTCCATTTAAATATTAGTTACACTAGGTAAGTAAAAAGAGTAGAAAATATTAAAGCAGCAGTCTTAACCCTTTCAGGGGCAGTGGTATGTTTATGAAACCACTTAATTTTAATTCCCAAACGCCACAATGGCACCAGAAGTTCGCTAAAATCTTTTCCATTTAAAATGTACGTGAAATACAGCCTTTTTTTTATAATCGTCCCATATGTGCGGAGCCTTGACCAATTATTTTCTCATGTTTACAATCTATCATTTTCAAATTTCTTACATATTATACTTATGTAGCAATTTTATTTTGATAACTGATTGTATAACAAATAAAATGATATATAAAATTTTATTCTACGCTCAATATTTAAAAAGTAAAAATTCAATTTGTAAAAAGTGGTTCAACCCTCCCAAGTCTCCCCTATATCATGAATTCATTTTGCTATAAAAAACTACAAAAAAATGGACATGGAGTTGTGAAAATGGCTCAACAAGTGAAACGACTACATCTTGACAAATAAAAAGCATTTTATTATCGATTGCAGTGACTTCAATAACTTCAATACAGGAAGCGATCACAGGTTGGTTAGATGCAAACTTCTGTCTATATACTAAAGTGGAAAGAATGAAGTTTTTCCAACACTTAAGGAATTATAATCGATATTATAAACCTTCAGAAACGTAAAGAAGAATTTTATTTGGAACTTAAATGTTTCCAAGTACTTCAATCAATTTTCGAAGAAGAACAAGATGTTACAGTAGCGAAAAAGAAACAAAGCAATACTCTACAAGAAACTGCAAAGAAAATAGCCGATGAAGTACCAGTAAATCCGAAAAAGGAAATAACAGAAGAAACAAGAAGATTGACGAACAAATGGAGAGAATTTAAAATGAAGGAAAACGATCCTAAATATATAGTTGATTATACAGAATTATGTAAAACGGTAAGAAAATGTGTTACAGAATATCGTCTGTAACACAGAAAATTTAACTGTGATCGTGTCAAGAAAGTTATAGAAGATAACAAAATTTTAAATCAGCTAAGCCTAAACTGTGCGTTGGAAGTATAGGTGTTTTTTGCACTGAAGAAGGCAGATTGAACAATCACCAAAATCAGTAACGAAACCGTACACATTGTCGAAAAATTCTATAACGATCTTTATACATGCGAAGATCATCCTACCTAGGTGTTCAACGAGAAAACAGAAAATGAAGAGATAATCTCACTTATGACAGATGAAGTTTTACAAGCCATTAGATGCATGAAAAGAGGTAAATACCCTGGCGAAGATGAAATTACAACTGTCCTAATCAAAGAAGCAGGAAAAGAATTTGCAAAAATGCTATCCTTACTGTTTTCCAAATGTCTCGAGAAGTCAGATGTACCAGAAGATTGAAATAATGCTATGATGGTGTTACTTTACAAGAAAAGGGAGATGGAAAACATTAAAAGCTACCGTCCGGTCAGTTTACTATTAGTGACTTATAAAATTTTACCAATGCTTTAACGATAAGACTTCAATCATCTCTTGACTCAGCTAAACCTAGAGAACAAGCAGGATTCCGAAATGGATTCAGCACAATGTATCATATTCAAACAGTAAGGTAACTCATAGAAAAACATAAGTAACATAATGTATCTCTCTGTCTTTCCTTTATTGATTATGAAAAAGCATTTGATTCGGTTTACACGTCAGTAGTAGCAGAATAATTGGAGGACATTGGTATATACATACCTTACATCAATATCATAAAAAGATTTACAAGAAAGCCACAGCCACCATCCGTGTTTTTGCAAAAAGAAAAGCGAATATCAAGCTTTGTAGAGGGGTAAGACAAGGTAACACCATTTCGCTTAAGCTTTTTACTGCTGTCTTAGAAAATATTTCCAATAAGTTGGAATCGGAAAACAGAGGGATTGGAATAAATAGGGAATATTTAATTCATCTCCGGTTTTCTGACGACATTTTAATGTTCAGTAATAGCCCTCATAAAATTGGAAAGTATGCTAAAATATTTGGGGGAAGCTAGCATTAATGTGGGATTAAAAATAAATTTAGAAAAGACTAATCTGATGTTGAATTCATTTGCATAAAAAAAAAAAGAAATCGTCTACAACAACACTGAGATTAAAGAAGTGCAAAGTTATGTATATCTTGAACAGGAAATATCATAGGATAACTGTATCATGAATACAATCAATAGATTAAAAATAAGAAATCGATGGAATGCTTTTGAGAGATAATGTAAGAGTAAAATGTCTTTTTGTTTGAAAAGAAAGGTGTTTAATCAATGTGCTTTGCCTGCACTAACTTATGAAGCAGAAACATGGACGCTAACAAAATGGTTGGTACAATGATTATAAACAACACAGAAAAGTATGGATAGATGTATGCTAGGCATAACTAAAATAGACAGAAAGAGAATAATCTAATAAGAAGTCAGACGAAAGTTTTTGACATCATTGAACAAATTAAACGGCTAAAATGGAAATGGGCTGAGCACATTACAAGAATACCATGCAATAGATGGAACATAAACAGCCTACAGTGGAATCACAGAGATGTAAAGCGACCAAGAAGACGACCTCAAGAATGATTGAGGGACGAAATCTGAAATGTGGCCGGTCTTAATTGGATGAGTAAAGCACTAGAAAGGAAACATCGAAAAAATCTGGTGGAGACATGCATCCATCAGTGGGTTGAAAGCGGCTGCTGTTGTGGGTGATGATGATGACATGAAACTTTAAACGTAAACTTACATTGTCTTTGATAGTCACACAAACTTTCGCATTGTACACAGGGTTCCTGCTACAGCCCTATAATGGTGCGGTCTGAAACTAAATAAAATTTAAGCATCCAGCTCGTTAATAATCTCATTATAACTCAAACAAGGCGACCTTGTAGTTACCTAATCCCTATTTCATTATATCCCTAAACATTTTTTTGTTATGTTTTTGGTTTCTACCTATGTTTAACCTATTTTCTTCTACCTTGTACTTTCGTATGATTATAATTAATTTTTATAATACATTTCTTGTGATTATTTTTGAATTTTGCATCAACAAGGAACATTTCTTAAGGTGTCCACTAGTAATGCTCCGTCATATCTTTAGAGGCAGTAGTGGATAACCCTATTTAATGATTGTGTTTTTTTGTATAACAGTGGCTTTTTACAAAACTTTTTATATAGTTGAATAGCATGTATTATTTTCTTCTGCCTTTTTTCCCGTCTATCCTTGTCTAACTTTCGTAAGCTTGGATTTCCACTAAACCGGCATATGTTTTTCAGGTTTACTATAAGGTGTTCCCTATTGAAAAAGAATTTTCTGTTTTGTAGTTCGTTTACATAACCACATTACTTTATAGTCAATGGGTTAAAATTGTTTCACTTTAGTGATCTTGATAATTCAAACATAATGAAAGTGGTATAAATTAACGAGGTTCTCTACCACATAATTTCTATAGAATATAGGGTGCGTTTGTTTCTGGGGTTCTTTCTGAATTTTAAAAGTGTTGACACAGTCTTAATCTGCGTTCACTTTCATAGATCGTTAAAACAGCAATCAGAATAACGCGACTCCTAAAGATGATTCAATTTATTAGAGATTTTGCTGTCTAATCGTAAAATCATCAACAGATATAATGAGAGATAGATATAATGAGCGTAAGAAATTTCGTCTTTTTTTAAAAACTTTTAATTCAAGAATTCTGAGTTATACATTACTGAAGAAAAGAAGCCCTACACTTCTAGGTTTCTCAAATTCACTACCGTGTTTTTTAAGTACCCCGGAAACAATTAATTTTGCGCAGAAAAAATGTTTAAAATAGCATTTATTTCGCATATTTATTAATAGCATATTTAAAATAGCATCTTATTAAGAAAGATTCAACAGAGTTACCGAATATTCACTGTGTTCGCAATTACAAAAAATTAAGAATAGTACACATAAAACAGGCTAAAAAGTTTATGAAATGCCCACAATAGGTGCATATAACTTATTTTTCAAAATAATTTTAATTTGCTTTTTTAAAATGACGTTAGGATAATATGTATAAAAGTCACCTTTGAATGGTAATTTTTACGTAATATACAATTTAAACATTTTAGCGTACGTTTCCCTTACTTAAGAAGGAAAACAGTCGCAAATGTCTGGAAAACAAATTAGTTATATTTTTTTTTCAAACTTGACAAGTTCCATTATAAAAGGATAAAATGAAAGTCTGCTAAGTGGAAGACAAATGTAAAATGTCAAAAAAAGCATGTCATAATATACGTTTTAAAAAATGCGGTAACGAGTGTTCTTTGACAAGCACAAAAATATTAACAATAAACCATAAAAAATTGATTATGCCCTAAAAAAGTAGAAACATATTTTTTACTAAAAAAACTTTTTTACTTAAAACATTTAGTACTTACTGTCATGTTTAAATGTCCTCTGTTATTTGGTAATTTTTCATATACATGATAATTTATATATATATATATTTAAGGAACTGAAATTATGATTAATTCCTTTTTTTTTGTTGTTTATTTCAATCATATGTAATTTATTAAGAGCTTTTTATTACTTATTGTAGGTATTTTCTCATTACAAAAAAGTCATAAAGCAATGATTTATTATGTGTTTTTAAGTTGGAATTAAGTTACAAAATTATTTTCTAAACACCATAATAAATAGACAAATTAATATCAATATATTATTTAAATCTTGTATTTGCATTTTTACGACACACTGGAGACCTTTTAGGTATTATTGCAGCAGTCTCTGATAATATTATCTCACTTGACTTTTAGAACAGATTTTTCATGTGATTTTAGTTGAAATTCAGAAATTTTGTCTAGAAAAATTTCAGTTGACTCAATGACAGGATAATTCTTTAACATAAAATGAAACATTTGCCATATGTAGACCATAGGAAAATTAAAATAGTATATAATTTAAATTCACAATTAGTTTTTTTAAATTATTTTAAATACGTCTTAACAGTGATCTATCTGTAAGTGATTCTATATAGGATTAAAAATGATATTATAGTTATATTCATTAGTTTTTTTGGTAATAAAATATATTATGGTGCGAAATGAATTCATTTTTTAAGTTACATTTTTAAATACTGTTTCATTATGCATTCATTTAAAATGTGATTTTCCCCCATATTATTTATAAAAATTCACTGTGCGACTCTTTTTTACGATCGACATGACGCAGGCACAATTAGAAGGGCAATAATAAATTTATTAATAAAATAAGGTCTGCGATCACCCATGTAACATATAATGCTCAAAATGAATGTTTTGTCACTCTAGTAAATGACGATGTGAGTCCTATTTAACGTTTGTGTGTATTTGTGTAAATATAGCACGCATATATGTGAAGATGTTAAAATTTATATGAAATAATATTTTTTTTTGTTTATATACACAGTCTTCAACCAAATTTAACACCACTTTCCGAAAATAGGAAAAAGAATAGAAAAAACAGCATACGAGGATTTAAACATGAATATTTTAAATATTTGATGAGATGTGAGCATTTGTATGAAATAATTTTTATCTGCGCATTCTTGAAAGATTCAAATCTGTATTTCATAATTTGACAGTCCGCTATTTAGGTAACTTCTAAAAAATTCCAGTTAAAAATACCTTATAATAAACCGAGTTTTAGAAAGCAACTTCCTATATCGTTTCTATCTTTATAAATATTTGAATGGAATTTTATATAAATTGCCCTAATAGCTGACAACCAAATTACGAATTAAAAATTTTAGAATCTTTCAAGTATGGGCAGTAAGAAATTATTTCATGCAAATGCGCATATCTCATAAATTATCAACATATTCATTTAATTGAAGTGTACTGTTCCTACTGTTCTCTTTCGCATTTGCGGAAAGTCGTGTTAAATTTGGTTCAAAAATCCGTATTCTATAAAGGAAATAAATTTTAATTTTTCACAGAAACGTTAACACCTGCACGGAAATGTGTGCTACGTTTACACAAATGCACATAAAACTTGACCAGGACACACATTGTCATTTGCTACAGTAACAGACCATTTTGAGTATTTTCTTTCACACGAGCCATATAAAATTTTATTTTATTGTTAAATTTATTGTTGGCCTCCTAATTGTCCCACAGACTAAATCTTCACTAAAAAATATGAAGTCAAATATGTTATTTTCAATCTTGAATTTCAAAGACTATTAGTCAAGAATTTCAGTAGACATTCGAAAATCCGTGTAAAACCGAAAGCTTCCGGCCACTGCCCCTTAATTTTCGAACTGCAGTATATGATCTGCAAAGGTGTATATTTAAAAAACGAAAATGATTCCATTAATCTTAACAGAATTTACCCAAAACAAATTACCACATTTGTTTTTCAAGAAGTGCAATGAATATTTTTATATTATTTTATTTTCTACTGTCCTGTTTTACCCCTTCTCACTCACTGTAAAGAGCTTTCGATTAGGGCAATAAACTCTCAAATGGCCAATCTTCTTACAAATCAGAATTCTGCAAATTTAAATGGACAGTCCCTATGATGATTATTTCAAGAACAACTGTTAAAAAGTTTACCTTTAAAACAGCTCTTTTTCTCTGATGCGTACTTTTATTTTTCATCCTTTTTCACCTTTCGAAATCTCTTTATGATATCCTTCCGTCGATGTTAGGAATTTATTCGATCTTTTGCCGATTCAAATGTTTGGGCTATGTCCACCGACATTTGAAATGTTAATTTTTAGTATACAATCTGTTTTATATTTAATTCTATCCTCTTGAATAGTGAACGACACTTCATCACGGAGACGGCAATTTGCGTATTTCCAAAAATTCCAAAATTCGGATAAACATTGTAAGTCCTATTCAAAATCAGTTTTGTTTCTGCTTGTATTTTAATATTCTTTTTTTTTTATTAAACGGTTCCACCGTTCTATCTGGGAGAAATGTATTTTGTCTGAAAAATTCATTAAAGCCTTTGTGCAAGAATATTAAGAATCAGAAAACCAACGTTTAAAAATGCACAAATAATACATGAAAAGCTACAAACAATTGTTTGGAATCTACTAGAGAGATCCTTCTTCAGTGCAAGATAGAGCAACACACAGCGTGCTAGAAAAAGCATGCTCCTAGGCCCAGCCTTGTTTTTTCTAGCATGCTGTGTCTTGCTCTATCTTGCACTGAAGAAGAATCTTGCTAGTATATTGGAAACAGCTGTTTGCTGCTTTTCATGTATTATTTGTGCATTTTTAAGCGTTGTTTTTCTGCTTTTTAATATATATCTTAGAATTGCAAATGTTGAGATTCCAGCAGACTTACTGATTTGTTCTTCTTATTTTCATCGCTTTTTATGTTCTTCTCCGAAAAGACATTTGCGTTATTCGCTGTTTTATACAGAAATTTCTCGGAATGCTCGTACGAAATTCATCCAATAAGCGATAATTTCTTATTCTCTGATAATCTTCTTCTTGATTCTATTTTTTTTTTAATAGCTCTACATAATTTTCGAAATTGAGTCGAAATTACTTCGTCGCGATTAATACAACTTTGTAAATGCTTGTCTGCAAGACTATATCTCTGTCTTACTATACAGATGTCTATTTCAAATTTTACAAAAAGCGATGAAAGCACATCAAACATCACACGTCACTTATTATCAATGTCATTTGGTAGTAGTGACTTGCATGAGTAAGTCTTACAAACACCCGTGTAGTGACACAATATGTGGTTATAAAGATTTATTATTGATTGAGATATAACAATGACATAGTTAAAACTTCTGTAACGTTTGTATTTCTACGCGGTATATTTGAGTGTTTTAATATTGTAATTTTTTGAAAATTTCGGTAATATAGAATAAATATTTTGAACGTTTAAAATAAGCACTTGAAGCTAAAAATCACACACACACACACATATATATATATATCATAATCATAAACCGTTTTCAATCCACTGCTGGATGTAGGTCCCCCCAGATTTTCCCAATGTTTTCTGTCTAGTGCTTTAGTCATCCAATTTACACCGGCTACTTTTCTGATTTCATCACTCCATCTTACTTGAGGTCGTCTTCTTGGCCGTTTTACATCTCTGGGATACCACTATAGGGTGTTTGTGCTCCATCTATTGTCTTGTCTTCTTGCAATGTGCCCAGCCCATTTCCATTTTAGCCGTTTAATTCTTTCAATGATGTCAAAAACTTTCGTCCGATTTCTTATCCAGGTTATTCTTTTTCTGTCTCTTCTAGTTATACCTAGCATACACCTTTCCATACTTCTCTGTGTTGTTTGTAATCTTTGTACCATCCGTTTTGTTAGCGTCCATGTTTCTGCTCCATAAGTTAGTACAGGCAAAACACATTGGTTAAATACCTTTCTTTTCAAACAAAGAGGCATGCTACTCTTCAGAATAATATTGTTCTTCACAAAAGCACTCCATCCATTTCTTATTCGTCTATTGATTTCATTCATGATACTATTATCCGATGATATTTCCTGCCCAAGGTACACATAACTTTTCACTTCTTTAATTTCAGTGTTGTTGTAGACAATTTTCTTTTTTGATGCAAATGAATTGAACATCACCTTAGTCTTTTCCAAGTTTATTTTTAATCCCGCATTAATGCTAGCTTCCGCCAAATCTTTTAGCATATTTTCCAATTCTTCAGGACTGTTACTGAAAATTAAAATGTCGTCAGCGAATCGGAGATGACTTAAATATTCCACATTTATTCTAATCCGTTTGATTTCCCAATCCAGCTTCTTGAAAATATTTTCTAAGACAGCCGTAAAAAGCTTAGGCGAAATGGTGTCGCCTTGTCTTACCCTCTACCAAGCTTGATCTTTGCTATATATATATATATATATATATACATGAAGTATACAGGGTTTTCTCTCTTATAGTTGTCAAAATAATTTCCTAATCCGTTAGTTTTAAAGGCATTGATTCAATTGCGGAAAAGTTTGAAATGCTTTCTGCGTAACATTAAATGTCATTTATATTAAACTAATTTTTTTTAAGTTGCGCAATTTATATTGTTCGCGGCCCTTGGGTTCTGTATGAAACAGTTAAAACAACGTTTACCATGCTATAAAATAAGCAATATTTTTTATAATAATTTAGGGAGTTATCAAACTTTTAATTTTATGATATTGTGCGTTTGACACTGAAAATTCATAAAAAGAAAAATACTTTAAATTTTGTTCGTAATGAAATGAATATTTTTTTTATTTATTCAAAATGGAAAAAACTTCTAAATAATAACTAGCTTATAAGACACAGAAAGCATGTAAGAATTAAATTTCCGTAATTTTTGACGTAAGTGACTATTGATATGACGGAGAAGAATAGTTAAACCATTCTTTGTAAATAATGGTTTAGCAATTAGCTCTTTCACAACAGTGAGAAAGTACACACTGAATTTATATAATACTAATATATGCTAATCGTAAGCACCTACACGAAAGTAAAAAAAAAATGAATTATAACTAATTGGTAAAAAACGTTTGAATAATTCTAAACTTAACTAACTATAAAATTAACTATCAGTAATTAATTTAAATGGTGAATATGTATAAAATTATTTTATTCTATGATGGAGTAAACTTCATTGTAAGTATTGCTACATTTAGCTCTCAAACAGTTTATAAACATTCTTTCAACAACAGCGCATTTTGTATATCAAAGTAATCTAGAATCATGGAAATTCCGCTCCTCATTAAATTGTACTTATCTCTCAAAGTAAATTTGATCATTCATTAGCTGCATTCAGAATGGATTTGCTTCACTGATGAAATGGTAACAGCTTTCAAAGTGTATTTCTCACATATTTGTTGGAAGATTGTACTTAAGTTATATATTTAGAGTATTTTATTTTCAATCTGGCATTAGATGAAAATATAAAGTAAGAGTATAATTTTCATAATCAAAAGCGAGGTGAATAATAGACATTTTAAATGATACTATACTGGGTACTTTGATCAGTTCTTAAATGACTGGCATAAATTTGATGTTTACTGATTTGGCCATTTTTTAGTTTCAAAGGTTATAATAATATAGAATCTAATTATGTATCAAATTAAGTATCAGTGACTAATTTTAATGATGAATGTCTACAAAATTATTTTATACTCCATTTCAGGAATTGCTGAGTTTTCCTCTCAAACTGTTTATAAACATTCTTTCATCAACAGCGCATTTTGTATATCAAAGTAATCTAGAATCACAGAAATGCCGCTTCTCATTAAATTGTACTTATCTCTCAGAGTAAATTTGATCATTCACTAGCTGCATTCAGAATGGATT
This sequence comes from Maratus speciosus, assembly GCA_963932465.1. Classification (NCBI taxonomy): domain Eukaryota; kingdom Metazoa; phylum Arthropoda; class Arachnida; order Araneae; family Salticidae; genus Maratus; species Maratus speciosus. The sequence goes on along the minus strand of OZ010788.1, from coordinate 408,165,045 downwards.
TGCTTCACTGATGAAATCGTAACAGCTATAAAAGTGCATTTGTGTCTCATTTGTTGGAAGTTAAGATTTAAGTTATATATTTACTCGATTATATTTTTAATCTGACATTAAAATAAAACATAAAGTAAGAGTATAATACTCATACTCAAAGTGAGATAAATAGTAGAAACTTTAAATGGCACTATACTGGAATATTTTTAACAGATCTTAAATTTAATATTTACTGATTTGGGCATTTGTTTGGCCAAGTTTATAATAACTTTTTAATAAAGTACTAGTAGTAACTAGTAGTAAAAACTTTTCATTTCTTTAAATTTTAAATTTTGATAAGATAAGAACTGTTACGATTAATAAAATAATGTAATAATTAATAAATTACTAAAATTTTTAATATTTTAAAGTTGAACAAATTTCTGTGTTATATATTAATAAAAGAAGGAAAATACATTGAATGGTATCATGAAAATTAATAAAAATGACTTTCTTGGAATGTTATATTACACGTCTTAATTAGAAAATAGTATATTTAGAGTTATGTTTTAATTATGATATTAGAATTCCTGCGTTCATAAGCATTCGTTATAAAATGACAGTTATCCAATGTTACAAAATGCGTTCTTTCGCTCGGTAAGAAATAAAGTAAATCCAATAGTTATAATACATTAAAAAATGGTTTTGTAATTATTTTTATTTCTAGCTTAAAGATAATTTCATATTATAAGTACTTTAAAAACTTCGAATTAGTCGTTAACTCGAGAACCAAGCTTCAGTGTAAGCAAACAATGTAACATAGAATTTTTTTTTAAAGTGGAATCCAGCAAATGTTTTTTTTTTTTTTTAACAAAATGATTAATTTTCAGTTCCTCTACTTACAAAACTACTTTAAAAATTGTTGAAATTCGTTAAAAAGTTCACCAGAGAAAAGATACATTAAACAAAATCTGTTTCACATTTGATTTCACATCTATTGTCGCCCACTATAATATGAATATCCTTGAAAATACTTTTACATTAGTATTGTATAATAAATTAATGAATGTAAAATATAAACATATGTATATATTTTTTTATTTACCATTTTCAAAGATCTGATGCAATTGCATTGCGCTTAAAACAATTCAAGATGATTCCATACAGTAAACAAATGTTTTTAAAATAAAATGCATATTACAAACATAAAAAAATGAACTTTTGTTCTTTTTTACCCCCCCCCCCCCCCCAAAAAAAAAAGACTTATTTGTATACTATATAAACTTAAAAGATAAATTTTACTTCAATTACGTCATACTTTTACTAAAACAAAATCTAAATAATACATTCGATTCATTAAATATGAAAATGTTTGAAATAACTGAAAAAATCCTAATGATTAAAACCTTTAAATAAATATTATTTTATTGCCAATTTGCAGCAATTTAAAAAATGACATAAAAAAAGCTATAATAAATAATTTCTGTATAACAATGTATTTCCACTTTTTCAAATGCAATTCAAATAAATTTATATTCGATTAGGATAGGAAATAAGATAGATATTAGATTTCCTTTTACGTTTTTCCTATTTGAATGAGCACAAAGCGGATATTTTTACATATATCTGTACTTTAGAATCAATGTTTAAAAAATATTTTATAGCTAATTATAATACTTTTAAGCACGGTATTTGATATTTACGTTCAAATTCGATAAAGAGAAAAAAATCCAGAAAAGCATGTATACTTATTAGAAGCATGTGAATTTTTTCAAAATGTAATTCAACATTTTAGCAGACATTCAACATTTTTGTATTCTTTAGAAAAATTAACTGTCAAATAGGGTACGCATTTGAAAGGTTGGCGACGGCGACATGCGATAAAAGGCTTTACAAATAGAAAAAAAGAAATGTGACGTTTATCGGAAATATCCAATAACAAAATATCCAATAACTTTTACCTCACTCCCAGTTTTTAATCTTAAGAGAGAATTTTTAACCCTTAAATGCCTGATTTTTCAAAAATACTTGCAATAATGTTTTTCGGCTTTCATTTTTTAAATAAATCATGGGAAAATACTTAAAAAATCATATTGTTTTAAGTATAGTTTACGGCTAAAAATATGTTTGTTACTAATCGGCAATACTTGTGTTTAATTGAAAAAATAATTTTCCTTTTTAAAATTCTATAATATTAAACACACACGAATTTTAGGAACTATAATAAGAAATAAATTTTACTTGCTCACTGCAGAACAAAATAGGGTATTTCGCAAGCTTCCAAACAAAACAAAAAGAACAAGTAGCAACAATTGAAAAAATAAATTTATCTTTATTCATAAACGGCACAAGCGTTGCTATCTACATGTTGAAAATCGATTTAATAATATTTTCAGAATGTATTTTATTGGCAACATTAGGCATCATAGCTTCAATATTATTCTAATAGTATTTTCGAGCGTAAGTTGGGTATTTTGCCGGAAAGCAACACCCGGCATTTAAGGGTTAATTCCTATTTAGTGAAAACTATCCTGTACAATAGTCGAGTCTGTCACTTCTGGCATAACGTGTCTGATTTCTCATTGGGTAACATGTTAGTACGTTAATGTCATATGTCCCAAGTTCAACTCTTGTCTTGGCTATTTTCAACTCACTTGGAATTCTCATGGAAGACTTCACCAATATGATTGAGATACAAATAATTTTAGAATAGAATAAAATAATCATAAAATAATAATTCTAATATACTAATAATTAATAATAAAAAAGATTTTCATAATTACATTACAGCGGAGTACATAAAATCGCTTAATTTAAGGCTTTTTTGGTCGTATACAAATGCATTAAACGCCTTAAATTTGCACTTAAATGTACATCATAAAAATGTTTTACGGATGTTCACTTTCCTTTAAATTATTTAATAATTATTTACAACATTATATCCAAAATGTATCGACAAATGTTAGTTTCTTATATTCGAAACTTTTCGTAGTTTTAAGGACAAGATCATCATGTCCAAATTCAAATGTGAAGGTCAACTTTATACAAACTTCTCTTGTTATTGCTAATAAAGTTTTAGTAAAAGTTAATCATTCTGCGATCCAAAGTTATAAATGATTCCTTGTCACTATTGTAGATAAATAGAAATATGTGCTGAAAGGTTTTAACATCTGTTACTGTTGCATATCTCGATGTACTAGTGAAGAGAATGCTGGAACTGCACAAAAATGAGTTGATCGAGAAAGCATTCATTTGATATCGTCAAGCATATATTAGTAGTTTCTAATTTTAAAATAAACATAAACATATTGACAACAACAACATATCTATCTGCAATTGCTCTGGTAACGTTCTTGGTAGTCAAAACTTACAACTAACAGTACCATAACCGGAATATTTAATTTTTATTTAAATTTGTATCGTATCATTAAATGTATTGTTCTTAATTGTTTTATAAAAGGTTTCTATCATAAAAACGGTTTCTATGTTGCTCGTTTCACATGTAATATAAACCTTTGACCATCGCTGACACCTCTGAATCTAAAGAATTAAATAACTTAGCTATAAGGTATAGCTACAATATATAGATGCAGTATACATACCAAATAACAAATGCAATATAACAACCGTTTGCTTAGAGTCACCCACAAGGAAAGCGACTCATAACAAGTTGAGTGATATTTGGGAGATTATTTAATTTAATTTTTTTTCGTTGAATATTTTGCTTGAACTTGCATTACAGTAATTTTTTAATTCCACAATCCACATACATTGAAATGAAAGTATGAAAGTTATTTTAACATACGTATAGTAATTTGTCTTAAAAACTACATCTGGCAAATAACCACTATATGTCCAGAATGACGTCGCTATATTTTCGGATGTGAAAATATAGCGAATAGGTCTAATTTTTTTTAGCTAATAAAAACAATGTGAACGCGTTATCATTTTTTAACATCGTTTTTAGGATGTGGTAACAAGAAAAAATAATTGCTTTTGGAAAAATATGGATTTGCACAAATCCACAGTCTTGCAAAATTTGTAAAAAACGAGTAAAGACTGGTCTGGGAAATTTTTAAATTAGAAAGTCACTTTTCTTAGATTCTATAACGTATGTCTACTAAATTTCGTGCAAATCGGTCCGAAATGGTAGATTGGTTTAAAAAAAACTTCCACAAACTCATTTAAATATAGAGAGATTGTGTAATGTGAAAAGCAGTACCCGACTAGTATCTCTTAACGTTAAACCTATAACACTTATGCTCTATATTTATTCCGCATTGACACGATTTATGTCGAATTTGTTTTTGCAAACCCTGAAGTCCATACTATCTACCAGTGTGGTGAATTTTATGGGTATCGGCTGAACAGATTAGATTGAGTAAAGTCAGAAAGATCTCATCAAAGTGGATATAAGATTTGTTGGCTCAGCGTATATTGTATTCATATAAGATTAACAAATTTTCTTTAGATCACTGTATTGGCAGAATAACAGGAGAAATTTGAAAAATATATACTGTAGTTCTCATTATCTCCAGTATAAAAATTATATCATAAAAGCTTCCTTGTAAATTTAGGAATTTACAAAGAAAAATATACCTGCATTTAGAGCGCTTTAGTAATATGGGATATTTAATTCACATAATATAGATTCTGCACGAAATAATGTTAGTGTTTTTGATAATCAAGATGCCTCTTATGTTACTTCCTCAACACAGATTCAGATAGATGGATTTCTTTAAAAGTCGCCCTTTACCATAATAGCAATTATTATTATATATATATTTTTTTAAATTCAAGCCATTCCAAAAGTGGTATTAAAGAATCTTTTGTTGGGTGATGATGTTCATAAAACGAGTAAAGATGAAGATTGTGTTTTTCTTTTTACTTCTTTTACTTGCGACTTCTGGAGGAGGGGAAATAAAGTAAAAATTTCATTTTATTTAAATAAAAAATGCAGGTTTATATATTTGAGAAAAAAAACCTTTTTGAACATTGACAGATAAAGCAAGTGGTGATGACCGCAGAAAAGTATTACAAATAGTCTTTTAAAATAATTGTAGAGGTTAAAATAAAAGTGTTAAAAATTTAGAAAATGCCTTTATTTGTAGTGTAACGAAAATGATTCTACATACGATGAAAATTTGGATAATATGCATACGTCTTTGAATAATTTATAGTAATGCATTCATATTTTAACAGTAAATATTGATTTGATATCTGTTGTGCTCAGACACATTATGAATTGTGAGAGAATTTTCGGTTAATTGGATTTTTTAACGAACTATTGCAAGTGATTTTTTCTGAATCTGAACAGAATACATGAAGGTTAAATATTTTTATTCCGATGCCTGATAATTCCATATCCATGCTTAATATAGTTCCAAGAGTTCAGTTTTTGGCTCTTGATCTTTTTTTGAGTTTTGGTTCATTGCAGAGTTGATGTGTAATAAAATAGTGGAACGCATATTTAAAAATGGAGTTCACATTTAAAAGTACTTCTTTTATTAAGTTAATCAAGTTCAATAGATTTTGCACAACCGTAATCATTGGAGAGTAGGCAAAACTTTACACACTGTTTACTATACGCAGGCAGAATTGGCGGACACCAAACACAAAACAGCCAAATAAAACACTCTTTGATAATAAAAATATTATAAAAGAGGCAGTTTGAAAGTTACATTTGCTTTTAGTATACGTAAGCTTATAAAGAGCCAAATATGAATATTTAACAAGATTAAGATCCGGAAGATTCGAGTTTAACTGCTTTAGATGACTTGCTATGTGAAACATAGATCGTGGTCGGCTGCAAAAGTTGGCAGTTTGGCGGCACAAAACATCTACATGTATAAACACAAGCCATATGAATAAGATAAGAATGAAAATCGAAGACAAAGCAGACACTATGTGCCATTTCGAGTTTTAATAATGCGTTTGAGTAAATATCCGTCGATACTGGGCGAATACAAAATCTTTCTTTTATTTGTTATCACTATTCTATGAGCTGTAAAATGTAGTCAAACAGCTATAAAGAAGGAAATTAAAATGAAAAAGTTTAACTTTAGAAAAAGACTAAAAATAGAACAAATTAAACAATTTTGGAAACTGAAATAAATAATATTTTAGAATAAGATTTAGCAATAATTCAATAAATCTTATGAGTGTGAATGGGGATAATGAATTAATTTGGAGTACGAAATGTGACTTTAAACCCTCCGTAAAACATGGTTGAAATAATGAGCATAAATACTTCAGTTTCTCCTTTAAAAATAATTTGTTCTTGACTTTCATAACTCAGCTTTTTTGTGTTTCTGCATCCGTCAATAATGCCACACTTCTGAATACAACTAATGGCGCATTTATGTTGGCGATTGAACATTAAATGATTCCATTTCAGTCTTTAATAATCGTGTTCATTAACGTAACACATCACTTCATATTAACAGAAGACAATTTATAACATTGTAATTAAATTTTCTCCCATATCTCGTACCGTTTTAAAATAGGGGCGATAATTCCGCAGTTTGTCGTTAGTAGATGCTGTCAAGTTCCTTATCATTTGCCTCATATCAGTTTTACTACATCTAGTCACCGATTTCATGGCTGTATGTAATAAAGCTCACTGTATATTGGAGGTGAAACGTAATTTATTAAACACTCTCAATATCGTAATGAAAGTTTAATATTTCGCAATTTTTCATTAGTCACATACGTATGGCTTTACAAAAAAATTCCTGCCGACTCTGGCTACAGACACAGGTAGATTTCGAAGTTAAATACTAATTTCAAAAACATTATCTAAATCAAGATTAGAGAAGACCCAGTTTAACAATTTTATCTGGCCGTTTTTGATGACTTTTTTATTTCGTTTTCCTGCAACAGCGGGTTTAATCAGAATCATGTTAATACAATAATATTTTCTTCCACCGCTTTTTTTTAAATTTAATTTTGCCTCGGGAGTTGGTCGTATCAAAGCTTGTGAGTATAAAATTTGCAGATAATATTAAGAAGTTTTACAATAAATTTAAGCGGATTTGATATCTTCGTAATTGACGAAGTTGTGAATTTTTTTCCCCCTAAAACCATATTTTTACTGCCCCTTGAGCACATTTTCATTTTATCAAAAATCTGTCATAGTCACACTTTTGACCCTTTTCCTAGAAGTCATAATAACTTTAAATTGATTTGATATGCATTATAATGAAGAAGTTGTGGGTTTTTTTCGTTTTTCATAAAATCCCTCCCTATGTCGGCCCCTTTGGTCCTATTTTGCCCATTAATGAACTTTATCAAGATTTTCTGCCCCTTGATTTTACGTATCAGTTTGAAAGAGATTTTTGCAGAATTACGGAAGTTATCGTGTCCACAATAACGCGATATGTATATAGATAGATAAATAGATAAAGGTTAAAGTGGGGGGTGGTTTTGTGTTCCATTGGTCATAATCGGCATAGACCCAGTGTTGCCAGATTGGGGATTTTTTAATTCAGATTATTTCACTCTCACCACTTTTTTTAAAATACTATAATTCGCCTTGTTTTTCCGAATTTTTAATCTATTTTTAAATAGGCCGAATATTTAAAATAAGCTATTTAGCAATCTGGGGACAATAAAGTCAATAATCTGGCAAGAGTGCGTAGATCTGCAACATTTTTTCAGAAGTTCCAACATAAGGGAGAATGTAATTGGTAGTATTTCTTATAAAATCTACTTAAAAATTGGCATAAAAATCTGCAGTTACGAAAATCAAAGTACATATATGCGTAAGCACTTTATCATTATCATTCGTGACGCTTACAAACCCATAAGGAATGAATTATATCGCATTTAAATTCAAAACTTTATTATTGTTTTAATCACAACCACCTAAACAGAAATAAAAAAGTTATTAAATACATTAAATAATGTCTGTTTTTTTAGGTGCGTTCGTAATTATATTAAATAAGTAGCACCTATCGTTTTCCTCTGGTCCACTGGCATGTCTCCCATTCATTCCGCATATAACAGCGCAACCCCCCCCCCAACCCAATCGTTTGAAATTTAATATATGTAATCTTTGCAGAATTTTGACGAGTCATTTCAAATTTTATGAAAAACTAATCAAAACTTAGATAATAAAAAAAATGTCCTCATTCTATTACATCCTATCATAAGTAATTAATTCAATGATGTCCCATGATAGGTAATGGTTATATGTTGCCATGGTGATTACGTCCTATTTAAGATGGATTCCTATTATTTCCGTATTACTCAATTTAATATATATAATCGTAGTAAATTTTACATTCATGCATTTTTCATCAAGAGTGAAACAGCTATTGTACCAAGATCTGAATATTTTGTAAAACTACGAGTAGTTATAGTGCAACCGCACCTCATTTGCATTTTACATACAATTTTCGACTTGTTTATAGTTTGTATTACACATGTGATTGCCTCTATATTAAAATCATATTCATGACTAACTACCTTCGTAAAAAATTCTGGAATTCTTAATATATAATTTGTATTTGGTTAATATTTATAATATGTTTTTAAAAAGTCACATATATTTAAAAATTGAAATAAAGTAATAATCTGCTAAATAAAATATTTATGTTATGTGTACATTTTTAGAACCAGTTTAAAATAAAAGGGAAAAACTATTTCTACAACTGTATCTTGAAATGAAATCTGAGCAAATATTTTTTTTTTCTTTTAGTATCAAAACTGCTATAAAAGAAATCTTTGTAATATCTGTAAATAGCTTCAAATCAAAATAAAAGATAGAAGTCACTTCATCACAGATGTTTATCACTTTTATATTCTGGACTATATATTTTTTTAAGTGCAATTTTTATTTATTAGAATCGTCGATAAAAATAAAACTCTTTACTTCTCTTGAAAATACATGTATGATTTGCGCGTGACACAATACAAGTGTACATGAAATACAATTTTAAATATTAAATTTCTAGGCAAAGCATTTTATTTCACCTGAATAATAAATAGCACCAGAGTGTTTTAAAATACTTTAATTAATTCCATTTTACAAAGACTTTAAATTAATATGAAGAAAAAAAAATAATAAAAATAAAAAAATAAATAAACCTCACTATAAAAGAATGTAAAAAGGTAAACTGATAAAAAACGTTTAATCTATATGTATTTGTATAATAATAAATATTATGAACTAATAATAAAAGAATCCTTTAAAATGTAGTTGTTTCACTGTAAAAAAAGATTTTCATTGAAAATTTTCAATTAGAAAATTCTACACCAAATATAGTTTAACTTTTTTATAAAAAAAAAAAAAATTCTATGATTGAAATTTAATTTCCAAAAAATACATGTGTCTGATATTTTTATAAGTAAACTAGCAGGCTGAGCCCGCTGCGCTGGATCATTTTTCAAATAAACCTTCAATCAAACGAAATGGAAAATCCGACCCTGTCTTTTAAATTAATATGGACCTTCACCTGGAAGGTTCTTCCGCATTTTCTGAATACGCATCGGACGCAATTGCATTATTATATTATCTGATGCGTTAGACGAAATGCGGGCAATTCAGAAGCAACTCTTTAGTACACATGTAGAGTTTGGGAGGGAAATGCGACCATTACGATCATGTCACCACACTACTAAAAAAGAGAGAATAACAATGACTGCAGAGATCGACCTTTTAACTTAAAGAATGTTCGGGTTATTCATTTTCGTTTGTTAGCTCTTTTACTCCGGGCTTCTCAGCTTGGTACTTTGTGCGGATCTGATAACATAAATACAATCTCTCTCTACGTTACATTATATTTGGTAATATACGCCTTCTTTTGCCAGGTTTTCCCTACAATTTCTTATCTTCGATTTCCAGTAGAGTAAATACAATCAAAACAGTATTCAACTTTTATATTTTAAAATATGTGAATCATGTAAAAGTGGATATTTAAAGCGGTATTGTGTGAATAAAATTAAAATAATGTCATTTTAACTGTCGTTTCTTTTTACATACCAGTTTTAATCATGCAACTATTAACCTAGGAAAATAACCCCGATAACTAATTCAAATAGAAAACTAAACCTCTAGTTTTCATTCAATAGAATATTCCCAATCATCCGTAATCGGATCCACAACCAAGTTTGATGCGCAACGTTAGAAATGTTCATAACGGTATGGCTAAAAATGTACCAGAGTTAGCTACAAAACAGTGTTAATTACGTTCCAAACTACACTCCATTAAATAATGTCAAATTGCTGTTGATTGAATTTTAGATCTTTCACTATCAAAACTCTTTGCAATTGATAAATAAAGTTAGTTATGCAAAATTTTTAGTTGTGATCTTTTTTGGCAAACCGGAGATTTTTTTCGCATTTCTCTAATGAGCGTAATAAGACGGAGAAATAAACATGCTTTTATTTTCAAGACGTCATTATTCATCAGTTTGTTGCCTAAATAAAACTAAAAACGTTAATTTGTGACTATGATCAGCTGTTCGGGCAGCATCAGCCAAAATTTTATAATGATTGAAATTTTAATTGAATTTGAGGTACTTTTTAAAAAAAACCTAGGCTAAATGAACAAATATTGTTCCATTGGCTACCTTTGGCATTTGAAAATTATTTTTTGTACATTCAAATTAATGCTTTTTTAGTTTTTTTTTTAATTTGTTTTGTCCGTTTGCACCATAATAAAAAAACATAAATTTACTAATCTCTAATTACTAAAAGTACAAATTTCGCGTAATCTTCTGAAATCGGATTTACCGTCCACGGTTCCTTTCAAATATAAACGAATCTCCCAACACCATACAGTAAATTCGCCAATTGTAAGGCAGCTGATTATGGAAGATTCATCCAATATATTTTTATAACATTTCTAAAAGAAGGAAAGATATGAAAAAAAGAAAGAAATGACGAATGGAATGGAATATCGAAAAGTGATTTCAGAAAGCAATTTTTATTGCAAAATGTCTTTTTTCGTGATAGAAATAACTCATAATTGCTTACATTTTCTTAAGAATAAGCTTTACTACCTAACATTGCAAACATTGAACGTTTGTATAAGGGAAATTGGCGATATGTTTTTTATTAAAAAAAGAATGGACAATATTAGCTAATCTGGCTTCGAGGTTATAAAAGTCACACATTTGGGAAAAACAAACCGACATGCTTTCGCAGTAAAGCATGATGAGAAATTTTTTAAATGTCTAAAATTAAATTATTTTACAATATGTATGTTCCTGTATGGGAGACATTTATACTAAAATTAAAATATTTGACTCCATTTTTAAAATATTAATTGCTATTTATAAATTGTAATTTGAATTTTAAAAAATACTCATAAAATGCTTTTGTACACTTGCAAAATCACCTTTATTGTAAACATCGCTTGAACCCAATTCACGCTTACGTCTTTTTGTCTTAAAATCAAATTGTTTGGCGGCAAAAGTGAACTCAAAAATCACAAATAAACATATAAAATGTAAATCATAAGTACCATCCTTTTTACAATTACATCTGCTAGTTTCGACTGTGAGTCACATGATGGAAGAGTTAAAAATAAAAAAAGAACAAATCAAAAACAAAATTGTTACCACAATGAAGGTCTCCTTAAAGAGAATACTCAAATTATTTTGAAAAGAAAAATGCTTTTAAAACTACTCATGTATGTAGTAAAACATCAGTCAAATTTGGCGGCGGAATCTCAGTAAAAATCTGAAAAAAATCTATATATATTCGAGTATTTGGCGCAAAAAAGACGAACGTTCCACGCTATTTGGCTAGCCAACACATTTCCATCCCGAATGCAAGATATTTAAATAGATTTGAAAATTGCTTGTTATATAAATATTTAAATGCCTAAAACTCAATGAATTTAAACTTAAACGAAGGTTTAGTGTATTATTTTTTATCTTTAAGCGTAAATAATATAAAAAATAGCGTGTTGCAGTAGTTGTTTAATTTTACATGGCTTCATCGGCTGGAAAAGTTTTTAAAATGTCGCCAAAAAAATTAAATTTTCATTATTTTTTTACGAACGCTAAATCGAGGTTATGTGGATTTTTTTTATTAACATATTATATGTCACGAGAAGAAGAATCTTCTATATATTTCTCATGAGAAGATTTTTTTCAAATATTTCTGAGCATGCACATATTGAAACTTCCTTGATATAATCCTATCAATTTTCCAGATGCATTTTTCTTAATCTCACGCAAAAGATAAAGAGCCAAATCTTATTTCAATTGCAATATTTTAACTGAGTAATTTTTTAAGCATTACGAACATTCCCTTTCATGTTTAAATTAAATATTTTCATTTTTTAATATTATCACTCATTAAAACGGATTGTTTTCTTATTTTTTTCTTCCTTCTTTTTTTTAAAATTAAAATTAGTAACAGTTTTTTCTCTTATGTTTCGAGGTGTAATAGCTGTTTCAATTTTATTTATCAACGATAAATTTCGCCAAGAAATAAAATGGAAAACCTTATCGTCCAAAATAACAGAACTTTCCATCATAATTCCATAAATAATATAGGTAGAATGATGTGTTATAGCTTAAAACCTTCTCTGAAACGATACCTATCTAACGGTATATGTGTGTAAAAATCCATGCAGTAGAACTCGAAATCTAGGCGTTCGGAACGAAATTTCCGTTTGGATTTTATATATATAATAGACTAGGGGACTCTGCCCCTTGCAAGCTACGCTCTCCAATCCCCGTCCAGACAGTACAGAATCTAAAAGCACTCTAATCTGATCGGTTTTAAAAAGATTGGAGAAGATTGAATTGTACTGAAAAAACCTGTAGCGATCTCCCTGTAAACGGGTTTCCATTCAATTCCCTTTGATTGCAAAAATTTAAGGTAGAATCAGTTGCTTTTAAGACACCCAATTGTCGTTTTCGCGTTTGGTTAAAGAAGATAAGTTAAACATTTGAAAAGAAGCTAAAATAAAATGAATTAAGTAAACAGAGTCTTTATCTCTCGGTATTTTTTAACAACGTTATGAAACGATTGACATAATAAAATTTATTAGAATTACTGAAATTTGCTGCTTTAACCACTTCAAGGGCGGTGGTTCATTTTTAGACAACTTAATTTTAATTCTTAAATGCCACATTAGCACCAGAATATTGGGATGAAAATTTCCCTTTTATGAAGTAAGTGAACAAAAGCATTTTTGTATTTCGAAATGTGTTTGTAAATTCTGGTGCCATTCACTGATTTCAATATTTTACTAATAGAAGTGCCTTGTCCGTGAAAAGGGTTAAACGCATATTAATGTATTTATTATTTTAAAGTTTCCTTTCCCTTTTAATATTCACGTGTAAATACAATTTTCAAGACATAATTTTCAACATTTTCCTGCTTTTAATAGGTACTCATTGAAAATACATGTATGATTTGCGCGTGACACAATACAAGTGTACATGAAGTACAATTTTAAATATTAAATTTCTAGGCAAAGCATTTTATTACAAAAAAAAAAAAAAAAAAAAAAAAAAAAAACGTGTGTAATTTTGTGTAATTTTAAAGTTTTTTTCTGTTTTTAATAGTCACGTGAAAATATTTTTTTAATCGTTAGGAAATATTATTCTTTGCGCTATTTTTAGAATAGAAAACAATGCCTATAATAATAGCCTAAGTCATATGACTATCATCAACAGCTCCAGGAGGAACCCTTCGCTTTTTAAGTCGCCGAATATTAATCTATCGCCATTATTTGGTTTAATAGTCCAAGTCATGTAACTGCCATAAGCAACGGCCTGATTCCTTCGCTTTTCATAAGAAAGGTTTCCATTTTGATTCAAGAATCAAAATTATTTTTTCGAATAAAACTACATAAAAGTTGCCATGATCTCAAAGAATTCCTGGTACTTTTATGTTAGTCGGGTGAAAATCTCGCCAATAGCTTTTTTTTTAAACTCGCGAGTTAGCATTTTTTTTTTCGAGTGGTAAATTAAAACGGTGGTTATCCCATCAACCAAAAATCTGTCACCAAACTATAAGATTAAATGCCAATAATGGTTGATCGTAAATGTCATATTCACTTGACTTTAAGGAAGTTACACATGTTCACGCCATCAAGTGATTTTTATTTCGACGTTTTATTTGTATTTTTATTAATGTTATACTAATTTATTTGTTCTTTTGTTATTTAAAATAAAAAAATATGGCAATTTGTATAATTTGGCTATTTATATAATTGGGCGAAATTGGTCGACGGGAGAAGTAATAACATTAAAACGTTGCTTTGAGGTGGAAATTAAATCTCATGATTTGTTGCATTGTCACATACGCACCGGGTTTGGTGTGATTTTTTTACGACAATTTGGCTAAAACCTCGTTTTCAAATACCTGTTACATATGCATTTATAAATTATTTTCTGTTATTTTTAAAATGAAATAATAATAAATAAAAAAATTAATTAATAAATATAGAATAAAACAATTTATAACATTTTTTGTAAATAAACAGGAAATAAATTAAAATAAACATTTATTAATAAATAAGCAACAATAGCCGGGTTACCATGTCAGGCAAAATAACGCCATTTGGGGGGCAATTAGGTACCCCGTTGCGTATATGACATCTGTGCCTAATCTTTTTCTTTTCGTTTCGTTTAAAAAAATAATGAAGTAAAAGACATTTATTTTAAAGGTTTCAATTTTAAATGAAAGTCTTGTATTAAATAAAATGATAATGAAATTCAAATTTAATTATGAATAAAAGTAACATGATGCATTTCTTAGCATACATTTAAGGGAGGCCAAACTCGTCGCCAAATAACCTTTTAATAATTAAAATAACATTTTCTAAAATATGAAAAAAAAAAATATCTGTTATGATTAAAATTTGAGTTGCCATCATTAGAAAAAAGTATTTAAAATTAGAAAAGAATTAATATTTCGAAAACTAATTCGAATTTTAAAATTCTGATACCAGTTTTGAGATCTGTGGATCAATACGGATTTTTGGTGTTAATTTCATCGCAAAGTATTCCATATTTTAGGAGAAATCGCCGTGAAACGTAATCAGTTGTTTAATCAGTCGTTTCATAGAATCGTTACATAAATTCGTTTCAATTCAGTCGTTTCATTAGGATTTTATATATATAGGGTAGATAATATTAATAGAGTTACATTCTCTAATGAATATAGAAGATAACATATAAAATGTTTGGATTAAATAAAAAATAGGCAAATAAATATTAAATAAATAATAATGGAAAAAGGAACTGTTTAGAATTTATTCACGCACAGTATTTGTTCTATTAATAAGTACAAATATATCTTGAACACTCACACTTCTTTTATGTGCCTATTTCATTTCTTATTTTATGTGTGTACAATGAGTTATTCTTTTTGCGTTTTATGAATTTTGTTGAGATTTTTAATACGATAATCTCTATCACATTAGAAGATCGAAATTATCGATAAGATGGTGAGAATCTTTCTTAGCTATAAATCATTCATTGTTATCGGCCTAATCTATTTTTCTCGAGAGGTTTAGAACATGCAACCACGTTTTGATTTTCTTTTACACAAAAGTAATACTGAAAATATTATCTATATAGCGTTTTTTTTTTCCTGACTATTATTAAGTTACATAATATCCTAAGTTCCGGATCAACTTGATTTAACACTACAAAATTTCCATTTATTAACAGTAATTTACTTCTTGTTTATGTTGAAGAATACATTTAAGGGGACCGGGAAAACCTATTTCCGCCATGTTAAATTCACTATCTTTATGTACCTTTTTCTCAGAAATAGTAAAAGATAGAGATCTAGATTTTTTAGAGTAGTTAAAATAAAATGATTTACGTATTTTAACAGAACATTTTCTTTCTAAGTGAAACTCAAAAGTAGTTATTAATTATTTATTGAAAGTCATTTTTAAATTAGCATTTTTGGGAAGATTTCACTGCCTAAAATAAATAATTCTCACAAATCATTAAACCCCTGTGTTAAAGTATACAATATAACATAATAGAAGTATTAAATTAAAAATCTGAATTCTTAAGTTTAATAGATATTGAGAAAAAGGAACATAAATATGTAAAATCCAAGTTTTGAGAAAAAGTCAATTAAAGATTTAAATGGCCATTAATCTGTGAAGTAACCTTAGAAAGAAGGAATGATTTCAGCACTTATTTTTTTATATATAAACTTGTGTCACACATCGTTGCAAAGATAAAAGTTTAAAGTATTTAATGATATATAAAATTAAAAATCGATTTTTTGGTTGAAATTTGCTTTCCCGGTCCCCTTTAGAAGACGAAAAAAAAAATTGTCATAAATATCAGACAAACATTTTATTTATATATACAAATGTTAGATAAAAAGTTATTACACTTTGAAATATTTTAGAATTTTTAAAACGGAAAGTCTTTTACATGGAAAACAATTAAGACATATTGATTTTAATATTAATATTAATATTAATATTATTAATTTTAATAAATTTTTATTAATATTACGTTACGAGGGTTTTCAATGTTGATAACTTAAAATTATAACAATATTAATTGTTTTTTCTTCATATTAAATCAAAATATATCATAAATACATAATACAAGCTACTTCATTAATTTTTAAACAAAAAAGTGCACTCAACAACTATGTATAAAAACTACATATCACAAGAGTACTTTTAAAAACGGACCTATAAAGAAGAAAACATGCTAGACTTTCACTGCTTTAAACTACTTTTAGAAATTTTATAATAGCATGCATTATGGAATGCTGCATAAAAAATAAACTTTTATTTAAATAAACTCTGGAGCGTTTCGACTTGATTTAATGAAAGTTGCACAGTTTTATTATGGGCCAAGAGAAAATGATAGAATTTAGAAAAGCTGCATTTTTATTTTTGCGTAAAAATGGAGATCTCGTAAACTGAAAATATTCCAACACCACTTGATTTATCATTTGGAATAAGATACGCAAATGTTTTCGAAAATATTTTATGGTAAGAACTAGCCAGACAAAGGAATGTATAACATATTCGAGAAAAAAAAAAAAGAGCTATTGAAGAAAATACTGAAAAAAGGATTTTTTTTATTAAAAGAGGAGTATTTGTACTTACAAGGGAACCACTTTTGATGTTGCTCGCACCTAGCATCGAGACCTGGTGCGTTTTGTAGCCCTATACATAAAAGTTACAGAACCGAAAAAAATTCTTTGTTAAAATAATATTTATATACTTTTTTATACTTTTAATTTTTCATTATTACATATTTATTTGTTTATTTCACGCCAAAAGTGAGTTAAGTCGCCAAATAGGGCGCTACAATTTTTCCGCCCGCTTTATCCAAAGAGAAAATGTACAGAACTTATTACTAATTACATCAGATTGCGGTTTTTTTTTATAATTGATAGCATAAAAAAAAAAAAAAAATTAGGTTTTTATTTTCTTTCTATGCAGACGATAAATATATAAGTAATAAATATAATTCTATAAAAGCTTAGAAGAGTAATTGAAAACTATTTTTTAGTGAAATACAAAATAAGCAAATTATTTTCTTTTGAAATCAAATGAAATAAAGATTCGAATGTTTAAAATGAAATGTTGCTGTATTAAATGGTCCTTCGGTAAAAGTAATCATAAAGTAAATTAATATTTTTACACAGTTTAGAAAAATTACTGTGGCCTAATAGATCGGACATTGTAATTTCTAGCTATTACAAATTCAGCTATGACATTTGGCTAGGGTTGCCGGAAAGATCTACTTTTGAAAAATAACGCCAACTGTTTCCCGCCAAAACTATGAATATAAAGTTGCAATTTTTCAAAAACAAATTCATGGGTTTTTGAAGGAATTTTCAAACTTTTTTCAATATTTTATGCTTATTATTAACTAATTTTTATTTTAAAAGGCTTTTCTTTAAAAAAATTCAATGCTAATAGTCCGATAAGTGGTCTCGAAAATTGCATTTTCAGAAAGTTATGCGGCTGTATAATCAAGAAATATTATTTTAACAGAAAAATTTTATCGATTCTCAAACTTCATAATGTAGGGCTTTAAAATGCACCAGGTCTCAATGCTAGGTGCGAGCAACACCAAAAGTGGTTCCCTTGTTAGATTAGCGAAAACAACCTTTATAAATTAATGAAAAGTGTTAGGATCACATGACAATACACATTTTTAGGTGCGTTCGTGATTATATAAATAAGTAGCACCTAGAATCGCCATCTAAATCGTCCGTCTGTCTATCCGTCTGTGAGCATATAACAGAGCAAAAAGTACCCAACCGAATGGTTTGAAATTTAATGTATATAATCATTGCAGATTGTCATTTCAAATTCTATGAAAATCGAATCAAAATTTTAAAAGATATTGATAAAATATTTCTTCATTCCATTAAATCATATGATACGTAATTAATTCAATGATATCCCATGATATGTAATGATTTTAGGTTACCATGGTTATTTCGTCCTATTTAAGATGGAGTCATATTTTTCCCCGATTAGTAAATTTATTATATATTAGCAGGCTATGCCCGCTGCGCTGCTCAGTATTTCCAAATAAACCTTGAATTAAGCGAAATGGTGAATTCGAACTTTTATTTTTTTTTTTAAATGGACCTTTAGCTTGAATGTCCTTCCGCGTTGCTGAAAAGATGCGAACGCCATTGCGATATTATATTACCTTATGCGTTGGAAAAAATTTATCTATTAAGAAGCAGTTCTTTTAGTTGATTATTCACTGTGCACTTTTGGTAGGGAAATGGGGCCGTTATGACAATAGGAATTCAAATGTTCTCATATCTGACAATATTAAATTAGAGATGCATTACAATGATTGCAGAGATTTACCACTGAACTTGAATAATGCTCGGGTGGTTTATTTTCGTTTGTTTGTCCTTGATCTCCTGGCCTCTCAGCATGCACAATATGCGATTCTGGTAGCTTAAATACAATCTCACTGGATGTTAGTTATATTTCTTAATAAACATCCTCTTGTGCTACTACTGTTTTCCCTCTTTGGATTCCAGCAGAATAAATACTGTCAAAAAAGTAATAAATTATTTGCAGGCAAAGAAGACTGTTTAACTTTCAAATTTAAAAGAAAAGTGAAACATAAAAATGTGTGTCTTTAAAGATGAATTGCCTGAATAAATCTAAAATGACATAATTTTCACCGTCTTTTCATTTTGTAGACCATCTGAACTCAGCGATGACCACCTCGGGAACTCAGCTTTCGCTTTAGAGTGCAATCCCGTGGGGTAGACCACATCCACTCCTCCCGACTCTCAACCAGAGTCTGAGAGGGAGCGTCGGGTCCCTGATCAAGCTGCTGAGATTTATTTCGGTTACTGTGAGATTTACAATTACAATCACAATTGGTTACCCAATTGTTCTGGGCGAACCGAAGATTTCACATCGAGATATATGACTGTATGTAGTGATTACATGAGGATCATTTCACCTAATGTGATTGCATAATTGTTTACAATTTTCTTGGATATATATACGTCACAGTACATTTAACACACAATATTTAACATGACAATTAGAAACACATTACAACACAACATCAAACACCTACTATTTACATGACTGTATGTAGTGATTACATGAGGATCATTTGAATGTGATTGCATAACTATTTACATTTTTCATGGATTTACAGGGATTTCACAGTACATTAAACACACAATATTGAACATCACAATTAGAAACACATTACAACACACCTACTATTTACAATTTGCACATACTAGAGTTTGGAGAGATGCACAAGATAAAAATTCAAAAGTGATAGAAGTTTCTGGCACCCGCTAATAACCCGTTTCTCCCTCCATGCTACACCCTAGTGATGGAGTCGGACTAGAATGGCTCTGGATTTGAAAAGATGTACTCGTTTGTTTCTATAAACCTCATGCATTGTATGATCTTGTTGAGTAGTTGTGGTTTCTCTTTTACATCCCGCCACCAACTTGCTAAATTCATACGTGTGTGTTTTTTTAGATGATAATGCGATGTTAATGTACAGTATAATACATAGTGTAACGATGTTGACGGCAAGCCACAAATGCAGAGTGGGGAGTCTCTTTTGTTAATTTTGTATAAGTGTTCCTGAAAGGGGCCGTGATTTGTTAAAAATATGTGTAAGTATCTGTTGTTTACGAAATACTTGTGGTCAACCAATGGCAAGAATTCCTTCGTATATCGGCCTGTGTCTGAATCCGTCCAGCGTTTTTGCCAATTTTTTAACAGATTCTGCTTTGTCTGTGATTTTAGTTAAGAAGTTGGATATGGTAAAAATGTATGTATTAGTGTTTCATCCGTTACTGCCGATTTTGCCAGTTGGTCAGCTGCCTCATTGCCCTCAACACCTGAATGTCCTTTTGTCCAATTGAAGTATATATATTTTACTGTTGTTTGTAATTGTTGAAGAATTTTTAGTATTCAATAGTTTGTATTGTCAAAATTGTTTAATGCTTTTAAACTTGATAGGCTATCCGTTATGATTAAGTATTGAGAATGTTTGTCCGACTCTATCCACTCTAATGCTGAAGAGATCGCGAAGAATCCTAACTGGAAGACGGAGTTATCCTGGGACAGTTTCGCTCTCCAAGTATAGATTTGCTCATTTTTTTCGTACACACAAAATGCCGAGGCTGTGCCTTCGGACATTTTGGAACCGTCCGTGTATATTGTAATTTTGCCTACATAGTCGTTTATTTCACAAATTTGTATTTCACTTGTTAGTGGTGATGTTTTGTATTTTGAGCATTTTGGATAGTATAGTGAAGCAAAAGCCTTTTCTGTTGACTTGCCGAGACGAGTCGTCCCCGAATACTCCGCCTCCGCCTCCAACTGCAAATCCAGTGGGGGGAGACCTGTGAGGACCTGCACGGCGTTTGTTGACATATTGCGATATGTTCTCGTTATCAGCAACAAAGCTTTCCTTTGTGCCGAGAGCAAATTTCGACAACCGTGATATTGCGCCATACGCGGAAACCAGACAGCACACGCGTAGGCCAGTTTCCTTTGTAAGATCGCCGAGTACCAAATCTTAAAAAATTCCGGAGCCAGTAGGCCTGAGATTGATGAAAATTTATAAAGATTTTGAGTTATTTTTCCGATTTCTACTCTCTTTTGTGCAACATGTGGGAGAAATGATAATTGTTTATCTAATATTACCCACAGGTATTTTAGTGTTGTTTCTGATTTTATTGATTTATCTTGAAGTTTAAATGTGGGGCCCCGCTTAAGGTGTTTGGGTTTACCAAAAGTTAATGATGAGGATTTTTCATGTGAAATTTCTATTTTGTTGGTTTCTGCCCAATTCTGAATAAATTTTAAAGCTTTCTGACCTTTTTGTTCAAGTTGCTGTCTCGACTGTGCCCAGATCAGTAATATCACGTCATCCGCGTATGCCACCAGTTCACAGTCCTGTACATCAAAGGTCCCCAACAGAGTCTCCAACAGAACCAACCAAAGAAAAGGACCCACACACGATCCAATCTGAAATCATGTAACCGTTAACCGGGAAAAAACTCGATGACTTAATCTTGTAGAAAAATAAACCTCATACATCCAATAAAATTTTTATAATCATCCGTAATCGACGTCATTGTGAGGGTTCACGTCAAACATTAAAACTGATGCAACAATATTGTTGCACGTGTACCAGGGTTAAGATTTGACAATGATAAATAAAGTTAGTTATTCAAAAATTTTAGCAATATGCATTTTGGTGAATACCTGAACCGAAGATTTATTTTGCATTATTCTAAAGAGCATAATAACACGGACAAACAAAAAAGGCTGCTATTTTCTTTATATTTAAGAGTAAATTAATCTTCCGTCTGTTGTGTAAATAACCCAGATTATGAAAATAGCTTTAATTTTTTGCTGTGTTTAGCTGCTAGAGTGTTCGTCAGGACAATTCGCTTTATACTGATCGAAATTCCAGGTAATTTAATCCTATATATGCTGAAATGATAAGTCCACGGGCATTATTCCATTTGCCACCATTTAGTAATCGCTAATTTCAAAATTTGTCTAATCTTTTGAATTTTGATACGCCATCCAATATGCTAATTGGCGGGTGACACGATTCCGTAAGATTAGTCCAATATGTTCAATAAAACATTTTTTAAACAATGGTTAAGCAAAAGAAAGTTATGCAGAAAAGCTAAAAAGAAATGACAAATTAGCAAACAACATTTATTGCAAAATGTTTATTTATTCATTTATTTTTTTATTGTAATAACGTATAATTGCAGAAATCTTCTTAACAATATTCTTATATCCTAACTTTTAAAGCAGTGAATATTCCTATAAGTGAAATCGACAATATGTTCGGCAAGTTAAAAAAGTAACATAATACACAATATTCAATTAATAAGAAAATATTTTAAATATTTGAAAGTAAATTATTTTAGAATATGTGTGTATATGGAAGACATTTACACTAAGATTTAAATGATTGACTACATAATTATAATTTTAACTGCTTTTTATATAATTTCCGGTTGAATATAAAAATGTACTCCGAAATGCTCTTCTCTTTGCTTATTTCACACTTTTGTCTTATTTGGCGACGAAGGTAATAAATAAATAGCATGTAACTCACTAAAACAGCCATTTTTAAAAATACTTCTAGTTTTTCCTGTAAATTATATGATGGTAGAATTATATAAAAATAATAATTAAATTGACAAAAAAAAAAAAAAAAAAAAAAAAAAGAAAATGTCCAAAGAATGTAACCTAGGTTTTATTTCATCAAGTTTTCAGACACGTTTTTATTAACCTGGCGCAAGCGATAAAAGAGCTAAAAAGAAAAAAAAAATTCCATTCAAAATTTTCAAATCAAATTTTCAGATTCATTTTTTTAACCTATAGCAAGCGAAATAATTCGCCAAATATTGTGCCAATTGTAAAATTTCACATTAATTTATACTTTAAGCCTTACAAATATTTATTCTATTTTTAAATTAAATATTTTCGTTTTATAATATTATGTCTTATTAAAACTTTTTTTTGTTGTTGTTTTTTAAATTAAATATCAGTATTTTTTTCATTTATTCGCGAGGTATTTGTATTATTTTCAACCAGGTATAGCCATCTTAATTCTTTAATCAACAAAACTTTCGCCAAAAGATAATCACTGGCAAGCTTTTCGTTCTAAATAGCAGTAAAATACGAAATTTATTATAAGAAATCATAGCTATCCCTGTATATTTTCTCATAAACCACCCCGGGAATATTTCCTATCGAATGATACAATTTGTAAAAAAAAATCCACCGGGTAGTTTTTGAAAACACTCGAGCGGAAATTTTAGAACTTACTGTTTTATAATATATATCATAAGTGTAATAATTTTTGCATAAGAGTGAAAGAGACCTATTGCGCCACGATCTGAATATTTATAAAACTAGTTATTGTATGTACGCACCTCATTTTTCACGTTTGACGTATAATTTTTGACATGATATTTAAAGGACCCACTCAACTGCTCATCAAGCATACGACATCAAGTTTAGAACAATGAATGGAAGAGTATGAACGTTTCTCACACATATGAAGAACCAAAGAAGAAAAAACCTGGAGATTGGAACATGCTTATTATATATTGGTAAATAACTGATATATAAGATACATAACATAGCCATATAAATCTTTGTATTCAGTATATGAAAATTTTTAAACAGTTCTTTTCTGAAAAATCTTCGACAGAAAGTAAATATATGTGTTAATTATGTAGTTTTACAAATTATTTTAAAGCAGAAGTAAAGTCATTGTAATCCTTTACATTTAGAAAAACAAATTTGTTATCAAGGAAAATAATTGAAATAAATATATTAATATGTTTTGTGTAGCTGTTATTATAAGTGAAGCCAGAATTTTGAGAAAAATTAAATTTAAAAATATACGAGTACATACATATGATTATTGAAAATGTAATTTTTTGAAACAAATAACATGCAATTTTTACATTTTCAGAATTACCAAAACACACATTTTTATTCTTTTATTTAATAAACTATTTATTTCAATTTATTTAACTGTCGTATGATCTTTAATAAGTAATCATGAAACGCATCGAGTAGTTGTACACACGGCTTTTTAGTTCCTTGCTTATCAATGTTATGTAAATTACATTAAATGCTTCATATTTTAAACAAAAGTAAAGAATTTGCAAATTAAGACAGTGAGAAACAAACTCTGATATATTTACATTTTACTGAAATTTATACTTTACTAGAAAGTTATAAAAGACCAAAATATTACGTCGTAACTGTCTTAAGAATGCACGTATTCTAAACATTACTTTTAAATTGAGAGTTTATGTTCTAATAACTTTTATTTCCTATTAGCATAAGAAAGAAATATATATTTTACAACGGTTTTCTCTCTTAATTATAGAAATGTAAATAGAGTAGAAGTATATTTTTACTTTCCTGAAATATTATATGAATTTCTTAAACAAATATACCCCAGAGACATTTTTTAATATTATTTCTAAGAATATTTTATATATTTAACTTTTTCAATCCGTCGTAAATAACTAATGAACATCCATTTAAACTATCTTTTATAAAATTCGAATTTAAGACTTAATTGAACGCATATTTGTTACTAAATAATTTTTTAAGTAACTTTATTAGATACATTATTAGATTCGCGTTTCAGATATATTCTGATTTCTCAAAGGAAAATCGTTACATGCATATTCGCTTTAAAAATACACTATTAAAAAAAGGTTAAAGAATGTATAAGAGAAGTTACTTTACTAAAAATTATGCTAAGAATAATCGTATATTTTTGATTCTTAATCATAAAAAATAAAAAAATCTCATCTGTAACAATGCAATTAGAATACATTTAAAAATAAGTCTAACAAATTTTTATGATTCCCCAAAGTTAAATGAGCATATATACCTAAAGTATGCTTTTAGGCAAAATTACTGAGCTCTTTGTGTAATGAATTTTACTTTTTTAAGGAGAAACTTCTTTATCAATATTGAAATTATGATTTCTACATGATCTTTAATAAGCTCTTAACATTAAAAGCATCGTGTAGTTGTACACCAGATTTTTAATTGCCCGTTTTTCGACAATATCGCATGGAGCATATTACTTTTCACAAATGCGTTTCACTTTAAAATGAAAGGTAATTCGGGGGAAGACGCAAGTGTGCTCCTAGTAGTTTTATGTGTCAACAGATACAAATAATGACCAGCTGGTGTGACAAGTCTTCACCCAGTGTGCACGCGGTTTGTGAATTTACCTTAATTTGTCGCCTTTAACTGCAGTTATTTTTTAATCTTGGGAGAATTTAACCGGTGAGTAAAGCCCCTATAATATTCTGTCGCTCATACTTAACCCTCCGTCTACCAGACGGGTCCATTGGACCCGACAGGTACATACAAAATATTCATTCAAACCAGAAATTTCTTTAAAATAAACTAAGTATATAAACCAGACAAAAATAAGGTAAATAAATAAGTTAAATAGTTTTAAATAAAAATTCTGGTGTAGAACGTTTTATTTAAACTTGAATAAAATTCCCGGTAGATCTAGGGTTAATGTTTATAAAAGGATGTTTTATTTTAGATGAGATATTACCTATATAAATGAGTTCCACATTCTGTTACACACACAAGACAAACAGAAGCGGCCATAATCTTGCAACACTGCGGAAATAAGTGCGTGTGGTTCAGAAATAACTTGGTTCAAAAATAAGCTAAAATGAAGACAAAAATTAATTAATTCTTTTCTGTCTTCCAAATCACATTACCCAGTAATTACAGACACATAAACACTCATTTTTCAAACCGTTAAAAACATATTGGCGACAAGACCTGAACGCCTAGATCCACAGCAAGCCACGTCATATACTTTGAAGACTTCAGTTCTGACCTCTTCTGAATACAGCTTGGAGCAAGGCAGCCACAGTAGGAAATGACACTTCTGTGCCCATAAGCAATCCCAGAACATGCGTTTGATATCTGTGAGAGTTCCATTAATGATAGAGATGTTGCTTCCACAAGCGGCGCATGTGACAATATGCCGACACCCGCAGTTGATTCCACCAACAGATCATGTGGACCTACGCCAGCAGTTGCTTCCAAGAGCAGATGCTCGAAGCAATCAGTCCTATTCATCAGGTCAGAAAATTTAAACCATCTGGGCGTAAGAAACAAGCAACAGAGGTCTTAACTGTATCAGAGAGAATAAAAATTATGCAGAAAACGATAAAAGAAAAGGTGGAGATAATCGAAAAAAGGTAAAATAAAATAAAAGAAACTTCCGAAAAAACAGAAGTGAAAGAGATGCGTAAGAGAGTCTTCCTCAAGTGAAAAAATTCCTCTTGGTACTAGTGGTGATAGTTTTGATGAGGATAATGATGATGATTTTTGTGCTGTATGTAAAGTATACTTTTACGCTAAAAAAAGTCTCAAGTGTGATTAGATACAGTGCATCAAATACAAGAAATGGTTCCACGAAGATTGCAACGGTGATCATTTGCACTAAATGAAACGTTGTGCAGGCTTGTACCATTCTTAGTTTTAGAAAAGTAAATTTGAAAAAAAATGATTCGAGTTTACAGATTTGCTTCTTTGACCATAATTATTGTTAATTCAAAGGTAATGCTCCAATATTAGTCTTATTTTTGTTTTGTTAATTCAAAGGTAATGCTCCAATATTATCCTTTTTTTTTATTTTCTGTGGTGTAGCATCTTCCCCATAACAGGTAGTATCTTCACCGTATATATGGGGGAACATGCCATAATTACACCAGTTTATTTAACATTAAATTTGTCAATCATTTAAACACTGGAAAAAGAATTAATGAGTATACATAGCCTGTTAAATATTAAAGAGCATGGTAGTATATTTTTTATTTATCTTATCATTTCAATTTTGACTCTACTAAGCAAAACACCCTTATATGTGGCGTCTTCCTCCAAATTACTTTATCCATTCTTATTTCACCCACTAATAAAAGGAAATGTCACAGGTTGGAATACCTGGAAGGTGAAGGAATTTTCACGTAACATCATGTATATGATAAATTTAATAAAAATATAGCATATTTAATGTTTCAAACAAATTTAGCAAATATAGATTTCACTTCAAAAAATACCTATAACGACTCAATTTCATTTTTTTACAATATGTTTTTAAATGCTTTGGTACACATGCAAATGATTACAATGTTAAACATATGCCAGAATGGAAACATTGAATTAACGTTTTTTTCTTACTTTAAAGGCTTCTGTCCTTGCCGGCGAAGACACTCACGAGCAAAAGCTAATCCTATGGGAGAGAGTTTTCTAAAATCTCGTTTGCATTTCGACATTTTTAAATATTGTTTTTGCATTGGATAGCTAAGATCCGTCTCTACATCGCACATTTTTTGCTTTTTCGATTTTGGTCACATATCTTTTATAAAATTACTTTCACTTTCAAAACCGGTTCTGAAAATGCAAGTTTCATTCTAAAAAATGCATTATCTGCAATCAAAATCGAAAAAGTAAAAAAGATGCGATGTACAGACGAATCTCGGCCATCTTCTGCAAAAAAAAAAAAAAAATAAATAAATAAAATAAAATAAAATGTCGAAATGCAAACTACATATTAGAAAAATCCAAAAATCCCACTCCATAGGATTAACATCAGCTCGTGAGTGTCTTTGCCGGCAGGGACAGGAGTCTTAAATGCATTGTTCAAAAGTAGTACGAGTTAATCTTTATGAACGCTGAAACTCTCACTGTCATATGATCTTTAAGAACATCTGAACGTTAAAGGCATTGAACAGTTGTACACCCGGCTTTTTAGTTTCTCGCTTTTTGACAAATATGACATGGTGCATATTGTTATTCATAATTGTATTGCGCATTCATTTATATGCATTCTTATTTCACCCACTAACAAACGGGGATAGTCACAGATATGAATATCAGAGTAATGTAATCAATTTTTAAAGTAACATCATGAATAAGTTTTGTTTCGGTTATGGCAGGAGCTATACGATAAATTGAATGGAGCGTTTGTCAAAAAATAAAAATAAAAAAATGCAATTCATATGATAATTTTAGAAGAAAAACAGTTTTTTCTTCAAAATCGCTTAGATATTGCTTTTTCAAATTTTTATTTCTTTCAGAAAGCATCAATTTATGAATTAATCACTCAAAGAAAAGAAAACAATCACTTATAGAGGTTTTAAATCTCACAATTTTATTAAACAAACTGTACTTCTGAAAATTTAAAATCTGTGATAAAACTTTTTTCTAAAATATAATAAATAAATTTAATTTTTAAAACACGATATATTAAAAAGTGTTAACTTGACGAAAGGGGACTGCGCAAGACACGCAAGTCAGTATTTTATGTTTCATTTTCTACTACGTCTGATTTGGTACATTTCAGTTTAGCTTGTCATGTGATTGATGGTGATGGTGAATTTCTGTTGCAGCGTGTGATTTGGGAGTCCAATGATTCATTTTCCTCCATCCTGCAAAAATATGTTGATTACGCCAAGAGGCACTTCAACGCGGATGCCAGAATACATTTTCATGGTTACACCGAAGCTATTGAATCAAACCTACGAAATTGGCTGACTATATTAGTCCAAGAGCTGTTAAACATTTTAGGGAAGGTATATGAGGCACCCTGAAAATTTGTGCAACACTTCTTTTGTAATGCCTGAATACAAAATCGAATGTCTGGCTGAAGGATCGTGGCCCAAAACCTGTACCAGACAAAAAATGGCACTTGACACGTGTCTGGCACAGTTTTTGTGCCGACTAAAGTGTCTGTCATTTTCAAAATATTTTTTTCTAAGCATAAATATTATTGTGCCTCAATCTCAGCGTGCCTCAAATACCTTTTTTGGGTAGTCAAAAATGGCACTTGACACGTGTCTGGCACAGTTTTTGGGCCGACTAAAGTGTCTGTCATTTTCAAAATATTTTTTTCTAAGTATAAATATTATTCTGTTTCAATCTCAGCGTGCCTCAAATACTTTTTTTGGGGTATTGTCAAAAAATGGCACTTGACACGTGTCTGGCACAGGTTTTGGGCCACGATCCTTCAGCCAGACATTCGATTTTGTATTCAGGCATTACAAAAGAAGTGCTGCACAAATTTTCAGGGTGCCTCAAATACCTACTCAAAAATGTTCAACAGCTCTCCTACTATATCTGATATACAAAAAACACATAATTGGCCACGTTATGTTTGATAAGTCGATGTCATCCACTTTGTCTCAAGAAAAAATTCTATCAACTGGAAAGGGGAAGCAATGACTTATAAGTATGTTATGTGTGCAGTTTTAAAAAGAAGGTTTTGTTGCGAAGCAGCTGATGAAGATGCGGAATATCTAATAATTAAAAGGGAATTGGAAATGAAAAACGTATAACAATATTTTGTGGTAGTTTGTGAAGAATCCTCTTGGTGATAATGGCAATATTCCCTTCTTCCGAAAACATTTTCTTCTTCAAACCTGGAAGAGGTAAGACAGGAGATGTCTAATTCCCTAGATACCTAATAATTACAAGAGAGAAATAATTTTAAATTGTAGAGTTGCAAATTTAGCGGGTTTTTTACATTAATATATCTACTACTATTTCCGATTAACAATGTTCGTCTTAATAAACCTGTTATTAAAAAAAGCAGATATTACTATTCGGATACTACATTTTTATTCTGAATAGAAATATCCACTAAATTTTAAACTTTAAGGAATAGAAAAGGAATTTGCATTTGGATCCATTAATTCTCGTTTTAAGCGAGATTTCTAGCTTCAAAGAATCGGAAATCTATCGCGTATTAAGGGGGTTCGGGTATTAATCGTTCGCGTATTAACCGTGATATTTTTGCATTAAAATTATGGCCTATGTTCAGGGAGCTGAATAAAATCCGCGTATTATACAGCATCGGGTATTAACCGTGAGCGCCTTGACCGGGTACGACTGTATTACTTCAGATATTATTGCCGAAACGTCAGTGAAGGCTTACTGTGGAGACACGAAATGTTTTGGTTTCCGTTTGTCTGTCTGTCTGTCTGTCTGTCTGTCTGTCCGTCTGTTCCGCGATAACTGCCGTAAAAAGCATCCGATTAGCTTAAAATTAAGTATGCATGTTGGTAAAATCCCCGGATTTAGCTGTATAGTTTTTGGTTAAATTTGGTTCATGCGTTCGGAATATATAGAACATTTTATTTTGCGACTTAATGCTTTCCTATAGCAATTCAGACGATTTTTCCATTTTTATTTGTTGAAAGGAAATGGCTCATATGATTGAAGGATTTAAATAGTAAATTATGGATGATGTAATTTCTAATTAGAACCATACATTATTCATATTAGTTTGAAATTTTGTGTATACATTTGTCAGAGTTTTTAAATTCGGTGTTTAACTTATGGAGGTATTTTACATATGTGTTCCAATAATATATCTTTTTATAAATTTACTTTTTTTCAAAGCACATAGTTCATTGTTTTATTTTCTTTTAACTGTTGCCTAGCGACGGAACTACACCTAAAAATATCGTAGATGTGAAAGTATTTGTAATTGTTTGAAGTCAATCAAAGTCAAAAGGGACGAATTAATGCCTTTGTGACTTTACATATAGATGAAATTTACCCCAGAAATAAAGAAAGACTATGTTCTGCTTATTTTGTTCAAATATTTTTTCTTTTAAATTAAGAAGTTCATTATTTTCATAAGGAATAAATTGACATTTTGCTATAAATTTAACAATCTTTTTTTTTTTTTTTTTTTTTTTTTTTTTTTACCGTTGCCAAGAAAATCCTATCCCAGAATAATAATTTATCCTAAACAGTTAATTTTGATTTGAAAGATTTTCATGTGCAAGAGGAAAATGAAATAAAAAATAGACATGAATACGTCTTCATATTGGAAATAAAACTAAAATACGAAAAGAAGGTGAATTTGATCTCATATATCAAAAATAAAACTAATATGCTTTGAGGTTGAAATAAAAAGGGCTTGTGTTATGATATTAATTCTTATTATTAAAAGAAATGTTACTAATATCTCATGATTTATCGTCTGCACACAGCTAACAGAAATGTTAATTTTTAATCGAAAATTTCAATGAGAAAAAAAAAAAAAACTTTTGAAAATCAAATATATAGTAAATGTCAAAATTTTACATCGCAAAATTATCGCTGTCGAAAATGACGTCATTGTATTGGGAAATAAATATTCTCATTCTTAAAAACCAAGCATTAACTAGATTACCTAAAAAAAATATTTTATGACGAGTGTTACTTCTTAATGCCGTCTCATTTCAGAAAATATGAATGAAAATTATTTTATTTTTAAAAGGAAATTATATTTTCATTCATAAAACCTAAACTTTTAATATAATTGCGTCAATGTGAATCATTTTCTGTCCACCAGTATTGAAAATTAAGGCTCGGAAGTATAAAAAGAAATTTAAGATTTGCGATAACCATTAGTGCAATAAATAAAAAGTTACATATGTAAATTAATGAAACCACGGGGAGTTCAGGAGGCGGAGCCCCCCCCCCCTGAAGAAATCTGTTTTATTATTTAAAAAAATATCAGAATTAGTAGCTCATGAAAATTATTTCAAAATATCCTTCCATAACAACGTTTTTAATTTAATGCTTCTAATGTCTGAAAACTTCGTATTTTTTATTCTTATAAATAATTACATAATTTGAAAACTTTAAATTGCGGTTTGCATGAAATTGAATATTACCAAAGTGTGTCTAAAAACAGTGACTTGCAGAGCTGACGTTGAGGCTCCTGATCTGCAGATTTACTAGTTGCCGAAACGTCAGTGAAGGCTTACTGTGGAGACACGAAAAGTTTTGATTTCCGTTTGTCTGTCTGTCTGTCCGTCTGTTCCGCGATAACTGCCGCAAAAAGCATCCGATCGGCTTGAAATTAATGTGGCATGTTGATGAGGTACTCGGACTTAGCTGTATGGTTTTTGGTTAAATTTGGTTCATTCGTTCGGGAAATATAGAATATTTTATTTTGTTCTGTAATGCTTTCCAATGGCAAGTCAGACGATTTTCAAATTTTCATTTGTTGAAAGAAATGGCTCATATAAAAAATGGATTTAAATGGTAAATTTTTGATGCTGAAATTTTTAAATAAGAGTAGTAAATTATTCCTATTAGTTTGCAATTTTGTCAAAACATTTGTCAGAGCTTTTAAATTAGGTGTATAACTTATGATGGAATTTTATACATGTGTTCGAATAATATAAAACATTTTATTTTATGAATTTACTTATATTTCATTTTTTTTCTTTTAACCGTTGCGTAGCAACTATATCTCATCTAAAAATATCATAAATGTGAAAGTATGTATGGTTTTTAAAGTCAAATCAAAGTTAAAAGGAATGAATTAATGAATGCCTTTGTATAGATATTTGCATATAAATTGATTTAAACGCAGAAATGAAAATAGTATTTATATACTATATAGAATAATATCTTTATTTATGTATTCAACTATTTTGATTATAAAGGAAAAAGTTCGTTATTTTCATACAGAATAAACTGACATTATTCTATTAAACTTCATAAACTTTATTGTTGCCAAAAAAAAAAAAAAAAAAAAAAAAAAAAAAAAAAAAAGGGGGGGAATAACAATTTCTCCCAAAGAGTTCATTTTAATTTGTTAGATTTTCACGTGCAAAGGGAAAATGCAGCAAATTACAAATAATAAAAAAGATAAATAGGACAGGAATGAATACATATAAACATTTCACACCAAATACCACCTAAATTAATTTTTGTAGTGGTATTTTCCCACACTACGAAGAAAGATTCCTCGATTTACACGATTTTACTTGGCCTTCATTTTCTCATTGGTTGCGATTTCATTTTCGCAATTGCGTATATTAATTGGCACAAAATTTTACATTTTTATGACTGAGGTATATGTAAGGCCATACAAATAAGAAATTCCGTATTGTTTCCTATAAAATGTGATAAAGTGTTGGTTAACTATATATGTTTCTATTAAGAGGAGCAGGGCTGCCAAGACTCCGGCGTTCTGGATACCAGTATTTTAATACAAAAAATGTTACTTTATTTAATTGAAACATTTGCGCGATTTAAAAGAACAACATTTTCTGTAAGGTAATAGTGTTGTGCAAAAAGCCTGAGACTTGCCATGTCTGGTGGTGAGTGAAATGTTTTATTTAATGCATTTATCTCTATTTTAATGCTACGTGAACAACGTCCCGTGTAACAGCTTGTAGAGTGTAAAATAAATTATTAAAATAATCCCTATTACGAAAAATGAAACAAAATCCCCGGCTAAGGGAAATAAAAGGTTAGTTAACCTTTCGTAATTTGACCTGAACACAGGTGTGCATCAAATTTCAACGGTGTTTGTAACATCACGATTTTAAATTAAATGTGGATACTATTAAAAGGCTATCACAAAAAATACTTAACGGCGCCATATCACGTTTATCTATTTAGTCAATTGGAAGTGGACACGATGATGAATTATTAACCGTTGGGTTTAGAACTCCCCCTACTTTAGGGTGATTTTAGTAAGTTAATGCTATCGAGTACATTTTTAGATATTTAGATTAGGTCTTAGATATAAATATTGCAGAATGGTAATCAAAATTATTATTAGATTTCTAAATTAGATGTCTCAGTTTACATTTCCAAAAGTTCGTTATCCATTAGATACAGATGTTTGTGGTTAGCAGGCAAGTAAATACTGCTGTATGGATATTAGGATAACGTAAAATGCTTGACCAAGTTGTTGCTTATCCTTATAAATCGCAGTGTAAAAATGAATCTAAGATATAGGATAATCATTAACTCAATCAATAGAAAATTACAAATGCAAAATAAATTACACAACGGGGGGTTCAGGGGGGGGCACCCCCCTGAAGAAATTTGCTTTATTATATAAAAATTACTAGAATAAGTAGCTCGTGAGAATTTCAGAATATCATTACATAACAACGTGTTTAATTTAACGCTTCTAATGTCTGAAACCATCGAAATATTTTTTTCTCCTTCTATAAATGTTTGAGTAATTTAAAAGTTTAAATTTTGTTTTTGTAGAACGATTAATATTAAGCAAAATTTGCTAAAAACAATAAGTTGCAGAGATGACGTTGAGGCTCTTGATCTGCAGATTTACTAGTATTAAATAATAGGCGCTTAACCTGAATGTTATCTCCAAGAATGTATCCTTCTAAAACATTGCTGAAGCTTTTGTGTGACTTTCTCTGCTTTCTCTATTAACCATTCGATTACTGAAATTGGGACATTTGTCGTCTTCAAAATTGTGCTACGGGTGAATATTAAAAATTCGCCAGTCCTCGCCCATAATCAAAAAGATAAACCGTAATTATCAAAATATCTAAAATTAAGCCCTACAATAATTTCAAAATTATTGTGAAGGCATCAATAAATTTAAAAAAATACATTTATATAAAAATTGCAGGACAGATGGATACAACTTTGTCTGTTCTGGCCTCAAACTCTTGAATAGCGATTTCGATAAAACTTTGAAATAGAGTTGGGAACTTAATGTCCAACAAGGTTATTAAGTATGGATCGTCATTTTACACAGAATTCTAGGCTCTACAACATTTGTACAGGCAATTTTTTTTATAGAGTTGGTTGTTTTCATATAATGTTTTTGTATTTAAAAAAAAAAAAAAAAAAAAAAAAAAAAAAAAAAAAAAAAAAACGTCTTTTCCGATTATAAATCTGTACATAGTGGCTAAAGTTCACGTATAATGAGGAGGGGAAAATGTTAAATAGAGACGTAAACGAAAGGCTTTATAAAACATTTTCTAGCTTCTCTCAAATTAATTCTGAATTCGAACTTTTTTTCATCCCCTACCACTGGGCTAACAATCAAAGCAATATTTGAAAAAATACAGTAGAACCTCGATTATCCGAAGTAATTGGGACCAGCCATCTTTCGAAATATCGAAAATTTCGGATAATCGAGAATGCCTCAATTTTAAAATTAAGGAGAAATATACGCAATATTTCTTATTATAGCAACAAGTGCTTAATAAAAATAAAGCAATAGCAAAATAGAAACAAAAATTAATTACCTAGATTTTAATTTGGAGTTAAGTACCTTTTGCATATATCACAAGAGTTTGAAAAAAAATGTTTTGTTTGTTGCAGTTTCGGCTGCATTTGCTTTGAAGTTCTATCACTGAGGGTTTTAATATTATTAGTTCATTTTTCAAAACATTCAAAAGCTTCAGAATTGCTAATTTGATCTGTTTCTTGGTTCCACATCTTACGGAAGCTCAAGTTAAATAAAAAAAAACCTCTAAGAAAAGGGGTCAGAAATATTTATATGTACTCGTAGTTAGGAAAGAACGCGTGCACACAAAGAATATGATAGATAATAAAAGCTTTCAAATGGATTTTGCACACAAGGAAGGTGATGAATGTGATAGTAAAAAAATTAAAGCTTTAAAAATAGATTTCGGTTAACCATGAATTTCGGTTAAAAGAGTTTCAGATATAAGAGGTTCTACTGTAATCCACTTCTATATTCTTTTCACTGCATTTATTTGTAGATAGTAGATATCCGGTAACATTACCTTGCGCCATCTATTTTTAAACACAGAGAGTGTTTTACTATTTCACTCCATAATTTTTCCTACCCGTGGAATCAGAATATTCTCTTTTATTTGACATATTCATGAATATTTATTTTATTGTACAGGATGTGTAGTGCAGGAAAAAAGAAAATAAAGGAAGTTTCGATGTTTTAGTTCTGAATTTTGAAATTTTTTTTTCCTTGTATCATATGTCTCATTTATATATTATTTTGGCTATATATTATTTTGTCTTATATTCTTATATTGCCGTTAAATTTCCTTTATTGCTGTCTTATTCTTATTGCTTTCTTGCTGCTAATATATTCCGTAGATCCAGACCTACTCATAAATAATATACCATTAATATTACAACACGTAATCAGTAGAAA
The DNA here is from genome assembly GCA_963932465.1 of Maratus speciosus. Classification (NCBI taxonomy): domain Eukaryota; kingdom Metazoa; phylum Arthropoda; class Arachnida; order Araneae; family Salticidae; genus Maratus; species Maratus speciosus. The sequence goes on along the minus strand of OZ010788.1, from coordinate 408,129,120 downwards.
ATAAAATGCCAGGGTCATTCTCGTGAAATTACAAGATCATTTTTTTTCTACTCTTTAATACGTTATTGCCATTTTGTTTTGTTGCGAGCGTGCGGGAAATGCTTATAAAACATGCTTATTAATGTAATAGAATGTTTTGTTAAAAATGATATGATATGTAAGTAAAACAATAACAAAAAGTAAGAAAACAAAAAACAATAATATCTCGCGAATATATATTAAACATTGCACAAACATATAAACATACGCGTTAAATATGCTATATTAATATATATAGATCTAATATAATATATAAAATGATTAAATAATATATAATATATATAAATAAATATATATAAATGTATATACTTTAAATTAGATAGATAAATATGATATACAAACATGAATACACAATAAATATGATAGATGAGGAAGTTTTAATTTAAATCTTTTATTGATTCAAAAATTGTCTAAAAGATTAACTTTCCAAAATTTACATTTATTTAAAAGCGACTTTTGACAAAACTTTTGAAATGTAAGATCTAAAATAAGAGCAAATTATTTTCTAAAAATGTGTTATGGATTGAAACACTCTCCCCTCTCACACGCACACTCACTTAACTAACTTTGACAATATATTTTTGAATTAATGGAATAAATTACTTTTCTAAATATTTTTATATGAAATTTTTGCAGAAGCTTATGCTGAGTTACGCTACATAATTTATTTTTAAAATAATACATTTTCAATACGAAAAATTTTCTTTCGCTATTATCACTCTGAATTTTATATTTTATGATTTCCACCAGCAGTTAATTAACATAATTCTTTTACATAAAACGTTTCAGTAAACCCTTTCCTGTATTAGGAGGAATCTAATTTTTAAAAAGCGCTTAAAATATTCAGTTCATTTACACTTTTAATAAAAAATATATTTTGTACTTAACTCAGGAAATTTCGAAACTGTTTCTTACTGATAAGCTATTTTAGAAAACAGAATTTGTACAAAAATAATAAAGCACAAATAAACATATAAATAATCAAGTAATAATATTTTTTAAAAAATGCTATATCTCTAAGCACTTAAGAAAATCATGAATCAAAAGAAGAACAATTCGCTCCTCTGTAACATTGCCAACAAAGAATTATTAGAAACATTATCAGTTGTAGTATGAACAGGAAAATATATTTTGCTGTCTGGTAATATAATACTTGCATTTCTGTATATTATATGAAAACTTTTTTCTAAAACTTTTTTAGATAAGCAGTACAAGAATGAGAGAGAAATATTTATATGGTATTGTAACTTAAGTGAAAAAGTAAAATTATTGTACTTTGAACTACTTTAGAAAGCTACTTGAGACAAATATAATCATCTTTATACAAGTTTTTTAGCTTTATATGTTCTTTCATACAGAATTTCTTTGAAACTCCTGAATTTAAAAGAGAAATATGTAAGAAATGTCTCGCATGCATATTTTGAGGACATACAATTTCAGAAATTTCGTTTTAAAATAAAAATGAAAGAGAAAATTTGCAAAGTTAATTTATATCAAGTATTTCTTTAAAACATAAAAATATATCCGTTATAGAAAAGGAACTAAATATTAAAACCTTAAAATGAATTTATGCTTGTATTTTGAAAATGCGTGTCATAATACAAGTGTAGTTTTTCTAGACAGAATTCTATAATTAATGCACGTTAAATGCTATATTTTAGCGGAAGTATTGCGTTTTAGTACACATAATAGTTAGTTCTAAATTTACATTTCGCTTGTCCGTCTCATTGCTTCTTTCTATTTAGTGAAATATATAAATTACCCGAAAAACGAATGTCTACAATTTTATATCAGTGCTTTTACTTTAAAAAAAAGTAATTGATTTGGTAATTAATTAAGAAATTCCTGTATGAAATATTTTTCTCATTGACAGTTTTATTGCTGTACAGAGTGCATGGTAACCCAATTTCTAACTGATATAAGGAAATTTTGGTTCGTTATTTATAGTTAACAAGCATTGAAATATAAATAATATGTTTAACAATTACGTTTTCTTACATTTCAAAATTATTCCATTGCTAATATTAAAAAAATGTAACAGGCATTTCCACAATTTACAAATGATGGATAACGCCCAGTATTAGCGTAGAGCTTAAAGCAGTAGAAAACAATGTCCGCAGCGATTATAATTGTTTATACTCAATGCTGTAATAAATCTTTCGGTTTTTTTTTTTTTTTTTTTTTGGTTTGCTCGTAAGTTTATTTATTTTTTTTTTTTTGTAGAAAATTTGCTTTATGGTCTGAAGAAAATGTCAACCATGTTCTATAGCTTCCCCAAGTCTATAACTCTGAAAGAAACCAGGCATCTAGGTAAAGCTCTCTATTGTTCTATACAATTCACAATATTTTGCACCTTTTGTAAAGATTCCGTTTAAAAAAGGTTTAAACTTATCAGACACCCTGTATCTAAAGAAATAAAAAATGTATAAACTTATCGGACACCCTGTATCTAAAGAAATAAAAGAAAGTATAAATTTGTAGACTTTTTTACTGCCAATGAACATTGTAGGAACTCTTTAATTCTTTACTTAATATGTAACTAAATATGTAGTTTATTTGTAGTCAAGATGGATGAAACAGAACCTTACTTTCTTCATTATTTATACCATATCTTTACCACCCATTGAAAATAGCACATTAATTTTGTTACGTGTAATCGCCATTTTTAATTCGTAAATATGTAGCGAATAATTCAAAAATTAAAACTATAATAGAAAATTATAAATTATCTATTTTATCAAAATATCTATAATTTAGACGCAGTGGTTACCAACCTTTTATCGGCCACGCCTCACCAAAGCATCTGTAAAGTCACTATGTCCCTCCTCCCGTAATCTGTAAATTATGTCTCTTATTATATAAAAAGTGAACTCTATTCACACGGTGGGAGAGTAATAGTGCCTTAAAAATAACTATTAATTTCACATTTTTTTACTTATCAAATAGGTGAATCTGCTACCACAAATCTGTTTTTAACATAATTTAAAAAATGCAATGAGATTACACATCTTTGACTATATGTCAAAACGAGATTTGTTGTACTTTTCCAATGTATTTGAATGTTAAAGAAAAGTGTTATACGGTATGTATTTTTATCTTCACAAACTATCTTTAAAATACACTTACATTTAACGTTAAATCTGATAAATTCATACATTTTATAATACATTCTTCTAACTTATTAAGAGTTGCGGAAAATCTTTGGATACTGACTTTTCTTTCTATGAATAACACATCATACAAGAAGTATTTCAAGATTATCATCTTTATCAAATTCAAGTAGTCATTATTACGCAAGATACATTCTCTCTATTTTCCCTTTCCCAATATTGTTAATTGTCTTCGCGAATAGAAGTAGAATACTCATTCAATAAATTATCAAAAACGTTACGATTTTTTTTAAATTCAACACCAGAAAAATTATAAGGTATTTCAATAATTTATAAATATCAAAATATTTTTAAAGATTATTCACATAATTATTCTGGTGTTAAATTTATTTTAAAATTTCAATCATTTTAAAATTCAATGAAAAAAAACTGATTTCTTAAATTTTGCTTGCATTCCATTTAGTTTTAGTCTACATCATTACTTTTCCCCCAAAACAACAAAAGAAATTGATAGTGAATGAGTGAGTAAGAAATTTGGAATTGCCCCCGGTGGGGCGTACGCCACACGTTGGGAACCACTGATTTAGAGCATAGATTAAAAAACAGTGCTCGAATGTTTTAAACCGTTACAATTATAGGAGATATCTGTTTGAGTTAGTGGGGAAATAAGAAATATAGTTTTTTTTTTTTTTTTTCATAAGGAAACATTTTATTCAACAGCATTTATAATTAAGTCATAGAAATAAAAGTACATATCAGTTCATCCAATCTTTTACGCAATTAGAATTAAATGAATTACCAAACAGGTTATGTAACGAAAAATTGTAATTATTTTTTGTTTCGATGGGGAAAATGTTTTCAAATAAAACTCTTTTTACAAGTGGCTCATTGAAAAAATAAATGGGTGATAGTATATATGGCTTGAGTATCATTTTGTTAAAGTATCAAATTAATGGCTTGTGTTTTCAAGGGAAATCATTAGTAAAACAACCAGTTTAAAAATCCTAAATGAACACTTTATTTAATCTTCAATTTCACCTTTCTCTAATTACACTTTCTTCCTGAATGATAATAAAAAACATCTGGACAAAATTATAATCATTAATGTTTGTCGGGAAAATATTTGGAAGATATTTCGTTTGTTAATCTTATTCAATTACAGAATCAATGAATGATATTTTTGAATAAATAGTTTCAGAGAAATTTTTTACGTATTCCTTTTTTTATTTTCGTTTTCAGTCTTAAAATTCTTCTTTAAAATGTCGGAAAAAATAGCGAAATATTTTACATAAATACTTATTTTTCATTTCCTTTATACTAAAAAAAAAAAAAATAATAAAAATCGAGAGTAAATTAGATTGTTTCAGCTAATTCTTAACAATATTTTTCTGATAACAATTGTTCGTATGAGATTATAATAAAGGTAAAGAAAATATTTAAATCACATTTTAAATGAGAAAATTAAATGAAATCCCCAATACAGTAGAACCTCATTCATCCGAAACTCTTTTAACCGAAACTCTCGGTTAATCGAAATTCATTTTGAAAGCTTCTTTTTTTACTATGACATTCCTTGTCTGCAAAATCCATTTTGAAAGCTTTTTTTTTAAAACTATCATATTACTTGTGTGAAAGCGGTTCTTTCCAAACTACGACTACATATAAATATTTCCAATCCTCTTAGAATTCCTTCGAATTTAATTGATATCCCGTAAGATGCGGAGTGGAACGAAGAAAACGAACAAATTAGCAATTCTGAAGCTTTTGAATGTTTTGCAAGAGGTTTGGCATGGCTGGAGCAGAAGAAAGACTGTGATAATGTTGAACTAATAATATTAAAAAACTCCATGATAGAGCTTCAAAGCAAAGACAATCGAAACTGGACAAACAAAACATTTTTCAAACCCTTGTGTTGTGATAAATGTAAAATGTGCTTAATTTCAAAATAAAAATTCAGGTAAATTATTTTTGTTTCTATTTTGGTATTTCTTTATTTTTATTAAGCGCTTGTTACCATAATAAGAAATACTACATTTATTTATCCTTAATCTTAAAATTGAAGCATTCTCGATTATTCGAAAATTTCAATTTTCTGAAACATTGTCGTTCCCAATTACTTCGGATAATCGAGGTTCTACTGTATATATAATCCTATTTAATTTTTCGATACGTGTTCAGAAAATAAAAGGGGTCACAGGAGAAAAAAACAAAATGAAACTCTGCAACCAAAATTGAGAAAAAAAGGAAAAAGATATTCGGTTAGATATCGACCTCAAATATCTTATGCAATATATTTATATACATATATATACACATATACTATATATATAATTTAAGTGTAATGAAAACAAGAAATTTGGAGGAAATGCTGCCATTGGTTTAACATTAGTTTGCGAGCGTTTTTGCGTAAGTACTGTGAGTTCTTAACAGAGAAATGTGTGTTTAGCATTCATTTCCCCATATCATAGAAATTCATTTTTTAAATTTAAATAAAATATAATGCATATAATATAAAAAAATTACACAAAAAGACTACCCGACATACGTTTTTTAACTCATTTACGACTTATATGACTATAAGTCGTTTTAATATACACACACATATATATATATATGTAATAATAAAAATTTTCGCCTCTTTTTCTTAGTAAAACTATTCCAAAATTCTTAATATTTTCCCTTCTTTACCTATCTTTAATAATATCTTAATATCTTTTGTCTTTTATTTCATGCATTTAAAGTTGCGTATTCTTTTATTATTCTAAAAACCTTAATCCATTCGCCTAATTTTATAAAACCCATTAAATTACTTTTTCATTTTATTCTAAAACTAAATTCTCTTTCTTTCGAATGTTTTAATATCATTTATTCTTTGGTGTTCAATTCCACAATTCCATGCGTCCGCCAGCACTATTTGCACTTTAATTCTGATGCCATGTAAAAGAGTTCATTATCGACGTCATCCTTTCCCATCGAATCGTAATCTGTTTTATGTCCCATCCTTCCCCACTTCTCTTCTAGCATTGGTCTTCTACCTTTCTGTAACCGTCCGCGCGCTGTTTTTCGGAGTACATACGGCGTTACATCGGCGAAGGAGCAGAAGATTTTACGTTTTTCTGGTTGTCTAATTAACCTGCGTCGCTTAGAGTAAACGTTCTAATGTGTAGATCCTATGCTTGTAACATCTAAAGATTTGTGAAGTGATGATCAATTTTTGAGATTTGATGGAATAACTACTGGAAGTGTTTTACTATATTTTTTGTCAATAAAACCAGTTTCAAGTGACGATGACTCTCTATATTCATTACGTAAGGGAAATTATCTCAATGTGTCTCGATCCTGTCTTTACTCGCCACTCTGACTGCAATCAGATATTTTCAATATAACGGATGGATGGTTTTGATTGCTCTACTATATTTTATGTCGAGGTGTACTGGTGTCGCCTAAATATCTGAAAGTCGGTAGCAAAATGCTACAGGGTGTTCATAAATAAACGACCGTACAACTATTGTTCATAAAGTTGAAAAATTTTGTGAGAAACATAATAAAGGGATAATAATTTGTTTAATCGAAACAAAAGCTCAAAATTTACCCGCCAGAGGACAATTTGTAATTAATCACACGTTTGTAATACATTTACCATAATTATTTTTTTTAATCTATTATTGTTATCTGATCTTAAAGACAACATTTCACGACATGTTCCAAGCAAACACTGCGGTCTTACGATTCCAGATGGTATATGAAAATTATGACCGTCGTGTGGGAAAGTTTGGTTGTAATAAAATTTGCAAACTATTGTAAATGCATGCTAAATGTGTAATTCGTTAAAAAACGCCATTGGTGGCAAAAGTTGCTTATTTATTTATTTTTTGCGCAACTTAATTCCCATACCATTATTATGTCTTCCAAAAAATTTCTCAGCATTCTGACTTTCGTCTGTAGACAAGTTTAAAGTAGGGTCTTTTAATTATGGACACTATACAGGATGTCCGGTCTCAACGGTGTCCAATGGCTAATTCCTAAACCGTTAGTCATAGACATGTAGTTCCAATTACAAAAATGTTTTAAATCAGGTAAAGAAATATTTTAAAAGCGATTTGGGTCAATAAAAACATTTCTTAAAAAATTACGAAATTTAAATTTTTATACGGTCCCCCGGTCCTATAAGTTATATTTAGTGAAATTTTCCTTTTACACTGACAAGTAATACAAAAAAAAGTCCCGTTATTCTACGATTAAAATTGACGGAGTAATAGCTGTTTAAAGTTAGAGCATATTTTTTGCTGCAAATTGGGGGTCATTCACAAATTTAGTCGAAATATAATTTCGTCAGATATAAAAAATGTTTGGGAGTAAAATTAACATTGCAATATAAATTTGAAATCTTTAATCATTCTGGCATATTGATGGAAAATATACAATTTGTAATAAACATTTAAGAAGAAAGTAAAAACAGAATTTTTGTTAAATAAAATGATTTTAAATTAACAGCCTCAATTCTTTACAAAATGATACGTATTTTAAAATATTATTAGAGATTGCACAAGCCTGCAAAAGTTGGGTTATGTCATGTTTTTTTAGCTTTTGATACTTGATTCTTATATATTCTGTACCGCTGAATTCGAAATTGACCTTCATTTTTAACTATCATATCAGGATTTTTCGCAAGATGCAAATTTCAAAGTTAAGAAAAGAAGTTCAATGTTAAAATTGAATTTCCTCCCCATCTCATCGGACCACTCAGCTGTTTAGCTGTAAGAATCCCAGGATAAGCAAAAATATAGAATAATTTTTTTAATAAAATAAAATAAAATAAAATAAAAAATGTTTTACATATGTTTATAGTATGAGATTTTTCGCTATATTTTAACTTACACATTTGCGATTTGCAAAAAAATTCTAACGTGATGGTTAAAAATGAAGGTCATTTTCAGATTCAGTGCTAAAAAGTGCGTAAAAATCAATTATCAAAAGATAAAAAACACAACCATCTCCTCTACTTTATAGTATTCGATTTTTGTTATTCTTTAAATTAGAAAATTTATGATTTGAGAAATATCCTGACATGATGGTTAAAAATTAAGATAATTTTCGGATTTAGCGCTAAAAAATACATAAAAGTTGAAAAACCCAACAATCGCAGTCTTGTATTATTTAATCTAAAACTTTTTCCTAAACTCCTTGGCAAAAATCTATCAGAAATTTTTTGTGTTATCCTGTAAAATAAGTATAAATGGTAACCACCGAAAATTTTAATAATATTGGATTGTTATCGGATTTGCGCCAGTATGTAAAATGCTATCTCGATCGGATATTTAAAAGAGGGTTAAAGTTCGAGTACAAATTTTGAACTGGAAAAACTTACATACTATTGTTGAAGTAACATAAAAACTTATAAAAAAAACATAATTTTTGTTAAAAGAAATCATAAGAGAAAGAGTCTCAAATCCTGACAAAATAAAACATATGTTATTTTAGCCAATTTGAGACTTAATCATAATACTTGTAGGATTTTTTTTAAAGCACAGATACACATGAAGTAAGATCTTCGAATACTTTAAACACTTGGTATACGATCCCTCAAAGCCAAGCCGAACTCATTTGTTTTCTGAGTACAAAAGTGGCATAAGTCATGCATTTTTAAAGTTTCATAACTCGCTCAATTTTAGCGTTATATGAATGGGAATTTTTTTGCTTACTTGTCAGTGTAATAGGAAAAAATTACTAAATATAACTCATAGGACCGGGGGACCGTATCAAAATTTAAATATCGTAATTTTTAAAGAAATGTTTTTATTGACCCAAATCGCTTTTAAAATGTTTCTTTACCTGATTTAAAACATTTTCGTAATTGGAACTATATGTCTATGACTAAAGGTTTAGGAATTAGCCATTGGACACCGTTTAGACCGGACACCCTGTATATATGTAATAATAAAAATTTTCGCCCCTTTTCTTAGTAAAACTATTCCAAATTCTTAATATTTTTCCTTTTTTACCTATCTTTAATAATATCTTAATATCTTTTGTCTTTTATTTCATACATTTAAAGTTGCGTATTCTATTATTATATTAAAAACCTTAATCCATTCGTCTAATCTTATAAAACCCATTAAATTACTTTTTTTCATTTTCTTCTAAAACTAAATTCTGTTTCTTTCGAACGTCTTTTTTAATATCATTTGTTCTTTTGTGTTCTATACCCACAATTCCATTCGCCGCCAGCATTAATGACGCTTTAATTCTGACGCCGTATAAAGAGTTCATTATCGACGTTATTCCCTTCCCATCGAATCGTAGCTTGTTTTTTGCCCCGTCCTTCCCCATCTCTCTGCTGGAATTGGTTTTCCATTTTTCTGTATCCGTCCGCGTTCTGTTGCTTGTAGTACATATATCGTTACATCGGCGAGGAGCAGAAGAATTTATGTTTTTCCGATTGTTTAATTAAACTGCGTCGCTTGGAGTGAACGTTCTAATGTGTAGATCCTAATCTTGTAACATCTAAAGTTTTATGAAGTGAATGATCGATTATTGACAACTACTGGATGAAACAACTACTGGAAATGTTTGATATGTTTTTTTGAGAAATAAACTAGTTTAAAGTGACGATGACTCTATTCATGACGTGATGGGAAATGTCTCAATTTTTTCGAAGCTTGCCTTATACTCATCACCCTGACTGCTATCCGCTATTTTCATGATAACGGATGGTTGGCCTTGATTGCTCTACTACGCTTTATTTTGAGATGTACTAGTGTCACCGAAATGTCTAAAAGTCGATAGCAAAATGCTACATATATATATAATTATATATACATATACATACCAGGTGTTGCAAAAATGACTGATGGATTTTAAAATTCAATAACTTCCAAAAGATGACAAATATTTAAAAAAATTTTGCAGGAAAGTTATGTATGATGTCAGGAGATTTTTTACTGTGATTCTTGATTTTAGTTCTAATTTCAAACAACAGAGTGCGCCAAGAGCAATAGGTGCTCAGTCTAGGCCCAATTTCTGGAACTTTGGGATCCATTCAATACATTTTAATATCATTTTTTTGCATGGAAGTAGAGAGAGGCTAAAAAATCGAGCCTGGATTTAGCGGTTATTCCATGCAGCGCATTTATCGATGCTATTTTTAACTAAAACTGAGAATTGCAGCATAAAAACTCCTGACATCTTCCATAACACTTCTGCAAGAATTTTTTTTATATTTCTCACCGTTTGCAAGTTATGGAATTGTAAAATCCATTAGTTATTTTTGAGACACTCAGTATATAGTATATATATATATATATATATATGTTTTATACTATATAAACATATATACTATATATATGTATATATATAGTATATATATATAGTTGCAAAATTACAATATGTTTCAGATATATATATATATATTGAAAATCAACTGGGATTTTATTCGGTATATTGTGTAATTTTTCTATTTTTTATGATATAAATTTAATATTTAAAGGTTTGTATAGTTTTTCCATTTCATGCCATTTGATATTGTTCTGTTTTCATCTTTAACTATTATCTTGGTCATATTGGTTGTTTGAGTACAGGAGAAAAACAAAATTCAGCTTTTAGCTTATTTTTCGCACAGAAAACAACCGATTTGCTTATATCATTGAATTCTGTACTCTTGAAAACGTAATTCAATATATAAGTTTTTCATTTTTTTTTTTTTGGTATCCATATTCTTCTTTTTTTCTTCCATATGAATTTTTTGTAATTAAGTATAAGGCACTTTATCTTATACATATAGTTCTATATTATAGGTTTGAGGTATCCATTTTTATTGTCATTTCATTCACAATTTTGCGGTTTTTGATGGTGGTCGGTAATGTTCAATTAATGGTTATATATATATATATATATATATTACAGCTCATAGTGTATGATGATTTTTTTAAATTGTATAATGTATCACTATATTAATTAACTGGTTATAATTATATAAATTGCATGCATAAATGTTTATTTCAAAAATGTTTTGCCAGTGAAAGAACCTGAAATATTCTAAATAAGGTAAATTATACCAGTTGCTGTTTTTAGCCATATTCGTCATGGATATTGTTCCTCCTACATTATTTTATGTTTTCATTGAAAGTGATGTCAATATTATTTATATTTCATTAAAGCCATATTCATGAGAACTACAGATTTTTTTTTTAGATAAAACCTGTATAGTTCTTTTAACCTTTCCGAATTTTTTTCATAATATTTCAACTTGTACTTTAGATACTACGTAATTAAGTAAACACAGGTACAAATTTGATAGTATAAAAAATGGTTTATTACTAAACATGAAAAAAATAAATTGAAATATTTTATGTTTTAAAGCAGAAGAAACCCCCCCCCCCCCCCTGTGTTCAATATTTTTATTATGACTTCTAGTATTCTCCGAATATGCTAGTTTTTTAAAAACATTCATAGAAATCGATAAAAAATCTTTTATTCTGGAACGCGTAACTTTATTGATTATGGCTTAATGTGAAAATTTGTTGTCATGACAATGCATGAAAATAAGAAATATTTAATTATTTTAAAGGTTTTTATTAAAACGTTTTTTTAAATAATTACTTTATATTACAATTACTTCAATTAATCTCATAAGCACGGCAACTTAATTATAATGTCTTTAAGATAATTTTAAATTAAAAATTTGCTTTCAATGAAGAATTAATAAAACAAAACTAGCATGCTGTGGCAATCACAAAACTGCGTTCAAAAATAATCAATTATATTAATTTGAATAGCCCTGTTTTACTATGATTACGCTTAATAGTGCATTTCTCAATTTTTTATTGAAATTATGCATAAAAAAAGTTAATTTACTAAAAATAATGTAAAAGAAATCGTGCATTTTCCATTCTTAATCACAAAAAATGAATAAGCACATCTTTATGAAGGTAATTAGAATACATTTACAAATTAATCGAAAAACTTTTAAGATTCTTCAAAATAAAAGGGACATCTATAATTATAAGTGGAAGTTTCTGTCATTCGGTGTGTGTGTGTGTGTGTGTGTCAGTCTGTCTACGAAGGCTAAAAAATTCTAAAGCATGTATAAGTCTAAAAATTTGGGTGGGGATAGTATAAGACAAGTCCTGATCCACCTGAGACTCAGATTTAAAAAAACTTTTAAGGCCCCCCTGGGCCTTTTTAAGTTTTAATGCCCAAAATTATTAATAACATTTCACTTTTTTATCCGATCTTCTTCGTGGGATCCGTTTTGGGGGAACATTCTCTCTGTAGTTATTCCCCCATTTCTACATTCCAGTTAAGACCTTGGACCCTGAGGTCCGATACAGGGCCCATTGAAATTATTACGCACAAAAATTTTAATAAATTGCTCCCTTTTAATCCGATATTCGTTTTCGGGGCCCTTTTACATTTAGTTAGTATCCCGTTTCTACATTTCAGTAAAGGTCCTAAAACACCATAGGCTCGGTCTGGGGTTCCTTGAACTTTTTGTGAACCATGCACTTTTCACACACTAATTTTGTCACATCACACTCTAAATTAAAATGTCTGAAATTCAGACACTTAAGTGTCTGAAATGGAGTGTTCAATTTTCAGACATTTTAAAATGTCTGAATTTTTTCAGACACTTTTTGCGTCTGGATTTCAGACACTTCAAACGTCTGAATCGCATCCATTTTTTTGTAAGCATCATACGTAGCCATGTTTGACCACGTTGAATCCTGGAAAAATATTTGGCTGTGGTCCTGCCCCTCCCCCCCCCCCAATACAGCCTGATTTTTTTGGTGCTCTCAGTTTTGGTATACAATTTTCGTTACGTTGATAATTTAAATCTTTTACGACATTGTACTGATTATAATCAATATCTTGAACTTCAGGAGTAGAACAAGATTAAAAAACAAAAAATATTTATCTAAATATTAGATTTTTTAAAATTTATTTTGTTTTTAACCTTATTTTACTTTAAAAGTTCAAAATATTGATTATAATCAGTACAATTTCGAAACAGATTTAAAATATAAGCTTTACAAATATTGCACATCAAAGGGGACGGGGCACTTCCCAGTTTGCCCTTCCTTTAATCAAGAAGTACTTTTGCAAAAAAACGCAACCCTGCATTATAGTTGTCTAAATTGAGATGTCCGGTATTCGGGAGTATCCGTTGTGGAGGTTAATGGACATTCTCGAATAGCGAACACCTCTATTTAACGAATACTTTTTTAATCAGCAGACATACATATTTGTATATTTTTACCTCAAAAAAGTAGACATCTCCAATTATCGGACAAATTCCGCGGTCCCGAAGTGTTCGCTATTAAGGGCTTTTAAGGTACATAGATAAATATATATATATATTTTATAATCTTGTCCTACTCTAAAAGTTCAAAATATTTATTATACTCGGTTGAATGTGGAAAAAGATTTAAAATATCAGATGTACGAAAATTGCAAAAATCCCCCCCCCCCCCCAAAAAAAAAAAAATGAAAATATAAAAAAATATATTGCCACATAGGCAATTTTACATATACATCACTTGATAATCACAACAGCCATTTAACTATGAATAATGAAAATAAATAAATAAATATTCTACTTTAATAACATTGGGGAAAAAATGACTTTGGTATTTTGTTAAATATATTTGCGTTTTTAAACTTGTCCTACTCTAAAAGTTCAAAACTTTCATTATAATCAGTGCAAGATTTAAGCTATCAGCTTTACAAAAATTCATGCAAAATCCCCCCCCTCCCCCCCCCCAAAAAAAAATGAAAATACTTATTTAAAAATTATGTTTTTTAAAAATTTATATTTCCACATGGGCAAGTTTTTATGTAGATCAGAGGGTACTCACAAAAGCTATTCAACTATCAATAAAAACAAATAAGTACATATTCTATATTAAAAACATGAGGAAAAAATAACTTATGATTTCCAAACTTCTTTCGTCTTAAATATATACAGTAACATCTGTCATTTTTGTATTTTTCGTATAAGTGCATATAAATAAAGTTACCACAATTTTAAATACGAAATCTAGTTAGAGGTTTTTACTTTTTCCCATTATAAATTTCAAATTACTTTTTTATTAAAAATAATAAAAAAATCAGTATTAGAGTTGATTGCAAATCAAATACATATGTATATTTTTACAGGCAGCTTCATATAATAGACCAGTCTCATTTACTTTATTTATCTTTTTTTAATCTGCGGTTTTATGCCAGGAAGTAAGAAAGCATTAGGTCATCTTTCAAAGTTTTTTTTTTCTTTACTTCCTTGTGGCCGTCATTTACTGCGAGATAAAAATTATCCATTGAATCTAAGAACTGACATTGAATATATAATTCGTAATAAAAAAGAACGTCATAAGTTTAAAAATATATACTTCTAGAATTAGTGGGGTTTTTTGCGAACAGATTCAAAACTAATTAAATTTCATGCAGGATTTTGTTTAGTACAATAAATAAAATCATAAAATACACTAATTTTACTACTATAAAGAAACTTACTTGAGTTGCTGCAAGAGGTAAGAAATATTCCTCGATTTGAAATTTTAAAAACTACCACAACCACAGTGAGGGAGAAAGACTTTCATCAGTTTAAAAGGTAATCCCATAATACATCCGACTAGCCATATTTAAAGAATGAGATGTTTCATCCTAAAAACAGGACCCGCCAGACAAAAGTTTCTTTTTTTTTGCCAGTTTCGACAGGACGAAGATGAATAACACAATATTATTGATATAAATTGATACGAGTTAACACTAAGCCCAGTGCACACGCTTTGTAGAATTTCCGGGTGTAATCTTCAACCGTCGTCTACTTCTGTTCTGTGTCTATCCCGCCCTTGTATCGACGACAGCTTCTAAGAGACATTTGATGTCGAGCACACACGTCAGATGTATGTATTCAATAAATAAATAATCCAAGTTAATACGAATTAAAATCACAGTACTTCACATTTCGCAAAAAACGAATTAAAATACACGCGTACATGAAAACAAACTTTGTTTGAATTACAACGTATACCACTTCGAACGAAGACATCTAAAACGCATGCGCAACTGGGAGTGCTAGTGCCCCCTGGTGGTTATTGCGTCGGAAGAATCAAAACGTCTTAAATTAAGACACGTTTAAAGCAATGAAGTGTCTTAAAATAAGACGTTTGCGGATATTTTAGACATTATTCTCAGTTCGTTTACACCATGGTCATAGTAAGACGCTTATGTATCTTAAATTAAGACATCTATAGTGTCTTAATTTTCAGATTAAGACACTTAAGTGTCTAAAATTCTTTTTCAGTCACATATGTGTCTAAATTTAAGACGCTTCTATTTGCAGTGCACTTTGAATAAGTTTGAAGTTGTATTTTGGACCCCTCTACCCGGACTAACAGCCGCATATTATTATTGCGGCCCTAGGGTACTTTTCAAGCATCCTGCGCCATTTTTTTACATCTATTTAAAATTGTAATCTAATGATTATTTTCTACCCTATGCTTAATTTCGACTAACTGAAAGTTTAAAGCACTAAGTGCAAAGACCCTTTAAAATGTTTTCACGTAAGGGCCCTGCCCTCAAGTATCAGTTGGAACCTTTTGGGCCCCCCATTATAGATCCCTTTAAAATGGTCCAATTAACTAGCGCTTTTTGCTTACAATTTCTTAGTTCCTCCAGCTATTACAAAAAAATCACGGTCTTCAATTACCACCAATTTTGAATATTAATTATCTTCTTCATTCTTTTGGTGAAGCTTCTTTAAAAATTATTCTTTTCACTGGCAGTTTTATTTAACCTCGCTCTAGGGTCCTACGGCTAGTTTATAATCTGAAAAAAAAAGAAAAAAAAATCCTTATACCATAGCTACCACCTTTTAATAATATAAATCTCCTTTTTCAACATCAACTTACGTTTTCTCACTACAGCCGTAAATTAAAAATAGCTTTACTGTTTAAGGTAAATAGTTAACTTTAGAGGAGGGGGGGGGGTAGAATTCCTCCGTAAATTAAATATTGTGTTAATGTTAAAAGTAATTCGTTAAATTTACAGGGGGGGGGGGGGAGACTTTCCACTGCCAGGTGCTGCATTCCTTCCTCGTGTTCTATGAACCCAATTTCTATGAGAATTGGTTAATTCAACTGAGAACGGTTCAGCTACTTTCTGTATTATGAAAGTTTATCTTAGACTTCAGTGACCAACATTTTTGAAAATTAATGGTGCATTCTTTTCTCGGGTTCTACGGACCCGATTACTACGGGTTTGGTTAATTGAACTTGGCTTTGGATTGGCTCTGGCAAGTGCAGATCACTTCTGGTAGATGCTGCTTTAGGTAGTGGGAACTAGTGTCACGGGTTTGTTCGGAAAGTTGTTTGTTGGGAAAACACTAGACGCAGACAAAGGCAGAGGGGCCCCCGAAACTATGTTCATTTAATGATTTTGCAAAGAAATAAAATTATACAACCGTGAATTTTGTTTAAGGTTATTATAAAGGATCACGGGAGATGTCGGGCGGGTCAGCCAAAGTATGCTTTTAAACAAAATTACTGAGCTCTTTGTACGATTACTTTTACTTTTTTAAAAAGAAACCTCTCATGAATATTAAAACTATCACTGCTAAATGATCTTTAACAAGATCTGATCATTAAAAGATCGTGTATTTGTACACCCGCTTTTTAGATGTCCGTTTTTTGACAAATATTACATGGAGCATTTTATTTTTCACAAATGCTTTTCGCATTTATCGATATGCATTCTTATTTCACACACTAAGAAAAGGAAATTGTCACCGAATGGAATAGCAAACTAATGTCATGAAATTTTAAAGTAACATCATGAATTGTAAGTTGTATATACTCAGTTAAAAAATATTTAGCATACTTTGCATACCACAAAATTAAGTAAACACATCTATTAAATTGATTGTATAAAAAATGGTTTATTTTAATACCAAACTGGGAAAAAAGAAATTTATATACTTTTTTGCTTTAAAGTAGAACAAAAAAAAAAAAATATGTTCAATAACTTTATCATGTCTGCACGTATTCACGGATTATAGCTGATTATTTTATTAACATTCATAGAAGTCGATAAAAAATGATTTTTTCTGGAATGCATAACATTATTGATTATGGCGTAATGTGAAAACTTTCGTGATGACAATGCTTTAAAATAAGAAATATTTAATTAAAAGGTTTTTATTAACAGGTTTTTCAAGTAATTATTTCATATTACACTCACTTCAATTAGCCTCATAAGCACCGCAACGAAATTACAATGTTTTTAAGATAATTTTAAATTAAAAATTTACATTCAACGAAGAATTAATTAAAAAAACTAGTGTGCAGAGGCCGACAGAAAACTTCATTCAAAATTAATCCATTATATTAATTTAAATAGCGCTGTTATGAAAATATTACGTAGGATAGTGCGTTTATCAAATTTAGATTGAAATTATGCATAAAGGAAGTTAATGTACTAAAAGAAATGTAACAAAAAATGTACATTTTTCCTTGTTAATCACAAAAAATTAATAAATAATAAATGTTTTTTCAAATAATTACTCTTTAGTAGAATTACAATTTTATACAGTACTATCACTAACTTTATACAGTACCATCAAAAAGCTTTGTTTAAAATTAATGAAATATGTTAATTTAAATAGCGCTGTTATAAAATAATTACGCAGAATAGTGCATTTCTTAAATTTAACTTCAAGTTACAGTGATCAGCGAATAAAACAGTGCAATTCAACAGCGCATTCGATGGCTATTCAAATACATTAAATAATATTTTTTTATTAATGAATTTTCTAAACAGTAAATACCTATATGCATCTATAATGTACATCTAAAAAATAGCATAAATGGCCTCTATTAAGCGAACAAATCAAAAATCAACACTTTTAATTAATATTTTTATATGATATTTGATGAAATTTCCACGGAGGGTTAGATATAGCTATCACTTTAATAACTTAAACCACAACACAGCATCGTCACCCATTGAGCAGGTTACACAAAAAACTAATCGGCACAAATGAATGTCAAAGGCTAACTGAATACATCGTGTGATCTAATTCCGTCTCTTTGGTGCCGACATGTAGCTATCACGGAAATCGTGAATAATGGTGCATAGGACTATCACCTGCTGAGGTATGTAAACCAAAAACTTTTCATCACCTATATGTGCCAACGTCAAACACAATATAAAGTTTAATGAAACTCTATCCCACAGATGCCAAGAATAAAGAAGTTACCAAAAAAAAAAATAAAAATAAAAAACAGCATGTCAAATGTACCTGCTGAGCTACGTATACGCAAACCTAATCACCAGTAGGTTTTCACAAGGTCTAACAGAAAATGCAGTTTTATACAATTTTATACACT
Organism: Maratus speciosus; assembly: GCA_963932465.1. Lineage (NCBI taxonomy): Eukaryota > Metazoa > Arthropoda > Arachnida > Araneae > Salticidae > Maratus > Maratus speciosus. Next base: position 408,110,588 of record OZ010788.1, on the reverse strand, counting down.
ACTTTTTGAGATATAACTCACACAAAATTTCTGTTACATATATATAGAGAAAATTTTCAAGAATATCATATTGCGATTAGGAATTCTCTAAGCGTGCGAATTCACCAACAGGCACAAGATGGAAATGTTCACAATTCCACAACCTTTTTCTTATGCAGGTTGAGCGTACCAGAAATGTGTCTTTTTGTGAAAATTTCGTCAAGGTTTTTTTCTAATATGTTTATTAGGTGTCCAATAATACCAAAAAATACAAAACATAAATGCCAAAAATATAAAACATAAAAAAATGTGATTTTAATGCAATCGTTCATGTTTCAATAATTAAAGAGGATTGTTGTAAAGGAAAAATTGTAAATTTCTGCCCATGGAAAATATAATATATCCCCCAAAACATCCGTTAAAGAAAGCTTTTTTAGATAAATTTAATATAAAATCCGGCCATAGTCATATTGTTAAAACTACAGGTGACACGTGACATTCCTTAGGATTAAATGATCTCGGATTTAATGTTTCGAAGTGCTTGTCAAAGTAAAATAAGTCAAGATTTTGAACTATCTATAACTCCAATTTTTGGAGGTATTCAAGTCAAGCTTTTTTGGTGAGAATAAGCGTGGAAAAGAGATTATTTTTGTGACTGGACATTTTTGGATTTAAGTGCAGTACAAAAATTTGAAATTTGCTGTCCCCATAGAGTGTAAATATACAATTCGAATTATTTACCTTCTTATGGACAATTTTGCAATTTACATTATTTATCTATCTCTTATAATTACAGAAATAATCCGTGTTATCACCTATTTTTAACATCCGCTATACTGATTGGCATACATTTTCATCATTTCATATATTTCTACTTAAAAAAATAACACAAATTAAAGATTAATATACATGGGAAATGCTGTAATTTTTTTAATTTTAAGAATATTTTGTATTCTTTAAATTTTCCAGAAAGTTAGCCGTTAGGATATGAAATGAACTATAGAAAATAAGTAATTAAATTTAAAAAATCAAAAAACCCGACTGCGTAAAAAGCGAACTAATTAATTATTTCTCATCAATGTGAAACTATTTTTTATATTACTAAACTATTTTTTTTTATTTACTTGTATTGATGATTTTTAGTTGTGTTTAATTGTTAGTTCCTATCTGTAAACACTGTTTTGATGAGACCTATAGATGTCTATGAAAGTTAGAGTTGCAGTAAAGCTAGAGATCCTACCTACACAACTTACAGGTTGTGTAACATTTAAACGGAGCTTCTGACTGCAAAATGGTCAATGAAACATCGTCTTCATCTTGAAAGACCTATCCAATGATATGGCACTCAACAGTGTGTGTAAAAATATTTTTTTCGTCTCTACCGCCATTTTTTATTTTACGGCCGGCATTTTGAATTTATAAAAACAAAACTTAGCCTATAACCATCGGGCGATTAAGACGAATCGATTGAGACCTCATTCATTAATCCACCCAGCCGTTGGGCTGTTTCGAGAGTGCAAATAAATCCACATACCCAGATACGCGTGAAACACATAACCCTTCTTTTCAGTTGGGTAATAAAATAATTTTATATTTGTGGTAAAATCACAGTTAGGTGAAATTAAGCCTAAAAAATCATTGTTACAGTAAATGCATTACTTATATTTATACTGAACTTATTCAAATCTATATTTTATTGCATAATATATCCACATCAAGACGCTTTTTGCCAAGCTTAATTATAAGAATAATTCATTTTTCCTATAAAATATGCTAAAATTTCCAATTTAAATTAATATTTCAAATAGCTTTCAACTCTGCAGATAAATTTCTATTTGGTGAAATATGATGACCTGAAAATACAGATGCACAAACAAATGTACCAAAGCAATATGTTGTGCACAGGACATGAAAGATGATACAGAGATATTTTTTCGCTTCAAATGCTAACTCTTCACGCGCCCATATACCTATTTGTTATGTGATACTGAAGCATATTTTAAAAACAGGGCATTCAGTGTTATCTCTTGTATACTTATATCATTATTTGTATATCATTATTATATAATATATTCTATTATGCATATGTAAGATAGACATTTTTTTTATTGGAAACAAAAATTTTAATCATTTGTCTGCAGATAAAATGTTTTTCAGTAAATCAAAACAAAGATTTAACTAGTTTTCGAGCTTTTAATCATTTTTTTTTATTCAGTATTTCCTTATAAGGTTTTTTTACGTTTTTGTATTCGAAAATAGTTGCTAATATAAATCATATACTACAGTCGAATCCCGTTAATACGCGCCCTGCTTATTACGCGAAACCGCTTAATACGCGAATTTTCTTCGGTCCCTTGAAAAACGCCTATCTTTTGCATTAAAAATACCCCTCTTAATACGCGAACCCGCTTAAGACGCGAAATTATATAAGTCCCGTGCAAGAAAAACCTTCGATGGATAAAGAAATTCATCCATCGTTGTCACGTCATCCTGTGCTATCTGATAGATGGACGGTGACGTTCCCCAACTTGGTTTATTAGTGAAAAATTGCCAGGCTAGGACATCGGCCAGGGTAGCTTAACGGTAGAGCAACAGCACGTTATGCTGTCGACCCAGGTTCGATTCCTGGCCCCGGCTAATTTTTCACTCCAGTTGGGTTTATTGTATTTAATTGTATTTAAAGTCTGTCTTAATATATGTGTACATTTAATAATTAAAAATGGAATTCAGACGTTAATTTATGTGTTTTAATAAAAACCTACGTTTAATACGCGAATGAGCGTTTTTTAAAACAGAGAACGTTTTAGAGGAAATAATGTTCCAAGTGTAACATATGACATTTCTTTAAACTAGGATCTTTTTTTTTTATGTTCAGATTTAATGCAACCGTGAATAGCTTTACTAAACATATCCATTTGAACTTCTGCTGCAGGCCAGGAAGAGAAAAGAGAAAATTTTACAGCTTAAGAGTGCACAATAGATAAGCAAACATGTTGTTTCTCCCTGATCAGAATGAGCCAGTTGGGATCTTACATTGCCACCTAGAGTAGCCTGTATTCTAGGTGGCAATGGATCTTATCCGACTTGGAAGCGAAAAGCGAACATTTTCCCTATGCTTGAGAAACGATTTAACCCCATATTAACTTAGGGCAGTGCCGATTCGCGTCTTGATCAGTGCTGTGATATCTTACGAAGGTACGCATGCGCACCCGGTAAAATTTTATCTACAATGTCCACGAGCACTTTTAAAACTTTAATCTGTTTTTTACCGTTGCAAAAGGAGCAAAACTTATTAAAAGAAAGGCTATATCTCTGTGACTGAGAAGTTACAAATTATAAATCAGTACGATGCCCGGCTATCCCGGATAAGCTGGTTTTCTTCAAAGAAAAAGGCATACAGTATCAACTTTAAGGGCTTTGTTGTAGATTAGGGATGTTATCGTCAACCAAGCTGTAGTTGGAGGAATAAGGAACAAGAAAATAAAAACCGTCAAGTTTAAGGACATGGAGAAGGCCTTCCACGAGTGGTTTGTTCAGGCGCGCTCTACGAATATCCCAATAAGCGGCATGCTTTTCCAAAAAAAAATCTTCTGAAATCGCAACAAAAATGGTAATGTTAGATTTCAGTGCCTCAAATGAATGGATGGATCGATTAAAAGTTCGCCCCGGAATAAAATTCCAGAAAGTATGAGATGAATCAGCTGCTATCAACAATGAAGACGTCGCTTGTTGGAAAACAAATCTGCTTCCGGAGTTAAAAAAAAAAAACTACTAAGTCGTGATATTTACAACGTGGACGAATTTGGGCTTTTTTACAAAATGACATCCAACAAAACAATGGCTATAAAAGGAGAAGCATATCCTGAGGGTAAACTAAGGAAAGACGACTTACGCTTCAATTCGAAGCCAAATCTGATGGATCAGAAAAGTTTAAGCTACTGGTCATAGGGAAGTGACGCAACTCGCGGTGCTTTAAAAACGTCAAAAAAATTACCTTCCTGTGTAAAAGTCAGCGCAGAGTGTCGATTAAGGGCAATCTTTTTACTTTCTTTTATGTTCAATAGAAGAAACTATTGCAACTAAAAAAAATTCTATTTCCGGTTTTCGACGGATTTGCACGTTTTAGGGGTCTAAGATTCCAAAAAAACATGATCATACAAAATGTCTGTTTGTCCATGTGTCTCCATTGTACCATCAAAAAGTGTAAGAAGTTATCCATAGAATTGAACCAAATTTTTGTGTTTGTTTTTGGCTGTGGCAACCAGGTGCTTCTGCAATTTATAAATATTCTGCTGTAATAACGATTTTTGTGACATTTTCATTATTGTACCATCGAAAAGTGTATGCAGTTACGCATAGAATTGAACCAATTTTTTGGCTATAGCCAGCAGCTTCCCCTTTAATTTGGAAATATTCCACTGGAAAGGGGCGCTGTAATATTGAAGTCTGTACCATTTTCATTATTGTACCATCGAAAAGTGCATGAAGTATTATGTATGGAATTGAACCAAATTTTTCGTGTATGTTTCTGGCTGTGGCAAGCAGATCCTCCCTGAATTTGAAAAAAAAAATCTTCCAGAAGAGGGCTCTGCAATGGCGATTTTTGTGCCATTTTCATTATTGTACCATCGAAAAGTGTGTAAAGTTGCGCATAGAACTGAAACAAATTCTTTGTGTATGCTTTTGTCTATGCCCATAATGTCCTTCTTGAATTTGGGAATATTCCGCCAAAAGGGGCGCAGTGATGCGATTTTTGTATAATTTTCTTCATTTTTCGTAATTCTATTGTCCATCGGCGGCTCGTGCAGCGACGGGAACTCGCGTCCTGTTAGGAGGGCTATTCGCAAACAGCTGATGTGAGACAGAATAACTAAAAACTATTGATTTTAATAAATATCATAATCGAGATTAACTCGTTTTTACTCCGATTAATTGACTGAAGCAGAAATTTAAGATGGAAATCAAAGCTAATATAGTCCTGAAGTAATAATATTGAAAAATTGACATCTGTAAATATTTTTTGAAATATTCTGATGTATGAGTTAGAAGAAATATTTACGATTGGCTCATCCAACTAGTTTTAACATGGGTTCGTGATATTGATCGTCGCGGTGTATGGAAAAAAAATCATGCCATGTGTTATTGCTTGAGGACAATTGCCCTGCGCTTCCGAAAGATAACGAAGGCCTCAGGAAGCCCATATTGAATTTTCATCTCCAAATTCTACTAGCGTCACTCAGCCAATAGACTAATGAATCATTAACAGCGCCAAGGTAAATTACAAGACTACGTATAGTACGACAATATACCTTCAACAAATGGAACACGACAGCAACCATTCTTGCTAAGAGGTCGTCCTATTACAGCCCTTGGCGTTACTCCGAGCTTACCGTAGCATACGAGAGTGTCTCACCAACCACAATTGCAAATTCTTTTAGAAAAGGGGATTTGAAAGTAGCGAGGACATCATTTCTAAAGAGCCGATCTTGCATACTCTAATGTTGAAGAACTGGTTTGGCGAAAAAGAAACTGCAGGGGAAGACTTTGTCTGTTTAGACACGTTCATTAATATCGGCAAAGATCTACTAGCCTCTTAGCTCAGAAGTCAGGATAACATCAACAGCGCCTGATAAACCGGATGATGAGGAGCAAGTGGATGAATCTGTTCCTCCGGCCCCATCTCCATTCTCCAAAGTTTCAGAAGCGTTCAATTTTCTCAGACAGTATTCATCGTCACTGGACGAACGACTTTCGAGGAGCGAGCCTTACCATCACCTGAATAGGACTGATACCTTTATGCTAATGATACGGATGCATGTCAAGCAGGACAAAACGATAGCTACTTTGCTGCCAAAAAGTAATTTTTGTGTAATTATTGACTTTATTAACTTTAAACTTTTTTTATATCGAATTTTGAGTTTTATAGACACTGTTCTCTATTTGTTCTGTATAGCGAACAAGAATTTTTATTTTGTTAATATTAGTTTTAGTTTACATGGTTAGCACAAATGTTTGTGTTCGTTTTGTTCAATTTTATGTAACATACATAATAAATCTAATTTTGAAAATACATAGGATTTTTACATAAGAGAATAACATTTATTTAAATTTTCCGATTTCGAACGTTCCTGCTTAATAAACACATAATCATAAAAACAAATAAAATATCATTTTATGTCTTAAAACTGATAAAAGTTATCATAAAGATGTGTTTTATCCGTATAGGTCGTTATTATATGGACCACTGGACGAAAATTTACGAACTTCGGTTAATACCCGAACCCGTTTAATACGCGAATTTTGATCAATCCCTTGATTCGCTTATTAACGGGGTTCGACTGTATTTCCAAAAGTTATAAGTTTATTTTTTGTAGGAGTAATCGTTGAAGATTAATAAAAAAATATATACTCGTCAAATTTAAAAGCCCTCCTTGTTTTTTTTTCTTTATGTTGGTTAAAAAATAAGTAAGAAATTATTAACGTAAACTTTATTATGGTTTGCATAATTAAATGTTATGTGATTCGAATCAGATGCTTGCTCAATAAATCATATAAATATATTGCTATAATTCAACTCATAGTTCATATACTGTAACAGGTAATGTACAGATTTATACATAGAGGAAAACACATAGTTATTTTGTTGCCTAAAATTAAAGTGGTTTTCAAGTTCCCTGTTCAAAAAACGTGAAACATTCTTGAAATTAATTGTGTATTTAGAGAATAATTTTTAAAGTGAAGACATAAAATTGGGAAGCCTCTCTGTTGATGGAATTATGAATCTAATGCAGCTTTCCATTTTTCGATAAATAAATTACTTATCCATTTGTAAGCAATTTTTGTCAAGGGCCATTAGGTTTTCATCTTTTTGTGCTCTGTCGCGTACGAAAATTCTGTTCAAAACGTGAACTTTAGACTGTATTTTCTCATATAGCTTTGCCTTTACTAAAAAAATTTAAAACACCATTCGGTTACATAATTTTTGAATAATAATATCTGCCAATTTCATATTTTTGTAGCATCATTTCGTAGCTCATTTGGATTTCAGAATAGTTTTAAGAGTTTCGTAACTTACTTTTTTACTGAACAAAAGAGGAAAAAAAAAAACTATTATTTGTTTTATTTATTATGCTGTTACATAATGTTACGAAATTACTGCATTTTTATTATTATAATATTATGTATAACCATTTGAATTTCCCCAGTTCAATATATAATAATACATACATAATTCAAGATATCTCGTCTGATAATGTTAAAGAAGCTAATAATAATGCTATATTTATAGTATAGCATTATATATTATATATAATAAATTATGTATATTATATATAATTAATAAGTATATATTTATATATATAATTATATATATTAAATAATTATATATTTATAATATTATAAGGACAAAAACTTAACCAAAATTAGCAATACTAAACTACTAAAACAATTTACTGAAAATAATATACTCAGTATCATGTCAAAAGTGTCACTATCATGTCTTACAAATAAGAACAATCTTCAACTAATTTGTATGAAGTTGGTTAAAAACAGCTTTAGGTCGTGTATATAAACAAAGTTGCTTTCTTTATTGCAAAAAATTCCCCGTTTTTTCCTAGGATATTTTTCCTAGAATCTGTACAGCATCATTGAGGTATGGAAATCTTCGAAGACAGCAATCCCGACCTCGTATTTTTACCATCGTATTTTTTTTTTCCTTAGGAGTACGGTAATTCCCCTCGTAATCAAGATGTTAAAACATTGCATGCATATTACTCATAGCAAATGATTTTAAACTTTTAGAGAATAAAATTATGTGATAAGGTGCATTCGAATGCAAACACATGAACTGGGTTTTCGAAAAATATTTAATAATTACGTGAAGCATAGCTAAAGGACAGGGATTTTTTACAGACTTGTATTATACATAAAATATAGCAAAGTCATTTACGAAAATACTGAATGTCTGAAAGATGATTCAGATTAAACAAGATGAAAATAAGATAAAAGGCAAAATCATCCTTTTGTTTAGTACTATTTAGAACAACAAATTTATTTCTGGTATAGGTAAATTATATGAAAGCTATTGTTGTAATATACCTGTGGCTTCAATAATAAGTAAATAGGTGATATTAAGAATATATATATATAATAGCAATTCTTTAAAATATCCAAATTATTTAATCCGTAACCGAACAAACAATCGTAATTAAACAATTAAATCTGTACATACATCGACCGTACGTGTGACTGCTGGGTCCCGGGAACTAGACGATAGACCTAGTACTCATTCATATTGCAATGCACGATGCGGTCTACAAATTGGGCAACTAAGTCCTCATTCCTGTTTAATTATATCTTAGTGGACAGTCTTTAATTCACATGGCAAATTGGGACATTGCATGTTTTGATTACATCACAGCCGTACCTACACTTGTCGACGTCAAGAAGAGATGGATACATGTCGCAGCGAGTGAGCAAGGTTCCCATCATCATTTGGGGTGTCATATTTATATCAATACGAGGTGTACCGCATCATAATTAGCTTCAATCACCCAGCAAGAGGCCTATCGGCACACCAATCATACTTAAAGCCCGTATGGCACCATAAAATTCCAAATAGTACAGCTTTTTCACACCGGCGTCCAAAAGAAATATTTTTTGCACATTCACATTTAACAGTGCAGGTAAACCCGGAAAAGGTCAAGAAAAACAATTTTTTTTATAGTAAAGTGTGCCACAATCCTCTTATTCATCATAAACGCTTTAATACTTTACAAATGATACAAAAAAATATTTCATATTCATTATCAATATTTGACAAAATGTAGATATATATGTCCGCATCTTAATGGTTGACATTAAGGCACACACACCCTGACATTTCACACCAGCGTCATCTATCTGTGCATGGTGAAACTATGCAACTCGTTCCTTAACATTGTTATTGTTATAAACAGACTTTTTACTTGGTATTTTCAGTAGCAAAGGATTATATATCTATGTAAAATTTTTCCTTATATGTGAGCTTACTGTTGAAGGGAAATTCTACTTCTTTGGGTCCAATTTTTGTATTATTCGCATATCTTATTTTGTGTAGACTGTAACCCGAAAGTGGTTTTGTGATATTCCTATTTTCTACAATATGTTCTGCTTGCTGTAGGTAACACGATTGTAAAATATTAAATTTGCTTTTCTCGAAACCATGGACGACCTTTTTTTAGGGATCTATTTGATCATACTTACTTCATTTTTTTTAAAAAGAAAGTGATTGTGTTTTGGAGCTCATTCTACCGAAAAGCATATGTTTCCTCAATTAATTATTTTTTTGAGCTCATTAATTATTTTTTATGATATATTTTTTAGGTTAAAAAAAATTCTTTCAAAGGGACGTCATTTTGTCAAAACTCAACTTTTTAAACTAACTCTTGATATGAGGTCCCGATAGTTTACTTTCGAACGAACTACTTTTACTTTCTTTTACGAATTTCCGTTATATTTCAAAAATCGGAAAATTTTCTGTAATTTACCGGGAAAAGTTCCGTTAAAATACGGAAATACTACTGGCGTCTAGATTGCCAGTAGTATTTCCGTATTTTAGTCCGGTTTTTTTTTTTTTTTTACAGTGAATACAAAAAACATCGAAGGTTATATTTCTTTGCGTTCCCCCTCTCCTCAAAGAAATCGTAAAAATGACGTGAATTTTATACCAAAGACGTAAGATCTCCGATTGATTTAGGAAACCTTTACAACAAAAAAGGGCATTGCGGAAAAAAACTTTGACTTACATAGTTTTTAAAATTACCGATTCAAATAAAAACTATGATTTTGCTGTAGTGCCTTCAACTAAAAGTACTTTCAATATTGAAATACAAATTTTACGACTTCTTTTCTGGAATCGGCTTCCTGTGATAAAAGATAAGGGAGGAGAAATTTTAAAGAACTGCCTTTTTAGGTACGTCATTTTAGTTGTCTATTTCAAAATAACTGTCGAAAATAGATATATATATATATATATTTCGAGCTTTCCGCAAAATAACGATAAAATGTTTGATAGAAAAGTACTCGCTGAGCATAAAAGAAACTTTTATAATAGAAAAAAAGAATAAATATGAAGAATTGGAATATAGATGTTGCATAATATGAATACATTTTATTTTACTTTCTCGTAAAATTTAAAATAGTTTTTGTAGTAGATGTCTATATTTTTGCATTACATAAATGAAATCTGTGAAGTGTAGTTTTAAATTGGGACACACACATAAAAATCTTTATAATATATATCATATTTCCTTCATCAACTAATTCTCAGTTAAATTATGTAAATTATATTTCCTTAAAAGTTAACAAAACGTGAATAATATGACTTTAATATAATTCGCATATTTAATATATTTTAACAGAATACTGTTTAAAATTCTGTAGTAACGCAAAGAGTATTCTTTTCAATAGTGAATCTGATTCATTTCTTAATTACAACATTATTTAGTCAAGTTAACTTTTCAGGCAGTGGATATTTTAAGAACATTTTTGCGTATTTATAAAATACCGTTCTTAGTTTAAGTAACAGTGAGACCAGCAAGACTTTTCTATCTTAGTTAACTGTACACGAATGTGCAGAAAACATTTTTTAGAGTGATTAAAAATGTGGCAGTAGTTGCCCTTCTAGTAGTCGACACCTATTTGTTATTCCAGTATCAGTCATTTATCTGTTTCACTAGCAGGTGTTTTTGAATTCTTTCAGAAACGTTAATAATAAGTCAAAACAGCCATAAATATATGTTTTATAACAAAAGAAGTATTCGTTATTGCATACATAAGTTAATAAAATGCAAAAAATTACATACTCATGTCGAAAGATGAAAAAAAACACTCTAAACAGGTTATTAACTTTGTAGTCTGTCACATCTCAGTAATATCGTTTAAAGGAATACTGGACTTTCAAAAATCATGAAATTCGACTAAAATATCGATTTTTTTATTTGGTGAATTATGAAACTAAATGCTAAATTTCAACTGATACAAAATATTTTTTTAATTTCTCATGCTTTTTTGCAGATATATCACTTTTTATATTTGCAAAAAAACTACATATTTGGAAAGTTTTTATTCACTAAAACACTGTTTTCTAAAAATAAAAAAATTCACTGAATTCTAAATGTTTGAAAAAAGAAAGAAAAAACTCCATGCACATTCCAAAAAATCAGACTATTTTACAATTTATACTGTATATCTTCTATAAAATGAGGAATAAATGTTGACATAAAAAGTTGTATTTTAGGGGAATTTTACTGTTAAAATTTATGTGCATAAGGATATATATATATATATATATATATATATATATATAGCTACTTTTTAGAAAAAACAAAACATAATAATTAAAATAATTGTTTCTTCTTATACATTCATTGAACTTTTGTAATTCATGCCAACTTCCTTTGTAATATACGAAAATTATCCCGTAAATATTGTCTTGTTTTATGCAAAAGAAATGTGCATGGAACTTTTTTAAATATGTAATTTGATTGTCGTATTTAAACTTCAATAAGTATGTATATTTCTAATTTTTATTTAAAATATTAAACATAAGTATTTTATCTAAATCTTAACAATTCATCCAAACATTAAGTGAATCCATTAAAAATTTTGAAATTTATTTTCAAGTTCCACTGTCACATTAATCTCAATATTTAATTGAAATTAAGTCTTAACGTGTGAAAGGAATTTTTTCTCAGTACTATGTAGCCTACGTAGAGAAAAAAAAAGCGGCTGCCGTAGGAAACATTTTCTCAACAATGTGACTTTCTTTTTAATTTACTACCATTCTACCATAAAAGTAATACTTGCCTTATTTTTCTGTGATTAAATCTGGTGAGTATTCCAATTCAGGACTAATAAACTTAATTAAGCGGTATTGTGTTACATTAAAGCCGTAAATTTAGGATTTAAAGAAAATGTTCTCTTGCCAACGTAAAACACACATCCTTAATCTTGAAGTATCGAATAAAACTCATTTTATAGCTGTTAGATGCTTATCTCCTAGGCCGATTTAAACATTTTTTTTTTCATTCATACCTCTTTTGATGCGCTTAAAATTCTGATCTTTTTGAGACGAATTTGCTGAATTCTCCCACAAAAAAGCGTTAAACCATTTTAACCTGGATTGGTTATCCAAAAAATAGATTCTTATTATCCAATTTCTTCCTTAACTTTTGCACAGTGTTCACTACGTCTTTCCTTTTAACAATGATTCCAGCTATGTATGCTGCTTAATGTTATATGTCTCTATAACCAGTAGAGATCACCCATAATTTAAGCAATATAATAATATAAGAAATATTCCAAGTTGATGTAAAATTCATAAATAAACGGAATGAATAGGTTTGTCTGACCCTTTTTATTCGTACTATCCTAAAAAGATGCAAAAAATGTGTTTGAACGTAAGTGCAAAAAAAGTCGCTTACCTATCGTAATACCCTACTCAAAATAAAGCAAAATCTCAATAAGACTCTCAATAGACTGATCCAATTGTTTGAGTTCTGAAACTGATGGCTTCAAATATCTGTACATAGTGGCGTTAACCCTTCACTGCACGATTTTTTCTATTTTTATGATAAAAATTATTTGAAATCCCTATATCGGTCTAATAATGGGAAAAATAGTAAAAAAAAAAAAAATTATGGTGTGTACCCTATGTGCATAATTAGGGTTTTAAAATATTGTATTGCTATATTTTACAACTAAATGAGCTTAAATTAATTAATTTTATCTGCTTAACACTCTGCAACTTTTTTTATTAATATTTTTAAGTATTCAGTAAAAATAATGAAAGTAAATTTTACCTTAATAGCTCGATCGATTTTTTTTGTTTCCGAAGAACAAATTCTAATTTTTTGCCAAATGCAGCCACCTAACATGGAAAAAATAAGTATTATTCCATTCTTTGGACTCTTCTTGATTAGGGATAGAGATCATACTGACCAAATTCATGGCACATAATAAGAATGACAGAGATTTTAGGTATGCGCCACATGTGGCACACGATGCAGTGAAAGGTTAATGCTATCTGCTTAATGTTATCTGTTTAACACTCTGGAACTTTTTTTATTAATATTTTTAAGTATTCAGTAAAAATAATGAAAGTAAATTTTACCTTAATAGTTTGATCGAATTTTTTTTGTTTCCGAAGAACAAATTCTAATTTTTTGCCAAATGCAGCCACCTGACATGGAAAAAATAAGTATTACTCCATTCTTTTGACAGTTTTTGATCAAGGATAGAGATCATAATGACCAAATTCATGCACATAATAAAAATGACAGAGATTTTAGGTAAGCGTCAGATGTGGCACATGATGCAGTGAAACGTTAATGCTAGTTGTTTCTTATAGTTGTATAAGCAATCACATGAAGGCGGGAATCTCAGTGCGGCTTTCAAACCCTAGAATCTTAATTTCAAATTTAAAACTACCCTTTACTAGAGTAGGGTACAGATAACATAATTATAATTTTGTTCTTAAAATATTAACATTAAAATATTTCTCCGATTATATATGTATGGTGTTTCAAAACTCCACTTGAAACTTAAAGGTATGGTAGAACATACCACAAAAAATAGCTTTTGTATAAGAAACCTGAGTCGTAATCTGTATTTTTAAATCCAAGTTGACCCATTGTAATCCGAATAAATCTATTGTTCACACTTTCAACAGCAACAAAATACATTTTAAAGAAGGTTTTCTGAGTCTTGCCTTTCTTTATATGAAATGCAGTATCATTCCACGCACAAAATAATTTGTACTTCTTTCCCAATGTATGTCCCCGATTCTTTTGGCATCTTGCATCTCATTGCCGAGTTCTAAAATCTATTATGAAAAAAACATATTTCGTCAACTAAACATCCATCCATCATTGTTTTGCGAGAAGGATTCGAGTGTGCAGCATTTTGGTAAGTCAGTCCGTAAGCATTGTAAATTACTTTGCATTTAGCTCAGTTCTGTTTCGTTGTTGATTGTTACTAGTTCTAACACTTTTCTTGTTATCGTTGATCTTTACGCAATGTTGTCTGTCATTTGGGAAATTGGTTAAAAAATTCTTATTATTAGACTGATAAATCTAGAATAAACATCGTAGCTTGGGGGGTGGATTACGATCCTCTTTTCTTATATAAAATTATTTGTTATCGTATGGTCTCCCCCACTTAAAATTTTGAAACACCCTATATCGAAATCCAATTTCTTTCCGAAATGGACTCACTATAATGGGCTTTCGTTAAAAGTTTATAACGAATTATTCCTTTATCCAGTAAAAGCCAGTAAACTCCAGTTATCAAGTGTTCCGAACGTAATGTGGGTATGTGAAAATACGGATAATGGGAACAAACATAAGAAAAGGCTATTTCCTTTTAATAAAGTTTTTCTTAAAATCGTTTAATAAACTTTTTTAATAAAAAAGGAAGATATTATCTATTCCTATAATATTAAGCTTTAAACGGATAACTTTTATTAAGAACAGTTGCAAAAGAAAAATTATGGTCTAAAAGGGAATTTCAAGAAAATTATATATTCAAGTATAAATACATGGGATCCATATCTCAAAATCTTTATTTTGTGATTTAGATCTGAATATTTTTTATATTATTTTGACAATACATATAATACGTAGATACAGATTAAAAAAAAAAATGTGGAAATTTAAACGTAAAAAAATAATGGATTTTATTCTCTAAAAGGGAAGTTTTATATACCTATAAACATTCGAATATAAAATCAACAAGCTGTTCTTTATATTTTTTAACAACATTGCATACTATTGTACATCCTATTATGTCAACACACATGTTAATTTGATTCGATAACTAACTTTTCATTTTTCAGTTAAAACAATTTTTTTGTAAATTTCCAATTACATCAATTGATGGAAGTTTTCCGTGAGCTATGATTTGTTTTCACTCACTGACATCACACGACACATCTCCTACACTTGTTGATAATATTCTTCTCATTAAATTCTCCATTTCCAATTATCGGCATAAACATTAACCCGTTTGCACACGCACCGGAATGGGGTGCATTTCTCCGCAATCTTATTTTTTCTTGAAAAAAGGGATAATTTTTTTTAAAGACGCTTCTTACCTGCCTTCTACCTTTCAATGTCAAGGTCAATGAAGGGATTGATGAAGGAATATCTTGTCTTTGTTTACTAGGAGGGGGGGGGGATTTACCTCTTGGGATTATATAAACCCACGCTTGTACGACCATTTCATTTCGATACGTTCATTTCTTTCGGGATAGCACACACTCAACTAAATATAATCAAAAAGTAACATAAAAGCTACTTGTAGATATTAATAAAAAGGTATTAAATGTAATTAACATCAATTTCGTGAATTAATTCATGTTTTATAAAATTAATCGTTTGCATATATTCAAAACGAAAAGACAAAATGGGATTATATTTATCCCATGCGTGTGATAGCATTACAAAAATAGGCTCGTGCGCGTATGACTCGATGCATTAATCAACACGGATGTCACCAGAACTTAAAAGAAATAAAAAATCTTCATTATTAAATGAAGGTGTTGGGACAGTGTACGAAAGTGAGAGGAATGTAACATAGCTTTAAGTTTAGTTTATCATACAAATTCATTCACTGTCCGTTTTGCAATAGTATTTCCTAATATTTAAATTTTAGCAAATGAATAGTTCTTTAATCTAACAGTTCCATTTCAGTTGTAGAAAGTAATTTGATACATTCAAAAGAAAATTATCTCAGATGCGGAGAAACGTGTCTAAAATAAGCAAAATGTTCTTCTTGCTTCTTCATTTCTTTCCTAAAATGTAATATGCATTCTTGAAGAAGACATTTCGTCCTCCAAGCTTTACAATTATGTCTTATACATTCCAGGCGACATTTGTTACGTATTTTGGGATATCCCTCCGGCCCCCTCGGATCTTTCTTGAAAGTTCTGAAAATATCTGATTCGCCACAGAGAAAGAAATTTAAGGTCGCGTCCTAGAAGGGATAACTGTTCTTGCAGAAATAAAATACTATTTCTCGCTTTGTTTTGAGGTTAAAAAAGGTAAGAATTACACTCCATCATTTTTCTCATTTTTCATGCTCGAATTTTTATCGACATATCTATCGTACATACGTCATAAGTATTTCTTTATATAGTTTCAAATTCTGTATTGTTTAACTTACAGACAAACTAAATGGTCACGATCAATTCAGTACATAGTGCTTTTCGTGTAATGTAATTTGTAATACTTTGATCAACGGGGGTCAATAAAATATTTCAAATGCGTGTGTATGCGTACGTGCGTGCGTGCGTTCATGTATAAGCATACAATTTAATCTATATATATATATATATATTAGGCTAACGTGCATAGCACAGAAATCGCAATTATTTGTTATTGTTTAATGGCAACGCCCGAGAAACGCATCTCATTTGTTATTGTGTAAAAGTCCTTTGGCATAACTTAGGGCGATCTGGTTTATTTACGTTTCGCTCTTTCGCTGCAATTATGGATTACCGCAATTATCAATACCATCGCAATTATCAATATTTTGCCGCAGTTATCATTGCAAATGCCCGTAAAAGATCTCGGCGAATGCTTGAAAGTGAAGAAGAAACCGAATTAAGAAGAGAAAATCGAAATAGATTGGATCGAGAACGTCGTCATAAGCGATCACCAGAATACGCTTAATAACCGTAGCATGCACGCGTTGCTTCTGAAATCCAAATTACTGATTTAAACGTTCGTATAATTGTCGGACTTTGCGTGAAACGTACAATTTCTAAAAAGCACTGTATTGGAAATGCGAATTAAACAGCACCAAGAGTTTTACAAAATGTTGTCATAACGTTAAAGAAATTTTGTCTCCCTTATCAGAAACTCCCGATTTGATAAAAGATTTGTTGTGTCAAAATTCGCCCCTGAGAATCTGCACCGTCTCTACCCCTCCTCCCCCCTCCCATCGGGTATGCGATACAAATTTCAGTTCATTTAAGAATATTATTACGGGCCCAACAGAAGTAAGATACAATAAAACCTGCTTAGACGGAAATGAAAACGGCCTGTGATAAACTCCATTTTATGCACGTTATTTAAACTGAACAAAGCGTAATAGCAGTTTGGGGGGAAGCTGGAACTTTTTTTTCGTTTATTGCAGGATTCCGTTATAAACAGATTTTCTCTATTGGAAAATAAATTTCTACTTAAAAAAAATCTATATAGTAATATTTTTTCACAATTTTATTATTTCTTTTTCCGTATTATAGTTTATGTTGTATTTGCAATTGCTATCTAAAGATTTTAAATAAAAAATTAAATTATTGAAAACATAATTAAATTTTAGTTGAATTCATCAATTAATTTGGAATAAAAAAGTTTAACGTATGAGACATATAAAAATTAAAAAACTTAACCTGTGACTTTACACAACTTTGGAACTGAACAAGAATCGGGCCTTGGTAATTTGTACCGTCTCCAACCCTACCCCTCCCACCTCTGTACGGACCTGCGATAAATATTTCAGATTCATTTAAGAATAATATTACGGGCCCGGTCAAAGCCGGGCGGGTCAGCTAGTTTAAAATAAATGGATTACAAACTTTCTAACTAATTTTATGTTAGATACTAAAAATGCTAGTTATGATATCAAAATGAATTATTTAAATAATTAAATAAAAGTGAATGCAAATGCACGATGGGGTTGGTGATCGCAGGATTGTGGTTCGCGTTTAAACTCTCAAGTATCATCTCATATGCTAATGGCACCATTGAATTAAAAAGGGACGCAAAGTCGTCGCACCTCGGGTTTTCAGAGTCCGTGCTATCTGGACGGATAAGTTTCCTTCGTGTAGTGGCGAATTTCTCCATATTCTTGTTAAAAAATTAAAACATTTTTCGATTTTCAGTGCATGAACAAAAGTAAACAGTGAGAAGAAAGGTATGTATTTCATGAAACGTAGCGTTCAGTGGTCCCATATAGTGTGATTTGTATGGATTTGCAAAATTTTTCATTTAGTGAAAGAAATAATTAAATAATAAAGCACAAATTGATTTTGTGTGGTTTTTTATTCTAAAGCAATGCTCACAAAATAAATTATTTTTATCTAATTGTAAAGTTGAAATTTGTTTTTTGTAATTTTTTATTTTCTGTGGTCAGGTGGCATCTGTAGCTCTTTCTACGGATATACAGTGCGTCTCATAAGTATATGGACAAGCGATTTTTTGAAATAGCAGCTCAAAATATGAAGCCATAATCACGAAAAAACTAATAAGCATATGGAATCATAATATATGTTTGTTACAATAACGAAATACTGTATAGGTTACACAGAATTTTTGTAAAAAAATAAAATTTAAAATAGGCTGTCCCAAAAATATATGGACAAATGAAGAGAATTGCATTCATTTCCACCGTATCAAAAAAATAGCATTTTCTGCGTTCTGTGCATATGAAGTACCCACTGCTAAATATAAAATCACTGCTCATTCTTCAATTATCGAGCAGTGGGAAAATGCCTCGCAACGTTCAATTCTCTGTTGCTGATACATCTAAAATTTGGCGTTTAAAGACTCAAATGTTAAAATTTCTGATATTGCTAAACAAATAAAGAGTAACAGATCCGGAATTTACGAAATTTTATCAAAAAGTGACAATACGATTGCAAAACAACGTTCAGATCGACCAAAAAAAGCAACTCTGCGACAAGACAGAGAGATTTTTTGAGTAGTTTCAGCCCAAAAGAAGTTCGTTCGTGAAATTTCGAAGAATTTAGCGTTTCCTACTACGAGATCTACTGTTCACCGTTGCATACACGCAAGTAAAATTCATAAATATCGCAGAATGTCCGCGGAATCTATGCTGAAAGTGCACCATAGAAATGCACGCGTTCTTTGGACTAAAAAACACACGCCGTGGGAAGATGAGTTGTTAAGTGTTTCTTCAGTGACGAAAACAAAACCAATTTGGATGGCCCTGATGGCTGGGCATACCATCGGCGTGATCTGCGACGAGAATCTCGTGAGTTCTTTAGTCGACAAGAAGGAGGGGATTCTCTCATAGTGTGGGGCGCGATGTGTTTCAATGGAACAACGGATATTGCTTCTCTTCATGGTCAGCAGTTCTCTGAGGATTATTAAAATGTCCTTAAAAGCAATCTACTTCCATTTGGAAACATTTTTGAAAGGGCTAACTGAAAATTCCAAGAGGACAATGCGTCAATTCACACCCGCCATTCAACAACAGCTTGGTTTACGCAGAATCAAGTGACTGTTATAGACTGGCCAGCTATCAGCCCAGACCTCAATCCAATTGATAACCTTTGGGGGGTACTTGCACGAGATGTATATGCTCATGGTCGTCAGTTTTCTACTATTCAGGAATTAAAGCTAAACATAGAGCATAATTGGTTCTCTTTACAGCCACACATTCTTCAAAACCTAGTTTGAAGCTTAATTGATACGGTTTTCAAGATAAGTCAAAGAAATGGATCCAAATTTTGAATTTAAATGCAAAAAACTCGAAAAGTCCATATATTTTTGAGACAGCGTATTTTGATTTTTATTTTTTTTACAAAAATTCTGTAAAACCTATACTGTATTTCTTTGTTGCCATAAACTTGTATTAGAATTCCATATGCTTATTATTTTTTTCGTGATTATGGCTTCAATTTTTGATTTGTTACTTCAAAAAAAACGCCTGTCCATATACTTTTGAGACGCGCTATATAAAACAAAAAATAATTTATTCATTATGTAGGGTGGTATTATGAAATACATATCTACAAACAATCAAAATTCACCGATATATCCATCGCTAAATACAATTCATTATAAAACACTGCATTATTGTCACATATAACATTTTAGCATAATTTTATTGGTAGGTAATATTCAAGTTATTTGGAATCGCGGAAGTGTGATGTAAAATAAACTCTTGTGTATTAAATCTGTACCTTGGAACAAAAAGGGCCAATGTCCATTATTCTCAATTGCAAAAAACCCATTTTAAGTTTGAGGAATTTTAAGAATCTTGCTACGATTTCTGTACTATTATTTTTCAAAGTTGTACCTTTCAATTGAGTAATGGTTTTCTCACTACAATCTGATGTTACATTTAGTTTTTTTTTTTTTTTTTTTTTTTTTTTTACATTTTAAATTGGCCATTTTTACATTAACAGTAAGTAACATTGGCCTCGACAAAATATTTTGTTTTCGGTGATCTAATATTGGGAGGACTTTGGATCTTTTAACAATTACTTTATATCGCATCCTGAATACATTCGTGCATTTAACTCAAATTTTTCAATTTTGGACATTGGCCCTTTTTGTTCCAATGTACAGAAATACACGTTACAAGGATGAGTTTTCCTATATTTTTGGTATATTAAATTTAAATTTCGCCCAATTGTGTGCAGAAAGAAAGAAATTTTTATCGCCAGATTTTCATCAATGTTTTCGGATATTTTGCTAGTATGTGTCACCTGGCATTATGAAGTTACAGAGCTTTATATGAAATCTAACTTCTCGCGAGGGACTGGCAAGCTGCCTTGCTCAGAAATTATCATTATACTTTAGCCAGCACAATAATAACAAATTTAAAAAAAAGAAAAGATTAAAGGTTTAATCCTAAGAAAAAGCTTGAAAATATCTACATATATAAAATTCAAAGGAAAGTGTACGCTACCACGCCGGTACAAACCGTGCCATCTGTGCATTTAGACATCTGCCTTGGGTTTACTACTGAAGCGATTTTGCTAATTATTTATTTTTATTGAAAGCTGTTTATTTGAAGATGTACCCGAAGTAGCTATTTTTAAAAATAATCCCATTTTTAGGGTTCCGCACTTGGAACCATTGTAAGATTAATCCTGTGTCTGTCTGTCACAACCATTTTATTCGTAAACTATGAAACGTGGAAAGTTCAAATTTGGGGACGTAATAAAAACTATTCACCCACATATTTACAGATTAGTAAGCATTTACAACTATTTTTAGGAAAAATGTACAGGGGCTAATTAAGTTACTGGACAAAAATTTCTTTTCTTTCTATATCGTGTGAAAGCCTTCGTAACGTTGAACTCAAAAATACATTTTATTTAGTTTTAGGTATTATATTTTCAGATATATCGTCGAAAATGCAGTGCAAAAATATATCCCCCACCCATCTATTTCCGAATCTACTGAAACTAAAATTATGAAAAAATGAGAGGTATTAGAGGTTAATTTAAACCTTGCAGGAAAATTATAGCGATTACCCTAGGTCACATAGATTTTGAGAAAAGCACCTTTTCCGTTACACTAAAATTTCGATTTGCGGGCATTCAGCAAAGATGTTGAGGAGCGCTGAAGGTACAGTCGTGGAAAAAAAAGTAAACACCCCCTACTAACTCCTCAACAAATCATCATAGAAGAAAGTTACTGGTACCGAAAGATTGGAAATAAAGTCTACTTTTAAATGACGTACATAAAATTTTCTTAGGGGGTCATCTACATATTAAAACGAATCCTAACTTCATTTTTTTCAATAGCAATACCCAATTTTAACGAGATATTTCAAATCTTCGGTTCAAACTATGCCTAGACAACAAATTTCAAGTCATTTGAATGATAAGTTTTTGAATTATAATCATTCAAAATTTAGTGCTTCTAATATTAAATTATATTTTCATATTTTTATTTATATCTCCCGAAATTATGCTCCTAATGTGCTAATTTTTTTTTGTGGAAATAATACTAATATACCCAAACATAAATAAGCTGAATTTGCAATTTTTATAATTTTATGAAATGAATTAAGAATTATGAAATTAATATTCGAAAAAATTATGAATTGCAACCTACAATTTTTTTGATGGATTTAGATTTATTAAGTCCTGCTTTATGGAAATTCAAAAATTTCACATTTTTCTTCCAAGTAGTTTTCAAATTATGCTTAAAAAACGGCAAAATGATGGTTTAAGGGGCCGTCTATGATGGAAGTGAGTAGACGTTTTGAAATTTATTCTGCCGTACTGTAATCTAACACTCTTCATTGACTCCTTGAGTGGCGCTTAAGGTGCCTTGATCAAGGAAGCCGCTCTCTCAGTTAACAATCCAGTACGGAACATCAATTTGGATACAGCCCTTAAAATACGCTCGTTTTAAAATAATTAATTTCTCGGAAACTTATGGTACGAATTGCATAAAAATTCGTTTTTAGGCTAATTGAAGAGTGTAGAGTTCATTTATGCTGTCAGAATTGGGTACTGCTATTGAAAAAAACAAAGTTATGGTTCGTTTTAATATGTAGATGGCTCCTTAAACAAATTTTATATACATCATTTAAAAGTAGACTTTATTTCCAATCGTTCGGTACCAGTAACTTTCTTCTACAATAATTTGTTGAGGAGTTAGTAGGGGGTGTTTACTTTTTTTTCCACGACTGTATCTATCGTAACAGACGTATAGAAACATTGTTGATAATGATTTTCGAAAAATTTCTAAAAAATAAAATAAATTAAAATAATAGTTACATTACTGCATAAAAATAAAAATAATCATCTTATTACAAAGAAATGTGGCCAGTTTCAAGGAAATCCGCTCACAAAAAGCGTCTCCAAGCGGTGGGAAGATTGTAAAAAAAAGTGCAAGCAACAATTACTAAATCTCTATTGTTTTGACAATGTTTATAATTGTAAAGTAACTTATGAAAACAAGTTTGTAGGATGCGACTTTGTATTATAAATACAATAAGAAAAATTAAATATTTGGGCTTTAATAAATACATCTCATTTCAGATTAATTAAAGGAGAGGGTGTAGAGGGGTGATTTGATGAAATACATGCATATAATAGCCCATAAGTGTCTAATTGAATTTTTCAAGACATTTATTATTAATCTAATTCGAAGAAAAAAAAATTAAGCACAGTATTTTTATTATTCAATTAATGACAATTTAAAGGCTCTAAAAAATGAATGAAATGAGCCAAAAAATATTTGTGGTAATTGATAGTATATATAGAATACCCAATACTAATAATAAATAATAAAACTTAAAAAATTCATTCTTCTAAAAAATAATAAAAAAAAGAAGAAAGTGTCCCCTGTTAAATTATGTCACATTGTTCAATCAAACAAAATTTCAGCTTTCTGTGATATCATGGCGGGGGGGCGGGGGAGATGATAAAAAAATTACAAAAAGGGCCAGATAATGTTGAAACTACAGCATTTGGCAGGCCTACGACAATTAAAGTCCGAGTTATAAGGTGGCGGGCATCGAAATGGCCCGGGACCGAAATGTCGTGTACCCATATTTTACACATAGAGTAGGTGGGGGCAAAGATACGCACTTTCCATACATTTTGATTTTTAACGCATACATTGGTCTAAACTTATGTAATGAGTGATTAAAATGTTAGATTAGAGCCTTAGGCAAGTGTCACCATCAACCAGCATTCTGTCAAATTATAATTCTGCGAGATATTGCAATTTTTAAAAAGCATATATGCGTATCTTTGCCCCATCGGTTGAGGTAAAAGTACGCAGCCGTGGGGTAAAGATACGAAGTGCGTATTTTTGCCCCATTTCCAAAAAAAAAAAAAAAAAAAAAAAAAAAAAAAAAAAAAAAAACGAATAAGTTATGCAAAAGCATTAGTAAATTTCACTAGTATTTATAGTTAACCTAAAAAATGTAAGTTAAACGATGAAAAAAAAAGCAAAAAAAAAAAAAAAACAACAGCGGTCTGTGAGATCACAAATAGCAGTTAACCTCTAAATACTGTGACATAAATTGTTGCATAAATACTGTGATCGTCCCATAAGCCCCTTGATCATCGGATGAATAAAAGGTTTAACTGACTCATAAGATACTGTTTTTGCATGAACTTTATGTAAAGGCCTATTATAATAAAAATTATCCTCATTTAGAAATCTTTAGCGATACTACTAAGTTTCCAAACGAATCAAAATTAAACTAACTTCAATAGTTAAACTGAAAATTACAAGTTAAGCTATGAAAACTGAATATAGTAGCGGTCTGTGAGACAGATAACAGGAGTTAAGGGCTAAGACTTAAAACAAAATCGTTTTATGAAACAAGAAGATTGATTTTTAAAAGTAGATAGGTAAATCCTACGTTCTAAATTGAAAAAAAAATAACTAGAAAAGGGAAAGGTAGTTAACTAGCTTATATTAGTTAAATAGCTTTTATATTTTATACTATACAGTTATATACTATACCGACCATTATTTTCGCAATCGTTGGTCCTAGATGCATACTTCCAATTACAAAAATGATTCAAATAAGGTATAGAATTATTTTTAAAGCGATTTGGGTCAAGAAAAAAATTTATTAAAAAATTACGAAATTTAAATTCTTATATGGGCCCCCGGTCCTATGAGTGATACTTAGTAAAAATTTACTGTGACATTAACAAGTAAGACAAAAAAAGTCCCATTCATCTAACGCTATAATTGACCGAGTTATGAAACTTTGAAATGCATGACTTACACCACTTTTTTGCAACTCAAAACAGATGATTTCTGCTATGCTTTCAGGGGTCGTATATAAAGTACTTAAACTCATTTCAAGGTATCTGTGCTTTGAACGAAATCGTTCAACTATTACAATTGAGCTAACTTCAGATTAGTTAAAATAATTGTATTTTAACATATGTTTTATTTTGTAAGGATCTGACGCTATGATTTCTTTTAACAAAAATTATGTTATTTTCAAATGGTTTTATTTAATTTGCAACGATCGTCTTTCAAGTTTAAAATTTGTACTCGAACTTTCACTTTCAAATGTCCGATCAAAGTTAAATTTTACATACTGACTTAAATCCGATGACAATGTAATATTATTATGATTTTCGACGCTTACCATGCATACTTAAATTAGAGGATAACACACACAAAAAAAAAAAAAAAAAAAAAAAAAAAAAATCGGATAGATAACCGTCCACAAGTTTAAGAAAGAGTTTTAGATTAGATAACGTAAACCTGCGATGGTTGTGTTTTTTAACTTTTATAATTACGTTTTATGTATTTTTTAACGCTGAATAAAAAAATTACCTTCACTTTAAACCATCATGTCAGGATTTTTCGCAAATCGCAAATTTCAAGGTTAAAAAATAGCGAAAAATCTGATACTAATAAAATAAATGTAAGACCTTTTTTATTCAGTTTAATTTTATTTAATTCAATAATTTATTAAATTTTTTGGTTTATACGGGGTTTTTTACAGCTAAACAGCTCAGGGGTCCGATGAGGTTGGGAGGGGAGGGGGATAAATTTTAACTTTGAGCTTTTTAACTTTGAAATTTGCTTTAAAAAAAATCCTGACGTGATGATTTAAAATGAAGGACATTTTAGGATTCATCGATGAAAAATACATAAAAATCAATTTTCAAAAAATAAAAAACATGGTACAACACAAAATTTGAAAGACAGTGTAATCTAACAGCATTTTAAAATATGTATCATTTTATAAAGAATTGACGCTGTTCTTTTTCATCCTTTAATTTAACAAAAATTCTGTTATTTGTATCCTCTTATATGTTCAGTTCAAATTGTATTTTTTGAAGTAATATGTCAGAATGATTAAAGATTTCAAATTTATATTGCAATGCTAATTTTACTCTCAACCAGTTCTTCAATATATCTCACGAAGTTATATTTCTACTAAAATTGTGAATGACCCCTAATTTACAGCAAAAAATATGCACCAACTTTAAACAGCTATTACTCGGTCAATTTTAATCGTAGAAAAACGGGACTTTTTTGCCTTGATTATCAGTGAAACAGGAAAATTTTATTAAATATAACTTACATGATCGGGGGACCGTATAAAAATTTAGATTCTGTAATTCTTCACTGAATCGTTTTTTCGCTTCAAACTTTTTTTATCTTAACTATGCACCCAATTTTGACCACTTTTATAATTGGAAGTATGCATCTAGGACCAAGGGTTGCGAAAATAAAGGTCGGTCAGGTTATATGTGGACACACTGTATAAAAAATAAAACTTTCCACAACGTAATTGTGGAAACCTTAGCATCCAGCTAAAAGGATAGGACAAAGCCCCGAATCTTAAAATTGTGCGTATCTTTGCCCCAAGACGGATGCGTACTTTTACCTCATTCTGCAGTATTTTACTTAACCGGCTACTGACAAGTTTAAACAAATGCGATCGAGGTAAACTATACGGAATTTAGAAGCTATAAAGCTTCCGTTCTCCACTGAATTTTTGGATTTATAAAAATTCGAAGTATTGTCAGCTAAACAATAAAGTTAAAATTTAAAAATATTAGATCAAAATGAGAAAATTTAAACTTACCTCATTTTCTTGGCATGGAATGCTACTTTTTTCACACGGTTTAGACGTACAACTACTACACTTGAGATCAAACTACCACCTAGCGGTCATGATTGTAGAAATGTTTCTTCATATTAAATCAACCAGTGCGTATCTTTGCTACCACCTACTCTATATTAGAAAACAAACTGAATATTTAGAGAAAGATTTTTTAAAAAGAGAAAAAAATATATAAGATATTTTTATTATTATTTCAAACGTTTTGAATTAAAATGTATGTTCTTCAATTATCTTCAAAACGGAATCCTATGCGAGAACCCGTAAAATCTTAAAGTGGCAATTACCATTATGGGGCCCTGTGTGATTCAGTACAACAATCTGTTAAAACGACAATGACTATATAACATATTTTAACCAGGCTTTATGCGCTTAATGCACAAAAACTTTTGATATGTTAATAAGTACAACAGATCATGTGCACTTTACATCAATGAATCGCTGATCAGCATTTAAATCGTAAATCTCTAAATCGAAATAAAGTTTACTGAAAATAAGAGAAAATTTATTATATTTTCAAATAAGATTTAAGTAAAGAAAAGTTAAGCACATATTTTATTAAAAAAAATAATTAATCTCCCTCCAAGATTTATCTAGAAAAATGTCTTGAGCCAAAAAATACATACAAAATTCAATTTGTATTTAAAAAATAATGTAAGTTTCAAGTTAGTTTAGACTGTGTAAAATGAAACTACGCGTTTCATGCCAATGCTCACTACCTCTTAATTTTTTTTTTTATATTAATGGGCAATATTGTCGTGACATCAGAGTAAATATAAATATAAATTTTAAATATCACAGAAAAACAAAATACACTTGTTTAACAGTTACTTTGTAGGTAAATTACGGTAAACCAGAAATATGTTTAACGTAATTCAAAATTTTAATTAAAAAAATAAATGAAAAATGTCAAGTGTCTAAACATTGCCGATACAAAAATATTATTATTTTCCTTTTAAAATAGTTTCCTTTAAATAAATGACAAAAGGAAAGAAACAAGTCATTTGAATTTTTGAAATAAACACATTTTAAATGAAAATTTCCATAATATATTACAAAAAACGAAATAAAAAATGAATCGGTTTAAGAGTAAGATTTAGAAAATCTGTAAAATATGTGTCTAAAAATTTTTAGTAGTTCGTAACGTATATTCAGTTTTAGGAGTCTATATCAAATCGCTATTGCGATATGGCGAAATGATCCAGAATCGTCTTCGTCGGTTTACACCTAACACGGAGTGGAATTTTGAAAATTGTTGAAATACCAGTTTAACTATTTTTTAGTAGATTTCTTAACCTTTAACTGATGTTACAGAAATTGTCACATAACTAGTGTGAATTAGTCTGTGAGACCGCTCCATCGAAAGATGAATAAAAGTCCCGATGAACACATAGTATGTTGATTTTGTACTAAACTTCTTGAACAGGAGTATTATAATTAAAATTCATCTATTCAAAAATTTATGGTGTTAGTATTAAAGTTCCAAACCAAACAAAATTTCAGTAGTGTTTGTAGATAAACTGAAATTTGCAAGTTAATCTATGAAAATTGAAAAAAGCGCCGGTCTTTGAGACCGGTAACATCAGTTAAAAGTTAAGAATCGTTTCAAATTGTTACGTAAAATCTCTATTGAGATATGTCGAAATGACCCATATCATTCACCAATACTTTAAGACCTTTCAGTTGTTCAATTTATAAAAAAATCTCAATTTTAGTGTTTCCTATTACGTGTTTAGAATACAAGACCTCGAGTTTCTGTTTTCAGTAGTTTTGCAAGTTTTTTGATGAATCAGTCAGTCAGGCACAGCCACGTAAGGATATATATAGAAAATATTTTCTTATATCTAAAGCATAATTGTTTGGTTTAGTTATTGTTATTTAAGCTCTTTATTAATTGATTCTTATAATTTCAATTCACTATTTCGGTTAAAAAAAAAAACTGGTAAGCTTATTAAAAAAAAATCCTACCATGCAATTTGTTACGGCTTGCTTGGTACTGTTTTGGGCACACCTCCTCGCGCTTTCCACCAGACATTTGTGTTGGTGTTTTGGCAACGGCAGTCTCTATCACCTGTTATTGTTCTTATGGAATAAAACCGCATTTAGTGAGCTATTTTGTTAGCTAAAATGGCCATGGGGTCATTAATGTTAGTAATAGCATCTATTATATTATTGGTGTAAAAGAATTATACAGATCACGTCTTTAATTCGAGTGGTATTGCCCCCAAACCAACATAGCAATATGTTTCGTAACTGACTATCGTGTCAGTCCTCATTCAAATTCCTGTACATATGTATATGAAAAGAACTGTTTTTTTATTAGAGACTCTTCGTATTGACTATCTTCGCATTTATATTTGAACTAGCTACAGTCCATTAACAATTTACATACACGCACACAATTCCCAACCAACCTTCGAGACGCGATTCAACTCCCAGTTGAGAAAACCTTGGGTTACCAATTCTAAACGCCGGTTAATATTTCGAATTCATCTTTAACATCTTAGCCGTATTTAGTGAACCTAACGCTCAAATGTGTATCAATGTTTTGCCTAAGGGATCACATGAAGTAGATATTGCCTCGTTTTGAGTTCAGTTCTGTTCCCGAATTCTATTAGTTTTCAGTAACTGATGTTGAAAGCACACACATTTCGTGCTTAATCTTTAAATAAAATTTGCAAATAAATTTGAAATTACCATTTTGATTTTATTGTTTCGTTAAAGCACAAAATTATAGCTAAAGATTAGAAATACAGATAAAGGTATAAGGCTTTAATTTTTACAAAATTTGTCTTTAAAGTAAAATTCATGAAAAGCATTTACTTGATTTTAAAACAAATTCTTTAATTTATAAGTTTAATAAACAATTTTCTAATCAGATCAGTAGTAGGAACTAGAATAACCGTAAACAACGAAGTACGGTTTCTTTAATTTATTTGCAATTAATGTTACACATAAAGAGATTTTCATATATTTTTTGTAATATATATATATATTATTAAATTTTAGTATTCGATTAAGAATTCAATTTTAATAGCTTGGATAAAATTTCATGCACGGTAGCGTTTTCTCGTATACAACTCGAAAGAAAGTTTGTTTTATTTCACGTGTACAATATTATGACGGATTTATTTTTAATTTGAAATTTAACAAGTGTATATTTTACGTTATTTATAAAAATTTACATTATAACAACAAATTATTTATCTGTTGTCAAAGGTTGAATACATATACGTAATAGTTAGCCGCAAATTCTATGTTTCTATGAGTGAATGTTTAAAATAAATTTCAAGGAATATGAAGGAGAGGGTTGAAACTTAAATGCAGGAAAAACTGCTTTTCATTTTATAATTGAAGAATTTAAATTATTATAAACGAAAAAAAATGGAACCATATACGTAAAAGTTTTGGTGGATGAACATTTTTTTTTTCTATTCGCATTAGAAAGATGTCGCTACCATACATACTGAGTATCTTTCTCAAATCTTGGATGCTGAAACCTTCGTCACAATTTAATATAATCTTTAGTTCACAGAGGTAAACTCACCAAAAATGCTTAAGATTTAAAAGTAAAACAATCCTTCATATTATCTTCTCAAGATTTTACTTGTTTGCTAAATCCCAAACCGTGTTGACTCAAAATAAACTTCAAACCGCAAATCGAAACGACCGCCATTTTTTTTTCATCTGAACATGCATGGTGGAGAAACCTCTGGTATGCAAAAAGATTTAGTTAGTTTAGTTTAGTTTCTATTTTTCTTTCAATTTCGGCAGGTTCAATTAACGGTGAATTCGATTTCGGATTCAACGGAGAGTTAAGCTGATAACTCGCAGTTAAGGTTACTGGTGAATTACCGTTTTAAGTTCATATTTACCACTGAATCATAATAACATGTATGATAGAGGTGGACTGTTTATAGGAGATATACATAAGATGTTGCATGTAAACACATAATTTTTTTCTAAAATTGTGTACCCAATCTAAATTTCTCACCTCTTCGCAAGCAAAACCTTTATGACTGTTTATTTTTTGTGCATTAGGTATCTCTTATATCTTAGCTTTTAAAATTTAAATAAGATATGGTATATACTTTCATGCAACATAAGATTTTTCGCTGAAACATAAAGCTTTTAATACTTAACTTTTATTTTTAACTTCCAAAATGACTTGTTCAGAATTTAAAGTACTCTGAACTCTAAAATATAAATATGTTGAAATTATGTGTCCCATTCTGACGTTCAAAAATTAATTGCCAAAATTTATTTGTGTTCTTAAACGTGAACATTTTAATATTTTGTTTTATTTTATGTAAAAAAGATAAGACTGCAGTGCTGCATTTTAAAATTTTATCTCAAGAAAAGAATTTAAAAAAATATTTTTTAAATAGACATTCAACTTCTTACACATTCAATAGCCTTTAAATCGTTTGTGTTTTCCATGCCTATAATAAGAGATGACAAGTTCTGTCAAAAGATTCTGGCTTTAAACCATCTTGTGTGATAGATCCCAAATATTGCTTTAGAAAAATTGAACGAAAGAGAATTGCTTTTTCGGAAAGTGCATTGACTTATTTTTAAGTTTTATAATCTAATATTATAAAGGAAAATCATTTATTATATATGATACGCAGAGTTGTATTTAATGAAATAAAAAATAATACCATTTGTTTCTTTTCCTTTTATTGATTTTAAAACTTTGTAACATTATACTATTATCAGAATTATTTTTAGAACTGTGTAACGGATATTTCTCGTTTTCTTTCTAAAAATAAGTCTCAATTTGTTACTTAATATGTGTGGTTTAGTGATTTTCACGAAAAACGTATCCATATCTGGGTAATTTTGCAAAATTGCTTTTTTTTTAATTTATTAAGCGCATCTCTCAATAATAAGAAATTTATTTTATCCAAACCGCACTTTTTCCACTAAATATTTGATTTATATTGAACTTTGAATATGTGATTTTAATGTATTTTGTGTACAGGGTGACACTTAAATTCTCTGACGCAATTAAAAGACCATAACTTTTAACTGAATAAACAAAACAACACATTTTATTCACCATTTCAAAGAGAAGAAAATTATGTACAAGAAACAATCAAAATGATTCGTAATGGCTTCGTCCAACGGTGATGCAGGAGTGTAAGCGCTTCTGAAAATTCTTCAAGATGGCTGCTCGCGAAAGACTATTTCCGCCATGATTTCGGCCCAGGCTGTTTCCCGAGCGCGTTCCATTGGCTTTTTGGTTGATTGCGCAGGCTTTTTGAACCAGGATCTCCAAAACAGCGAAGTATGTTTTTTTTTTTTTTTTTTTTTTTTTTTGGGGGGGGGGGGTGAGGACTTGTTGGCTTTCCTGCGGCGTATCTTTCTGAAAAAATACATTTCAGGAAAAACAGTTTTTGAAGACTTTGAAATTTTATTTAAAAAGATACATATATATATATTATGTAACTCATGGACCACTGCCCGATTTCATAACTTTTTCACTATTGTGAGCAGAATTTTTTTTGTTGTTATTTTACCTTCTGGATTTACAAAAAAAAAAAAAATACTTTCAAAATTTATAATAAATTTAAAATGTAAGAAAGTGAGGTTTTTTGAGAGCCATTTCCACTTTGAAAATCATATTTAAAAAAATCATAATTATTTAAAAATCCTGAAGGCAATGAATTAAAACCATAACATAAAAATTCTGTAAAAAAATTATATTTACGTATATATTCTAAGAAAGGTTAGATATGTCCATTTAAACATGACAAATTATGTAAATTCCTTTTTGAGATAAGTGGACTTTAAATTTTCAGTTACATGCAGGGTGGAAGTGTTAGTGCAATACAAAAGATGTTATATCTATTGATGTAATCATTGTAGAAATACGCGTTTTTCATTTAATTTATTTGTAGTATTTTATTAGCAAGAAAAAAGAACGTATATTTTGAGAATTTAGAATCCTGAAAAATCTTAAGGAATGCTGCAAAAGTGTGTAACTATACTCACCAAATCATTCCACATTCATTTCACTTAATCATACCTGTGAAAAAACGTTTTATATTTAAGCTAAATATCGGGCTATTGCTATCCCTACAGTTTATGCAGTTACTTCCCTCCTCCCGTTATATGTTTCCATGTTTATATTGATGACTCAGATAAAGAACAAATTAGAAATCCTTTCACCGGTGCTGCTCTCCTAGCAGTCAATAAGACGAATGAACTTGGGGTCTCTTGGTCAGATAATGTTGATGGAGAATTCAAGGCGGTAAAACAGGCTTTTCAAATTATTTGAAGTCAATCTGAACAAAAGTTTGCATTTTTATGGATTTACATGTGAAGCATTCTCTTTGCATCCTGTTGGAGTAATTTAATTTCCAAATTAAAGGGAAAGGAGATTGTGTTTTAGCGGACCTTATATCGCTCTAAATCAACAAATAGATAAATCACCTAAACTTGCCCCTGTTTTTCCCAAGCCTATTTCCACTTTACAAAGGAAAATTAAATAAAACGAAAAATTGTCATTCGGCGAATTTTGATTCATCGCAACAATGCAACCGGAAAGATATGTTCATCTTTATTAGATAGTAATGGTCATCTTCCACAGAAATTGAACAGAGCAGCAGAAATGGCATTATTTATAATGTTGACGGGCCGTGACAATCTAAATGCGGACTTACATTGAAATTCCTTAGTTGCTTCACCCTGTTGTGTACTTCGTGGCTCTGGGTTTATTACTTCTGAGCACCTTTCCTTGTGTTCAGTTTTATCATAAATTTCCGAAATCTATTTTCTGTGTTTTTTATTTGATTGCAAGACACTATTTACTCAAAAGTGACATAATAAGCGTAAATGAGAATACTTTATTTGAAAATTCAACATCTTCATAAATATTTTGCCAGAAAACTGCTTTTTAAATATCTCGAACAATACTTGTATGATATTAGATCTGTTAAATCTAATTAAACGATAATTTTGTAAATACATACGCTGCACTTTTAATTTGCACTTGCACATTTTGCTACATCGTAAAAAAAAAAGACAAAGGTTTCTTCATCTATGAAAATATAACACCGAAAATATACAGTAACGTCTTCCAAGTTAACTACGATTCCGAAAACCATTCTTTACATTTAGAAATCTCAAAAACCAATATGTGTTCGGGATTGAAAGAAGCATGTATAAAATATGTTCCTTTTGCTGCCATTGATTTTCGGAAATATTTACAAGTTTGATTTCTAGTGTATTAATATGTTTTATCAATCCGGAACATCGTTTTTTATATGCTATTGATTCTCAATAAACATTTTCGACTGAAGATATTAATTTTAGTCTTAATGCTAATTCTGTTGATTTAACATTTTTGTCTATAAAACATGGTTCTTAGACATGAAAATGTTATTTGAGATTTGATAGCATCTGAAAAACCCATATTCCGGGTAAATAAATCTGATAAGTACACCAATAAACTACTCTGAAATGATTTCGAAAGTCAATGGCAGCGAAACAAAAATTATTTTTACATGTGTATTTTTAAATATATATATTTTTTTGTTCACGAGGTTTCTGACGATAAAGTACAATATTCGGAATTATGGGGGCATCAAAGATTTTATTGCATATTTCGTTTCTGGTTATATCTACCAAGATTTAGAAAGGTACTTTTAAGAAAAGATCTTTTCTTTGAGTGTAATCACAGGCATAAGTTGCATGTCCATGAAGAAATTTTGATGTCCATAGAAACATGTTGCATGCGGGAGGACTAACTGGGGTTTATATAGTATATATATATATATATATATATATAGTATATATATATATATATATATATATGGGCCAATCAAGTGGTCCAGAAAATCAGATATTTGTTGCTCGACCATTTTTAAAAAATCTGAAATTTTTTGTGCAACACCTCTAACATGATGGAAGTTCAAAATGACTATTATTTTAATTTTATTTATTTTTGTTTGTGCATGGCGGCCATCTTTGATTCATCGTCTGCAGAAATTTTCTCACAAGAAGGGTTTACGGAATTGTAAATAATTCATCGTTTATTTCTCCAATTCAAGTGCGGATTAAAGCAATTTGTATAGAATACATTGGGCTAAAAATTTAGTAATAGAGTAGTTTCGTAACTAACTGCTTATTCGTGAAATTTAAGCTTAAAGTTTCAGTTTTTTTTTCAAAATTTGTCCGTTTACTAGAGGAAATTTTTCTAGCAAGCAAAACTGTCAACATGACATAATTTTTTTTACAAAGAGGCCGAAAATACTTGTACTCACACGCAAAGTTCCAGACCTGGGACTTGCTTTCTCTTCGCAAAAAAAAAAAAAAAAAAAAAAAAAAAAAAAAATTTAAGAATGTCAAAAATCGCACTTTTGAGGCTTTGATATCTCTGGTGGGCACGAGATAAAAATCTGAAGTTCTGGTTTCTGAGAGTATTGTATGGTAGTGTTATGCACAAGAAATTTCATGATGGAGATTTGATTACAAGCTGAGATATGGAAAGGGAAAATTGTCAAAACAATACTGTCAAACTATTGTTTTCTTGTAGTCACAGCTAAGTATTTATCCCAGAGTGTTACTTAAATTTATGTTTTTGATTATCTTTAAATAATAGTAATAGAAAATAAAGCCCTTTTAAAAGCTTAGTAATTAATTAAAAAATAATTATGCCTACGGCCATACATTTTGCATGCTTTCAGCATTTTTTGTAAATAATTTTAGTAACTAAAAGAAACCTCAGCAGTTTTACATAAAGAAAAAAAATATTTTTATACAAGACCTGAGACAAAAAGAGAATAGGGAAAGAGAAAAGCTGTTAACGCTGTCATACTTGTTGAGACATGATCAAACGTGTCAAAGCACATTCTTATTTGTTGTTTTAAAATTTTTTATCTTTCTCAAAATTTAACATGTAGGATCCAAGTCTTGTCATCTCTTGATAACTTGATTGGAGATATTGGCGCTGCTGGCTCATAGAAATAAACTTTGAAATCACTTTGTGCAGGTCTCACTTCATTAATAATTCCTAGCTTACTTCTTATGCAAAAATGCCATTTTTCTGCAGTATAAATTTTGAAAGAGATTTGGCTTTCTTTACTTTCTGAAAATTACTTGACTCTGATGCATGGTAACATCCTATAATGTTTCATTTATAGAAACATACTTATGGTAGGAACACGTTTCAGGGACTGGCAAGCAGCATTAAAATAGTGGTTTTGAAACCAACAAGCAGGAATGTGTTTTGACCCGTTTGATCATGTTTCAACAAGTATGACAACATTAACAGCTTTTCTCTTTCCCTATTCTGTTTTTGTCTCAGGTCTTGTATTAAAAAAAAAAAAAAATCTTTATGTAAAAGTGCTGAGGTTTCTTCTAGTCACTAAAATTACAACAAAAGTTACTTAGACCATACAAAATGTAGGCCTTAGGCATAATTATTTTTTTAATTAAATTTCCAAGCTTTGCAAAAGGCTTTATTTTCTGTTACTATTATTTAAAGATAATCAAAAACAAATTTAAGTAACACTCTGAGATAAATACTTAGCTGTGACTACAAGGAAACAATACTTTGACAGTATTTTTTTTACATGTTGACCTTACTATATCTCATCTTGTAGTCAAATCTCCATCATGAAATTTCTTGTGCATAACACTACCATACAATACTCTCAGAAACCAGAACTTCAGATTTTTATCTCGTGCCCCACCCGAGATATCAAATCCTCAAAAGTGCGATTTTTGACATTTTTGAAAAATTTGGGATTTTTTTAGAGAAGAGGAAGCAAGTCTCAGGTCTGGAACTTTGTGTGTGAGTACAAGTACTTTTGGCCTATTTGTAAAAAAAAAAAAAAAAAAAAAAAAAAAAAAAAAAAAAAAAAAAAAAAAAAAACCTATGTCATGTTGACAGTTTTCCTTGCTAGAAAAATTTCCTGTTGTAAAAGGACAAATTTTGGAAAAAAACTGAAACTTTATGCTTAAATTTCACCAATAAGCAGCTAGTTTCGGAAACTACTCTATTACCAAATTCTTAGCCCAATGTATTCTGCCAAATTGCTCTAATCCGCCCTTGAATTGGAGAAGTAAACAATGAATTATTTACAATTCCGTAAACCCTTCATGTGAGAAAATTGCTGCAGACGATGAAACAAAGATGGCCGCCATGAACAAACAAAAACTAATAAAATTAAGATAATAGTTATTTTTAACTTCCATCATGTTAGGGTTGTTGTACATAAAATTTCAGATTTTTTAAAAATGGTCGAGCAACCAGTGCTGGACCACTTGAAATGGATTGACGCATATATATATATATATATATATATATATATATATACATAAGTACTAGGTGGCTCTGCCCCCTGCAAGATACGCTTGCCAACCCCCGTTCCGACACCATAGAATCTAAAATCACGCTAATTTGATCGGTTTTAAAAGAATAGAGAAGATTGAATTATAATGAAAAAACCTATAGCGATCTCCCTTCAAATGTGTTGCCATTCAATTCCATTTGACTACGAGAATTTACGGCCGAATCAGTTGTTGTTAAGGCATCCAATGGTTGTTTTCGTGTTTGATTAAAGAAGATCAGTTAAACGTTTGAAAAGAAGCTAAAAGAAAATGAATTAAGTAAACAGAGTCATTACCTCCTGGTATTTTTTAATGGCGTTATAAAACGATTCACATACGACAATTGCTGCAATTTACTACTTTAACCCCTTCAAGGGCGGTGGTTCATTTTTGGACCACTTAATATTAATTCTTAAATGCCACATTGGCACAAGAATTTTGGAATGGAAATTTTCCTTTTATCAAGTATGTGAACAAAAACATTTCAGTATTTCGAAATTTGTTTGTAAATTCTGGTGCCGTTCACTGATTTAAACATTTTATGATAGAAATATTAATGTATTTATTACGCATATTAATGTATTTATTATTTTAAAGTTTCCTTTCTCTTTTAATATTCACGTGTAAATACAATTTTCAAGACATAATTTTCAATATTTTCCTGTTTTTAACAGATACTCATTTAACAGAAATTTTAAAGGTTTTTTCTGTTTTTAATTGTTACGTGTAAATACATTTTTAATCGTTAGGTAATATTGTCTTTGTGATATTTTTAGAATTGAAAACAATCTCTATAATAGGTGATAAGTCACCAGATCTTATTCTATCGCCATCATTTCCACTTTTCATAAGAAATGTTTCCATTTTGATTAAAGAATCAAAGTTATTTTTTCGAATAAAACTATATAAAAGTTATAAAAAATGGTATAACAATCACTTATAAACAGATTAATTAAAATAATGCTATAAAAAGTGATAAATATATATATATATATCTTAATAAATCTTAATAAAGATATATCTTAATAAAGATAATCTTAATAAACAATCTTAAAAAAGATTTTCATCACTTTTTATAGCATTATTTTACTTAACCTATATAAAAGTTGACATGATCGCAAACAATTATTGGTACTTTTATGTTATCCGGGTGCAAATCTCACCATTTTTTTTTAACTCGCCAATTAGCATTTTTTTTTAATTTTTCGAGTGGTAAATTAAAACGGTACTACTTGGTAATCCCATTGACCAAAAATCTATCGCAAAACTATAAGAAAAAATGCCAATAATGGTGGACCTAAATGTCAGATTGACTTGATTTTAAGCAAGTTACATGTGTTTACGCAATCAAGTGATTTTCATTTCGACGTTTTATTTGTATTTTTATTAATGTTATACTAATTTATTTGTTCTTTCGTTATTTAAAATAAAAATTACGTCAACTTGTATAAATTGGCGAGTGGTAAGGTGATATTGGTCGACGGGATAACTAAGTAGTACCATTAAAATATTGCTTTGAATTTAAAATTAAATGTCATGATTTGTTGCATTATTTAATATTTAACACAGATGTCATATCCGCACCGGGTTTGGCGAGGATATTTTTACGACAATTTGGCGAAAACCTCGTTTTCGAATATCAGTTACATAAGTATTTTTAAATTATTTTCTATTATTTTTAAAATGAAATAACAATAAGTAAAAAAAAAAAAATAGTTAATAGCTATAGAACAAAACAATTTATAATTTTTTTTAAATAAAAAGAAAATAAATGAAAATAAACATTTATTAATAAATAAGCAACAATAGCCGGATTACCATGTAAGCCCATTTTGGTGCAAATTACGCACCCCGGCGTGTATATCAGATCTGCACCTAATATTTTTCTCTTCGTTTCGTTTAATAAAAGAGAAATAAGTGAAAGCCATTAATTTTAAATGTTTCAATTTTCAATGAAAGTTTTGTATTAAATAAAATTATAATGAAATACAAAAAAAAAAAAAAAAAAAAAAAAAAAAAAAAAAAAAAAAAGCATTGTTAAGGAAGTCCAAACTGGTCGCCAAATTAGTTTAAAATAATAACATTCACTAAAATATGAAAAAAATATCTGTTATCATTAAAATTTAGTTGCTATCATTAGAGAAAAGCATTTAAAATTAGAAAAAAAAATAATATTCCGAAAACTAATTCGAATTAAAAAAAATTCTAATACCAGTTTTGAGATCCGCAGATAAATGCGGATTTTTGTTGTTAATTGCATCGCAAAATATTCCATATTTTAGGAGAAATCGCCGGGAAATATAATCAGTTGTTTAACCCTTTCCGACGCGGTGTTCTTAAAAAAGGACACCTAAGTTTAATTCCAAAACTGGCAAACGGCACCAAGAATATTAACTAAAATTTTCCTATTATAATATACATGAAATTAAACAAGTACGTATTTTCTAATAAATTCGTTTATAAATTGCGGTGTCAGTCCATTATTTCATCAGTTTATAAGCAGAATTACTCCGCGCCGGTAAGGGTTAATCAATCGTTTCATAGAATCGTTTCAGAAATTCGTTTCATTTCAGCCGTTCCATAAATTCGTTTCAATAGAATTTTATATATATAGGGTAGACATATATATTGCAGAAATATTGGAATTTCATTCAAAAATATCATTATTAAAATTTATATTACATAGAAATTTCTACATTATAAACAAAGCATAATAAACAGACCAAATCTAACGCTATGAACTTTAATCATTAATTATAATGATGAATCTTTAAATATTCCTCTATCTTGTAACGTCCTTCGATTTTTATAACAAAGTTACAAGTAATTAATATACTTAGAATAGATAGTTTTATATATTCAGAATTCTAAAAATAAACAAAAATGTATTTTATACGCATTAATAGAAGATTTGCAGTCATTGTCCATATTTTTTCTGAAATTATTAATTTTGAAGGGTATATTAAAATATTTGTTTTCTTACTGATTTATTGACATTATTTATTTGACTTTGATTTTTTTAAAAACATATAGGCAAAATTAGTAATCCTTTGGAGAAAGTGAGTTAAGGTTGGTTGGTTGTGTTTATGACGGCCAATTATCAACACGAGGGATATAGGCCCTAAGGGGGGGGGTGCCCTTCGTGGGGGTCTTTCTAAGGAAACCTAACCCGTATTAACGCTTGGAGATCCAAGGTTCGAAGAAAACCACGAAATCTCCGAACGATTAGGCCGACGGGCGCGACTGGGATCGAGCCTAGCACCGCCCGTCTACCAGCTTCGAGAGTGAGTTAAGGAGTATAACTGTAACATTATAGCCTTAAAACACAATGCATATTTCTAAATATATATTAGCGTTTTTAAGCATAAAATCAGAAATCCGTAAAATATTCCATTAAGTTATATAACAGTAGATAGAACAATATTCTTACATTTTAATTAACAACAATTTCACTTGTCATAAAAATCTGAGAATCTGCTTGAGATATTCTTAGTCTGCATAATATTCATTATCACTTACACAAACTTCATAACAATAAAAAGCTGTTCATAATTTTTAAAAGATATATGCGGCAGTTTTCATTCAATTTTGAAAGTGTTGAGACTTATTATTAATTTACAAAAATAGATTTACTTAATCAATTTTAAAATCACACGATTGTAAATTAACTGAACAAAGTTTATAGAGTTTTACTCGCATTTTTTAAAAATAGAAGCATATTAGTATTTCTTTAGCGATATTTAGTACTCATCTATTTGTTTTTACTATAAACACGTATATGCATTTTTCAAAGAGCAATAACTTCAGTACATTGATAAAATAATCATTTCCTTGGTTATCCTGAAATTCTATAACCACATACGAGGATGTATCAATAAGTTTTTTGCCGTCACATAGAAATAATGGAGTAAAATTTCTGAAATTTCTACGTTGTATTAGTCCTTTTCTATATAATAACCGTTTACAGTAACACATTTCTGCGAAAGGTATTTCAGAAAGGTGGGGAGGAGGTTTTATTTCAGGAGGCGCGATAAAAAACCCAAAGGGGTGCGTTTTTATAACTTTTACCGACTCCTACATGTGGCATATTGTTGGAAAGGCCTGTGACCACATATTCATGTTATGCACACGCTGAGGCCCTCCCCATATTTCGCCTTCCGTGGGGCTCTTTTCTAAATTTGACATGCACAATTCATGACCTTGGGGGGCAAATTTGGGGAGAGGGGCTCGGGGATACATAACATTAATAAGAGGTCACAGGCCTTTCCTACAACATGTCACATGTGGGGGTCGGTAAACGTTAGAAAAAACTCCCCCCTTTGGATCTACTATCGCGCCTCCTGGAATAAACCATCCCCGCTTTTTGAAATACCGTTCGCAAAAATGTGTTACTGTGCAAGGTGACTATATAGACAAGGACAAATACAATGTAGCAATTTCAAAATTTTACTCAATTATTTCTGTGTGAGGGCAAAAACATATTGATACACTCTAGTATTCGGTTATTTTCAAATATGAAATAAAATTGTGTAAATATTTATAATAAATCTTTAAAAATATATTTATAAATAATTCACGCAATTTCTGCATACTTTAAAATATACTAAAATTATTTATTCATACTTTACACCTTTTTTGTCGAAGCATTTAGGTCTTTTATTGAAACAATGGCCATATTTAAAAATTGTTAATGGTTTTACAATTATAGAAAAACAACGGTTATATCCAGTGGTGGGATTCAAATAAGTTAGCAACCAGTTCACTGCCCGAATGATTGTTGATGCATAAACACGAAAGGAAAATGAAGCATCACACATAGATTATGAAACACTTTCCAATATTATAATAATGCTGCTAAAAAAAACTTTGATCTTTTGGTAGAGTGAAAAAAAAAAAATTCCTGATATATGTATCCTTCTAAAAAGACTAATACAATAACTCAACAAATACTCGACAATTATGAAACCCTGGTCAAAAGTGTTATCGGGAAATGCACAAAAACAGTATAATACAATAAGAAAATGTAAAGACAATAGAAAAATAGCAGAAATGTAAGCTTAAGAATTGACCCATGTCCAAGGTTCTGAAGTTGCAATAAGTTAGATATTAAAAACACTAACTTTAGGAAGAGCTCAAATATTGCTGAAATCCAGGGATGATTCAGAGAAAAAAAAAATTCTGAAATTCACAGCAAATTTTCTGAAAAGTTACAAGGGAAAGGGGAGATCCACTCTTGACACTATGTGTTTTTCTTTTTTCGCCCCTTTGACGAAATTCGCGTTTTATGGTGATCCTTTGGCGAAATTTGCGTTTTTTTTGCTATCTTTTGACGAGATTTTCGGGTTTTTCGCGATCCTTTGACGAAATTGGCGATTTTTTGCGAACGATTGACGAAATTTATTTCGGCGACCATTTGTCGAAATTCACGATATCTTTTAAGTCCAAATTTACGGACATTCGGTGGGTTGTTTTTTTTTCGGAAATGAGTGCCCTAAATTTTCGGAAAATTCAAAACAGAATCACCCCTGCTGAAATCTCCAACCTCGTGTGAATATTAACTCATTTAATACCGAGAATTCTAATTTGTATCCTTGCTTGGGTGATATATACATGTAATTTCTTTAAAGATAATCTCGATAAATCAGCTCTTTTTAGCAGTATGTGCTTGATTTCCGGATTTTTTTAATGCGTGTTTTATGTTAGGTTTTGATACCGAAGTCGCAAATTTCAAGGAGATACTCGTCAATGTTGTCTTTTATAATTAGTCCCAAATGACTCTTTTGTAGTAACAATAATGCACATGCAAAGAAGATATATCTGGAAATTTTGTATCAATAATAAAATTTAGCTCGAAAACATATTTGGTTTTTGACACTTTAACAACACACTTTAGTTTAAAAACATGCAAAATATTTTTAAAACTTTCCATAAAACCGCTTTCATTTGTATGGACTTTTTTTTATCGAAGCATTTCAAACGTTTTAATAAATTTTATCGTAAGTTTTGATGTATTATGATGCTTATACTTCTTGTTCGCCTTGCTTTTGAAAGACGAGATATTTCATTTAAAATATGCAGTCATCAAGGCAATATCAGTTATAAAGTATGTAGGCCGTCGTCCTTTCTTATCGCTGACAAAGAGCTAATTCCTAAATGGTTAAATTTAGAATACTTCTAATTTCAAAAATATTTTAAATGTTGTTCTTCATCACCTTAGAAACCGTTTTCATTTTAG
The DNA here is from genome assembly GCA_963932465.1 of Maratus speciosus. NCBI lineage: Eukaryota > Metazoa > Arthropoda > Arachnida > Araneae > Salticidae > Maratus > Maratus speciosus. Next base: position 408,067,663 of record OZ010788.1, on the reverse strand, counting down.
AAAAAAGTTACAAAATTTACATTTTTATGTGGTCCTTTCGGTCCTGTAACATATTCAGAAAAACATTATCTATAGCCAGTGAGAAATATTTTTGCTCGACTAATAATTCTAAGTTATAAATATCATAACATTCCATAGAAATTTAGTAATTTTTACTATTTCTTGGTACAAGAAAAGGGCTGATGACGCTGGAAATTCGTAAAAAACAAAGTATAATGACTCGGCAAGTTTAGACAATCCAATGTTGAATAAGCATGCCATATAATTAGGATTAACTTAGTCTGCCGATTTGGATCCAAAAATTCTTCAAATCTTCATTTTTTTAAGTTGAAATTGTTTTTTACAGGACTGATGAAAATATATATATATATTATATTTGCAAATGAAATATCACTTTATTGAATGAAATAAATTAGTACATGCCATAGTGTTAAGTTTATAAGACGCCGTTGTGCAGATAAACATTTAAAGAAAGTAAATTAATGTAAATGTGATTTTCGCATTTGAAGTATAATTTTAACAACCGGTTCGCCGAACCCAACACAAATTAACAACAGGTTCTAACGAACCGGTGCGAACCGTTTGAATCCCACCACTGGTTATATCTACAAAAGAAGTGTAAAGGGCAATGATGTTGTTCAAACTTTTCTTTATATGGTTAATTAAAATGAAATAACACTTTACTTTCAGCATGAAAATGTGTTACCTTTCACAAAAATATTTTTCTTTAAAAATTATTTAATTTTATTTTATAAGAAATTTCTCATATGGAAATTATTGTAATGTAAAGAACTTACATTAAATACATACATATATGATATTTTAGACATCAAAATAAACCTATAATGATGCAATGTTTATAAAAATAATTTAACTCTGTTTACGTGTTAGAAAAAAATATTACTAACTAGTTAATTTCGATACATATTTTACCATTTGATCGAAAAAAATCAACTGAAAGGATTCCAAATAATTTATTTAAATTAAAGCTGTATTATTAGATTCACAATTGAGCTCTAAAGTTCGTTAAATCAAGAAAAGTCAGATGGTGATCCGTTATTTGAACATCGCAAAATACGTTCCCTTCCAGAATGTTACGCGACAATTACAGCACTTAAACTTATAATGGATTGAATTTTAATGGAAAAGAGGGTAAGTAATGATAGTCACGATTACATACAGAGGTAATGTGACATTTCAATGAATGTTTAAATAACCTTATTTACAATAAATTACATATTTATTTTCTCATCTGGAAATTAATCTAACCTCAGCATATGCCTCTTAAATATGCCTATTTAACACATGAAAAGATTATAATGGACATAAAAAGAAATGTAGAAATATAGTTAATCAATAATAACATTAAATTGAAGATAAAATAAACTTTCTCAAATAATTTAAAAAGCTAATTTTTTATGACGTGTTCGTCAATCCCTTTAAACATCACAATTTAAAGCTACTTAGAAAAATAGAAATTGTTCCGAACTTACATACTTATCTACGTGCACCGAAAATCTCAATCATTTTAGAGGAAAAAAATGTCTCAGCATATTAAATAGAATATGTTCCATGTGTTTTGAATATTTTATAACAAACGGTTAGTAAAATGGTAAAGATTAAAATATTTATTTCTGTTTTTATCTTTTATACGTAGAAACTTGAAAAAAAAAAGCTGTTTTGTAACTGAATACGGAATAATACAAAAAGCAAAACATTAAAATAGTTAAAAAACAATCAGTAATGGAAAGGCAATAAGATTGTTAATTCTAGTCGAGTTACTTAAAATAAGCCTAATAATTTAAAGCAAGTAAACAATAAAAGTATGTATTTAGAATATATATACATTACAATTCTTATTGTTCCTTTGTATTTTCAACTTTTTAGTGATTAAAATATACCTTTTTTGCAGTTTCATAGATGTTTAGCTTATTTTCGCAAGAATGGTGTAGCGCATAATAAACTGCGTTGTTTTTTTTTGTTTTTTTTAGCGCGAAAAATTTGTAGATCCGAGTTCAAAGGCCCCAGCAGTGCCTGAGAGGTTCTGCTCTCGAGCTGGTAGACGGGAGGTGCTGGGTTGGAAACCAATCGCGCCCGTCGTCCTAATCGTTCGGGGTTTTCGTGGTTTTCTTCGAACCACGAAAACTTTAACTTAAACTTAACTTAACTTAACTTTTAAACTTTAACTTTTCTGATTTCCGTGCTTAAAAACGGGTTATGTTACCTTAGAAAGACCCCCAAGAAGAGCACCCACCTCCCTTTGGGCCTATATCCCTAGTGTTGATAATTGGCAGTCATAAACACAACCAACAGAGTTCAAAGAAAATGCGTTTCTTATGTTTATATGTAATCAGTTTAACTTTAAGCAAAACATAAGAATTCTTGTTTATTTAATGACTATGGCTTACAGGCAATACTTAAATCCCATTTAATCCGTTCCAGCTTCTAAAGTCAGGGTGAAAGTTATGAGGAAAACTGGTAATCCATCAATGTCAATTTTTTCTTATGTTACATAGCTTTTTTTATTTTTTCTTTAATGCATTGTTTCTTTTGATGGCGGTGACACAATTTCTTTAAAACGAGAAATCATTTAGAAAAATATTTTTATACTTGTAAATGATAAATTCAATATAATCCGTTAATATGTTTATTTAAATATTTTAAATTAATTAAAATTACTTTTTCTACCTGTGAACTAGCAAAGTAATTTTAGAGGTAAAAGAAATTATAGCATGTTTGAGAGTTTTTCCTGTGTGAAGCTATTAGTTATTTAAAAACGTGAGTGTACCTATCAGAAAACTACGTGACGATGGATCTTTAAGTTTCTAATTTATTAAAACTCTACCATTTTCAAAAAAAGTTATTCTAATTGTAGTGAACTACGATTCCAAGTTTATTCTTGAAGACAAAATAGCGTTCTTACCTAAATGTTTCGCTTACCTGTGCTATAATAGTTATTAATATCAATCATTTTAAATATTGATAAATTTTATTAATAATTAAGCTCATAGATTAGAAATAGGAAGCTTTAAGAAATCAATAAAATGTAGGGGAGACCGGGTCTAGTAGGCGCAGTTTTTAGTTATTGATTTTTATTAATTTTTTGCTTACTTTTTTTATGAAACTTTAACTGTATTTTTGAAGAACAGGAATTGGGCTATAAATTATCGGAGTTTTGAGTTTCTAGCTTTTGTAGTTTATGTTTAGCGGAAGCCTAAAGTAAAAGGAAAATTGTGCGCCAACCTACCCGTCACGGAGCAAGTTTCCTATATCTATGGGGTAAGTTGGCACACGCATTATAAAAATTAAAATGAAACTCAAATAAAACACGCAGTTAAGAGAAATCAATTTCATTATTACTAGTAAGTTTAAACAAAGACGTTATCTCCGTACAATGTAAATTCTAAATTATACAGATATAAAAATAATGAATAAAATATTAACATTAAGTAACTTCTTTCCTACTCGATATCATCATCAGAGTTACAGTTAACACAAATAAAAAAATGAATGTCTCCGTTTGGGCAAGACTCGTGTGCCCAAAATCTTGCATCGCAACCACTTTTCTCGGTGTTTTCTGTTTTTTAAGCTACCAGCACACACCAGACGCCGAGTCAACTTGCCCCGTGTTCAATGCGCCTACTAGCCCCAAAATAAATTTCTTCACAAAACGGACACATAACCATCTAAACATAAATAATCGAAATAAATCACATATGGGGTAGGTACAGTTAATTGTACACTAAGAAAAACTGCACAAGTTAAATCGCAATTATTAAGATAAGTATTAGAAATTAGAAAAAGAAAAGAGAAATTAGAAAGAGTGCAAAAAAAGACATTTTTGTAATAAATGTCCACTGCACATAGGTAATGCTGCAAAACTATAATGAGGATTGTAAAAAGCAAGAACAAAGGTACTCTGCCACTGGTTGCGCAATCTATACTGAAATAGGCAATTTATAAGGACTACGCCTATTTACCCCTATAGCCAACTAGCCCCGATCTTCCCTAATTTGCTCGGAAAAAGTAGGTAGTTGTTAATATCCAAAGGTTAATTTAAACTCTCTTAAAATAAAAGTGATTTGTCCATATTTAACGCATAAATCATACATAATACATTAAAAGTGATACTGTTTATCAACACCTAACAATTAGTAACCGGTAAGGTGCCAATCCTTATTAATGACTTCTAATAGAACATTTTTTTCCTTTTCCAATACATTCCTACTCTCATACTGCTATTTTCATTTCTTTTCCGTTCATTCAATTTCGCATACATCGTTTTTCGAATTTATAACAAGATCCAGAATTAATTTCGGGACTAATTCACAATATCTAACGTTTAAGAATTTTTTATCTCTGAAAGTAATAGCTAAAACAACGAAAAAACTGAAAACAATGACAAATTTAAATGCAGTTACTTTTCAGCCATATAAACCCTTAATATCTTAAATAATTTAATGAAGTAAATCAAAAAAAAAAAAAAAAAGATGATCTTGTAAAAAATAAAATTACGTTCGGAAATGGATATACTCTTTTCGAATGCTATTTTTTATCATTATAAAAATACAATAAATTTAAATTAATTACATATTCATAACGTTTATCTATATATGTGGATAAAAGAAAGTTGTAATCATCAGTACTTTTTACTACATGCATATTCGTTTCGTTATAGTTCAGAGTACTGTCATAAATGCAAAGAACAGTGGAATTGTGCTGCAATATATAAAGAAGAAGTGGATTATAGAAATGGGTTATTTGACAAATAGATTCACCGGGAATTACAGGGAACAATCAATATAGACTTATATAGGGAAAAAAAAACGTTTAATAGGAGAAAATATATATATATATATATATATATATATTTTAATCTATCTGACCATGGCGCAATACCGAAATCACAATTAATAAAACTTTCATGTTTTTAGGGTTCCGTACTTAAAAAGTAAAAACGGAACCATTATAAGATCATTTCTGTGCCTGTCTGACATGACCACTTTACATGTAAACTATGGAACAAGGAAATTTCAAATTGGAGGAAGTAATAAAGACTATTGACCCACATATTATTCTATTTCATTTGTTTTAAATTTGCAATGACGGTTTATTTCCGTCTTTGAAAAAGTTATGTATATTGTGCTTTGAATGGAGATAAATATCAATAATATTTTAAGAAAGTAAAAATTTCAAACTGATATGTACCGTATAATCCCGATTGTAACCACTCCCTCTGTCAAAAGCAAAAGAAGTTAAACTTGGGAGGGTGCTTATAAGCGAGATCTTTTTTTTTAATCTTTGAAAAATTCTTCTTTATCATCAATTTAGAAATAAATAAGGTAAATACATGGGTGCGAATATTTCGAATTTTAACAGATTTCCGATAAATATTATCTAAATGCCCCACCCTAAAATATCCCCCCCCCCAAAAAAAAAAAAAAAAAAACGAAAACTCCTAATCAAAATTTAAAAGCTTTATTTTTTTTTCAAATTTACTTCTTTATTTTTTATTTTATTGCAACATATATTTAATCAATTATCTAAGCCTCCCTCCCTCCCTCCCTCTCCCAATCAACTTAAATTCATTTTATAATATTTTGCTTAAACATATCACCCAGAAACTATATATATATATATATATATATATATATGTGTGTGTGTGTGTATTTCTTTATATGAATACATATATATATATATATATATATATATATATATATATATATATATATATATATATATATTTCTTTGCGGTGAATTTAACAGATAATATAACTAATGATTATGATTACAAATGAATAACAGAATAAAAAGCATGTCAAATGATATTTTTCTTGCGTTCAAGTGTGACCCATGTGTGTTCACACACATTTCTTGAATACTTAAATTTGTAATGATAGTGTTTCCTCTCTCATTCCTGAAATTTGGCTTTCTATTTTGAAAGATCTACGAAATTTCCACGTTTTTAAGCCCTGCATAATTCTCTTTTCTTTGAACAACAGATGACGTCACTAAGTTTTTTTAAAGGATTTTGGATGTTGAACTGTTTCACATTTTGAATTTGATTTTTAAGATGCAGTATATAAAGTGTTTCTGCCGATTTGTATTTTATTAAATTTTACTCCTGATGACGGTTTTAAAGATTAAACCGAAACGTTGAGATTTCTTTATTCATCTGTTTATTTTACATCATCTTTACTTTTGTGAATAAAATGTACGTTGGATAGCAACACCTATTTTATTTAGTATTAGATATTAAAATGTAAAGTCCTTAATTATTACTGTGATACTAAATCAATATTATTTATTAAATTCAGAAATAGTTTGGAGACAAACGAACATAAAAGTGTCCCATATATTTCAATAAAAATGTATTTCTTCTCTTTTAAACTCAATTTAAATATTTATTATTATAAAATTTGCTCAGGATATAAAATAATTATTAGATTTACTTAATATTTCTTGTTCAATACGCACAATGCGCATATTTTGTCATTTTACTGAACTTTTATTTCCAATTTTTCAAATGAGCTTTTTTTTAAACAAATTCTCTCAACGCATTCTATATTTACATTTAGAATCTATAAAGGAAAAAATCTAAAAAAACATTAATTTTTAGATCGTGAATGTGAGGTTTTTTTTTTTTTTTTTTTTTTTTTTTTTTTTTTTTTTTTTTTTTTTTTTTACATATATATGCATAAATACAACATGTTTCAAAATGTTTCTTATGTTCCTTTAAAATAGCAATAGCCAACCTAGGTAACGCATTACATCGGTTTGAGTGAAGAGAAAATATTTTCGGTAATGGAGAAAAAAAATATATATAACGTTCACATGAACACTCAAACACAAATTTGTACAATTTGTGAAATTAATTTTATCAAAGTCAAACTGATTAACTCTGATTTGCGTCTTCCATTGTCAAACTGACAATAGAAGATATGAAATCTTTGGACAAGAATACACTGTTAAAAATTTGCAGCATTCTGGCAGGTCATTTGACCGTTTTTTCCGAAAACAGTTACACAATCGGTAATTTAAAATTATTCTGACCATATTATTGGCCATTTTAAGGTCAGAATACAGTTAAATTATGGTTATGAGACCGTTTTTTCAAAAAACGGTCGAATGACCTGCCAGAGTGCTGCAAAATTTTTAACAGTGTAGTTTAGAAAATTTTAGATGTGACCAAGGATGTGAAAAGAGCCACACATGTAACATTTGGCGTTTAGCTGTCGTCCAAAATCTTGGTAATAGGTAATTAAAAGTGGGCACAAGATTCAACAGTAGCAGCAAAAAAGAATTTATTTCCGAGCTATGAGGCATTATTATGTAACTCCGGATAAACTAAGTCATGGCATAGCTAATACTTTGTACTGATAGTGATTCATTTCTATGCCTTCCCTCGTTATGTCGAGTCCGCAATATTTGAAAACAGAATTTCATTAAATTGTACAGTTTCAAATATAGCTGGTAGGCAACTACGCTGCATGCCCTATTGCAATGGGTGTGGGCGATTGAGAAACGAGTGGTTTCATACGTGGTTTTGTTATTAACCTCCAACTGTTTAATGACTAGATTATCTAAAGACCCTATAGCTTCATTTGTGAATTAAAGATGTCCAACCGAAACATTCAAACTTTGATCTCTGCCTTTTCGTGCATTAATACTCATTTAGTATGGTGTTGGTTCATTAAAGATTTGAAACTAAGTTTAACATAAATCAAAACTATAAACCTACACTATAAACCTTAAAAAATAACAGAAAAACATACGTATTATCGTTTATATGACTACTAAAGTTACGATTTTCCACTCAAAACTACTATAAATCTATAAGAACTAAACATAGTAAAAATTTTATCATTTATTTATATCTTGAATATAAAATCTCAGACTAATGGAAGAATTCATTTGTAATGTTTTTAATATGTTTTTAAAATTTGTAACATTTTACTAGTTATTTTATTTAAAAATTAGTTTATAACTTATTTTACATATATGTAACAGAAGAGAATGACTTCCATTTTTTTCAACATACAATCATGCGTAAAAGTAGAAAACATTTGATACAATAAAAAATACATACAATATTATCTGGTTCCGAGTGTTAGTCTTCTATGGCTGAAAATGATGTAGATGCAATCTAATAAAAAATACAATATTATCTGGGTCCGAATGTCATTCGTCTATGGATAAAAATGATGTAGATGATCCAACTTTTAATTTTCAAACTAGTACCCTCAAAATATATCAGATTCTGGAAAATGTGAACCATCATTGAACGGTAAGCATCTGACACTGATAAGACGTCTTCTTCAAAAGGCAAACGTTATATTCTATTTCGCATTTACTTCAGAAAACATTTGCCTTTCGTATGTAAAACTCATGATTATACTCTTATATCAGAGTAAGGTTTAGTACATCCTGTAAAGCCATCAAATTTTCAACCACATAATAAAGGCAATAAAAATTATCTAGAAGAATTCCTATAGAAGAATAGAAAAATTAATCATCCCGAAAAACTAGTGAATTTTCGTGGGATTCAATTTGTTGGATTATGGTTAGAAAATTATTGTAAGCAAATACAATTTCCGTAGCAAATACAGTGAGAAAGTAATAACCCGCCTGTTCAACGTTGGCCCAATCTCTTAAAAAGAAGCAGACATAGTAATGCTGCTTCATTAAATTGTCTTACATTAAATACAAGATGAAAAAGGCTGTGCATCTGTCACTAATTGACTTTATAAAGATCTTAAAATGGATGAGTGTTTGCACTAATCAGAGTTCATAGATAAGAGCGAGTGGTGTCAGTACTCTTACTGAAACATTTTCATCAAATTTTCATCAATTTCATCAAATCCTCAAATTTTGGAACTTCCCTATGCTTAAAAGAAAGTAAAATTGTTTTCTTCATTTTCATACTAAAGGATAATTTAATATGCAATTAATTAATTAATTAATGCAATTAATTAATGCAATTACTATGCAATATATATATATTTTTTTTATATTGCATTTATAATTACATTCTAAACGTCTCATGTATTCTCTAAATTAATAATTAACAAATTTTTATTACAAAAAACTATCACTTTTATTACAAAAATTTAATTTAGGAAAATTTAATTTTTCCCTAAAGTTGATTCATTTATATTGCTTACAAGCAGCAATGTACAGAATGACAATCTGAGAATGTCACACACACACACACACACCCACACACACATATCAATATCTATCTATCTATATATATATATATATATATATATATATATATTCTGACGTATATCCGAAAAATCTAAAATACAACATTTTAATATTCTAAAAGTGGAATTTTTTTCATGTATTATTGATGTTTTTTTTACATCATTTAATTTATTTTCCATAAAAAACGGTGCCCTAAAGGGTTAAAATAAATTTACATTTTAATTTAAAAAATTCTAAATCAAATGTATTTCTAGCTTTATATTAATCAGGGCTGTCTATTTGCCGGCAAAAAAGGGTTTCTGCCTTGCCAGTGGCAGAAACTGGTTATAACCGGTTTTAACCGGCAGAAACTGGCAACAACTGGCATAAACACATTTCATGACATAATATGAGACTTTTTTACTAGTATTAAATTCCTTAAGTACATTTTATTCCGAATAAATAACAAATGAAATATTGTGGGTAGTTTTAATTAAAAAATAAATAGATTTGTTTTAGAAAAAATGAGTAATGTAACAGATAAAATTTTTGTTATAGTATGGTTATATAATTTTATATGCAAACAATTATTAAAGTATTTTAAAATTTCAGTTTAAAAATCAAATACAAAACTATATCCAATACTTATTTTAAATTAAACAATGAAAAGAAAAATATTCAATACTTGCTCAAAATAATTTTCTGTAATTTAACGTATTAATTTAATAATAACACCATAAATTATCTCTCATAGAAATGTTATAGTTATATGCGGATCTTGTAATTCCATGAATTTAAAAAACATTTCATTTAAATACAGTATTCAAAGGAACAAATCTGACTTTTTTTTTCAATTTAAGACTGTTATAAGCATAGATCAAACTTTGTGCGAATTTTAGTAAAAAAGCTAAAATCTTTAACAATGATTTTACGCACAAATAACGTACAGACACGACAAAAAACGATTATATGGGATATTTTTGTCGTGTCTATGTTATTTGTGCATAAAATCGTTGTTAAAGATTTTAGCTTTTTTATTAAGACTGTTAGTTGAAAATGTTCCAACCACATTTTGCACTTACAAAACAAACAACTACAAAGGTTCAAAGCAGATTTGATACAGTAATAACCGACTACCATATGCTAACTTATTTACTTCATCCTAAGTATATGGGATCAAAATTGTCATATGAGCATAAAGAAAAGGCAAGGAAATTGCTTTCTGAAATTAATCCCAATTTTGTGCCACATATTTATTATTATTATTAGTCCTTTGAAGCAAAATCGACTCCTGCCTCAGAAACACATTTCTCCAAGGAAGCCCTAGAAAATGTCTTGCCCTTACCTTCTATGTGATGGTCATCTTTAAAACGAATACTGGTGAAAATGGGGATTTTTCAAATTTGCATCCTCAATAATGACATTGCCAGCAAGTAATGATAGTCTTGAAAGTATATTTTCAAACTTTTCTTTCATTCAAAACAAAGAAACAGTGTGTCCAGAAAGATTAGAAAAATTTTGTCGTATGGTATGGAATGTTCTGTGGAAAAAGTAATAATAGTATATTTGAGTGGCAATTTTGTTCTTTCAATATTGTAAAATAATTGTGCAAGATATTTCATTAAATTTTTTTTCTGTTATTTATTGTGCTTCAATTATTTACTTATATATTTTCACAAGAATCATAATCTTTAAGTTATTGCATTGCATTATTTATTTAAAAATACTCTGAAAAATACATCTGTTAAAATATAACAGATTTTTTTGTAAATTTCTTTTTTTACTTTTAAATAAAAATTCAACTCTAAACAATAATATAAAATAGTTAAACTTGTACAGCATCAGACTACCATTGAAAATTTCTGTTTTTCAAGTGAAAAAAAATTAGTACCTATTATATAAACAAAGTATATTTATATGATAATTTTGAAACTTTTTTACAACTTTGAATAACATTCATAATCTTTAATTTTCAACTTGATTGTTTACACATCAAATACATGTATGAATTAAGAATCATTGCACATTAAAGTTCTTATTAATATTATTTCTGAGTTTCTGCCAGTTTTTGCCACTTACTGGCAGAAACTAGTTTCTGCCATGCCGGTTTTAATCGGTTATAACCGCTGGTTTTAACCACTCTGGCAGAAACTTGCCAACCCTGATATTAATAAATAAATTATTATACTATGAAATTTAATTTTTGAAAATTGAATGCACCTGACCGTTTTTATGAGGGGGAAAATATTATGTAATGTTTTGAGATGAAAACAAGAACAAAAAAATTAATTAAATAAGATATTTTCATTCGTGAAATTTTAAAAATAATCAACAAAATTTATGTTCGAATATTAAATAAAACTATCTCTTCAATATGTAGCCTTCTTTCACGTTGTGATTTCTTTCCTTATTTTATTCGAATTTTTTTTTCTGTATACATATATACATCATCGTATTCTTTTTATGTTTTGTTCATCTTTTTCTTTGATTTTTGCAATATGATAATCCCTATCACATCAGAAAATCGAAATATTCAATAAAGTGAATCGATGCGTTCTTTCTCGTAATTCATTCATTGTTATCGACCGAATTTTGTACGATTTCTACAAAAGAATTGAAACATGAAATAATGTTATGCTTTTCTTTTATAAAAGTGTAATGTCGGAAATCTTTGTATGGAATGTTTATCTTAGCTTGATTTTGAGTCATTCATTTTTTCAGCTGATATAGTTGGTTTTATGCTCTTCTTTTACCAAACTTTATATTGAAGGATATATTTTACAACAAATAATTATTTCTTAAGCAGAAAATAGCTTTTTTGCCATAAAATATCAAAGAAATAGCTATTTTCTATGTTATTCAAATAATACAAAATATAATTAAATATATGCGTTATAAAAAGAAATTTGCAAATTTTGATGGTTTTGTGCTAAATATAGAAGACTTTTTAAATAACGAATCAAGCAAATAAAATTTTGAATACACTAAAACAAGCATATTTACCGAGAGATTTCGGGTTGAAAGTGGAGGTTTGAACGTTAGATGATGTTTTGAGATACTGTAAAGTGTTTGTTATCCAAGTAATGCCATGGTTCGTGTTTAAGAATTGTGTCATTTAGTAGTCACCCACTCAAAAGAGCTTATTTTGATATATTGTTAAGCTTAAATTTGGTATTTAACTATTCCTTTTCCTAAAAATGAAAATAGGAATTAATCATTTACACTATTTTGTGAAGTAAAACGCTCTTTCTCTGTCAGAAATCAATTATAATGTCTTTTTAATATGTCTTTATTACCTCTGATAATTCTCCTTTTATAGTTATACAATTACTAGGGGGCTCTACCTCCTGCAAGCTACGCTCGCCAATACCCGTTGAGACACCGCATAATCTAAAAACACGCTAATCTGATGGGTTTTTAAAATATTAGAGAAGATTGAATTATACTGAAAAAAGCTGTGCAGATCTCCCTATAAGCAGGTTTCCATTCAACTCCCTTTGATTGCAAAAATTTAAGGGCAAGTCAGTTGCTGTTAAGACATCCAATGATTGTTTTCGTTTTTGATTAAAGAGGATCAGCTAACATTTGAAAAGAAGCTGAAATAAAATAAATTAAGTATACGGAGTCTTTGTATCCCGGTATTTTAAAGCAATCTCTATAACAATAGCCTAAGTCATGTGACTATCATCAACAGTTCCAGGCTTACCACTTCGCTTTTTATACTCTAGGTGCCATTTTGGTACTTTAATGTTAGCCAGGCACAGGTGATAAGTTGCCAAATATTATTCTATCGCCATCATTTCATTTATATTATAATAATTCAAGTCATCAACTGCCATAAACAAATATTGTCTGATCCCTTCGCCCTGCATATGAAAGTTTGTCATATGTTTGTCAAAGATGTCATATACGTCCCATATTGACTCGATTTTTCAACGACGCCAATTTGGGGAACGCATCAACAGCTTAAACAGCAACATCCGGCTTACCATATCAAGCAAAATAACGATACTTTGGCGCCAGTTAAGTGCCCGTCCCGTATATGACATTGGCGTACGAAAAAAAATCGCACCAATATGGGACAGTAAGTTTTCCATTTTGATTAAAAAATGAAAAAAAAAAATTCTAATAAAACTACATAAAATTTCCATGGTTGCAAAGAATTTTTGGTACTGTTACGCTAGCCGGATGCAAATCTCTCCAATAGCATTTTTTCAACTTGCCAGTTATCATTTTTTTTCCTCGAGTGGTAATATTTGGCCAGATATCATATACGCACAGCAGGTTTGGCGTGATTTTTTTTTTTTCAAAAATTTGGCGAAAACCTTGTTTTCAAATACCAGTTACATATGCATTTTTGGTATTACTTAGTTATCCCGTCGACCAAAAATCTATCGCCAAACTATAAGATTAAATGTCAATAATGGTTGATCGTAAATGTCACATTCACTTGACTTTAAGTAAATTACACGTGTTTACGTCATCAAGTGATTTTTATTTCGACTTTCTATTTGTATATTTATTAACGTTAGACTAATTTATTTGTTCTTTCGTTATTTAAAATAACAAGTAAGAAAAATCATGCGTTATGCATAAATTATGAAACACTTTCCAATACTTCCTGTGTGCTTTAACAAAACTTCGTTATTTAGGGAAATAATGTATATAAAAGAACTAAATAAACATTTTAGAAAACGCATAAAACATTTGAAATACGGATTTCATCAGTTACCATCCATATTAAATATACATTCCAATTCTTTTGAACAGCTCTGTATTTCATCTGTAGGTTGATATATATGCTATATAATGGGGAAATTTAGTTTAGAAAGAAAACGAATGACATGTTTAAATTTCTCTTTCAGAAATTTATACTAATAGATGGAAACATACTTGTATACTTTTGAACAACCCTGTAGTTAACCTAGTACCATTATTACACGCCAAACAAAGTTTAATTCAAAGTAAAACACTCTTAAAACTACTGGAATCACATTTTCAGAAATTATCATTTATAGACGATTCTTTGCGTGACCCTGTATATAATTTTATCTATGTTTTATAATTTTATCTACAAATATTTCTTAGTAAACAAAAAGAAGTTCAGCGTAAAAATGCATAACTCATTTAAAAAACACATTTAAGCAATTTACAATCATACCCAGTAACCATTACGAATTCTTTTGTGTAGCCATGTGCATGAATTACGGCATTTATACATATCATATACAATGCATAAATATAGTGAAACATAAAAGCACGGCCTAACATAATTAAAAATTCATTTCCAGCAATTCTCGCTACCGTATTCCGCGTACTACTTCGGATCCAATACAGTATCTGAAATCTTTTATGTGTCCCTGTAAATGCTATGCACTTCCTATTATACATGAAATAAGTTATAGTAAACCTCAGCGACGTATATCAATTCCACTATACATGAAATAATTTAACATAATTAAAATACGCCGGAAAAAATTCTCTCCACCCGTATATCATTATGTAACGGAATTCTTTTGTGTGGCCCTGTAAATAAATAATATTTTTTTCTTTGCAGCGCATATTCTACGGAATGCATATTTTAGTACACTTGATAAATGCATATCAATTTTATTATGTTTGAAAGCATGTAACATCATTAAAAATCATTTTAAACGATTTTTTTCCGTAGGCAGTAATGTAACGGAAAACTTTTGTCTGTCTCTGTAAATGAACTAAACATGCTACAAACGTCATTTGCAATAGGGTTCGTGCTATGGTAGAGGTCACTAACATCCAAAAATTTCAGAACGATGCGAATATATTTACGGGAGTTAGAGCGCGTACAGACGGACAGACAGCCAGACAAACCGAATGCGTAAACACTTTTCAACATTGTCGAAAAGTGTTAAAAATTATGTAAATTTGTATAATTTGGCGAGTGTTTTGGCGATTTATATAATTTGGCGAAATTGGTCGACGAATAACTAAGTAGTGCCGTATTTTTTAATTATTTTCTATTATTTTCTAAAGGAAATATAAAAAAAATAATTAATAATTATAGAACAAAATAATTTATATAATTTATAAAAAGAAATAGAAGTAAATAAACATTTATTATCAAACAAACAACAATATCCGGGTTACGATGTCAACCTTTTTTGAAATATGAAAAAAATATATATCTGTTTGATTAAAATTTGAGTTGCCATCATTAGAAAAATGTATATAAAATTAAAAATATATATATATTATTTCGAAAACTAATTCGAATTTAAAATTGTAATACCAGTTTTGACATCTGCGTATCAATGCTGATTTTTGGTGTTAATTTCATCGCAAAGTATTCCATATTTTAGGAGAAATTGCTTGAAACATAATCAGTTGTTTAATCAGTCGATTCATATATCCGTTTCATAAATTCGTCTCATTTCAGCCGTTTCATAAATTCGTTTCATTAGGATTTTATATATATAGGGTAGATTTCATCATACTCATTACAAATGAAATACATAATTTTGACGAAATCACATGTATGCATTTAACACGTCTGGTTTCCATGCAATTATTTTGCCTAAACAGTTTCTTCCTTATTTCCCCGAATTAGTAAACATAGTGACTGTCTATTTACTATTCTCTGTTCATTCAAGTTCCAGTATTTAATTTAAAATAATGTTTCTTAAATACATTTGCATGGTTGGGATTATTTTATTTGAAACGTGTAAACGCTATTTAAATTTAAAATATCGGCTATATGTTCATATTAATAATTTATGATAAAAAACACATAAATTACGCAAAATCTATATGTCTTTTTAATAATGAATAACGCAATTTCCAAACGCCTTCAAAAAGTTCTATATCCCATTTTTATATTAACAGTATTCAAAATAATAATACACATTAGATTTGAGTAAATGACATATTCATAAATTTACACTAAGGCTCAATTTTTGTCCTTTAAATATCTACACTTGGTTTTTAAACCTAAAAGTTATCCCTTTCCCACAATTATAAAAAAATTATTTAAACTTTAAAATATCAAAGGGCTCTTCTTAAATCATTGATTGCCCTGTGCATCTTTGAATATATAAATACGTTCTCCAGAGTTTCCACACACAACACTCGTTTTGCGGATTTTTGCACAAAATCCTTATTATATGATACATATTCTATTAAATAAATTCTTATTTTTAGATGGAAATTCTTAACTAGTATGATTTTAGCACGTCTTCCTTAACTTTCATGCTATCTATATTTTTTAATTTCACTACAGTTGAAAAATCTATTTTGAAATTTTAGATAACTTGTTTCAACATATAGAATTTTAAACTTAATTTAAATATTGATCCAAACACCGAATGTAAATTGACTCAAAGACATTATATAATATATATTGACACACAATTGAATAATATTTTCCCGTTTAGGACTGCTACTAATAAAAAGATTCAGATGTAAGCGTAAAATTGCATATTTAATCCGTTAAATATTTCCATGGGAAAAAAAAAAATCATAAAATCAATACTGCCTTAAAATATTTTGTCCGATTCGTCATACAATGGGTTATTTTGGTTGGAAAATTACACAATGCATTAGTATAATAATAATGATAAAATATCAAAGCATTATATTGAACTAAGTAAGGAAATAAACTCGTTTCATTCTTTTCCGTTTTATTTTAAAATCGCATAAATATGCTGTTTGTGATGTAAAAATCGTATAATAAATGCTTAAATTGGGTAAGGTTATGTTTTAGCCTATTGTGCAATGTATAATAACGGGTGCCACCAATATTTTTTAATACTTTAAAAATTCACAAAAAGTTGAAAATTTGGTTCATTTGAAAGCGGTTTGAAGCAAAATTATTCTCATGTGGGTGGATTTTTTTAGAAAAAAAGAGAAAAAAAATATGAACATATCTGTCAATAGAAGCCGCCTTTATCTTCAAAATCTTAAATACAAAATTACGTTCATTATTGAAGGATATGGAATACCGATGTCTTTGGTATGGTATTTAATCTCTGTTCATCGTTACTGACCGCACTCGTGGATTGTTTACTGTGGACTGTCCGTTTGCTAAGCTATGGTCCATACACTTTTCTCGTTTACTGCTGCTACTAATAAAAAAGCTACAGATGAAAGAGTAAAATTGAATATTTAATCAGGAGTTAGGGGGTTTTGATGAATGTGATGCGCCGCTGCGATATCGACCATACAAACTTTCTTCGAAATGTTGAAAGATGGAGAGGAGTGCAGAAGGCGCTATTTGGACATTTTCCCTTCTTTATATCTTTCAGTGTCTGAAACTGTCGTAAAATTTTGATCGGCGATTCCTGACTAAGGAAAACCGGATTCACCAATAATGTTTTAACCTTAACGTCTACATCCTGTGGAAACACGTGCGTCTGAATTAGTATCGAGGAAATTCGAAAAAAAAATGTTAAATGTGCACTCGGTATTTTATAGAAATCTAATTTGCTTATTTCTTGTATTTGGAATGCGTGAATGACTATATGTACTACATTTTTTACTACAGTTTTTCTCCTTACCTAAAAAATAAAATAAAATTCACCACATGAGAATAATTATGTCCCTAACCTTATTAAAATAATCTAATTTTTCAATTTTTTTTATTGTTTTGAAAGTATTAACGAATTATTGGGACACTTGGTATATATATATATATATATATATATATATATATGCTTATTTTGCGAGCATTTTTTGGAAACAATTTTTTTTAAAAAAATATGTTTACATAAGTAATATAAATAAGAACCTTTTCTAATCATAATGCACAATAATATGTCCACACATCCTTCAACATATAATATCAATATATGTATACCAATATGTAATGTAAGATTCATTTTTACTTCAGTAAAAAAATAAAAAACCCACCATTAAAAAGGAACTTTTAAAAGCGACATAAAACCATACTGTTTTTCTAAAAGCACTTACAAAAAACAACATGCTAGCTTATCTTTTTGTCTAACAATTTTTGTAAGTTCTTTATTAACGCACATTATGGAAGAACGCTTGAAAGATCATTTTAATTTTAATAAAATCTGCAATTCCATTTAATTTATTGATAGTAGCACCAGTTTTATAGACCTGGAGAAAACAAGATAATTTAGAAAACGTGCATTTTTATTGTTGCGTACGAAAGGAGATATCGTTAACTAAAAATGTCCCAAGAGCACTTGATTTATCATTTGAATACTATATGCAAATGTTTGGGAAAAGCTTTTATGAAAAGAACTGCTAAAAAATTTCCATATATTTTACGAGAAACAACTAAAGACTTTCAAAAAGAAGTAAACTAGAAATATTTTTATTAAGAGTCAAGAATATTAATGTATACATTAATAGAAACATGCCGGAGAAATAACTGGAAACTTGTCAGGAAAATTTGTAAAATCCCATAAATGTTTACAAGAATATCAGAGTAATTTTGATCCCAATGCAAGAATTAAAAACATATCATTTTTAATCTTTTAATGTGTTAATTGTATTTATATTAAGCTTGAATTGTTTTTTTTTCGGATTTATAATACTAAATTATTGCTTTTTTAATTAAAATTTCTATAGCAATTTCAGTCGTAGGGAGTGTAATATTAATATTAGTTTTATCTAATAATTGTTGAATATAAGTTTTAATGTGATAAATTTAATCATGAAAATCAGCAATAAAAGTGCAGAAAAGATATTAAAATTGACTAAAATCGATTATTTTTCCGAAAAAAAAATTGTTGTTCCCCTGCCCCCTAAAAATAGATTAATGTTAAAGATGAAGAACTTTCTGGGAGCATTTTTTAAAGTTTTGTAAGGTATTTAAAGGGTCATTGTAGACAACTAAACACTTCAGACATGTACAATCCAGTTACTCGATGTGATAAATGTCTTAAGAAGATTACGTTACTTGTTATTTACAGGCAATATGAAACGCACGCGTGACCTTTAAGTCTTAATCAGATGTGGCAATGTTTTTTCTTTCTTAATTTCATAATGGTAGTATAAACTGATAATATGCATGCTCTAGTCTGTTTAACACAGAATTCAGTGTATTAAAAATGAACGGGATAAGATACGCAGATTATCACATAAGAAAACAAATTCGCCTATTAGTTACCGTCATTAACTCTATTCTTCGAATGAAGTACAAGGAAGAAATTCAAGGCAAAAAAATATGTTTATTCATAAAGTCACTTTGAACGTTTCCAAAGATTTTCTGGTCCAATAACTAGTATATCTATACAATCACAAACCTTTTTGTGTATTTACTTGTTATTATTATAAGTATTAGAGACTACTACAGATTTTTAGGATGGCGGCATTTGAATCCATAAATCGTGTTTAAATATATATATATCTACCCTATATATATAAAATCCTAATGAAAAGAATTTATGAAACGGATATATGAAACGGCTGAAATGAAACGAATTTATGAAACAATTCTATGAAACGACTGATTAAAGAACTGATTATGTTTTTCGACGATTTCACCTAAAGTATGGAATACTTTGCGATGAAATTAATATCAAATATCCGTATTGATCCGCGGGTCTCAAAACTGGAATTAGAATTTTTAAATTCGAGTCTGATTTCCGGCTGGTGACGTTCCCCAACATAATTCATTAGTGAGAAATTGACGAGCTAGGAAGTCGGCAGGGTAGCTTAGTTGTTAAAGCAGAAGAATGGTAAGCTGTGGAACCAGGTTAGAGTCCTGACCCCAGCAAATTTTTCACTCCTGTTGGGTTATTGTATTAATTGCATAATTGCATTCAAATCTGTCTGAATATATGTACCTTTGATATATAAGATGTCTAATATAACTAAATTCCCTTTTAAGCTCAATATAGATTTTAAACTTGTCCTTTTCAAAAATATCTTCGAATGACAGTATACTGTATGTTAATTATCTCTTTCTTAGATAATTATGAACTTTTCCTTATATATTTCGAAGCAAAAATAATATTTAATTTTTTTTTCACATTTAGGAAATCTAACTTTTCTAAAGCAAAATATCTTATAAATATAAATATTTCTAAGAATATATTACGTATTATTTTATACATGTTATCTTTTCTGAACAACAAAATGCAATTTTTAAACTTTAAGGATTAATGGAAATCTCGTTTGTCTATTTCCGAAATATAAAGTCTTAATAATGATGAACAATACACATATATTAAATTACATTATAATTCTTAATATTTATAAATATACATAACAAATTTGCATGCTCCCCTAATTAAGTAAAAAGAGATTGAAATTAACACATATTCATGCACATTTATTGAAATTTTGACTTAACTACATAGATATAAAAACAGAAAATATATCTCATTAACAGTCTTTATGAATGTATTTCTAAAATAACTTTTAAACTGTGAATTAATGTTCAGGTAACTTTTGTTTGGTACTTGCAGTAGAATGAACTATTTATTTTACCAAAAATTCTCTTTTAATTACATAAAGCAAAAATAGAGCGTGCTCATACTTTTAATTCCATTAACTAAATCTTATCTAAATTTCTTAATGAAATATTTTCCAGTAAACTTGTTAATGTAAATTCTTAGAATATTTAATGAATTTAAATTCTTAAATTCTTCTAAAATAACTTTTAAAATTCTTCTAAATAATAGATTTTTTTTCGTAAAATGAGTTTTTAAGGCTTAATTAAATCTCATATCTTATTAAAAATATATTTTTTAAAGAATGTAGTATATTTTAGTTGATTGATGTTTCAGGTTGATTTTGATTTCTCAAAGTATGTTTGTTGTACGTATATTATCGTTAGAGATTTATTTTTTGAAAATAAATAAGAAACACTTACACGGAATTGTGTATCTAAACGTTTTTCACTTTTTTGAAGCATAAATTTTATAATCTTAATAAAATGAGTGAAAAGCATATCTTTACAGATGTGATAATAATACAAAAAAGAAATTGTCAAAATAAGTTGTAAGTTTCCCTAAATTAAAATAGGCGTTTATACATAAATGTGGGATTATAAATATCCTCGACTATGCAACTTAACAAACTCAGGTGTTAAATTAATCGATATCACATGGAAAAAAAAGCATAACACGAGGAACGTGGATAAATCGCAAGATATGAGGCAATCTTAGCGTGTTAGAAAGATTTAAATAAATGTAATGAGAGAAGTTGACGGTGCAGCATAGTTTTCATTACAACATGAAGGTTTACGTGGTTTAATGTACGAAATTACGAATTGTCAAATGTACGAACAGAGATCAAATGAGCACACAAACGTATCACAGTAATCCGATTACGAAAACAAATGAGTACGGTGCAAAGAGAAGAAATATCATGAATTTATCAAATGCGGAATACTACGGCAGACAAAGAACCAAGATACGTGTAATTCCAATAAGTGAGAAACTCACGAAAATAATTATCGACACCACAAGTGATGTAACTATATATAAAGAATACTGAAATAAAATAGACGCAATTGAGTTATGCCAAAAAAATGTATATATATTGACCGAATTATATGGAGAAGAAACGAATTTACTAGGATTCTTCGACCACAAAATAGTACTTGACGGCGGGCGTGAAATTAACAGATTGATTCTATGTAGTATCTATAATCTGATCTAGAATGTGACATATTGTTAGGTGTAAATGCAATATCAGGATACGAGAACAGTTACAAAAGAAGGTGACAAAATATAAAATGTCTCCAAGAAAGAAAACTCCAAGGATGAAGGCACCGTATATTGTTGTAGATATATTAAATCATTGAGGAATACTACTGAAAATTTAAAATGCGTGGCCAATGCGACAAATGAAAATGCAATAATGAAAATAACTGAAAGGTCGCTTGAGGAAGAATCTAATCCAATGAATAAGAAAAAAAAAATCTCTCTATTCTAAAAAAAAGTAACTACCGCTGTCACCGCTGCCGCCGCCGCCGGTTTTGATTTGTTTCTGACCGGAGGCCTTTCTTCGTTAATATTAACAAAAATAATGCATACAAAAATATGAAAATCGGTGGTTTTATACAGAAATGTTTGATAAACACGCTGATGCAGGCAGTTTTTAAATCGAAGAATTATTTTAATAGTTATTTAATGCTAAAGTTGGACAAAATCGTTCCACTAAAAAAGTTTTATAGCAGCAAAAACTATGCATGGCAGTGTAATCATTTTTAGATCATTTTATGGGTTAGAATTTGCCGGAGTACAGATTGCATTAATTTTTTTATTTTGACTCATTTTTTCAAGTTTTATTTCTATTTTAAATTCAAATTTTCAGCATTTCTAGAGATATTTTTTACAGATTTCAGAAAATTGTACTAATTTAAACTGTTGCCAACTGTATAAAAAGCACAAGCAATAATGTTTGCTTCAAATTAAAAATTTATTTACACGTGACTATTATAAACAGGAAAAAAACTTTCAAATTAGAATTAAATAATTACGTATACAAAGCAGGAACTTATTAAAAATTACGTCATAAAAAGTATACACGTGAATTTTAAAAGAGAAAGGATATTGTAAAATAATAAATTCATTAACATGCGTTAGAAGTCTTGGGAGAAATTACGTCATATTTACGTCACATTATAGTTATTACATAAAATGAACACAAAATAATATTGCAAAAAAGTTTAAATTTAGAAATTGCGCTAGACATTTATTTGATATTTTGAGAATTAATTTAAAATGTCTCATTTAAAAGAACTTTCTTTTCGCTTTGTTAAAAAATACCAGGAGACAAAGACTCTCTTTACTTAATTCCTTTTATATTAGCTTATTTTGAAATGTTGTTACACGTGTATACGTCATCAAGTTATTTTTATTTCGACGTTTTATTTGTGTTTTTATTAATGTTGTACGAATTTATTTGTTCTTTCGTTAGTTAAAATAAAAATTATATCAATTTGTATAATTTGGCGAGTGGTTTGGCGATTTATATAATTTGGCGAAATTGGTCGACAGGATAATCAAGTAGTACCGCAGCGGATTTGGCGTTAAAATTCCCCAATCAAAGAGAAATGAATAGAAATTCGTTTATAGGAAGATCGCCACTGTTTTTTAAATTATAATTCAATCTTTCGAAATCTTTTTAAAGCCGATTAAATTAGCGTGCATTTAGAGTCTGCGGTGTCTGGACGGGGGTTGGCGAGCGTAGCTCGTAGGGGGCCGAGCCCCCTAGTGAATTTTAAAAAAAAGAGATCTCGCGATTAGTGCAAGTAAGTGATCTGAATGAAAAACGAAAGAATGTGCATGCGAGAAAGAATTTCAAAATGAAACGACGAAAGTTGAAAAACGCATAAATGAAGAAACACGAGAACAGAAATTTATATTGTAAAAGAAAATGTAAATAAAAAAGGATTTTGTAGAAATTTAAATAATTATAATTAAAAAAAGCAAACAATACCATGTTACTCAAGATGCCATTTTGTTGAGAGACGTCAGAGATATCGTGAGGATCAAAGAATATTTTCAGACGTACAACAAATAGAAAGAAAAGGGGAATGAATTAAAAGAGCAATGATTGAATTGTGTAAAAAGCAACATATGAAAATATAAAATATAACAAGCATTAACAGACATTTTAATGGTTCTCTTAGAGATCTAAATTTATGGATTTGTAATCGTAGGCAACTTGGATAGTAGTTTTACAATACAAATAGTTTTGTTTCTAGAGGATATGAAGATAAGTGTAACAGAAGAGGTGGTAGATTTAAAGGCAGAGCAAAGCGAGGTAAAATATCCCCTATTTTCAATCGGATGACTTCAATTCTTCAGGTCAAACTTTTTGAAATTTTAAAATTTCCGTTCTATGTTCGTTATGTTGATGATGTTAATGTCTTGGTTGAAATGAATTCGGATATTAATCATATTCTCTCTATCATGAATTCCATTGATTCCTGCATTCAATTTACTTCTGAAATTGAGACCAATAACTGTCTTTTTTTCCTGGATGTCCTTGTTATTTGTTGTGAAAAAGGCTTTCAGACTACCGTCTTTCGTAAACCTTTTGTTGTCAGTCTTCCACCTCACAAATATTCTTCTCATCCAGCTAACCAGAAATTTGCTGCCTTTAATACTTTCGTTTTTCGGGCTATCAATATTTGTTCCACTCCTTAGTTATTCAGTGCTGAACTTAATTACTGCAAAGCTATTGCTTTTGATCGTGGTTATTCCTCTAATATTATTGATTCTATTTATAAGAAATTGTCGAAATCCGTCCATTCTGAAAAGCATTCTAATTCCTAATCTAATACTTCAGTTGTGCTACTTTTTTCCTAAAATCAGTCAGCAAGTTGCTAAAACCTTAAGAAAGTTTGATTTTAATGTTATTTTTTCTCCTATTAATAAAATCACTTTTTCAAATTTCAAACACCCCGTTGATCGCCTAGATAACTGGGGTATTTACCAAATCTCTTACCAGTGCGGCCTTTCTTATATTGGCCAGACTAAACGTGCTCTTAGATTTCGTTTAAAAGAGCATGAAGGTTATGTTAAAAAACAGGAACTCAAACGTTCTTCTATTCCTCAACATTCTTGGTCTTCTCAACATAGGCTTGCTTTTTCCTCAGCCATCATTATCCAGAAATGTTCTTCTAACCTTGATCTTGATTTTTGGGAAGCTTACCACATCATTAAAAATTCTCACTCAGTGACTTACCTAGTACTCCTGATTTTCCAAGTATTTGGAAAGCATTAATTTAATTTCCCCTTTTTTGGTTTCTTTTTCTCTCCTTCTCCGTTAGATGTCGCTACTTGTCCATCCAGTCGTTTCCTCTGCTTCTTTCTCATTGTTTGTTTTTCGCACCTTCGCTACCCGCATAGGGTATATAAGCCATAGCGCGTCTCTGTCTATCATTTTGTTCGGCCTTGGTTTTTTTAGCACGCTGTTCCTCTTTTCCCCTATCTTGCACTGAAGAAGAATATCGCTAGTAGATTCTAAACAGCTGTCTACTGCTTTTCATGCATTATTTGTACATTTTTAAACGTTGTTTTTTCTGCTTTTTAATGTGCCTTACGTATTTATAAAAAAAATCAAAATATATATTTTATATTCAAGGCTGGAGTAGCACAGTTGAAGTTTTATTCCAACAGAGCGAAAAATGTCCAGACCAGGGATCGAACCTGGATACTTGGCGTGCCGTGCCAATGCCTTACCTGTTAGGCTATCCGGACCGATAGCTGGCTGACATAATTCACTCTTATTAGTTGGACTTGGCTGCGAACTGCAGCGCTAGTTTCATTCATCCGAGCTATAACTATAGCATTTACATGATGAAACTACTTTAACACGGAAACTCCTGTATACCATGTCATTAGGTCATAATGAAATATATTTTATTTTCGACTAAATAACAAATTGAAATTACACACTTATTGGAGAACCACACATAACTTTTCAACAAGAGATAAATAAAATGAAGGAAAAATTACTTTGACCATTTTTTCTCTGAAAAAGAAAATTAATAAATAAAATTATAAATTGAAATAAAAGCTAAAGTAATGCATTTCATCCATTTCATTTTTCTTTCTCATTTCATGTAAAGTTCCATCTACATTTCTTTTAAATTGATCAAATTTTTATCTTACACATATTTACTGATTTCCTGAATATTCATTTAAGAGTCGTAAGAATATGTTAAAAAATAACTTTCAATTGTGTTTAAATTTATTAAAAATTTCTAGCAGATATTACTAAAAGGACATTTCTGTAATATTTTAGAAATGTCTGACATTTTAGGAAAAATTATTTTAAAGGGAAAATAAACTTTCCTTGAAGATTTAATATTTCAGCAAAATAACAGATAAGTACCAAATCAAATGTTTTTGAACGGATACTATATCAAAAATCTTAAAATTTGTTAAAATCGCAGCCTAAAAGTTGCCCTTAGGCTGTAAGAAGACAATTCAATAAATATCCTTCTCTGTTGCTACAAACCAAGTTGCAGAGCCATATACTTGATGTACGAGTTCATCGAACGTACTCGCGAAATCAATACACTGTCACAATTTAGTTCGATTTCTTCTAGTATTTCGGATGTTATCATGAAGAAAAATATGACTTTTTTTAAACTTATGTGTCCCTGTAAATAAACTATAAGAGCTGCATACTTGGTACTACTACATACTATCAATATGTTTTGCGAAATGCGGGCAGTTCGTTTGAGTATTTCGGACTTTATCGTGATGAGGAAATTTAAATTATATACATGCATATATATATATGTGTGTGTGTGTGTGTGTGTGTGTGTAAACTATTATAAATCATTACAAATTACCAACAAAAATTGAAAATGTAAAAATAATAAAGGAATTTAATCAAAATAAAAATTATGCATAAACCACCATATAAGTCTATGAAACAGATCCCCATAACAAATGCAACATGGATTAGGAAGTAGGGTAAACATAGGAAAAATAGAAGCTTGCAGATTCGAGGCAGATTCGATAGGCCCTAATTACCGTAATAACCGCACAAAAATGTGAGGTTTCATCTTTGCATTAGCCATAAGAAGCTAAAGAATGCGGTAATTACGGCTACCGCACACAATATATATATATATATATATATGTATAAATGAAGTAATTGCAATAAGTAAATTTAACAAAAAAAATCAACCTAATAAGAAGACATTGTTAAAAAGCTTATTTAAAGCATTTTAACTGTACAATGAAATTGGAAAATGACTTTTAATAAGTTAAAAGAATGTAAAATATCTAAGCTATAATTTAACTTGCATTTTAATATATTTATGACAATAAATAACTTAATTAACTGAGGTCTAAGCCTTTTATTCAATTGTCTGTAAGTAATCGTTAAACACTAAACATCCCACGGTATTAATTGATCGCAAATCCATTGCAACAAGTGTCCAATCGTTAAAGTATATTTCTTTCTGACACTCAAATAGCATATTTGCTGTATTATCAATGGATTTATTTTACAGATACAATATCTAAAGATGACTTATTTTAACAGGAATTCTTGTTATAGATTTCAATTTTGAGATCTTAGGTGGTTAAAATTGCTTCATAATTTCTGAAAAATATGCATTTTATTCAATAATGTCAGATCATAACGTAGTTTTTAATAAAAGGATCAATTTCAATTTGCTGCTACACGTTATTTTTTATCTCAAGCAAACATATATTATAAAGGACACACTGCAGTGTTTTTCATATTCATGTAAAATTTTATAAATTGCAGTTTTAGAGCTTGAATTATATATATATATATATATATATATATATATATATATATATATATTAACTTTAAATAACAAACTATTCATATATTTATTTAACACTAAATACCGTATCGAGATTTACTATCCAGTGTTTTAAAATATAATATTGTTTTCTGTAATACATGGTTGTTACAAATTTTCAAATCAACTTAAATTTTAAACGTACTTATGATAATGTCTGTAATACGTAAAGCTAGGAAGAATATAATTTATAATTATTTTACTTGTGTGTTAATTGATTTAATTATTTGCTTTATAATAAATAGACCCGCTTTATTAAAGCTTTAATTGGTCGTTGTGAGTTATATATGCTACAAAGTCGATAGTTGTATATCTATATTAATAGACTAAGGATTTAGTGAATCTGTCTCTCAGTGTACGGTTTAAGACTGTAATAGATAAGATCAGAGCTACAACACTGATCACGGAAGTACTTTAATGTGCAGCTAAAAGATTGTTTTCAAAATTCAAATTGGAATTTTCTAAATTAAATTATTTTTATAGGTTTTTGCACTAGATATTGTATTTCACTATTCTTTAATTAAGATTTCTCATAGATTCAGTTTTTACCGTACAAAATAGAATAAACAGTCTGCTTTCTGATAACGTTTATCACACAACTGTATCACAATTTACGAATTTTTAATCATTAGATAAAAAGATACAGTAGCGCTAAAAATATTCTGACAACCTTATATTCTCTCTTATTTTATTTAATATAAAAATGTAAAAGAAAATATATTCCCTACAATTGAGAACACTGTGACTGCAGTTATTCAAATGTATCAAGATTCAACTTGTTTGTTTACCGGAATTTTGATTTAAAAAATTCGGTTTATTATGGAAATATAGCTTTTTCATCTTTACAAATAAATTTGTTTTCGAATTCCGGTGTCAGTCATTAAATTCAACACTTAGCAATAGAATTGTTTTGCCCTTGAAAGGGTTATGTCGTTTTACAAATGCAACTCTAGCTTTCCTATTCTTAGTAGATAACAAACGTGTTTTTGCTGGTCTTCTGCCATGTAAACCATAGAGGTTTAGGCGTCGTTTGACTGATGAAACGTGTATTTCTATGCCGTGATTTTCTTTCAATTCATTTTTTATTATTACAGCGGACTTACAACAATCACTTGTAGATATCATTTTTATAATACAGTCAACACTGCAAGTTGTTTCTTTTTTCGGATGGCCACTTTGAGGCTTATTTTCGATGCATTTCTGTTTATTAAAAACTTTATTACATGTAATAACAAGTTGCCTAGACCCATTAAAAGAAGGAGCTAATTCTGCTTGCAGTCTACCTTTCTTAAGTGCATTTACAGCGGCTTTTCTAGAATCACTTCAGTATTTTTTATATTTCGGCATTTAAAAATAATCACAATAAGTCGATATAAACACTAATCAAAGCTACAGCGACACTGACACCTTCAACAATTAAATGCAAACTAATTGTCAAAATACTTTTGAGCTAAGGAGGAGTCATATTTCTTCGGTGACGCCGAATGTAGTATATCTTGTTGAAACTTGATACATTTGAATACATAGTGTTCTCATTGTGTGTTTGATACATAGTGTTCTCAATTATAGGGAATATATTTTCTTTTATATTTTTATATTAAATAAAGTAAGAGATAATATAAGGTTGTCAAAATAATTTTGAGCGCTACTGTATTAATTAAATAATTAAAACATGCTATTGTTTCCTTGTAATTTCGATAAATGTCAAACTGCAAACGATTATCTGGTATTTTTGCATAATGCGGAGAAAATTATAAGGAAAGCTTTTTAACATTTTCCAACATTGTTGAAAGTTTTTTTTATAAATTTGCTTTATCTATCCGTCTGTTTGTCTGCCTGTGTAGCTGTCCATATGCTGTCTAATCCGCTTAAATATACAGTTATTTTTCATTTTAGTTGACACGCAAAATAATTATGTGAGCGTACTATCTATGAGAAATACTTGCTAGCAGAGCGTTTACAATTGTTGTTTATGTTTAAAAATTATCTTAATTTTTTAACTTTATTTGTTGTGCATAAATTCTAAAGATAATATTCAGGATTAGACAAATTTTTCGAGAACATTCTCTGTTATCGAAGGCAATAGCTGATACATTTTTACAATGAACATCTTCAATGATGGAAGCATTGAGTCTTTCTATGTTTATAGTTAATGATTATTTTTTCATTCTCACAAAGAACCTTTTTGTGATAGTATATAATTATATTTATGTTATAGAAGTTATTTTATAATATATTATTTCAAAGTGTATAGAGTATAATATATAGGTATAATAATTTACAAATATACTATGTTACAGTATACATTTTGTAATTTACTTCCACCACCTTTTATAGTATATGGTGCTATATTCATTTTATAAATCTTATCTTATTACTTTGAAAATAAACGGAAACAATTTCAAGAAAATATAATTATTTCTTGATATATAATTGATAAAAAAAAATTAGTACACAATTTCTCTTTGAATGAAAACTTGCTTGAAATCAGTGGTGTTTACACTTTATATACTTATGAACCACTAAAGGTTAAGGAGTAAAAAAAATCTCTAATGGCAATTTCCCTATACTTGGTCAAGAATTAAAAATAGCATCTAACATTTTTGTCATTCGAGTAGAACGATATGCATTCAAAATATTTTCACGAAATACATTAAAAGATTAAAAAATGATACTTTATATTCATATTATGGATATAATATATGCATCTCTAATTTATCTAAATTGAGACTTTTCAACTGAAAAACTTACACGAAGTATGGACCGGAAACCAGTGGAGCAATATAATGTCCTCTGACGAATCCAGGTTTAGTTTGAAGATACAGTTTGTCGCGAAATTAGAGGCTCACAAATGGCATTTAACACTGCCGTACCCTTAGTGTCACAAATCGGTCATCTAATTGCTTTGTTATACGTGGAAGACTTCTACAGGACATCTACTAGCATTTTCCGTTAAAAAGTAGCGTTGCCACAGTCTCGAAACTGTAGATTGTCAATACGCACACCTTCGGCAACATCGGCTTTATACCGACCAGACTCATTCATACCGATAGCATGGCCACGCCTAAATTCATGCATTTTGTACGAAATTAACTTATCAAACATGATTGAAATCACCACTAGAAACAACAAAAAATTAAAAGAATCATTCATCGTCACAGTCGAACTACCTTGCAATTCACGTTTTTGTCGTCCAGTTCTCTGAAGCAGCTGATTTGATCGGTTAAAAAAGATCATAGTTATCCCCAGTTACCCGACTGAAAGAAGGGTTATGTGTTTCACGCGTATCTGTGTATGTGGATTTTTTATACCCTCGAAACATCCCAACGGCTGGATGGATTTTAATGAATGGGGTCTCTATCGATTCGTCTTAATGGCCTGATGGTTATAGGCTAGGTTTTGTTTTTATAAAATCTAAATGGCGGCC
Organism: Maratus speciosus; assembly: GCA_963932465.1. NCBI lineage: Eukaryota > Metazoa > Arthropoda > Arachnida > Araneae > Salticidae > Maratus > Maratus speciosus. The sequence goes on along the minus strand of OZ010788.1, from coordinate 408,036,785 downwards.
GTAGAATACAAAATGGCGGTATAGACAAAAAAATTACGCACCCTAGTGTGTGGCATATCATTGGATAGGTCTTCCAAAATGAAGACGATGTTTCATTGACTATTTTATAGTCAGAAGCTCCGTTAAAATAATATACAACCTGGAAGTTGTGTATGTATTGTGGATCTCTAGCTTTACTGCAACTCTAATCATCATAGACATCTATAAACCTCATCAAAAAAGTGTGTATAGATAGTAACTAACAATTAAACACAACTTAAAAGTCATCAATACAAGTAAATTAAAAAAAAATATATGTAAGTAATATAAACAAGTAATATAAAAAAAAATATTTTAAGTCAATTCTTACTTAGGTCAATAAGAGACTTTTTTTTCTTCCATTCTTCTTTCACGTTCTTCATTCTTCTTCGTGGCACTTAAAATGCCTTGATCAAGAAGAGGGCTCTCTCGGTCTTAAAATACCTTGATCAAGAAGAGGGCTCTCTCGATTATTGAAAATTAATGAATTAATATTTGAAAAAAAACTGGATTAACATCAAGTGTCATCAACTACAGGTTTAAAAAAATTTATTTGAGTTTGATTGGATGAATAATAAGTTTTTTATTAACGATTGAAAATTTGAACTAGATATATATAGCCAGAGTGGGAGCTAATAGTAGGAATTGAAAAAAAAATAGTTTCACATTGATGAGAGATAATTAATTAGTTCGCGTTTTACGCAGTCGGGTTTTTTGATTTTTAAAATTTAATTGTTTATTTACATATTATATTTTCTTATTATTCGTATGAATTCTCGGTGTTTTCCATTGAAACAAGTTTTGATAAACTTATTGATTTATTGAAATATCCAATACTTTTGGACATCAATGTACAGTAATAATTTCTTATTAAGAAATTCCATTATTTTTAATTTAAAATCCTTGTGAATAGATATTATGCCCCTAATGAAATCGCGCAAAAAAGAAGGTTTATTTGAAATATAAATATTACTCTCTAAAGAATGCGTTTATTAAAACACAAGAGAATTGTTTGATATTATATATCATTAAAGCGTTCTTAGTACATCGACTGTTTCAAAGTTAACCCTTAGGCTTCGACGAAATATTGATAAAAATGAATTAAAAACGTATCCATTGAAAAGCCAGAATACTTTAATTAGTTACTTTGTACTTAGACAAAAATTATAGATTAATGTTATTCTAAAATGCTTCTGACGATATTCTAATATTAAAATATTTAAACTATCACTTATTCGAAAAATCATAATCTCAAATTTTAGATTTAATTCAGAAACGTATATTTATATTATTTGCCAATCAATTTCGCAAAAATATCTTTTTATGAATAGGAAAGAAAACTATGACTAAGTGTTGAAATCCTGTCTTTTACCTCATTAAAAAATTCTTTCTATCTAAAAGCATCAGTTTTATTATTATTATTATTATTATTATTATTATTATTATTATTATTATTATTATTATTAAAATCTCGAATCATAATGTTTAAAATAGAAATGCACTGAAATTTATTTTCTTTAAAAATGAGCTCTTCGTGAAATAGATGCAAAATTACAAATAAGCATATTTTCAACACTTATATTAGGTATTATTTTATAAACAATTGCCACTTTATGCAAGGTAAATATTAAAATTATTCCCTTTTTTATGATAGTGATGATTTTTGAGCAACAGTAAATTTGTAACGAGTATCTCTAAAATATAATCAAAGAACACACAAAAGAAAAGTTACTGAACGTCTTCAAATAAATGGCTGCTACCTATATATGTTAATTCTGATAAGGAAAAAAAATATATACATATATATAAAATAAAAAAAAGATTCAATGGACTCGGGGATTAATAATAAGCTTATTATGTGCAATATGACATTTTAAGACAACGATCTCTTATTGAAGAGGCAGTATTAAATAAATTACTCAATATTTACGACAAATATATTCAAAATCATATCTTCAATGTAGAGAGTATCTCATGAAGTCAGTTTACATTTCAAATTCTACAAAATTAACACATTGTTGTATCGAAATTCAATTTTCGCGTTAAGACCTATCATTGATTCGGTGTTGTGTAGACAAAACAAAAGATATTTTAAAGAAAACAATAAACAATTTCAGATTTCAAATATTCATAAAACTTTAACGAATTGCCGTACAGTTAACATCATAAGGCATCTCAATAAGTTGGATTTTTCTGGAAAAACAAAACAAATAATTAAAATGGTGCCATAAGGTAAATGCACCTATAGAGGGCTACGTACCAGAAGCGGACCACTGATTTTTAAAGTTTAAAAACAAGCGCAAAATGTATTTTTTGAAAAACGACTGAAATAAATCTGATTAACTAGCATCTTTAAATTCTAACTTTCTCCAAAACAGTTTGAAATAAATTTATTTTCTGTTGGCATATTTCTTTATTTTCTAGTTTATCTTCAAAAATAGATTTTTAGCCAATTCTTAGAGATTTCATTAGCAGAAATGTTTTTATTTAAAACGTTGTTTCTCTAATATTATTTTTTATTTTAAACTGAACTATTCTTATTAATAAAAGGACTCATTACACTGTGTTACAATATGTAATGCGACCGTGGGATATGTAAACTGGAACGAAAATTCGAAAAGAAATATTTAAATCTAATCGAAATAAATTCAATTTACATCTCCCAAAATCGCACTACGGCCGTAAGGTATAGTGGCGAAGTAATATGCGTCGTAACTAAATTGAATTAAAGATAATAAATTTTTAAAATAAATAAGTACAAAATGTAATTACTCACTCCTTGAAACGTTGTAGGTATGAAACATAAAATGAAACAATATTGCTAAACCAATTACTTTATTTTTATAAAAATATATTTAATCGTTCAGAATCCTTGCAACAGATATATGCATTTATAAAAATATATTCATATTGAAAATTATTTGACATAGATTTATCTTGAAATATCATTGCATATTCTTAATAGTAGTAAAATTATTTAAGATAACAGATGATTATTTTCCAATATTAAATTACTGACGCATAATACGATGGTGTAATGGTGATGAATCAGTCTCAAGGTCTTTCAATCCATATTATTTGTGAGAAACAGTCATTAGAGTTCGAGAAATCGATCAAAAAATTATATTATGATAAAATGTTATTAATAACTCCAAAAACACTTGAACGACATTAATGTGATGATATCGAAACTTGGTGATACGCCAAATAATGAGATTCACTATGCGAGTTCAAATCCATTCGAAGTTAAGTGGTGATTGGAAATCACAAGTAAATTCTATGAATCATGATGAAGGGTGGAAGAGGCAGGAAAATACTGTTGAAATTTGGAAAATGCTTTCGTCGGGCTGAAACTATCAAAAATTAATTTACGTCGGGTAGTTGGGAATCAAGATGCTCACACTGGAAATCACCATCAGTATTCCTGAAATTTCATGCAGGATGAAAATTCATTTCTTTAAAGCAATTTTGAGATATTCCGGAGAAATGAAGTCTACGAAGATAATTCTGTGAGTTTCACAAAAATAAAGATTTTTTTGTAAAAACTGTTGAAGAATATATTTAATTGATTTTCATCTTGAATCAAAGGTTATTAATGGGAAACGGCCGCACTTTGGGCCAAGGGCCCAACGGCAAAAACGATAAAAATTCCGTATCAGAAAAACAATGTTGTTTTTAGACAACACTTACGAATTCTCCTCTCTTTTTTAAACGCCTGCCGAAATCGGGATTACGCTCTCGGCGGAATAGCCAATCAGAAAACTCCAAAGGCCGGAATATCCATAATGAATCGATTGAAAATGTTTTAGCGGCGGAATAATCACCGTGGAATGGCAACACTTTTATGAAGCGGGAGTAAAGGAATGTTAGCGTCCTGTGAGTTCTTGTGACGTCAAATGGAATTTCCGGTGTGTACCGAGATAAGAGCATTTTCTGAGCTAAAAAGATTCCTTTTTTGAGACACGGAGTGAATAGAAAACCATTAAAATGAGGAGAAGTGTAGGAATTATAATCTCGTTTCTCTGGAAAACTATTTTAGCAATTATTCTGAAACTTTACCAGAGGAATACGAAAAAAAAAATAAAATGGAATAAATTTAATTTCAAATTAAAATAATTAAGGCTAAAGATTTAGAATTTAATATTTAAACTTAGTAAAATTTGCTGTCAAGTTGAAAGATGGTAATTTGAAGTAGTTTATTAAAATAAACAAATTTAAATTTATGTAAATTTTAAGTGAGGAATGTTATGTAAAGCTTTTACAACATAACACAATAAATAAAAACAAGAACGGTTGATCAGTGTATACAATATATTAAAAAATCTTCAATTAAAATAACATACTACTCACAGTATTGTTTGTATGACACATTGTTTGTATCACAGTCACAATTTGTATTTTACTGTTTTATATTACTTGAAGATTTTTTAATATAATTTATACGCTGATTATCCGTTCTTATTTTTATTTAAACTATTCTTGATGTACTCTATTTCTTTGTAAATAATTTGTTGAATAACCCAAAAAGTGAAAGATTCATGCATCAGAAATTTACCTGCCTACTACTGGAGCATAGAGGAAGGTAGTATTTTATATTTTCCATATTTTACGAAGAATAAATCTGGAATCTTTGAATGGTTATTCTGATAGATGAAGTTGAGGACTAAGATAAATAAAAAAAAATATTTTAGAATTCACCAACACTTTAATAATAATTAGATAAATGTTTTTAAGTGGCCCACTACTGATGCGTTTACCTTAACCTTGTTCAAATTAAGAAAAAAAGTCATAAATGATTAATTATTGGCCATATCAAAACGCATTGTGCACAATAAGACTACTCAAATTGTCGTCATTTTAATAGAAAAATTTAGCTCAAAGAATTTGTTTCCTTTGCCAAACAAAATTCGACAATTAGCAAACCTTATTGTGCACACCGATCTTCGATACAACTTGCTGTTTATCCATGGACTTTGTGAAATGTTAAGGAACTCCTGGGGTACATGTGTACTAAATATGATTGAGTAGGAATTATTTATTCTTGTTATTCGTTGACTCCTAAAAAAATTTCTTCCAGAAATTTAACCCTCCGCCTGCCAGACGGGTCCAATTTACAAGACAGGAAAAGCGGAATTAGCTTAAACACAGTAAAATTCAGGAGAATGTGACAAAGTTAAAAAATTGGATTGTAAGCTCGTATTTTAAGATCTAAATTCGTAAAAATTTACAAAAATTTTAAAAGAATACCGAATAAAAAGAAATGAGTTTTAACTGCTCTTAGATGCATAATTTAAATTTTTGTACGCTGTTTTTTCGTAAGTCGAGGATTAAATGCAATTGAGAGTGATATTCGAGAATGCAAATAAATGATTAAGATCAGAATCAAATTTTATAATATAATAAAAAATTACTGTTAAATGGTTCCTGCTATAAAAGTTACTCCTTGTATTTTTCTGTTTATAAGAATACACTGCAAGTACAATACAGTACACTTTAAAAAAATAGACTACATTACATAGTATATTGACAACTTTTTTAAATATTAAAAAAAAAGAAATACAAACAGAACACTAATTTTTTGGGGGAAACTTTGGATGATTTGAGATTGAGGAGAATGGTCGATATTTACATTCTTTTTTTAGATCTTTAAGGTCAGTTAACTGAATGTTTTTTAACTTAAATACACATAAAGTGGGTTAGCAAAAGGACTATACTGCTATATACATATACATATTTCGTAAATACTTGTACATACTGCATATTTCGAACTATATACATATTTCGTACACATTTAAAAGACAAACAAAATAAGACAAGTACTAAAATCAAAAAACTTATGAATTTCAATAACCCTGTATCTCGTGTATATGTGCCTTAATATATAAATAAATTGGTCGCTTTTATTACTTTTCCCCGTTTAGTTGCTTAGGCGAAACGTTTTTACGTTCAAGAATCAAATTTATGTTCGACGCTTAACTAAATTTTTATCTTTTTTCATTTCCTATAAAAGAAATGGGACGTTCTAGATCAAAGGTTCTACTTTATAACAGAAATATGTTTTTAAATTCTTAATTTCTAAAATGAAAAAAAGTTTCCTTTCAAAATTGTTACTGCAAAAATGTTTTTCCAAACGTTTAACTACCAATTACATAGCAGAACTCTTTTACACAAAATTTCGCTATTAATGAACTGTTTTCAATATTAGAAACAATGTAGATTAGATGCTAAACCAATTACAGTTTTTTTTATTAATATTCGAGCAATTCTTTAATGTTCAAAATTTTACTTTTTACTGAACAGATTATTATTAGATATACATTTCCTGTAAAAAATTTAATACATAAAATAATATCCACATGCTCAATGCTCATGCGATAACAGTGTTTTCGTATTGCTAGGGAAAAAAACATTTAAGAGGATCATGAATTGAAATTAGAACAATTCTCCCCTCTGGATTATTGCCAAAGCAGAAATGTTAGAAACATTATCTGTTTTGGCAGGAATGGCTAATAATTTTTCATATCTGGTAATATAATAGCTGCATTTCCGTATAACTTCTGGAAAACAAGGTTAAAGTACTTTTTCGGAGGAGTAATACGTGAATGTGAGAAAAATATTGCTGAATAAATTTTTTTACTTTAGTGAAATAATAAAATGAAGTTGCTTACAAATTATTATTGGCACCCTTCATATTATTTGTAATGTGCTTTAGAAACGTGTTGCAAGCAAATGCTATAATCTTTAATCAAGCATTATTTACTTTATTTGGTTTTGATACCAATTTTCTGTTACAAATATATTGTTTTAAACAAATTTCATCCACTTTGTATGTCGAACGTATTTTTAAGAACCAGTAGAAATAAACGTTGTATTTATCTGTCCTGAATTTGAAAGAAGCTCATGATATAAACTTCTGTTATGCATTCAGTACATACAATTTCTGAAAATGCTTTGTAATATAAAAAAAGATAAATTTTTTGCAAAGTTTATAAAACTTGAATGGAGTTTCGTATTTGAAAAGTAAATATAAGAAAATTACTCTTTAAAAATGAAAAATGAATTCAAGCTTATATTTCAAAAGAATGTACATCTAAATAGGTATAGTTTTTTCAAGCAGAAAATTATATTAATTATTTAGAACGCCTGCATTAAATAAGCTCTTAATATGAAGTTTTTAATATTTTTATTAGTATGACATATAAATTTAAACTCTCTAGGTAGTGCATATTTTTTACCGACACCTAACAAACAATAAAACGAATTCCTAAAACGTTTTTGTTTAAATTTTCAAAAGACCTATCATTGAAATTTATAGTACATGTTACAAAAGTCTTTATATAATGAAATATGTTTAGTAATTTTTATTTTTATCAAGAACTTTAAAATTAATTAAAGATAGTTTCGTACTAAGAAAAGACCTTTAAAATAAACATTTTTTTTTATATTTAAACTAAAATGTAATCTCAGATTTATTTGAAAAGTTTTATCAATAACACAGATGCATATCAATTAAAATAAGTTATGTATTGAATAATTCCCTTTATTTATTATTTTAACGCTATTTAAAGTCTAACTTAAATACATTTAGCTCGCTTTTCCAGAGTATTTTATTTAAATATCCATAATTACTTCCTTTTAAAGCTGATTTCTGTTTTTACCTCATTTATGTGTGTTTACTTAATGAAAAGTTTAACGCTGAAAAAAAAGGGAAAAAAGAAAGCTTAAAGTCGCATATCAGTATATTTACTTCTTTAAAAAATCTGATGGATTGAGCTATTAATTGAGTATCTTCTACTTAGATATGTTTCGTATTGGCTTTTTATAGCTATACAAAATACCATATAAATGAATACATATCTTTAATTGATATTATGATGATATTATGCAACATTTACAAGTAGTAGTCATAACAAATAAAATGTATTTCTCACTATTGTTATTTTAAGGTAACTTAAATAGCTACTACATCTGATTAAGGAATATAGACTAAAAATTTTCTACTAACGCTGAAATATGTCCATTGTTTATCTAGAGCGAAAATGGTAGAAATACCATATAGAATTCAGCATCCATCATATCTTTGCACCTCCAATTAATGGCAGCAGCTTTGGCATTGAATTTTCCACGTTGATTTCAATCATTAGCTGTGACATTGTCCCGCAAAATTGGGATAAGTTTCAAGGAGACCCTAAACAGTGCAACAGGCAAACAGAAAATGTAGGACGGAATACTGTATCATTCACATTGTTTTATAACAATGTATTTCACCTTTGCTCTGAATAAAATATAAAATATATGTTAACTTATTGCCTTCTGAGACCCTGCGTCCGTTATAATGGATGTTTTGGTTTAAAGTACTAATCACATTAAATATTTCTTTAGAAGCAAGTCCTGCTGCTTCAATACAATATCTACTTAAAAGATTACTTTTAAGTTTTTAGAAACTGGCAACAGCCTCTCGATTGTTTATAATATGGCGAAGTGGGTAAATCGACGTGGTATTCAACCAGGTGCTAGCAAGCTTCAATTTTTCTTTCTTATTTTGTATTATTTTTAAGTACACCTTAGATTGTTTGAGTTAAATTTAATGTTTTTATTGTTCCCTAGTTAGTTTGTAACTATAATTTTGATATATTAATTGCTTAAAGCTGAATTAAAAAGAATCCATTAAAATTGATGTTGGGTTTTACTTGAGTAAAGTTATAGTTTTAACATTATTTTTGGTTTTAATGATGTGCTATATTTCCAAGTATTTGATGTTTATTTTATCTCTCTGCAATGTTTTATTTATTTTTTAAAAAAGCGATAGCAAATATTACACATTTTTCTCTTTTATTTTAGCCAAACTATTAATAGCCTTAGAAGCATTAGAACCAATAGCAAATGGGGATGGCTGTGATCTTGATTTGACTGATTCTATTGATGAGGATTTTAATGTTAATAAAATTTATGAAGATTCTTCTGATGCTGAAAATAAGGCTACTAAAGAAACAGAGAATAATTTAGCTGATGGGTCAGTTAGCCAAACTAATGTATGTGAAATAGCGAAATATCAAAAGCCCACTGTGATTTAGAAGAGATCATTTTAGTAACTTCAAGTTATAAATTCTGTACATATAAAGTTTTTTTAATACGTAAATTAAAATAGTTATTTCGGCTAACATTTCCTTTTGTTAGAAATTATTAAATATAAACAAAAACTTTAAATTAATGCGCATAAAATTCAAACCACAAGATTATTTAAAAAATTACATTGATAATAATATATATTGAAAAGAAAACTAAATTTAGATGTACAAGTTTCAATATGTGTTTGTGTAATATCAGTGAAAGAAAATGTTTCAAAGATTTTCATTTAGATTAAATATGTGTAAAATAATAATTCAGTGTTGTTCATTAAATTAATAATAAATATATATATGTTTAAATTTATTGTTAATTTAGTGCTCTTCAGCTTCACTTTACATGTGAAACGTTGAATAGAACTGTGTTTACATTTCATGATATTTAAGACATCAACATCCGTTAAAATGGTAATGATACTTAATACATTTAAAGCATAAAAAATTTAAAAATATTTAAAAAGTAATATTTTTTTTTATCATTTTGATGAAAATAAAGTAGTAAAGACAAAGTGTGTTAAATTTCCTTGGGTCTCAGGAGGATAAGACATCCTGTACCTAAAGAAATCCCATAAGGTAAGAGTTTATGGTTAGTTTTCTCTACTTTATTAACATTATGCTTCATTCGGTTCGTTAAGTTCAGTAAGTTCATTTATATATATAACTATTTTTTAACGTATTTATAGTCCAGACGAATTCAAAATGACATTACTCTTTGATTAAAGATGTCGTATTTTTTCTGCCGCTCATTGCCAGATAGCATAATAATTTAGTTATTAGCGTAATTTCATCATTTTTAATAAACAAATTAAAGAAATTAAAGATATAATTTACAGTTGTAAAGTACGCATTTTTTCTATATATCAATAATTTAGAACATAGAAAAACGAATTGTCATTTTTAAACTGAAGTAGATATATGTTTGTGATTGGAAAAGGAAATGTTTTTTCATTCGTATAGTTAAATTTTTCTTGAAACGAAATTTCTAATTAAGGAACAAAAATTAAGGTAGGAGAAGCTTGTATTATAAAATTAAAATAAAATTATCAAACAAATAATATAGCGTTAAAATTTGAATTTTTCATGCTACAATAAAAATAAATAAATTTTGAGGATATCTTGAAAAAACTCGTTTTAAAAGTGATTCATTTGAAAAATATTGATTATAAAATAATTGATTTGAAAAATAACCTGGTAACACATACAGCGTTATATTATTAAATTAACGACTTTTGCATTCGAGTTAAATCTATAACCAATATAAAAGCAGTCAGCAACAATCTCCTATATGACTTCTTCATTTTATCTGCAATTTCCCTCTTTCCTAATTATACTTTCTTCCTGAATTGTAATAAAAAATATCTTAAGAAAATGAGATTGTTTGTGTTTATCTAGTAAATAATTCATATTTGATTTCTTAAACTTATTCGATTACAGAATAAATAGTTTATGCTTTTTCAGAAATCGTATAAAAACATTAGTAACTTTTTCTTATATTTTTAGTTTTCATTCATAAAAATCTTCTTTAAAACCTTGTAAAATGTAGTGAAATATTTTACATAAAATCTTATTTTCTAAATTCCTCATGCATGAAAAAAAATCTAGCTTTACCTAAGATCATTTCAGTTAATTTTTGAAAAAACGGTTTACAACTATTTCAAATGAAACTCAAATTTCAAAGTACAAAGTAATTGCTTAAAAGGCGCAAAGGCCAATACAGTGAAAAAGATTCCAAGCCGGGACTCGAACCCGGGCCATCAGTAGAGCGCACTGGCGTTCTACCGATTAAACCACTTGGAACGATACGCAGCACGGAAAATTACTCACTATTATATATTGGCAAGGCTACAAACGCAGCACAAGATGGAATATTCAACGTGAGCCACCGAACTGGGGCAAACACGGAACATAATTAAATCCAGCATCGATAGAAACTATATTAATACATGGAAATTATTCCAGAGGGAAACATTCGCCTTGCATACAATATTTCAAATGAAAATCAAATTTCAAAGTACAAAGTAATTGCTTAAAAGGCGCGAAGACCAACATAGTGAAAAAGATTCCAAGCCGGGACTCGAACCCGGGCCATCAGTATAGCGCACTGACGTTCTACCGACTAAACCACTTGGAACGATACCTTGGAACGAAAATTTCTCACTATTATATGTTGGCAAGGCTACAAACGCAGCACAAGATGGAATATTCAACGTGAGCCACCGAACTGGGGCAAACACGGATCATAATTAAATTGGGGCTAAACGAATTGGGGTGATTCTGTCAACGGGAAGGTCTCCCATCATTTGTTGACAAGCTTGAGACTTAAGGCGTTTGCAAAGCACACATTTATGGAGCTCTTGTCGTACAGTAGAACGACCGTTGATAAACCAGTACTGTTGGCGTATTATTGCAAATACTAGCTGTGTACCTGCATGTAGATGTTGCTCATGGACATGTTTTATCAATAACTTAGTAATAACGTGATTTTTCGGAAGTAGCATAGGATACTTTCTATCAAAACTTAACGGCTGATGATGTGACAAACGTCCACCAACTCGAATAATATCACTCGAATCTAAAAACAAATTTAATGATAATAATTTGCTATTACTTGGTAAAGGTTTTCTTTCTTTTAATAATTTAAGCTCGGTATAGAATTCAGAAATTTGTACTAATTTCACAATACATTGAACAGAATCAGAGATTTCTTGTGCACTCAGATTTCCAGATTTTTTTTGTAGCACTATGCCTAGCATTATAGACGAATCTAAGACACCACGCTGTGACTCTTGATAGCTTAGAGAACTTGGAGAACTTAAGAATAAAGTCTGCAAGGGCAATTACTTGAGTTGCGTTGCTGATAGATTGAATTGCAGGATTTAACTCAGATATTGGAGGATTGTACAAAGGTATTGGGATTGGTTCATTTGATAGCAGCCATGGAGGCCCATGCCACCATAGCGAGATAAAGAAGCTTTCGTGGTGGAATACACCTAGAAACTGAATCTGCAGGATTTAGAATACCTGGGATATGATTCCACTCACATGAAGTCATTAAAAATTGGATTTGACACACTCGATTTAGAACAAATTGATTTCCTTTTAATGGAGGTGATTTTAACCAGCTGAGAACGATCTGGGAATCTGTCCACAGATAAATATTGTCGAAGTTTATTGGTAAAGTATCGATAATGACTGAGCATAACTTGGCTAGTAAAAGAGCAGAACAAAGCTCAATACGTGGCAGTGTTTGAGGTTTTATAAGATTTACTTTAGTTTTAGCTACAATCAAATTGACAAATACTTCGTCAGGAGTAATAACACGTAAATAAGTAACAGCAGCATAAATTTTACCTGAGCCATCACAAAAGCCATGTAACTGAATTTGGACATCATTTTGATTATAAGAATTAATATATCTGCGTATTTCAATAGACTTTAACAAACGAATTTCTGATAAAAACTCATTCCAAACCTGTAGTATGGAGTCTGGGATTTCTTCATCCCATGAAATCTTATCTTTCCAAAGATCTTGCAACATGATCTTTAATCTTGTTGTAGTAGGAGCTAGGAAACCCAAGGGGTCAAATATTGTAGCCACTACTGATAACAAATCCCTTTTTGTTTTTACTTCTTTAAAATCATTAAAACGAATTTGTAAAAGTTCTCTGGAAGAATCCCAAAGTAGTCCGAGGACTTTAACGGTATCATCTTCCTGAATTACATTTTGCGATGAAGCCTTCATTTCATCTGGTAAATGAGTTATTACTTCTGGATCATTACAAGTCCACTTTCGTAGATTAAAACCTCCGCTTTTCATAACTTCGATTAATTCAGTTACCAAAATTTGGGCATTTTCCTTTGAATCCGAACCGGAAAGTACAGCATCTACGTACGTACTTTTCCAAATTATCTGAGGGGCTTCTTTATGATTTTGCTCATTGTCATTTGAAAATTGGTGTAATGTCCTAATCGCCAAAAATGGAGCGCAAGAAGTACCGTATTTAACGGTCAACAGCCTGTATGTTTTAATAATTTCATCTGAATTCAATCTCCAAGAATGCGGTAATAGTCTACATGATTTTGATTGACGAGAATTTGCCTAAACATTTTCTCGATATCAGAACTAAAGGCGATTGGATGCATTCTGAACCTTAACAGTAGAGGAAAGATTTCTGGTTGCAATTTTGGACCTATTAGATAATCATTCAAGGAGTGGCCTTCTGAACCAAGAGCAGATGCGTCAAATACCACTCTTAGCCGAGTTGTAGAACTATCTTCTTTTAACACCCCGTGACGTGGAAGATAAAAATTATCAGGATTTGAAATTTCTGAATCTGGTACAAGTTCCATGTGCCCTAAGTTGATATACTCGTGCATGAAGGATAAATACTGCTCTTTTGCAAGGGTTTTTCTTGAAGTTTTTTCTCCAAGAAGTAGAAACTTTTTAAGGCTTGAGATTTGGAGCTTCCTAGAACAGGTTTAGATTAAAAGGGTAGATTTGCAATATATCTTCCAGATTCTGAACGTGAAACTGTTTTCGCATAGTTATCTTCAACTAGAGAAATTGGATCAGAAGTAGGAACCAATTCAAGTTCCCAAAATTTTTGTAGTTGAGAACTTATCTGTGTAGTGACATGGCAACTAACAGATGAATTTTGATTTGAATCATTCAAATAAATGATCCCCGAAAGAATCCAACCCAGTCTAGAATTAACAGCACTCGGTGATCCTTTAAGTCCGAGAATTGACTCCCCTATTATGATGTTGGCAAATAAATCTGCGCCTATAAGTATATCAATAGGATTGGACAAATGAAAATTAGGATCCGCAAGGTTCAATCCTTCAATGTGTGGCCAATATTTAGTTGTAATCAAAAAATTTGGTAAATTGGTTGTAATCTGATTAACAACTAATGCATCGAAGTGAAAAGTTTCATTATTGAAATGTGGAGAGAATGTCAAGGAAACTTCCTGAAGAGACGTTTCTGCGACTAAATTATTTATTCATGATATTTTATGATTTGTAAGCCTTGATGGAAGACCTAGTTTTTTGCAACAAGCTTTAGAAAGTAAACTTTTCTGAGAAGCACTATCTATCATAGCTCTACAAGGTATGAATTTTCCCGATTTAGATTTCACATTTATAATGGTAGTAGCCAACATGGTTTGAGAATTTTCATTGATAGACTGAGAACTTAAACAGTTAGATTCATTAGAATTAACAACAGCATTTGGTGTTGTAACACGATCTTGTTGCCTGAACGTATTCTGTGACGCAGGGGTAGCCTGATCACGATGAAGGAGTGTATGAAGTTTAGAGTTCAATATTTACATGTGGCAGTAATAAGGCAATTTGCGACAAAGTGATTTGATCGTAAACTGTTGGTGCAAAGCTTTTTAGATTTAACTAATTGCGAACGTTGATCAACAGATAATTTTGAAATTGCTGGGCATTTATGAAGTGGGTGGGATTCATTACTTTGTGCACATGAAAGATTTGACGATTTATTAACACTATCCATCACGACTGCATTGGCGACAAATTTTCTTGAAAAATGTTGAGACTTACTTTCATATTTTTGATTAGATTTGGATTGACTTTTAAAAAATTCACTATTACAGCTCTGCAAACTACAAGCCTGTTTTTCGAGAAATGTCATCAACATTTCATAAGTTGGAAACGAATTATATTTAAGGATGATTCCCATTGCTTTTTTAAGGATTCATAAAATTTCGCCTGTAAAATATACACTAAAATGAAATCAACAAATTCATTAAATTCAATTTCAAAGATTTTAAATTTTGAATCACTTCATTGCACGTATCCAATAGATCAATATAGTTTTCTGCGTGGGCGATTTCAATGGTTTGGCATTAACAAATTTAGACAGCAATGAATATGCCAAATTCTTACGATTATCATATCTATTAACTAGAGTTTCCCAAGCTTCTTTACAATTTTCACCAGATATTGAGAAACCAGAAATTAATTTAGAAGGATATTTCTTAACACTAGCTATTAAATAAGAAAATTTCCACTGATCTGAAAGAGATTCAATTTTATGAATTGCAGTTAAGAATGTCTCTTTAAAAGTTAACCATTGAGTGACATCACCATAAAATATGGGTAACTCAAACTTCGGAAGCTTTAGAGCGTTATTATTAACTCCTATATTTCAGCTATTATTAGCTCCTCTTTGCTTTTCTTGTGATTTTACGCCTTGATTTCTAAAAATTGTTCAATTTTAACTAAATCATCAACATCAATATCTTCAGCTTCAGTAAAGGACTCGTATAAAGAATTTACACTTTCTCCAGCTACGCCAAAATAAGATTTTTTAAATCATTCTCTAAACTTATCAATTTAGCCTTTAGCTTCTCGATTAATTTTAAATTTTTATTTTCAATTGGCTCAGTAACCTGAGCACTATATCTCTTTATTTCTTTAAGAGTAAAAAGAAATTTCGATTCTGATGCAGTTTCTGCTTTTGTTTTTGCCATACTATATTAATTAAATAAGATTATCACTAATTTTCTCCGGATTACGACGGACCAGGAATTATATATGTAAGATTTTAAAGTATAATATAATATAGATTGTCTTTATTGAACACAATTATTCATAAATGAAAAGAGTATCTTTGATTTCTTGACTGCGTGCCCAACTTCGTCATCGAATAAATTTATTCCAAGAAGGCGACATTGAAATAGATGAGTTAAATTAAACCAGAAAATTGTCGAATTTAAATTGGTGAGACGAGATAAAAAAAATCATACTTAAAGAATAAAGAATTTACTCAAATGATTTACGAATAACTTGTCTTTCATATTTTAATCAAATCGAATTTGACTTTCACATATTAGCTTTCAGAATCATAACATTCTAATCTTCGACACTAAGCGCAAAACAGCAGAAAAATAAAACAAATAAATTATCTAATAAAAAGAAAAAAAAATATTAATATACATAATACTTTAAAAATGACAATAAGAATTTTAAAATTAAAAAAGAGATAAAATAATATCATTTTGAATTAATTAAAGTCTTGATTTTTAAAGCAGTAAATTGCTCAGTTTAGAAAAAAGCCTTTTCAGTTTTTTAGTGCTCCCATCTACAGCGATTTGTTATTACTAAAAAGTCTTTTTGCTATTTAACAAACTGTTATATAAAATTTAACTCACCTAACAGGAACACTGATTAAAAAAAAAAAAAAAAAAAAAAAAAAAAAAAAAAAAACGCAAGCTGAAAATGAGCAAGATGCCTCTTAAGAATGAATACTAATGTCAACTTTATTAATGTTTTCATGATTCGTACGAGCTACAATAGCGGGAAAATCGCTAACACCAGCAAAATAAGTATGAATTTCGATGTGCTTTTTGGTTTAAAATAGGGTAGAAATAAAAAATAAATCAATTTTTTGTGTAAGACTATTCTCTCTAAGTAATAATATTTCTACATTACAACTGTCTGCCAAATGCAGTAAATGATGAACTTTTCTGGTCAGAAATTCAATTTTGAAGCAGGACTTCATTCCCCCATGAAGAATGAACAAATAATTGTTCTGAGTCTTAAAAGAATATTAAAAAGAAGGGAGAGTTAAGCACCAGACGCCTCTCTCCAAGATTTATAACTGAGCCATGGAGAAGAAGATGCATAGAAGGAAACCCTTTTCCTTTATTTCTTTAAATTCAGGCATATTAACAAGCTTCTTATTGCTCTGTTAAAATGAAAAGTGTACGTGCAATTTATAGCTTGAAGATTGTAGTGGCTATTGCAGTGTCAGTCGAGATTTGACGTAAAAAAATGAAGCGATGGATCATTTTCATGACTTCATTTCGTTCATGGTGTTTTGAATTACTAGCAATCGCACTATTTTTATAAAAAAATGTAATTAATGCGACCACCACCGCTGTAAATGATTTTTTTGTGACTCAGTGTCTTTCTTCGTTACTATTAAGAAAACTACTGCATACAAAAACACAAAATAGGTAGTATTATAGAGAAATGTTTAATAAATATTTCATGCAGACAGTTTTTAAATCGAATAATTATTTAAAGCGATTTTTAATGTTAAAGTTGTTCAGTAGTTCCATCAAAAAGTTTTATTGAAGCAAATACTATACATAGGAAGTTAATAATTTTTTATACGGATTAGAAGCTCCCGGTGTGCGGATTTCATTTATTTTTTTTTTTTATTTAACTAACAGCACAAGGAATAATATTTCCTTCAAATTAAACAAAAATATGTATACATCACTATTATAAATAAGAAAAAACTTTCAAATTAGAATTAAATGATTACGTATTAAAAGCAGGAAAATATTGAAAATTACGTAATAAAAACTATATTTACACGTGAATTTTATAAGAGAAAGAAAATTTTAAAATAATATATACAGTAGTATGCTTTAAAAGACGTAAATGGAGGAAATTACGTGATATTTAAAATAGCTAAATAATAATATTTCCAAGCAGTTTAAATTAAAAAATACATTGACACGACATATTTATTTCACATTTCTAGATGAACTTTTAAACTATTGTTTCCAATTCTAAGGCAGCGTAAATAAAAATATTCCCTTTCTAGAAACAAAAGTATTTACACATGATTTTTAAAAGAGAAAGAAAGTTTTGAATTTATAAATACATTAATATGCGTTGAAAGAGGCAAATGGGGGGAATTACGTCATGTTTAAAATGGCGAAATAATAATAATATTACTAAACAGTTTAAATATAAAAATTTATTCACACCGCACTTTTAGTTCATATTCCTAGATGATCTTTTAAAACATTGTTGCTAATTCTAAGGCAGCGCAAAGAAAAATATTTCGTTTCTAGCAACAGAAGTATTTTCTAATAAATATTAAAAAGAAAATGGAAACATTAAAATAATAAATTTAATATGCTTTACAAGCAGTAAATAAGAGAAATTACGCCATATTTAAACTGACCAAATAATAATACAATAATTCCTCGGCTCACGTGAGCAACTCGTTACAATACGAACCACGTAAGTCAAAAACGAAGTAAGTCGAGGTACATTTAGAGGAGCAAAAAAGGACAAGTAATAAACATTCACTAAAATATAATGAACATATTTTAATGTATTTAGGGATTATGTTACGTACATTTAACATTAGCAAAAAAATTCGTTTGCAAAACAACAATTTGGAATAAATCAATAAGTTGTTAACTTATACTTTATTGTTCTTCTAGCTGTCCCGTTGGAGTATTTGATCATGTGAAAAGATCTTGCAATGAAATTTGAAACAACAATTTTTTCTTTTATTTCTCTTAGAAGCTCCTTGTAACAACAGAGTGAATTTTCTAATATTTTTCTAGTCGTTGCTACATTTTGCTCGTTTGAATCAATATTTTCAAGAAGTGCCATTCCAGCTTCAATGAGTTTTAGTCCTTCGGTTAACTTTGCAACCGTCATAATCTTCCTCATTCCCCCTAGGCTAAAAATATTTATATCTTTCTTGGAAAGTACTTTGTTTCTTTAATTCGATAAGTTCGTCGATGGTTAAATCCGGATCAGGAGAATTTATGAAGTCAACATATATAGCATCCATCTCTAGGTTGAATTTTCTTCTATTTTTCACAATTTCAACAATTGGGAGAAATGCAGAATCACAATTTTCAGCCGTTTTCTTAGTCTCTGCGAAAGAAAAGGGCACAGTCTTTTCCAGGCATCTCTCATTGTTTTTTGCCGAACTTCATCCCATGAATTCCCTATGAGCTATGACTGTGACTGCATCTGAGAGGTTAAATTTCTTTCCAAAAGTCTTCAAAAAAGTTCAAAGTGCGTCTTGATTAAGGAATTTTTTTTTCCCGGGCAGACGACGTAAATGGGGTGTGACGTGTTACGTAAGTCGGGGAACTACTGTATGGCAAAACAAATTAAATTAAAAAATATATCTACTAGAGACATTTATTTCATATTTTGAGATGATCTTTTAAACTATTGTTGTGAGTTCTAAGGCAGTGCAAATAATTTTTCCTTTCTAACAACAAAAGTGTTTATACGTGAATGTTAAAAAGAGAGAGAATTTTGGAGAAAATTACGTCAGTTTTAAAATGATACATTTAAAATGTCGTTTTTTAATCCATACTTATAGCTTTGTTAAAAAATACCAGGAGATAAAAGGTCTGTTTGCTTACTTAATTTATATTAGCTTATTTTCAAATGTTTAACTGATCTTATTTAATTAAAGACTGAAACAACCATTGGATCTCTTAACAGCAGCTAATTCGACCTTAAAATTCCCAAATCAAAGGAAAATGAATGGAAACCAATTGAAGAAGAAAGAAAAATCCATTACTTCGTAAATTCACAAGATATCAAATCCGCATGCATTTATTATATATCTTCTTAATCTTATCTACAACTTTCACATTGACAAGTTTTAGATAAGACCAATTCTTACAGCAAAAACAAATTAAAAATGCATAGAGCCTGAGGAAAAAAAATATCGTTTCAAGATTGTACTCAAATCCAAACTACTTATTTTCTGACTCATTTTTAAAATCATTTTTGCTTTAAAAGTCAATTAATTGGTAGGCTCCTCTTATTCAGAAACTATATAATGTGCCGTAATGGCCGAGTTTTTGATAGAGATAGAATATATTTCAAAAAATGATGGCAAAGTGGACATTTTGAACATAATTTTCCGAGGCGATTGTGTTTGAAAAGAAAAATATGGTCATACAGAGAAAGTGATTCTTTAAAAATCAAGTTCTAATTAATTGAACGAAAAATAAAAACATAGGACGCTTATAAATCTCTTAAAGGATCACGTCAACAAGCTTCATGTTTTTCCTTTTAAAAATGAATCTGAAAATGTGTCAGAAAATTTCGATTTCTTGAGCATGGAAAAATATTTTTTGAATACTGCCTTAACATGATTCTGATATAAGTAGCCATTATATAAAAATGAAATTAAAAACTCGTCAAAAGCGGACAGATAAGATTGTTAAAGTAGGTTTATCTCTAATCATGATTTAGTTTTTGTTGGTGAAATTGATACTTAACATCGATATCTACCTGCTCCTGTTGGCCGAGCCGGCAGGAATTTTCAAATATATATACATACATACATACATACCTATATATATATATATAGCTCTATCAAAAGAATGATTTATGAAAACCATGAAAAAGAGGGTGCAAAACAACAATAAAAATCAATGAAAATTTATAACTAAAAAACAATAAACAAACCACTCCTTGCTCTTCGGAAAGTGGGAGGAGTGAAAAAAAAAGTACCAAAAATATAAATTGAATCCTCATAGGTTTCGCAAGATATGGCCAACCCACATACTCCAAAAGTATAAAAATCAGAAAATTGACCTACACTTCCAAAAACTCAGCGAAACAAAACTACTTTAAAAACAGTAACGGAACAAATCTGCTTTAAAAACATAAACAACCAACCAATTCAAAATGAAAAGAACCAATTTTAACTTATAAAATGTAAATAAAAATTCTTATATAACTAAATCATTAAGCAATCAAAAAACATTGAACATGTGAGAAGACCATACCACCACCTTGTCCCGTGAAAACTTGAAAAAAAAAAAAAAAAAACTTCCTACCTTTAAAATATCTACTGCACTCCACATCTCTCCAACTGCAGGAGTTGCAAGCAAGTAATATATATATAATAGAAGTTATATATATACAAGCAAGCAAGTTATACATTCAAGCAAGTTATATATATACAAGTTATAATACTATATATATATATATATATATATATATATATTTAAAACCACAAACAAATATCAAACTTCATCACTCACCATATTTAAATTGAAACTCTACATCAAAAATATTAAATATATATATACAGCAACGTACGAGGCACAAAGACGTTTGTAAATCACATGGCATTTGATCGAAATGAAATAGCTGTCTCTTGAGTACTCCTACTTGGACTGCATTATGCATAACGTAGAATATTTACTCTATTGCCATTGTCCGTGTCAATCATTACCGATATGTCGCCATTTTTTGAGCCATTTGACATTGTTCCAGGGGCAGCCGTGCAAAGATCATACAATTTGGAGTACGACTTTTCGGGAAATGTTGCTGGTACAAGCGAATTCAGTCTGCAGCTCCATTTGCGATATGCATGTCGGCCACCTAAATATTTGTGTATAAGAAAAAGGCAGCTGATGTCACTATTACAAAAATTACAAATTATGCCTGTCTTAATTACTTCTACACTTCACATTAATTCAGGTGATCTGAGTTGTCCACGATTAACAGGTGTGTGAACGATTGGTCTGTGTCACCCTTCAAGTTATGGCACCTAATACAAAAATGCAGTCTGTAAAATGGTAGACGGAAGATTTTAGTTGAAAAAATGGCCTTTCGTTATTACATTCTTCTACAATTTCAGCTTCCAGCGTGCAGATTCTGGATACTGCGCTAATGTTGTACAGTCTAGCGTAACTCTTATACAATGCGCTCAATGGCACGGAAAATGAATTTTCGACCCAGGAATGCTTTCTGATTCTTTTGTGACTTATGTCGACAGCCTGCTTCGCGCATTGGTGATGAATCACGCTATATATACATACACATGCATATGCATACACACGCATATATCTATATGTCTAATATACGGGTGGTGAAATCACCGGAAATTTTTTTCTCTTAAGTGAATGACAGTATCAAATCGGAGTTGAAAAATAATTTTCGTAAAACAGCCTTATTTAATCATAAATGCTATTTGAATATTTAAACGAAATGTACAATTCAAATATTTAAAAAATTGGAAATAAAATCTGATTGATCATATGGATAATTTTACAAAATATAGGTAAACATGTAAAACAAATTAATATAACGTAACTTGAAATAATACATAATTCTAAAAGCGAAATTTTAAATATTTTAACTTGTGTATTTAAAAATAATTAACTTAATCGTGGAAAACAATAATGAGCTCAAAAATGGTAGTCAAACACACTTACAATATTAATTTTCGTACATTACACTGTATAATAACTATATACCGGGTGTCCCAAAAAGGACTGACTGATTTTAAAATTCAATAACTTCCAAACGGTGACAGATATTAAAAAAATTCTTGCAGGAGGGTTATGCATAAAGTCAAAAGTTTTTTTACAGTGATTTTCGATTTTAGTTCAAATTACAAGCAATAGATGGCGCTGCGATCAATAGAGGCTAAATTCATGCTCGATTTTTGGTACTTCGTGACCCGGATAATACATTTCCATCTCCTTTTTCTGCATGGAACAACAGAAAGGACCGAAAATCGAGCCTGTATTTAGCGACTATTGCATACAGCGCCATCTATTGTTTGTAATTCGAACTAAAATCGAAAATCACTGTAATAAAACTTTTGACTTTATGCATAACCCTCCTGCAAGAATTTTTTTAATATCTGTCACCGTTTGGAAGTTATTGAATTTTAAAATCAGTCAGTCCTTTTTGGGACACCCGGTATATATATATATACATAGAAAAGTGTCAGCGAAAAATTTAAAGAGGCTTTAGTATTTTGTCCGCATGACCAAAATAAAAGCAGGCAGATGATCTTGTAACGGTAGAAAGCTCCAAAATTTCATAAAATTCAAAGTATCAAAACCCAGTGAATTTTGTAGTAGAATTATTTGCTATTGTTGTACTTGTCACAACATGACGAATTTTTTTAAAACTATCCCAGGGACAGTATGAAAAAAAAAAAAAACTCTTAGAAAATTAATTACAGGACAGCACCATCTAAGTAATCTTAATTCCTATCTTATAGTGACCATTTTGACAATTTATAAATATTCCGTATCTGCAGCATGTACAAAAAATGAAGCGCATTTCAATATTTGTGGAAAACCTTGTACATATGTATGTATGTACATACATAAAGGTTTATTGATTTATAGGAAAACAGGAGAATACGGGTAACAACAAATAGGAAATGAGCATAGGGTACGGAACCGAAAGTCAGAAAAATGCTGGAAAAAATTAAGAAATCCCTTATAAATTCATTATTCTTCCTAAATAATAATTAATTTCTTCCAGCTTTTTTAACTTATAAGTTCTTTCTTATCATATAAATTATCTAAATAAGCACATACATTTGCTTATTTATCATGTAACATTTTTAGAACTAGATTTGTTCTATCTTCAAAACATATACTTTCTTGAAATATTACTGAAACTACACTAAATGTGTAAAATGTGTAAATTACTGAAACTACACTGTCTCTAATATCAATGTCTCATTTTTTATCCAAGTGGGTTACAAAGTCTAAGTGTAAAATTGAAATAATAATATTTGGTGTTTTTTAATTTTTTTTAATTAAATTTATCTAGCATACTTACGAGATATACATTTTTTTTTTTATAAAATCTTTTGGATTTATATTTACTGCTTCTATACACACTGGAAATATGTGGAAGGTATCGGTTATTAATAATATTTGTAAAAAGCTTTTAAGGTGAAGACTCATCATAATTTTTCAAATTTTTTTTTTCTCGAATCAGAAGTTGTTTTTTTTTCTAATTAATGTTCTATTTCAGTTTATGCATTTATAATATTTTGTAGGATAAAAATAATTTAAATTTAATAAAAAGGTAAAAGAAGAAAGTAACGCATTTTGTTGTTTAGATCAAAATATAAAACACCCAATGTTTAATGGTTACGTTATGTCTTTGTGTACTCATCGTCTTGTTTTTCCCTTTCTTTCGAAGAAGTCGATACATAAATGTGTCTTCTATTACATGGATAAATAAATGTGCCAATTTATTTCATTAAAACAGATGAAAAACAATTTTGATTATCTTTACTATGAATCAAAATCCTTTTTTCTTGGATAATTACTTTTCAGGGTTATTTTTCGTAAACACGAAATGTAAATAATTATCCGTTTATAACTACTCGGATACAAAATTTTCGTTTAAAAGCGAATGAATATTAAATAAAATAAATCTATATAACCATGCTAAACTAAACTAAACTAAACTCTGTGGCTATACAATCCAAGAAGGATCAGGGCCGATAGTGCCCATCTCTGTTTTCTTGACCCTGGGCCCCGAGGTGCTATGCAGTATGCGTCCCATCCAGGTGGTCAACCTAACGCGAGACCTCGGTGTTTAGTTCCCAAGCAAGCTTGGTACTCATTTTATCGACCTCAAAGGGATGAAAGGCTGAGTGAACCTTGCCCAGTCGGGAGTCGAACTCCCGACCTGCGGCGCGGCAGACAGGCGTGCTGAACACTACACCACTGGGCTTTTTTATATAACCATGCGACAAATAAAAATTTTCAAAATATTTAAATAATTAAATTTATATAACTGCATGGAAATTTTACTGTGGAACATTTTTTTTTTTTTTTTTTTTTTTTTTTTTTTTTTTGTGTGTGTGTGTGTGTGTTTTGTTCACATTTTAATTAAACACGCTACAAAGAAGAAAAATTTTAAAGCTTACTGTACATTTTTACGAATAAATAAAGTAAGAAACGAAAATAAATGAATAATTATAAAAGGATATTTATAAAAAATTCATTTAATAACGACATAGAAAAGACATTTTTTTAATTGAGTAATTTAATTCGTAAATATAATTTATTGTGCAACAATTGCTTCTTTAGTACTTGTTTTCGAAATTTTCCCTTGGAGAAAATTAAAAGCCGAAACTTTAAACTGTAATTAAAAAAAAAAAAAATTGTTCTGTGCATAAATATCTGTTAAAAAATAAATTAATAGAAATGAATAAAAATTAAGAAAATGCTATTAAAATATTTTTAATATTTTATTTGAATTAAACATACTTGCTTAAATTATGAAGATAATATATTGAAAGACATAAAAGCCTCAATTAAATTATTCAAATTAAGTATTTTAATGTTTCGGCATAATTGAATATTTTCATTGAAGCACGACGTAAAATATAGTTTAAGATCTTTTTATGTAACGATATTTAACAAACAGTAAATTTAATTGCAATTTTTGAAACATTTACATAAATATTATAATGGAAGAAAAACAAATAGAGAAGAAATCTTTTATTATGTGTCCATTTCATACAACAATTGTTGCCGAGCACTCAAAGGCATTAACCGATTTTTATATGCTTGGTGTTATCTATACAAATTCTCTAGACGTATCAAGAACTTAAATCCAATGACATATGATACACTTTTAACCCGGCGTTACTCGTGCCGGGCTTCCGAGGCCCGAACAGTTTTTTAAAGCTCCGTAAACCCTACCCCTTAATGCTGAAGCGGGCCGCACCCAGTCTAGCTGAGTTCAATGTGACCTTCGACACAAAGGAAGTGTTTTCGGAATTTTGTTTTCTTCCGTTCGGAGGAAAACTTGATTTTCGGGTGTCTCAGACCCGACGCGAGTAAACGTGTCTCTCATTTCGTGTTTGAATGCATCAACTTCAGAGCACAATATGGCTCGCAAATTAACGTATAATGAAGAAATGAAACGATTACGCAAATTGTTAGAAGAAGTATCGACGGATGAGGAATCTATCAAAGAAAATGATGCATTTTCTGATTGCGATGAAATGTTTAATGCGCATGATACATCGTCGGAAGAAGAAATCGAGTCTGATGAAGAAGATGCTGTTGAATCTAATTCAGATGATTGTTTTACTGGAAAAGATGGAAAGACGATATGGAAAAAAACAAAATTTCGTCAAAATTTTCGAACTTTAGCAGGAAATATTATTTCAAAATTACCAGGAAATATTGGAGAGGCAAAAGACGTAACTTCCCCTATTGAGTCATGGAATTTATTATTGGATGAAAACATCTTGAATACGATTGTCACCTGTACAAATATATATATTGACACTATCAGTGGCAATTTTCAGAGTGAACGCGATGCCAATAAAACGGAAATCTCTGAAATCAAAGCCTTTATTGGATTACTGTATTTATGTGTTATACATAAATCAGTGGCGTGGCGTGAAAATTTTCGGTGGTCATCGCAATTATTTAAGTTTGTGGTGAAAAATTATTAACTCTAAAATTCAATGGTTGAATGTTCAAAAAAGAAACTTTAAATCTTACCTTCACTTATACATGAACTCCAAATGTTCTGCTAAAACTGGATCGTAGAGTTTTAAAAGCTTATTAAGAGTTTTAAAATATTGCTTGGTCATCGCCGCATCCAGCGATGACCGGACGCCACACCACTGACATAAATCATTTCATGTGCATGTAAGAGATTTATGGCGCACTGATGGAATGGGACTAGAAATATTTCATAGGACCATGTCCCATAATCGTTTCTTATTTCTTATAAGATGTATAAGATTTGATGATGTTAGAGATAGGCAAATAAGAAAAGAAGTGGACAAACTTGCCCCAATTAGGTATTTTTTTGATTCATTTGTGCATAACTGCCAGAAGTTGTACATACCTGGACCCTATGTTACAATTTATGAAAAACTCGAACCATTTAGAGGACGTTGTTCATTTCGTCAGTACATGCCGAAAAAGCCAGCTAGGTATGGGATAAAGATTTTCGCTCTTGTTGATGCAAGAAGTTTCTATACATACAAGTTAGAAGTTTATACAGGTACTCAGCCCCAAGGTCCGTATCACGTAAATAACTCATCAGTTGAAGTCGCGAAAAGTTTAACAGAAAACTTAAATTCTGGAAGAAATGTAACAGTCGACAACTGGTATACTAGTTATGAACTTGCAAAATATCTTCTTCAGAAAAACATTACTCTAGTGGGCACCATAAGGAAGAACAAGAGAGAAATACCGAAAGAGTGTGTGAACAATAAAAATCGCAAGGTGCATTCATCCTTGTTTGCATTCCAGAAAGACATGACTTTAGAGTCGTATGTTCCTAAAAAAAACAAATTTGTTAACCTCTTATCCACAATGCATAATGACGACGCTATTGACCAAACAACAGGTGAGGCAAAAAAGCCTAAGATAATAACGTTTTATAATTTGACGAAAGGAGCTGTTGATGTGGTGGACCAAATGTCAGCAGCGTATTCAACTGCAAGAATCAGTAACAGATGGCCGATGGTTTTATTCTATACAATCTTGAATACGTCTGCAATCAATTCTCGAATATTACTCCAATGCTCCATCCTTACAGCACAAGAAGCGTAGTCATTTTTTGAGAGCTCTTGCAACGGATTTGCTGAAAGAGCACACAGCGAAGAGAAGCACTGTAACATGTCTACCTCGACATTTGCAAGAAAAACTAGCTTCCCAAAGCCCTCCTGCTAAAAAACAGAAAGTTGCTGAGAGAAAAAGGTTCTATATTTGCCCAAGATCAAAGGACCGAAAATCTAAAATAAGTTGTATAAAATGTGAAAAAAAATGTCTGTGGTGAACATTCTGTTTTTACGTGTATCAATTGTACATAAAATTTGGTAAGTTTTATTTTATGATTCTATACATATATTAATTAAAATTACTACTCTAAACAGTGTCTTAAATTATGTTGTTAGTTAATGCTTAATATGGTGTTTAATGCCCTGCGTGACATATAAATCCGTAAACGGGCCTCGCAGGCCCGGCGCGAGTACATGCGTGCGTACGATTAGCGCGAGTAACGCCGGGTTAAGGAAGTTTTCTTCAAACTGAAACTTAAATTTTCTGATTTTTCTATAATAAGTTACATTAAATACAATCTGCGATTTACGTATTTCATGATTGTTAATAAATACAAAATAATTGCACACATGCTATAATCTTGTAGATTTTATTGTTGTTCCTATTGTTTTTCAATTCCTACTATTAGTTCACACTCTCTCTATATTTATTTATTTATTTATTTATATATCTTGTTCAAATTTTCAGTCGTTAATAAAATACTTATTATTCATCCTATCAAGTTGAAATAATTTTTTTAAACTTGTACTAGATGACAATTGATGTTAATAGAGTTTTTCAAATATTAATTCATTAATTAAATCTTAATTAATTAATTTTAGTTTTATATGGGAGACAAAATGGCGGTCATTGGTTATTGAACAGCATTTAATGCATCGCATCTTCATATCTATAAGAGGGGGGGGGGGTTACCATAGGGAGGACCCTGTTCTGTCCTACTTCTGTATTCAAATACCGCCAAGTTTGTCGCCAACTTAGGCGATAGATCGCCAAATTTGGCGACCAAAATGAGTCGCCAAAAGTGACGCTAGCTTGGTGATATAACTAATATTTCGCCGAATTCACATAGACTTCCATTGTAAACCTACTTGCTTATAGAAAATCAACAAACTGATATATTTTAATGCAACAAAAACTAATATTAGCTTAAGGGATTATGTTAAATTTTTCTTTCATGACCTAAGTAGGAATTGACTTTAAAAACAAAATTTTTATGTTACTTGTTGATATCTCAGTTAATGCTTTCAATTTTTTATGAATTCGATTTTTCATTAAAACGGATTAGCTTAGTTTTACCAAACACCACAGAGTTTCGTGGATGCAGTGGATGCATTTAAAATATCCTTCTGAAGTTTCCAATTAAAAAAAAAATATTCAGTTTTACAAAATTTATAAATTTATGTAATTTTCACAAAGGTAAATTTGAAGAAAGTTAAAACTGTAACATTTTAACATCTTTAAAATTGAAGTTTATCATTACCGCTCAATTATTAGGCAATATCTTAATTCTTAACGATTGATATTGTGATTTTAGGAAACTCTCTTTAGTTAGTCAATCATTGTATTGTAATTTCATATCGTATTTACCGAATTAATAAAGTGATTTACAACTGTTTTAAAAACTGTTAGCAAAAAGAATCTGAGTTGAAAATTTATCAATGCAAAAAAAAATTTTGTTTAGAAAAAATTCTTTTAAAAATAGAGGTATTTCACTCCAAATCCAGACCAATTTTTGATTTAATATATCGAAAAACGACGATGAGTGTTACTGAATACAATAGACGACGTTTGAGTGATTTGAATAGTTTATTTCATGTACTGTCAGCTGCACTGTTGATAAAGTACGTAGTTCCAGGCTCAGTGATTGTTTTGGCGAAAATTGTGTGCCCAATGCAGCACTTTTCATGATATCAGAGTACTTTACAGAAATCAAAGTTTGATTAAATATATATATATATATATATATATATATATATATATATATATTCGTTAGTGTATTTTCATTGTTCTTAAAGATAAGAATAAAAATTTAAGTGCGGCGGAGATATAGAAAAAACCTTTGGCTAAATAAGTGGAATACGTCTCAGGAATCATGCTATTTGTCAATAAGCAGTGGTGGAAAATTGGCGCAGAGGAGGAGCCTATTGACACCACTAAATTTTAGTAGAATTTTTCTTCTTATCTAATGACAGTTTTTATTAAGATGTAGAATACCATAAAATATTAGTGGTGTCAATAGGCTCCTCCTCTGCGCCAATTTTCCACCACTGCAATAAGGCAAATACGCAAAAGACGAATCGCCACTTGGTAGATGACAAGCGCTCTCTGCTAGAACTGCCGATGCCATTGACTCATATCGTTTATTTAATAAACTATAGACTTACGTAATTTTTGTTCACATATATAAGCCTACCTACAAAGAATATTTTTTACAATAAAAGGTTTAGAAGTTTTTTAAATGATGCTTTCATATGAAGACTATTTTTTTTCTTGCGTTCACCGCTAAAAATGCTTTCAATTTTAAAATTCTAACGTTACGATTGCTTCTCAAGAATCAGCTTTCCGTGATAAAAGATAAGAGAGCAGAAGTAACAACAACAAAAAAAAACCCCTGCTTTTTTACGCTATTTCATCTTCAATCTCTATTGCAGAATAACTGTTAAAAATAGAAATACATATTTCGAGCTTTCCGCAAAACAGAGATGAAATGTATTATATAAAAGTGCTTAAAAAGATAGTTTTTGAATAAAAAATATAAAGAATAAATATCAAGAATATGAATAGAAAGGGTTGTTTTGAGGAATTGTACTGAGGAATTGGATTTAGGTGTTTTATAAATTTTACAGTTTTTCAAAAATGTTTATTTTTTAAAGTTATTTTCATTCATTAAAACAAAACAAAAGAACAAGTTTGGCTGGAAAAAAAAACAATTTTTGGCGAGTGATAATTCATCCCTTTCAGAAAATAAGAATAAAAATTATAGATATTTGTTAGTTTATTTTCATATGAAATACAATATTGTTCTCGAAGTCGATGGTACATTTCTCCGTCATGTATAAAACATGAATAAAGTATAATTTCAAATGAACACGCAAATTAAAAAAAAAAAGAAAAAAAAACTTTAAAATGTTCAGTAGATTTTCCTGAATTACCTATTTATCAGATAAATTATGTACAATTAAAATTCACTAATAGGGTAATGAAACGCAAATGCATTTAATTTAATTTAACTACTACGTTGAATAATCTTCAAAAATACTGTTTAAAATGACGTAGCAATTGAATCAAAATCCTTTTAATTTGTTAAGCTGTGTCTTTTTAAATGTCAAAAAAAATAAAATAAAATAAAAAATAAATAAATAAATAAAATAAAATAAAATAAAAAAAATATATATTTTTTAAAGAACCATTAATATATATACTTTATACTATAAATGCATATAAGTTTAGATATATACATAATGATATAATTAGTTTTTCTTAATTTGATAAAAGGCATTTATATCAAATTTAAGTAAGATAGGTAAATTTTGTTACCAGTTCTATGTTAGTTTTGATATCAATATGAGTCTTTTTAGTATAATTCAATAAAATGAGCTTCGGTCAAACGGTTTAACTCATGAATAGATACAGGGTGTCCTAAACAGGACTGACTGATTTGAAAATTCAATAACTTGCAAATGGTGACAGATATTTAAAAAATTCTTGCAGGAGGGTTATGCCTGAGGTCAAAAGTTTATTTTATTTTATTTTATTTATTTTTTACATTGATTTTCGATTTTAGTTCGAATTACAAACAATACATGGCGCTGTAAGCAATAAGCACTTTATACAGGCTCGATTTTTTTGCCTTTCTCTTCTTCCATGCGGAAGCATGGAAGAAGGAGTCACTCATGGCAAAGGAGTCATGGCAAAGGAGAGTCACTCTTAAATGCCTGATTTTTCAAAAATC
The DNA here is from genome assembly GCA_963932465.1 of Maratus speciosus. Lineage (NCBI taxonomy): Eukaryota > Metazoa > Arthropoda > Arachnida > Araneae > Salticidae > Maratus > Maratus speciosus. The sequence continues at coordinate 408,005,559 of OZ010788.1, read as the reverse complement.
ATTGTAATAATGTTTTTCGGCTTTCATTTTTTAAATAAATCATGGGAAAAATAATAAATAAAATCGTATTTTGTTTTAAGTATGGTATACGGCTAAAAAACAGTTAGTTACTAATCGGCAATACTGGTCTTTAATTGAAAAAATAATTTTCCTTGATAAAATTCCATAACATTAAACACACAAGAATTTTAGGAACTATAATAGGAAATAAATTTTACTTGCTCATTGCAGAACAAAATAGGGTTTTCGCAAGCTTCCAAACAAAACAAAAAGAACAAGTAGCGACAATTGAAAAAATAAATCTATCTTTATTCCTAAACAGCACAAGTGTTGACATTTACAGGTTGAAAATAGATTTAAAAATATTTTCAGAATGTATTTTATTGGCAAAATTAGGCATTATAGCTTCAATATTATTCTAATAGTATTTTAGAGCCTAAATTGGGTATGTTGCCGAAAAGCAACCCTCGGCATTTAAGGGTTAAAATGTATTGATGGGTCCCGAAGTATGGGAAATCGAGCTTGAATTTAGCATCTATTGATCGCAGCGCCACCTCTTGTTTGTAGTACGAACTAAAATCAAAAATCACTGAAAAAAAAAAAAAAAAAAAAAAAAAAAAAAAACTTTTGACCTCATGCATAACCCTCCTGCAAGAATTTTTTTAATTATCTGTCACCGTTTGCTAGTTATTGAATTTTAAAATCAGTCAGTCCTTTTTATGACACCCGGTAATTGCAGTTCAAGACTCTATGCAATCACATATTGGTGTCTATGTTATTGGCACCATCCACTAGTTATTTACGAGATGGATATAAAATACACGGATCGTGGATTGCCAGACTATTGGGATCACTGAATTCGATGGGAGCACGTCTACCAATATTACTGGGAGTTATATATTTTATGAAAAATAGCGTTCATTGGTGCTACATGTAGTATTTTTATGTATGTATGTATGCACAAAATCAAAGCCATTTTGCGCATTTATTTTTTGAGAGGGTGGGGGATAAGTAATAAAACATGAAAAAAATATAAAAATAAAGCGAGAGCAATTTTTTGTTTTAAATTCACTACGTCTGCGGATAAGTTGAAATATGAAATTTTTCCAGAGAACTATATATGAAAGCATGAAAATATTCGATATGTAGATCCTTTTCCTGAAATACATATCTGCTTAGAATCATAACTGACTGATAAATCTTACGCGAAATGTAATTTATCTAAAAAATCAAACAATATTGAGAAAAAGATATAACTTTTAGCGTGATACTGATCGTAGTTAATTTTCTAAACATTCAGCATTATGGAAGTATAAGCTAACATAAATACATTTAAATTTATCCTATTAAATATTAAATAATTATGCATATTCGTAGGACATTTATCATCAATTAGAGATATTTGTGAGCGAGAAGAGTGAAATTTTCATTTACGGGTTTCCGGCGATGTTTTAGAAAAGTTCTCAAGTTTACGTCGGCTAGCCGCAGGGTCGGAGCTTCGTAAAATACCGATTCTCTCCACCCGACTCTAGAAACACTGACTCTAGAAACACCCCTATTTTGAAAACTGACATGGCCCTTTTCTCAACATAGGAACAACATTGGCAACAATTTATAATCCATAGTATGTAATCTTAAGGCAAAATTTGAAGATATACATAAACTCTAATTGCTCAAAAAGAGTCATAAGATTATATATTTCGATAAGTTAAAAAAATAGTTTTTTAGATTACTTTTTATATTTTAACCCGGCAGTAGTGGCGTGTCGGTCTTTTTGATGCCCATATCAATTACCTTCTCCTAACTCATATCCCCTTAAAAATACAATGGAAAACTACTATGTGGATGACACTAAACGTTCCATCACCACCATAGTGATGTCACGAGACATCTCTGTTTTTTCTTTAGGTATATTTCTACAAGCAAAGTTGAAATTGGTGGAAAATTCTGCGCAACAATCACTAATGTCAGTTCATTTTTACTGTCCCCCTTTATTCCAAATCTCATGAATAAAATGTTTAAGTAATCTGCAAATTTTAACTTCATTGAAACGTAATATTCGAATATTATGTGAAAAATGTTTCTTATTTTATATTTTCTGTATGCGGGGGAGGCGACGGCAAAAATACCGAGCGCAACAAACAATTTTCGGAAAAAAGACGCGACTACTCTCGGGTTAATATTTTATCAAATAACATCACGCAATTTTGTCGAACGTAGATGCATTTTTATAAGCTAAAGTTACTTATAAGAATATTCAGATGCTTCTTATTATTCCATTTCTTTTAACTACGAATACAAATTATTTGAAATTTGAAATGTACAGGATAAAAAAAAATAGATGTAACAAAACATTTTCCTTGAGCTCTGTTATTTCGCTTTATTACAACATATAGTAGTAAAATAAAACATTAATCCAACTATTTTATTTTATATGCACACTTTAAATTTACGTTCTTGCACAATAGTGGTTTATCCTATAACATCTAAAATAACAAAAAGAAAAGTGCGTTACTTTATCATATTGTGAAATATCTGCAAAAATGAATGTGAAGAAGAATATCACATTAACATTATATTTACAAATGTGCATTTCAAAACCTTTCTCAGTCCAATTCTCATGAAAAGACCACAGCATAAATTAAAACACTAGATGCTATAAGACCACCACCACCCATCTTTTTTCTAAAAAACTAACTTAATTAAATGATATTCTGTATTGTCTTTTCCTTGGCAACTAGATTTGAGAGATATTAGATTTTCAGAGTATTTATATTTTTGCAGATGTTAAATTTGCAATTAAAGTGCTATCTATGATTTCCACTTCTTTGCATATAAATACAGTTCCATAATGCATAATAGTTAGCAACATTTCGTCAATTGTATGCTATTTTGTTTATCTTGCCCTAAAGGGAGAATTAAATGATCGAAAAATATAATTATTTAAAGAAAGAGGAACAATATAAAATCTACTACATTAAAAAATATATACATACATTGTGTTCTTCTATTTATAAAATTTTAAAAAAGGTTACTTTTAAAATGGTGGTAAAACTTTACGATTTCATTATAAAAAATAAAATCTATTAATGTAATTGTTAAAAGAAGAAGAAAGACACTCACAATTTCTATTTTATAATGCTTCTATTTTATGTTTTGTATTTTTTTTATGTATTTTTAATTTTAATGAAAAAAAATATAATTTAAAAACATACAAATTTTGTTTTGTCAAGTATAAGCATTTTAAAATACAAAATAAATTTATCTAATACTGTTCATATTGTATACAACGTTCAATAATTTAAAAATCTAAATATATGATTTCTTCCTTTGATAATACACATACTTTTTTATTTTACCCCAACAAAAAAAATGTTAATAAACTGTGTGATTACGCATATTCTTTCGTTCAGAACATACGAAAGAAAATCAGAAGCTAAAACATTAAGCAACATTTGGAATCAAAAAAATTTTTGGAGTACACGTAGACAAATATCACTATATATCACTGTCATGACTTTTATCCGGCATTTAAAGAAATGAACTTTTCTATTAGGATAGCATACAGCGAGATTTATTTTTTATAGTCTAGCAATAAATTATTTCTTTTAAGGAATTGTTTATATTTATAGCTTTTCTTTGCGTAGAAAGAGGCTTCCACGATAAATCTAAAAAGAATTTATGCAAGTATTTACATTTTTGGTTATTTTAATTTATTGTCAATTTTTATAGTATTGGGTGGACAGAAATATTTATGCATGTTATTTATTTTTTAAATAATATATTTTTTAAAATTAAACACGTGGTCTGAAGCTTCTGTGGCCAATTTCATTTTGTAATTAGGGCAGGCAGATCTGCAACACAGCTGTTTAAATATAGGAGGTTTAATATCGTGCTTAAAATTATTTCGAAATTAAAAATTATGTTTTACAAGTTACTAAAAATTAATTGAGAAAAGTCATATTTATATCCGCTGCAGAAGAAAGCAACGGATAGGGATAACATTTATCTGTTGTTAGCTGCTGTCTATATTTTTACATAAAATAACTGATACACAATGTCTTTTAACTGGAAATCTTGTTCATCGGAGAAAGTACAGAGCTAGTACTTTCTCCATAATTATGATAGGGATAAGATTGTTGGGTAGAAATTAGATACCAAACATCAGTTTACGACCTTGTGATATCTTGGAAAATTCAAGTATATCTACTTGCCTGACGCTTTCAAAAAGGGCCTAGTCACTACGATCCCATACCGTGTATGATTGCGTTTCATTATGTATGTTCTGAATTTAAAACTGTATAGATGACAGATGCTTCTATTTATAAATTATAAATCAAATGCTGTTTTCATTTTTCGGTAAGAGCAAAAGATTTTCAGGGAATAATGCCAAATTTGCGTTTTGAACTGAATTTCCGAACATTACAGCAGTAGAAAGGTCGTAACGAGAGAAACAATTGCTTAAATCTCAAAATTCAGTCATAAATAACTTTTACAGTACTTCTGTGGACTCCACGGAAATTGAAATTATTTCGAAGTTTGTAAGATTTTTACCATACACACAGTGGTGGAACAGTGGCGCAGCTTTTTGGCTATTGTCACCACTAAGTTTTCATAATTATCTTTGCCTTCAGAAAAATCTCAGAAATGCTATCTGAAATAAGACGAAGGATACTATTAAAATCTAGCGGTGTCAATTGATTCTCTGGGGCTACACTGTTCCATCACTGCTTACGCAGAGTCTACCTTAGAGAGAGTTTACAGTAAAATACGTTTATCGAAAACTGAAAACGCTATTCCATTCCAAATCACTTTAATAATTAAATCTGCCAATATCCTGTTATTTAATTTAAAAGTTAGTGGGCGAATGTGTCAGTTTCACGTTGTCGAGCGGGGACTGTTTTCTTTTCTTTTTTACCCGACTGAAAAGAAGGGTTATGTGTTTCACGCGTATCTGTGTATGTAGATTTCTTTATACCCTCGAAACATCTCAACGGCTGGATGGATTTTAATGAATGAGGTCTCTATCGATTTGTCTTAACCTTCCGATGGTTATAGGATAGGTTTTGTTTTTATAAATTCAAAATGGTGGCCGTATACTACAAAATGGCGGTAGAGACGAAAAAAAGAAGTTACGTACCCTATTGAGTGGCATATCATTGGATAGGTCTTTCAAAATGAAGACGATGTTTCATTGACCATTTTGCAGTCAGAAGCGCCGTTTAAATATTACACAACCTGGAAGTTGTGTACTTTGGATCTCTACCTTTACTGTAACTCTAATCTTCATAATAGTCATCTATAGGCCTCATCAAAACAGTGTTTGTAGATGGGAACTAACAATTAAACACAACTTAAAAGTCATCAATACAAGCAAATAATAAAAAAAAGGTAAGTAATATAAAAAAATAGTTTCATATTGATGAGAAATAATTAAATAGTTCGCTTTTTACACAGTCGGGTTTTTTGAATTTTTAAATTTAATATATGTATTTATTTTCGAGAACAGATTTGATTAAAAGTATCAACTTATGTTCTACGCTGTTTAATAGCACTATAAGTACGACTATTTTTGTAAATCCACTTGCAGCTGTATACCTACACAACGCCGGGAAATCTCTATGCAAAACACCATTAGTGCAGTTATTTTTTATATCAATCATTTTTCCTTAATCATATTTAAAATGGACGCCAACAAATACCTCCTTTTTTATCAAGGCTGTATCCAAAAAAAGTTTCTTTAACGAAAGGAAATAGACAAAAGAAGAACATAAACAAATATTGGCTACTAAAAACACATTAACTACTATAATATGCCAATAATGTTTAATTTTCGTTTGAAAGTATAGAAATTAATAGAGCAGAATTAAAAACAATATGTTTAATTTTATTATTAAAAATAGCTATATTTAGACACCTATAAAATATTTTTTAAAGATTAAATAAGTTATTTTAAGGTTTTTAATGTCACGCTGCTAATTTTGAAAGAGCTATAAAATTTCTCATGTCTCGGGGAAAATCGTATTGCTGTTAGATGCCTGGAAGTAATACAGTTTAGAATGAGTTATAGACACATTACTTTATCTTGTTCCAAAACCACTATTGGTAACATAAATTAATTTTTTAAAGGATGATTTCATTTACCTTTGCATCTTTTTTTGCTTACTTGGCGTTGGGGGGGGGGGGGGGATTTTCAATTCGGAAATGTTTCTGTATTTCTATTGTAAGAACATTATATTCTTACATTTCTTAATTCTACAAAATACTAAGAAAAATATTTAAAATAAAAGGTTTGAATGGGGGTTATAAATATTTCACAAAAAATCCCTATAAATTAAAATTTAATTAATCCTTCTTAATTCTTCACTCTTTCTAAAATCCTTCTAAAATTTATTAAATGATTATGTACATCTTCTAATGTAGTTTAAACAATTCACGAAAAATGCTTTAGAAGATAAAATTTTCATGAATTCATAATTCAGTATATAAAGGTTTAAATTCAATTGGTGACGGTGCTTGGAAAGTTACAACATAATGTGCAGGTAAAATCACTGTATTTTATAACAATAGGTACTGACACGCGGCTGCCAACACTGCTTTAAAATTTACAAGTAGCTGTTAGTAAGAGGGCTGTACAAAATTTCAAGTACGGGGAAAAGGGTTTTGCTGTTGGCTGTGTGGTGCACGTGGCAGAAAAAAATAGATTTTTACTTGTTGCTTGAATTTTATTTCATAGCATCGGGGCTTTTATTCGATTTCATAGCATAGGTGCTTGAAAAATTACTACATAAAATACAGGAAAAATAACAAACGTTTTTTACAGTGCAGGCAGGATACTGTACAAAATATAGAAAAGGATTTCTTCTATACATCGTATCACATTTTGGATAACAACAATCATCAATCGTGGTATCGCTAAAGTGTTACTTCTAGATAGAAACTATAACTTTCCACAATTTGAAATGCATTTTTATGATAACCGCATCGACTATACTTTTTTTTTAAATAACAAATAATTATTTTTTGGACCTCCATGTACATACATGTTGTGTTGATTATGGACTTATAAGTCAAAAAATTGCAAATTCGTAGCCAACAGTAACTTTATACGATTGTAAAGTTAATGCAGTGTTTTAACTGAACATAATCAGATTTTTATATATAGAGAAGTAGTAATATTGAAATTTACCCCTTTTTCAAACTAGGTTCACCTTAATGCATTGCTCAAAGACGTTTTTCCTCTAATAATATGCTATTGATATAGTAGCATTGCCTTGCAATATATTAAAATTACTTTTTATTCTAATAAGGAATTTTTTTTATAAACATTTAAAAAATAGCTAAGCATGTATTTCTATGAAGATCATAATTAAAAATAAATTACTGTTACTTTTATTTATGCATCGCTTTTGACTTGGTTAAGTCAAAACTGCCAGACCTGACACCAAATTCATGGTCTTGTTAACATTTACCTAATAGCTTTACCAAAAACTACAAAATTAAATTATACAAAACAAAAAGAGTAAAAACTGTAATGTTGTTGTAATAACAATGTAAACATTAAAATTGAAATTCTATGAGTTTTTGAACAGAAATTATTTTAATAATAAAAAAGAAAAGTGCCCAGCTAAACTGATGGCATTGAGCTCACAGGCTATTCACACTAATTGTATATTATACTCTTATTTTAAAGAATAATTCCCCTCAAAAAAATAAGTGAAGGGGAATTAGCCCACGTTTCCCCCTTTATACTTAACCAGTGAACCACCAAATCTAATCAGGGAAGCTCCTTATCATAATAAACCGGTATACCAAATTTGGTGCAAATTGAATAATCCTGCAAAAAACCATTTATCTAAATTAAGGGGTGGACTAGCTCCCCTTTATCCTTAACCAATGAATCCCCAAAACGAATCAGGGAAGCTCCTTAAGATAATAAACCGGTATACCAAATTTGGAGCAAAGCGAATAATTCTGCATGAAAAACCCGTTTATATAAATTAAGGGGGGGGGGTGGACTAGCCCCCCTTCCCCCTTTATCCTTAACCAGTGAACCCCCAAAACTAATCAGGGAAGTTCTTAACATAATAAACCGGTATACCAAATTCGGAGCAAATCGAATGATTCTGCATGAAAAACCCATTTATCTGAATTAAGGGGGGTGGACAAACCCCGTTTTCCCCCTTTATCCTTAACCAATGAACCCCAAAACTAATCAGGGAAGTTCCTTAACATAATAAACCGGTATACCAAATTCGGAGTAAATCGAATAATTCTGCATGAAAAACCCATTTATCTGAATTAAGGGGTTGGACTAACCCCGTTTTTCCCCCTTTATCCTTAACCAATGAACTCCCAAAACTAATCAGGGAAGCGCCTTATCACAATGAACCTAAAAACATTTTTTGAAGCAAATCGGATGTTTCTATCAAGAGTTATCGCGTTACGTACATACATATGTACAAACATACAGAACGGGCGAGCACATTAGCTCGCAGGCTTTGATAGCCTGTGAGCTAAAAACTATACTCCACTTTATTCCAATAAGAATTTCTCGTGTTGAAATTGATCTAAGCCACAGATATTCTATTGCACAGAAAATAATGTTTTTGATACATCATACCACTGTGCAAAAATACGAAAAAAACTCATTTTAGATATATTAGAGAGTGTTATTTAAAAATTAATTTTTCAACTGAATTTTAAGATTCCATCTCAAAAATATTTTAAAGAATATTCAAAATATTTACATAAAGTTGTCCAATTATATTCACAATAATGCTTTAAACCTAATAAAAGCTATGAAAATCGGATGGTGATCTGTTAATAACGTTGCTCTCGCAATCGAAATTAACTTGACACGTTAACTCCGAATTGATTGAATTTTAATGGAAAAGAGGCTAAGTAATGAAATTCTTTGTCACGTATGGATATAATGTGACATTTAAATGAATTCTGAATTAACCGTATATACTGTAAATAAGATCTTTATTTTCTTCATAATAAATTACACTACTCTCTGTGTCTCCATTCTTGTTACTTAACAAAGTAATATTGTAAAACGAACAGAAAAACAATTGTAAACAGTAGACTACTCAATATATATGCTAAATCAAAATCAACTTATATTTTAGACAGGAATGGTCAAAGGTTACTTTATTTTGAAAGTCTTGGAAGAGAGTATTTTAAAATGGCAATTTTAGACCATTGAGAAAACTAGGAAAATTTTCCAGACTCGTATGTTTCAATATAACACAAAAATCGAAATTCATTTAAAGAAAAATATTGTTTCTTTTTATTAAAAGGCATATACGTTATACGTTTCTAACGTTTTATTATCTTAGTCGATTTTAAATTGTGTTACACCTACGCCCATGTATATATTTGTTTCAGGTGTATACTGTCAAAATTCTGTACATGTTAAATTTCTGGTCCTTTTCAATATAGGTCCAGTAAAATGAGTTATTTATATCTTTTTTTAATTTTTACGCTTTAATTCAACCATACTTAAAAATATAGATATTTTTCATTAAGAAATCAATTTTAAGCTAATCATTCTTAATTATTTTTTAAGTTACTGTCTAAGCATTTCAATTTTTATTAGGAAAAATACAAAAGTATGAATTTTTAATGAGTCCTTAAAAGAATGTATTGTAAAAAGTTGGAGATTGTGTTTGTAAAGTCACATAAAAAGTTGCAGAAATTATTTTCTGCATTATTAGAAGAAAAATATGCAGTTGAACTTATATTTCAGGATACTCTTTAGTTTGTAAAGTGTTGTATGGAACCTTGATCCGTACAAAAATAACACAGCAGAATAAGGAAAAGTATTTTCTTTATAACGATTTTTTTCGAAGTTATTTTGGGAAGATTCTTTAACATGTTTTATAAATTTTCACTTTATACAATTAGTACTTTTTACCAGTCAACTCTGAATACCAATCAGATAATAAAATACTACAAGAAAAAGTATTAAGTGATAAAGAGAGTGAGGAAACAGCTCTTGATAATAAATCTTAAAAAGAAACCTATACTAATAAAAGAAATATATTTGTGTTTGTTTTCGCCATGCCTAGGAAAATCTGCTGCACATAGAGGTCTGAACTTTTACGTGGGGATTGTCCAAGTATTTCTGAGAATCATATTTGTGATATTTTGTTAATTAATAGGAATGCTAATTAAAAACCATAATGATCATCGTAAAATAGCACAGAGACTGGCAGCGCAACGGCCTAAATCCCGTACCACTGTTTTAAAACAAGAGAAAAACTTAATTTTCAAAAATCGTACTTTTTTCAAATCTTTCGTTATCCCTATCGTCTCCGCGAGATGATACGGACAAGTATAAAATACTTGCCGTATTATCTGACTTTTATCTTTCCAAATTTTAAATCATTTAAAAATATATCATTATGAATGTTTAAAATATATATTTTCAAAACGCCATTTTTGGCAATTTTTATCTTCATCTGTCGCCGCCCATATAGGCTAAACTATTCAAACTAAATAATATAAATAATAAAACGCGATAACTAAAAATATCTGCCTATATCGTGATTAATATTTTAAGAACAACGTACAACGTTGGTTGCAGCTTTTACTAACTCATTCACAAAAGTATATCTCAAGCAATTAAAAACAGTAAAGGCTAACACATAAAAATATAAAAACATTAAATCACACCATTTTATAATTATGTAGTTAAAAGGAAACTAAGAACATTGGTGATTTTTTTAATTCGAAAAATGAATGTTGCATTCAATTTTTTTAAAAAGAAATTTCTATATTACCAACGTTTTGCAACGATCCATTAAATTATTTATATGAAGTTTCAACTGTATATTAGAACATAGTTTTCATTTGTATGAGAGTTGTAAAATTAGGAAGATTTCAATAGCATAAATAATCCCATTTTAAAAGTTTCATATGAATTCATGGATAAAATGCCACAATTAGAAGAAAGGATTTTAAACTTAAAAAAAATATTTACTATTTCACTTTGCAGCTATATCATATGATTGAATTATTATTAATTTTTAATAGACAGTTAAGGTTGCTATCCCTCTATTACCAGTTCACTTAGTACTTTTGTAAAAGAAAAAAAAAATCCACGTATTAAATATCAAATATTTAGCTAATATTTTGTAAATTATGCCATTGTTTTAAACTCAACAAAGGATATATAATATGAGCAATCTGTATTTCACGTGTTTTATTTTTAAAAAGAGAAGTAATTATTTACACATTGCACATGAAATGAGTAGACATCGTCCCAAATAACTTTGTGTACAGTATCTACTAATCTGCAATCATTATGAAAAAATATGCCAACATTTTTGGCTTTTACATTTTTAATACCAAAAACGCTGAAAAAACATAGAATTTAAAGTATCATAACTCGGTACCTTCTATATTTATATATAAGATAAAATTTCTTTATATATATAAGATAAAATAATCTTTCATCTTTCACTTGTTACAGCTTAAATCATCAGATTCATGGACTGTATAGAAATTTAAATCTCATTACTTTTGTCCAAATTAGATTTGACGTATATGGTTTTTTACATGTTGAAGAATATATATTTTAAATTTTGCAATGGTATGTATATCACTGAAAGCAGTTATTTAGGAATTAATCATTGACCATTGATAAAAATATTACACCATGTATATAGGAAAAGTTGGTCACTAAATACTGCATGTTTAACAATCAGAATAAAATCTCTTTAAAATGTTATTTCTTACTCTGTGGCAATTAAACATCTTGAACGTCTTTACTATATTCTAAATGATCATGCTCTAAAATCCACATCATGACCCAAAGTACATATCTCTAAAAAATAACAAAGGTACTTTCTTTATTAGGAATAAATGGATTTAGTCATTCAATTTTAATAGAAAAGATTAAGTTCAGAAATGAAAACATACAATAGCACTTACCCGCGTGTAAATAATAAGTCTCAGATATCACAAAAATAAGGTAATATTCTCCTTTCTATTTCTATTCAGTTTGTTTAAACAATAGATTAAACAAATAACAGTTTTGCATACCGATTTGAAAGAAAATAGTTCTTATTTCTTTCCGTAATCAGTTTAACTTTGGGAAAAACATAAAAGCTGTTGTTTATTTAATAGCTCCGGCTCAAGATAATTCTTAAAAACCATTTAATCCTTTCCAGCTTCTAAAGTCGAAGCGAAAGTTATGAGGAAAATGAACTTACAGACTATAGTATTAAATGAACGGGTTCTTCATGGCGAAAACTGGTAATCCATCAATGTCGGCTTTTTCTTGCGTTACGTAGAATTATATATATATATATATACATACATATTTAATAATAACGGTGAACTAATCCTTTAAGTAACAAGAATAAGGTCAAAAATCATATTATTTGGTTTTTTTATTGCAATGTGTTAGTTTAATAAAATTCATTATATATTTTACGTTACTTAAAATAAAAAAAGTTTACATGCAAAGTAGAAATAAGGTATTTTATAGCTATCATGTACATACATGTTTAAAAATAAAATTTGAGTTGTGCATCCGTGATGCACACACTAGTAATTGAATAAATGGACAGTATAAATGATATGCTTAAAAAGGGATTTTGTGTTTATAATTTATGAAAACATAAAGCATGTATTATTGTTGTAAGACTTTGAACTGCAGTGAAATATTGAAAAAGAAATATTACTCAAATTATGTTTGAATAAAATAGGAATTGCCATTTTAATCACTCACATTAAAGGAAAGCTAGTTAATATATAATACATGTAAATGTTTGCTAACCTTCACTATATGTACAGTAGTGCCAACATTAATTGGGACAAATTAAGGTTTTCATGAATAGCATTCTTTTTACAAGTTTTTCCGGCCTGTAACCACTTCCAACGGCCTTTTCCTATTGAGAAGGATTAACGTAGAGCATTCTAAACTGGTCCGATCACGTGATTATTATACGTTGGTTGGATAGGGAGCATTTTAGGCTCAGTTCGTTTTTTCCGCCTTTGGGAATTTGAGATTGTTTGAATTTGTCCGGATGGATATCACTCATAGGAAAAGGGCTAGAATATTATCATTAAGTGAGCATACATCTTTCACTATGAGAAATAGTGTAACAATAGTTGAAGTTGGAAAAGGAAGTGTTTCGAGAAGAATTAATAATTAAAAAGAGTTTGGGATAGTTTCTCCAAAACAAAAATGGAATTATGGAAGAAAACATAAGACAATACCTCGAACATGTATTTTACGTAATAGTAAAATAGCTCAAGTACAAACTCAAGTACATATTTTCAGATAGATTTACTTGCTAATATTGTAAATATTTCTTCATTAACAGTTAGACGAAGTCTTATTGAAGTGTGTTGAAATTCAATAACGCCAGTCAAAAACCAGTTTACTAACACTTGAAATGAAGAAAAAACGTCTGCATTGGAATAAGAAATATAAATCTTTGTAAGAAAAAGTCAATTTAAGCGATGAGACGCATTGTTTAGTCCAAGCATTTCGACGGAAAACCCAGGGCGTAGTGTAAGAGAACCCATCTTATCAGATCATGTAACATTTAAGCACCTTCCAAAGATGATGTTTTGGGGTCATTTAGGTCCTGGAACCTTAGTATTAATTGAGAGGATAATGAACCCCGTAAAATACATTCAAATACTGCAACATAAAATGGTGCATTTTAAGCAGGCGTTCACTAATGGTGTAGGTGGTGTTTCAACATAGGCTTATCCCATGCCGTAATCCTAAAAAGATAAATATATATATATTTTAAAATAAGAAATTAGTGGTTTTGGATTGGTCTGAGAATTCTTCTGATGTAAACCAGAAAGTTTATGATGTACAGAAAAGCATAATTGAAAAAAAATATATTTTACTAATTTATTGAAATATTCGGGCTGTCAATAGTCGAAACATATTAAACGAGTGAAATGGTAACATTGGCAAGAAATAAAACATGGACAGGTGTAAAATAGTCATTCTGTTAAATATAAACAATGGAGTACCAAACATGAACTTCGATACAACCCCTAAAATATGCTCATTTTAAAATAATTAATTTCTCGAAACTAATCGTACGAATGTCACATAAATTTGATTTAGGCTAATTGACGGGTGTAGAATTTATTAATGGTGTCAAACTTGGGTATTACTATTGTAAAAACAAATTTTGAGCTCGTTTGGATATGTATATGTCCCCTAAGCAAATTTTACATACATCATTTATAAGTAGACTTTATTTCCAATCATTGGTACCTGTAACTGTCTTCTATGATAATTTGTTGCAGGTTTAGCAGGGGTGTTTATTTTCTTTTCCATGACTGTACATATCTCTTGTTATTTGAAAAAGAGTTCTATCTGACTTTACATTCGTAAGAACCTGACTACCACTATTTCCGAATCATAATCTTCGCCTTATTTATTCTATGATTAAATAAACAAAACAGATTAGTATACTGGTGTAATAGTTGTGAAGCGCCAAGTAAAGTAAATATCCGGAAAATATCATGCAGAAATCAATCTAAATCACAGATCAGCTGAAAAATTAAATTTCGTTGGATATCCATAGTTTTGTCACATGTTTAGTTTATTTGCTTCTTTTATTTCAGATGCAATATTTTTTAGTTTGTTTAGACATAAATGAAAAGAAATTTTAGGTGTTTCCACCAAATAATTTTCAAGCAATTTTTCACATAAATTATGTACTGATTGTATGTCAACATTGTCACTGTTCGTGCATCCAATTTGTTCCACATATCTAGCTAACGTGTGATAATTGCCGTTAAATTCGTGGGCTTTTGGCAAATTGAAAAGTATTCAATTTTCCTTATCCTTACTGTTCTTAGCACAACGTCATGGAGAACGTATCTCGAAATGGTACATTTTTAACTACCTCGCCTCACCGGTGAAAGACGAAATTTGCTTCCGTAAATAAAAGAGAATTTAACCAGTGTTTCTATAGATGGAGTCGGTTATTATTTTTTTTCCATTATAATGTCACTTCAAAATGGAAACTAAGATCATTCGATTAATATTATGTGATGAAACTTTGGGATTAATTTGAAGTTAATTTGAATTTTTTTTTATTATTAAAATAAATACTCACTCAGCAAGAAAACGACCACCAACGGAAATAAATATTTTTACGCTAAACAACGTTGCTTAAAGACTAATCAAAACTAATCAAATAATGGCAGTATAAACGATATTCATTCAACCACATCCTGAAACATTATTGTTGTTGAATTTATGCGATGACACCTGATGTTAGGGAACACGTAAGCTTTGAGACAAGCTACGTATAACCTTGATAAGCTGCGCAGTCTGCCTTATATATATGATATTTTTTGTTAAAAACAGCAAATTATCTGTTTATACTGACCTAATGTATAATTCGAAATATTTTTTAAAAGGGAGATATGTAACTGTAAATATATGGAAAAATATAATTATAATATGCATAATTATAATATAAAAATATAAGGAAAATATGTAACTGTAAGGACACAGAACAAAATAGTATGTTGTGGCCATCACAAAACTTTCTTATATATAAATAAAGTCAATTACATCATTTAAAAAGTACAAAAAATTACATCAATTTAGCATCAATTCATATTAATATATATCTGAATTTGTAGTTTGATGAAAAATCGTGTATTAGTTCTTGAGATAGAGCTATAGTGGAAATTCTGAAAAATGTAGCATAGCAGCGCCACCTGTTGAGCAACTTACACCAGAACATAAACAAAACTCATTGATATCTAGGTATACCTGAATCTGAAGTTTGAGGAAAATCCGAGCATTAGTTCTGGAGACTGAGCTATGTGAGCTATTGTGAAAATCATGAAAAAGACTGCATAGCAGCGCCACTTGTTGAACGATTTACTCCGAAGCAAAAAACAGCACTTATTTATATCCATGAATAACTGAATCTGAAGTTTGTTGAAAATTCAAGCATTAGTTCTTGAGATAGAACTCTTGCAGAAATCGCAGAAAAAGCAGCATAACAGCATCACCTGTTGAGCGATTTACACCAAATTGTATAAAACGTCAATTCATGTCAAGGACTAACAGAATATGAAATTTGATGTAAATCCATGCATTAGTTCTGGAGATTGATCTTTTGTAGAAGTCGTGAAAAATGCTGCGTAGCAGCGCCATCTGTTGAGCGATTTACGCCAAAACCTAATCAGCACCAATATATATCAGGGACAAACTGAATATAATTTTTTATTAAATTCCATGCATTAGTTCTTGTGATAGAGCGCCCACAATATTTGTGCCACATACACACAGACAGACAGAGTCACAGACTCACAGACAGATATTTTGTAAAAACACGTTTTTCAGAATCTCTGACCCCTAAAACGTGCATATCAGTCGAAAACCTAAATTCGAAAATTTTCGCGCATGCAATACTTTCTTCTTTTAAAGATAGAAGAAAGTAAAATTGACATTTTCATCTAAACATTCTAAGAAACATATATTTTACACTTGAAAGACCTTGTTGGGAGTCTACAAGAAAATATGTATTTTGGGAAAGTAAAATATTAGAATTGTATATATTCCATACAAACAGTGTATCGTCTGAAACTATTTCTCATTCTTAGCAAATATATATGTTATTAATAATTTAGAAATATGGTAAAAAAAGAAGCATTTACAACAAAGAAGAAAAAAACAGTTAATCACTTATTGAATTCTAGTTAACAAAAAGTCATTAAAATGTGAATCATAAATAGTATTTATTTTAGTTTTAAAGCCAAGAATACTGTAAAAAAAAAAAAAAAAAAAAAAATCTGTAGTTACTAAAAGGTTTCTAGGAAATTTGGGTTCACGAATTCTGTAGCTTTTAAAAACTAGTTTTGTAGATTAACATCTTTTTTGTATAGTGTACAGATAAAATTTTAGAAAACATACAGATTTTTGTAACTTTACATCTGTGGAATTGCAGAATTTTTTTTTTTTTTTTTTTTTTTTTTTTTTTTTTTAAGAGTTGCAGTTTAGTACAACAGTAATTAGATTAGAAATTTGTACATGTCTTAATCAATATGCTTTAAATGCACTTGATATACTTAAAAATTCTGTAGTTATTACTCTGCCATAATATTTATTAGGAGATCGTTCAACATTTTTTATAATAAATATTATCTTGATAAATTTAGATTACGATAAGAAGTATAGTAGTTGACGATATCGACCATTTTAAACTTTCAAAAAATTAATTAATTATTAAATTACCTCACTAGTAATAGGGAACTATATTTAAACTCAGAAAGTTAAAATAGAAGTACGTTCTTAAAATAGCAATATATATATATATATACATTAAATTTCCTTCAAATAATAAAAGAGCATACAAAGGAGAAATATTTCATTGAAATGGATTATGTCTATCTAAATTATAAATTAGAAATCAATAAAGAGTCGTTCCAAATTAATTGCCTTTAGTGATTTTTTTAATACTATCCCAGTTTCATACTAATGTTTTTAATTTATTTTCCATTTACTTTCCACATAATTCAAATTTGTTTCAATCACATTCTTTGTCAGAATTTTTGACAATTTCTAAAAATGATTTCTAATGTAATTAACTGATGTAAACCATTACATTGCAAATTAACAGAAACCTAATCTTTGGAAATAATTACATGATCAACGTAAAAACTGAAAACTTTGACAAAATTTACATCTAATTTATTTTCAATCATATTAACAATTAATAACTTATGTTGCAAATTATTGAAGATAATTATCTTGATTTACTTCAAAAATGAAAAGGCATTCGAAAAAGCACTTCAATAATAAATTACGAAAGCTCTAATATCATTAGATATCGATAATTTTTAATTAATCCTTCCTAATGTGCATTCAATAATTAAAGAGTCACAAAAACAAGTTTAATACCTTACTAGCTTTAAATACAAAAATATACGTATGATAAAAGTTCTTTTAAGGATGATAACATTGATAACAATAAACGAAAAAAGTTGTGGAATCAGTTTTTAAAATAATTGTTGAGTCAAAGTACTTTAATCAGTATAGTATGTGGATTATAAATGTGTATAAGGATTTAAAATTAAAAAAATGTGATAAAGCACATTAAGTTTGAAAAGTTTCTAAATTTTCATTAAAATTAATATTTAGAAGTGTTTCAAAGTGTAAACAGATTTACCAATTTTTTAGCAGTACGTTTCGTCATACTTAATCACAGAAAATCTTTTGAAACCCGCGATTAAATAGGCTGATTGCCGATTTATACTAATAATTTCTTAGAAGATTATCCACAGTTTTTATTTTATCTGAACAAAGAAATTTTATTTACATTCTACTATTATCTGAATTTAGTAATCTAAACTTATATTATATACAATGAAAATTTCTCCTGTATTTATTTTCATATTCCAGTCAGGAAGAACAATTCTCGCGGTATAAATACAATTTAATTTCTATCTTACATAAAATTTCTGTATGTGTACTTCGTTAATCGTTTTCCTGTTTTAGCATAATAAAAATTATTGGCTAGGTATGGCCAGTGAATCTATATATGATCATTGTACTAGAATTCTTTCAAACCGTTAAACTAATACTTGAACTTTAAACGAAAAAGGTATCCATAACCATTTTTTTAATATTTGTAACTTACGCGAGAGTGATTACTTGTTCATTATGATTTTTTTTATTTAGATCAATCAAAGTATCTTATGTATCTAGAGCGGTTAATAGGTCTAAAAGAAATTTCAATTATATTATTGAGAAATTTATTCTTTGGGCCTACTATGAATGTTACATATTCGTTATCATAATTAAATGATTTCGCCAAAATTTAATACATCGCCGTTATGAATTTTTCATCGTTAACAGGAATTCGTCATAAATGCGGCTTTGAAAATAAGCAGCAGTGACTGGAATTTTGGCCAGCAAGACTTAAAAAAAAAAAAAAAAAAAAAAAAAAAAAAAAAAAAAAATCAAAAATTTAAATATTTATGTATACCCAGTAATCTGTTATAATGAAATGTAATGTTATTATCATTAATTTAAACATTTTCAGTGGGTTTTTTTTATTCAGAAATCCCAAAAGAAGAAATTTTTACATTATTTAATCAAGAAACATCCTTCATTTAATACAGCAAGATTTATAATTGAGAATTTCTGGAGCAAATTTCTTTTTTCAAAATAAAAAAAGAAATTCGTAAAATGCACTCTTTAGATTAAAACCTTTTAAATCGCAGAGTTTGTATATTGTTAGATTAATTTTTTTTTCTTTAATTAAATAAGTCAAAACATTCTATTAAAAATTCTGGTGGAGCTGTATGTACCATGTTCCTCTCAATAAACTATTAATTATTTAATTTAAATAGTGAAACTTTTAACACTATTTTTATAAACATTCCAGTTTTTGATATTTAAACATTTTTTTTTATTTCGTGATATAGAATAATATCAAATAATCTTAAACCACTAATTTAACAATCGTTGTAATACTTCGAAATCTAAAAAAACATAATTTTCAATCGAAATGAAAAATTGCGATGCATTTCTCAATTATAATTTATTTCTACGATCACCGTAAGACACTTTGCTGTTTATTTCCCGTAATTGCTCTCCATAATTTGTGTTCCATTCACAATATTCACTTAATAAGATGAAGTCATTAATAAAATGATTAAAACCATGTCTTTAAATACATTTTCCTTATATGAATAACATTTTTTGTTCCTTCAACGTATCAAATTCAATCTTCTTCGCATTACATTTATTGTAATTAAAGCAGGAAAAATCTTTCAAATTTTAATATTGTAGTAACAGTTTGTAAAATGATATTTTCCAGAAAAAGAAATCCCTAAATTACTCATAATATTAATTTATTTCTATTCCATGTTTCTTCTTGCTTTTACGATCGAAATGAATGATGATTTTACTTTCCATTTAAATAGTTTATTGCACTAATGTTCATGTAAAGTAGTTCCTGCATATTACAAATATGTTTTACAAAATACTTTAAGTGTTTAATATATGAACAGTTTAAAGTTGAATAAAATCATGCAGCAAAACTATTTTGTGTCAGATTTAAAGCAGACATATATTTCCTTTTCTTTTGGACACTAGTGTAATTCTAGGAAATGTTAAATAATACCGAAATGGATTGATACACTCGTACTAATTTAAAATACATAAACACAAATATTTTGGTCTATTCCAGAAGCACTTAAGTAGAATGTTTTCTAAAAATATATAAAGATTCAGCAATTCGAATGCATCAAGCGAAATGTAACACGATGTAGTTTTCATAAAAATATACAGCACGATATGAGATGTTTTGATACCAACAAATTATTGCCAATATAACTGCATTTGTCACCAACAACTAACTCTGTTACTGCCAAAAAGCTGTTGCTTGTCACTTCTGTGTTCAAATTATCAGTAATTATCTGCAGTTTTCAGCTATGAATTTCAATTTTACGACTGTCATTTTATAACTCAGTAGTCATTTTTGACTCCTGACTTATTAAGTTTTACCTTACTTGTAAGATGACTATTTGCTTTTGCAGTAAAACAACGGTCATTTTCCTAATAGTGCAACTGGTAGAAATTGTGTATCAAAACTAAAATTAGTACAATTATAACTATTTTGTCTTTCTTATTACTCGAAATATTCAAAATATTTCATTTCATAATTATTCATACTTTAAGTAAAGCCGAATTTGAGAGGGGTTTAAATATTAATGCTTAATTAACAAGACAAACATAAATATTACTTGTGTACTGCTTTTAGTTATTAATTTAATTTGTTGTTTGTTAAGATGCGTGAATCACTGTTGCTTGATTACAATACAATACCTGCAATGAATTTATAGTGTGAAAACTTAGAATACAATAGAACAAGGCGTAGTTAAAAAAATAATTATACATTTTATGAATTTTCAGATGTCTTTATTTATAAGTTGTTATGTACTATTGTTTATGTGAATATACAGTTAAACTCTCTTCTCTACACTTAAACACTTCATTATAAAGAAAATTCGCTAAACGGAAATCAACTCATACTCCTGAAATTTATACAATAAAATACACTCGCATAAAATAAGAAATACAAATAAAATGGTAATAGTGGAAAAATGTATTTTAATTCGGATAGTATCTTTTTTGTGCAATGTAGACATATGAGAAAAATTTTATTACAGTGATGTCTAAAAAAAAACAATAATAAAAAGAGGTAAACAAAATTGATAGCGTAGCGTAACTTTTCTCTTTTTTCGCAATATTTCACTTCCTTAACTTTAAAAAAGTCTGTAATATTACTCTGTACAGGTTTCTTATAAAAAATGCATTGTTCATAAAAAAATTTCGCATTTTTGTAGGTAGCCAAACAATTTATCTGTAACATTTTCGTGAAATTCGAATCTCCTTTTTATTGTATCGAAAACCTTTCTTCTTTTACATAGAAATAAATCAATAAATAAAAAAATCAATCATACAATCCTTCTGAAATATATTCATATATCCATCGCAACACATCGCAACAACAACCTCTCTGTTTGAATGAGGCACACGCATGAAAGTGGAATAAACTTCGTTATAAAGCATGCATTTTTCGTGATATTTAGATTAATTTGCATGTTAATGGTGTTCAAAATTAAGGTTCAGCAGAAAGTTTCGTTAAGTATAAAACTTCGTTATATAGGAACTTCTTTAAAGGGAAGTTCGAATGTAATATAATCAAAATCAATAGTATAATCTAAATCGCACGTAAGCAGGATATTTTGCCAACTAAGAAACATTTGTTAGGTGCCACTTGATGCCAGATTATATATTATTAGTTTCCAGCTCTATGTTGCTGCTGAAGACATCTTATCGACAGGAATTACAATATTCTGAAAAACATCTTGTTACTTTTGGCTTCTTTTATCAATTACGGTGAGCGTCAAATTGAGGATTTGTATGTGTTATGTGTTTGAAATAATGCAGTACAGCTATTTTAATTGCTGGCATAAGTGTAACTCCACTAGGCAAATTACGTTTTCGGCTGTAAATAAAACCACATATCTTACGGTACATTTCAATGAAGACCGCAAAGTACATTTCAAATCTTTTTTTTTTTTTTACCTTGATGTGTATAATGAATTGTGATTATAAAAGAAATCGAAATATTTGTTTAAAATATTTTATATTATATACGCAAACTTTATAAATAAAGTATATAACTAGATATTAATTAAAATATATCTAATTTATTTTAAATACAGTAAAAGTATTCAGTCCTCTAAAACAAACCTAGAGATAAGAGTTTTCCGATTGCAAAAATAACATTGATTTAAACAGTAATTAATTCAACCGATTCAGTTTTGTTATGCTGATAGGAAGAATAATTGTTAACGAAGGATAAACAGTTTATCTGAAGTAATTAAATTCTCACAGATGCCTATTTTAGAGAATAAATTCCAAATATTATGCTGATTGTAAACATTATTGTAACATACAAGTAAGTTGAAAACGCTTATTCTAAATTATACCGTAATTTCGTGCACTGTTAAAAATTTGCAGCATTCTGTGCAGTCGTTTGACCGTTTTTGTCCAAAACTGTTACACATCCGTAATTTAATACTATTCTGAACATATTATTGTCCATTTTATGGTCTGAATAGGGTTAAATTATGTTTATGAAACCGTTTTTTCAAGAAAACGGTCAAATGACTGGACAGAATGCATCAAATTTTTAACAGTGCATGCATGTGAAATTTCATGTATATCTACCATACATATCGTAATGAAACGATTTTATCAAACGACTGATTAAACGAATAAAACGACTGACTATACGAATAAAATTTCTGATTATATAAACAAAAAGATTGATTAAAAATAATCAATGTTAAATTCGGAGTTCGCAGAACACTGACTGTAATAGAATTTTAGTATTTTGTTACAGTCAGCTACAGAATATTTTTCCTTGAAGAGAACGCTTATAGCATATATAGTTATTGTAGAGCCCCCCCCCACCCCCCTCCCTCCACTAAAATAATTCTATTACATTACCATCTATGTGCGATAATTATTCAAAATACTTTTCAGTATCTTTAAGGTATTTGAAACGCAAGAAATTTATGTATGTTACTGAGGTTTACTGTGGTATGTTTTCCACAGAAAATATGGAATGTGACATTTATATATTTTTTACAGGTCAATACAAAACAGTATAGATACATAACACTTTATTGCTAATTTCTGTTGAAGAGCTATTTTTTATTTCTTTCAACTCTATGATGCTTCATGTATCTCAATGTGTATAACTGTGCCTTTAACTAATTTAGCGAACACATTTTGAGCTCACTTATCACGAACGAATGTCTCACAAGTCTTCAAAGAAAGTTTCCGCTATTGTCATATATATGTATTGATAAAATTTTCTAATTAGTCTTCTTACATTGCTAGCGCCTCTGGTGGAAAATTGCGTAACTAAAATTGAAATACATATGCTTAATCGTATTTTTTTCCGCAAATGGGTTTAGTATGTACTGTACATTTTTTAAGGGCCATCACTACGTATTTTCACGTACGTAAGTAAAATTTTCAATAACGTCAAAATAAATAATTATTACTTTTTAATAATATAATTACAAAAATATTTCGATTTTATTTTACTATATTATATATATATATATATATATTTCCTTTTAAAGAAAAGTAATATTCTCAAATCTCCTTCCATAATTTTTTACAATTCGATTAGGAAATCAAATAAAACTATATGTTTCGAGGAATTTAATATATTTTGTTATTGGAATGCATTTTTCTTCTTATTTTTATGAAATATCATACGTACAACTATTTTATATGTGAAATATTTCTCTAGCTAGCAGCTGACATATATTTCTTCAGTTTTTAAATTTTAAAATTGACTTTCGTGTCATTTTCAATTTCTACATTTATTTATTTAGAGTTTTCCAAATTCTACCGATGTAAAAAAACAAAAACAAAAACGAAACCTAAATGTTGACACTTTTATACTTTTTAAGATAAAACGAGATGTATGTTTGAAGTCTTTGTAAATCTTTTTATTACATAAAATGTGCATTCTTAAGAAACACAAACAGGAATTAACGTAAATTGTCACTGTAAGTTTTATGTTATAATAGAATATCTATATATATATATAAGCCGTTCTCTGTATGTATGTCCTTTATAAAATCTTAAATTTTTGACCAATTGTCGCGAAACGATGTACATACGTTTTAGAACGTGGAAAAAATCGCTGCCTACTTTAAAAAATCAGCAGCCCACTATTTATCCCTTTTTTCTACCATCTTCCATAATTTAACATTACAGGAATATATCTTTTTAGCTCGCAGACTATCAAAGCATGAGAGCTTATGTGCCCGATGGTTCTGTATGTACGTACGTATGTACGTAACGGGATAACTCTTGATACAAATATCCGATTTGCTTCAATTTTTTTCTAGGTTCATTCTGATAAGGAGTTTCTCTGATTTGTTTTTGGGGTTCATTGGTTAAGGATAAAGGGGGAAAATGTGCTAGTCCCCCCCCTTAATTTAAATAAATGAGTTTTTCATGCAGAAATATTCGATTTGCTCCAAATTTGGTATACCGGTATATTATGTTAAGGAGCATCCCTGATTAGATTTGGAAGCTCATTACTTAAGTATAAAAGGAAGAAAGGTGGGTAACCCCTTAGTATAGATAAATGGGTTTTTCATGTAGAATTATTCGATTTGCTCCAAATTTGGTATACCGGTTTATTATGTTAAGGAGCTGCCTAGATTAGATTTGGAGGTTCATTAGTTACATATAAAGGGAGGAAAGGAGGGCTACCCCCCCCCCCCCCCTTAATTTAGATAAATGGGTTTTTCATGCAGAAATATGCGATTTGCTATAAATTTGGTATACCGGTTAATTGTGTTAAGCAGCTTCCCTGATTAGATTTGGAAGATCATTATTATGTATAAAGGGGGGAAATGGGGGCTACCCCCCTCATTAAGATAAATGCTTTTTTCATGTAGAATTATTCGATTAGCTCCAAATTTGTTATACCGGTTTATTATATTAAGGAGATGGCTTGATTAGATTTGGAGGTTCATTAGTTAAGTATAAAGGGAAGAAAGGGGGGTACCCCCCCTTAATTTAGATAATGGGTTTTTCAAGCAGAAATATTCGATTTGCTCCAAATTTGGTACACCGATTTATTATGTTAAGGAGCTTCCTTGATTAGATTTAGAGGTCCATTAGTTAAGTATAAAGGGAGGAAAGGGAAGCTAGACGCGCCCTTTTAATTTAGATAAATGGGTTTTTCATGCAGAGTTATTCGATTTGCTCCAAATTTCGTATACCGGTTTATTATGTTAAGAAGCTGTTTTGATTATATTTGGAGATTTATTGGTTAAGTATAAAAGAGGGACGGTGGCTAGTCTCCGCTTAATTTAGATAAATGGGTTTTTCATACAGAATTATCCGATTTGCTTCAAATTTGATATACCAGTTTATTCCGATATAGCTTCCTTCATTTGATTTGGAGGTTCATTGGTTAAGTACAAAAGGGGGAAAGGGGAGCAATTCCCCCTCCCCTTAATTTAGATAAATGCGTTTTCATGCAGAATTATCTAATTCAGTTTAATTTTTTTTATAGGTTCATTCTGATAAGGAGCTTTTCTGATTAGATTTGAAGGTTCATTGGTTCAGCATAAAGGGTGAAAGTGGGGAACTAATACCCCCTTAATTTAGCGAAATGGCTTTTTTATGCAGAATTATCTGATTTGCTTCAAATTTGGTATACCAGTTTATTATGTTAAGGAGCTTCCTTTATTAGATTTGTAGGTTGTTTGGTTAAGTATAAAGGGGGACAACGGGGACTAATCCCTTTATTTATTTTTCGAGGGGCATTATTCTTTTAAATAAGAGTATAATATACAATTAGTGTGAAGATCCTGTGAGCTCAATGCCATCAGCTTAACTGTGCATTTTTCTTTTTATTAAATTTTCTAATTCTCTCCTGTTATCACATCCTATAAAATGACACAATAATGTGAAAAAAAAAAAATAACGATTACGCGTGTATTTACTGACGCTTACTGACATAGTGTTTTTACTTTATAATGTAGATATATACCATACAAACGAGAATTTCACTAAATGCTGGGCGATTTGGCAGATTTTTTTTTTCGTATTGTCAGGAAAATCACATATTTTTCTCTTACACCCGCCAAAGAAAACGTGATATCGATTATTAAAGCTCAGGGATTTTACTATGTTTGCGAGACAATAACGTCATGTTTTCTGATTGTACTTTTAACGATTTGTGGATGGGAATGCGCAAATTTCAGTTATTGTGATTGCCGTATTATTTCGTTTTAATTTATTTTACCTGGAAGGCTCCTTATAATTGACACGGGCGAAGGCGAGTAGTTCTGCTAGTATTTTCTGAAAATGTTACAGAAAGCCTATTAGATATATCACACCGCACATATTGCTTAGCATCTCATAGATTTTTATCACTTACGAATATTCCTTAAGATATAATATTTTATACAATCATACTTAAACATACTTATGTATATTATACATCTGTAAGTAAACGAAAGTATAGTTCAATTCTTCGTATAATGTGTGAGAAGACTGTCCTTTCTCGCTCTGCTTTTGAGGATTCTTCCATTTGTTTGCAAATTATTCATCGCTTTCAGTAATGTTACACTAAGAAAGAGGCATTGTCATTATACAACTTCTCGGTAGTGGTCTACAGTGTTTAATATTTAATATATTCACCACATGATTCCCTAACACGGCAATTCTTTCCCATCACACCCATGTAAATGAGAAATCGGCGAAAAAAAATTATTAACGTACTTACACTACTTATTCTATTGAAAGATGAACATAATTTTCCACAATTTTATGAAAGGTGTTCTTCAAACCTACCTACGTAGATCAAGAGCATTCATTAAAATGTTTTATCTTTAAATTAAAATACTAAACATTCTCTGTCTACAACATCCTCAAAATAGACTCAAATCGCTTTATCCCCTTATTTAAAGTTACCACTTTCCGGGTTTTTCTATACTATAACAAGCGTAATGCATTATTTTCTTTGCAGTTTTACTAATTTTAAAATATTCTTTTGACGATATCATCATACCTTATTAACACTAACTTCAACGTTTTCAAACATAACCAAGAAATATAAATACTAATAAAAAATTGTACACTACCTTGTTGGTTTAACTACAAACTTTTAAAGTTTTCTTATGATTAGATTCAGTGTTTCTAATTATTTTTAAAAAATTAAGACATCAGGAGTTTATAAAAATAGAAACCAGATATTTACATTTAATATTTATGATAAATAAATAAACAAATTATTTCATCCCAAATGTGTCATATTATTCAAACATTTTGTGTACACTAATCGAAGGAAAACTATTAGTTTATTTTAGTATTATTTTCTTAAATTTTAATTAAATAAAAGTATCCCATTTTCGGATCCTATATTATCTAATAAAACTACATTTTGAGGGATTTTTCAGATTAATCAAAAGATAATTCTGTTGGAAATATAATATATATATATATATATATATATATATATATATATATATATATATATATATATATTACTTACTATTAATGTAAAACAGTTTATAGCTTGAAATATCACTTGTAGATAGAGGCACTATAAATTGTTCACATTCCTTTTTAAAAATATTATGTATTGCCAGTTAATAAAAATTACTTGAATCCCAACCCCTAAATTAAAAACTATATTTCTTTAATCCTATTTATAATCAATTTCCTTTCAGATCATTTAAATAGAATATAAAATATTTTTTATTATGTTCAGTTTTATTACTATACTACTTAATAATTATTATATTTATATTATTAAAAAAATGATACCCCTAATATGCTCTTTTTAAACTGTCAGAATTCACCATTAACTGCAACTTATCTAAATACACGTGTAACACATTAGCTGTGTTGGTATGGATGCATGAATTTATTTAAATTCTGAGATTTAAATTACTAATTGTTTATATTAATGAGTATGTTTTTAACTCACATGATTCATTTTCATTTTTATTGTGCATAGCTTGATGGTCCAAATTTTATGGATTTATTTATTGGTATATTTCTTTTTTGTCTGGTTGCGGTTAATCGGGCAATAGTAGAAATATGAAGTTTAGCGGTGCTTATTATTATTTCTACTTCAGAAATTAACCGTATTTAACTAATGATACCGTAACATTGCACTTGAAAACGAGTTACAGAACATTAGTTTTTCCATTTTTATTCATGATAGTTCTCCCTTTTTACATTCATTTTTTAGTTCTTCTTATTGTATTAATGTATATTCAATTTTAATATACCACATTTCGTGCAATGAATTTATTGGTGCTGAAAATGATTATTTTTTTCTGGTCTTTTGTCATTGGTGAAATTGATATTGTTACATAAAGCTTGACAAAATATTTCAAATATTTAGGATTTCCTACATATTTATCGTTATATATTTATCTTTTTTTTATGCATTCATCTTCCTGATAATATTCACTTTTCACATATTTTAAATATTATGATTTTTTAACACTTCATTTATAAGTGATTGGATCTAGTTATTATAAAATTCATTAGTGATTAATTAATTTAGTAATTGTTATACAATTTAATATGTATAATATCTATATCATTTCTTGATACTCAATTTATAAATTTTATTTAAAAATGA
The DNA here is from genome assembly GCA_963932465.1 of Maratus speciosus. NCBI lineage: Eukaryota > Metazoa > Arthropoda > Arachnida > Araneae > Salticidae > Maratus > Maratus speciosus. The sequence continues at coordinate 407,976,817 of OZ010788.1, read as the reverse complement.
CGATTATTTGTAATATTCTATAATGGATATGTATATATATATATATATTAGCTACTGGTCAATATTATGAAAAATCTTAAATGTGTATATCGGTATATCGGTATAACATTTATATCGGTATACTGATGACATAATTTTAATTGCCACTGATCAAACTTATATTTCTCAATTTCCAGTAGATTATCCTACTAATTTTGAATTAATAGAAATTAAATATATTAAATATATATTAAATATATTAAATAATTAAAAATAATAAAATAGAAACGGAAAACCTCCTATCTATCAATACAGTTAACTTTTTAGATCTTAATATTACAATAAAAGAAAACAAAACAATAACTGATCTATAATATAAACGTAAAGAATTTAAATTCAAAGTTAATACATTTACTAATTTTAAATCTTGTCTTCATAATTCTGTACAGTAAATTCTGTCCAAGGCGGACTCTGTGTAAGCCGGAAATCTGTCTACCGCGGAAAAATTTTAAAGTCCCTGCGAACCCATAGAAAATAACATTAATTCTTGCTGCATAAGCCGGAATCTGCCTAACGCGGAAACGGAAAGGGATTTAAGGACCCACCGAAACCGAAATTTTGCATAAGGCGGAAAATAGGATATTTTAAAAATGAAAGGCATTCGTTTATGGAACTTTAAAACTAATATATATACGTCAAATACCCAATGTCGAGCAAAAAAAATTAAATTCCGTAATACTTTAAAAAAGTTAATTCAAAAGAACAGAAATTATTTAAATTTTAAGGAATTCTTGCTCATGCCATTTTTTCCTATATAAATATGCATTTAAAAGTTATTATTACTGGTTGAGTGCACATTTATGAAAATACGTATTGTCTACAATACATGGTGTGTTCACAAAGTTTCAAGACTGGTCTGATAATTCAAAATTTATTAAACATTTTTGTACCGCGAACTAAAATTCTTCGAAATATGACCCTTGTGCACACCGCTGCCAGCCTTTTTTCCCATTGTTCATAGGCCTCATAGAAGTCTTCGCACGAAAGGTTGTCGGTTGGACTTCGTCGAAGCTGCCTGGATCGCTGGTATCGTGTCAAATAGCTTCCCTTTCAGGTCTTTCTTGACCCGGGGGAACAAAAAAAAAGCTGCTTGGACCAAAGTCGGGACTGTAAGGGGCCTGCAAAAGTATTGCCACGTTAAACATAGCCAAAACTTCGGCGGTGGCGAGCGGCGTGTGAAAGGGTGCATTGCCGTGGGGAACAATACAATCGTTTGTCGTGGGGAACGGTCTGGGCGGACGCGACGGGTAAGGTCAGTTTTTCTCTGGAGTGCTCCATCAGTTTTGGCTATATTTAAAGTGGCAATATTGCTGCAAGCCCGTTACAGCCCCGACCTCGGTCCCAGCAGCTTTGTTTTGTTCTCCCGGGTCAAGAAAGACCTGAAAGGCAAGCGATACGACACGATTCTAGCGATCCAGGCAGCTTCGACGAGGTCCCTTAACAACCTTTCGTGCGAAGACTTCTATGGGGCTTATGAACAATAGGAAAAAACGCTGGCAGCGATGTGTTTATTCCCAAGTGTCATATGTCGAAGAATTTTAGTTCGCGGTACAGAAATGTTTAATAAATTTCGAATTATCAGACCAGTCTTGAAATTTTGTGAACACACCATGTACATTATGCTTTAAGGTTGTACTCAAATTCAAAGTCATGGCTTTTTGTCTCATTCCCGAAGTTATTATTTTTTTGTGTCTGTGTGTAAACTTCAAATTTGTTTGTATTACAGCGGTACTAAGAAATTGAATAGCGTTTCTCATTTATTTATAAAGACAAAGGATCTTCCAGAATTTCAGTTTTTGACAGATTTTCGAGTCAGGACAACCAATGAAAGATCGTGATGAAAGATCGAATGAAAGATCGCGAGCAATTCATTATATCTCAAAATCCAATCTTTTTATCGAAAACATAAAACGCTATTCGACTGACATATGCTCCATTCCAATAAATCAGGCTCTTTTGCATAAGCCGGAATATTGTCTACCACGGAAAATTTTCTGAGCCCCGACTGATTCCGCCTTAGACAGAGTTTACTGTATATCGTAAAATAATACTTAATCATTTATATAGAATAAAGTGTTTATGTTCTTCTCATCTAACTATCAATAATTTTTAAAAACTAATTTATGATGCATTAAATCATGGTTGTCCAAAAAAAATCATATATTCTTTAATATATTATTAGTACTTAAATGATTTAAAAAAACAAAACAAATTAACACATGCGTAAATGAAATTATAAAAGAAATATACAAAATAAGAAAATAATTATAAAAAATGAAAAATTGTAAAATAATATTAAAAAAATTATTATAGGACGGTTGGGTGGGTAGATTTTAGAGTACGGAGGAGGGTGGCGTTGTCTAAATAATACGCAATGGTTAATTAAAAAAGAGGCATTTGATTTATAAATACGTTGCTAACACACATTTTATAATGGATGTTGATTCGATACTTTTACATGTATAATGGTGTAGTTATATTTATATATTTATCAATTCATGTTAAATTTATTCAAATTCATTAATATTTAATAAAGTTAATGATTAACTTGTATTTAAATGTTTGCCTTCTCAGGAGAATATCGTACTAATTTCTAATAAAATACTATCTTAAATGAGAATAAAATGCAGAATGTGTGTATTTGTTATACCTAATGCTATGACAGTATGGATTTTAATTTGGTAAGTTGTTTTTTTATTTTTCCTCTGTCCTTTTAAATCTTGTTTCATTTTGAACTTAATTGGTGCTCAATTGTTTATTTCTCGATTTTCTGTGTGTGGTAGTCCCAAATTCATATTCTTTAGCTAATTTATGGCTAATATGAAGATGAAACCACATATTGTATTTGTGGAACTCAAGGCATTTGGGAACCGATGATTCTGTCTAAGTTCTGGAATTTTCCATCAGTCCATTTATGTTATTCAATTTCTGTTGTTTTTAACTATATTTTTGGAATCTATGTTAAGTGTGTTGGGGGGAACTGTATTTGTTAATGACATTTTATTCATATTTCACAGGTTTTGTTGGTGATCGGTAATGTTTATTTAATGGTTATATATAGTGTATATTCAATTAATAGGCGTACGGGAGCATTTAGGAATTTAATGCAATAAACAATTATATTAGTTATACTTCACAAAATTAAAGGTGTAAAAAATTTGAAACTGCATGTTGCTTATAACATGTAAACGTAATTAAAAAATAAATATTTAGACGGTACCTGGTATTAATTCTCGTTATAGGTTATTCCAATTAGAGTTGTAGAAATACTTTTCTATGCAAGATGATTTTTAGTAGAAATAATTTGGGGTATATGTCGTATTTGTAGGTATGAACTTATTTTGTCTATCGGCTATAACAAGTATACTCCTAAAATATAATGCAAACTTTAACACTGGAAAAAGTCCACAGAAAAATTTAAAGGTTACACTGTACAATGTATTATCTGTTATTGCATTTAATATGCAATTTTTTTAATGCGATGAGTCAGAATTTAATAAAACATTTAATAACATTTTTTATTAAAAGTAAAAATAAAAAACAAAAAAAACAGCCTAGGTAACTAAATCATGTGTAACGTTCATAAATTATCCAATAGTATGCATCGTCATATCTTTAAAAACACATACACATACATAAATATGACGGTAACAACTTTAAGGATTCCCTGAGATATATTGAACCTTTATAGGAATTGAAAATTTATTGTGATATTCAGAAATTAATAAATACGTTTAAAGATAAAAATGGTAAAATTATTAAATCCCTTACAAAATTTGTATAAACAAGGAATATAAATATATCTGGTCTAAAAATAATACGGTATTTCGTTATCGAATTACTTCTGGATTAACGTTTCAATAATTTTTATTGTACTTTACAATAATGTTTTATTAATTTAGTTTAAAAGTGTATGATGATAAAAAAAATGATGATCTATTAATACTTATTTTTTTAACATAATAATACCTATTTTTTACCCGAATTGTAAAGTTCTTGATTATATAATGACTCATACGTTTTATTACGAAACAATATTTCTTTTTGATGTTTCATTTATTAAAAAGTGCATTCTAATGATAAATACAACATATATATTTTTCTTTGAAAATAATTGAGAAAATTAAAAATGTTATATTAATAGGCGTCATTTTATTTTAATTGATAAAAGGAATATAGATGGGTTAGCTTTTGGGATTTTCATAGTAAAAGTATATGTAATTAAATGTAATTAAAAATCTCTATGAATATGTAAAAAAAACAAAAACAAAACTTTTAATTGCTGAAATAAATGTTGGTAAATTTAAGTTTTATAAAGCTTGTTTTTAGTACATATTTTGTGAGGCAACGGACTTTTTGTATAATACATGGAAATAAAATATTTTATAGTGTTCAAAAGATTGTTTTAATCTCTTGATGTGGCATAGAAATAGAAAGCAATAGAAAGACATTATTTTAGAAAGAGCCTTGAGAACGTTTACTATATAATTCGGGAGATTTCAACAGGTCAACATTGTAAATTCGGAACTTATGCATGTTAATGACAGTAGATTTGGCCTCAATGTAGGCGATTAACCCTTTATGTACTGAATTATTAATTCATGAAAATTTTATCTTCTAAGGCATTTTTCGTGAATTGTTTAAACTGCATAGGAGATTTACATAATCATTTAATAAAATATAGAAGGATTTTAGAAGGATTGAAGGATTTAAATGGAATAATTAAATTTGAATTTATAAGAATTTTGTGCACCACACAAATCTCTATAACACCACTCAAATCTTTTATTTTAAATATTTTCTTAGTATTTTATAGAATTAGGAAATGTACAACTATAATGTTCTTATACACTGTAAAAAAAAATCTGTAGTTCTACAGATGTAAAAGTACATGCTTACTAAACTTTCACCTGTAACTGTACGAAAAAAGCTGCAAATCTACAAAACTAGTTTTTGTAAAGCTACAAAAATCTGTAACTTTACAAATGAATCTGCTAAAATTTCAGTAATCTTACTAAACTTTTATTTGTAACCCTGGCTGCAGTTACATGAAAATTTCTCGGAATCCCAGTTTCCAAAAAAATTCTTAGTAACCTTACAGATTTTTTTATTTTCGGCGAAAAAGTGTGTCTGTTACATGAAATTTTGTTGTTGACGTTACATGAAAAGTTCTAGGAATCCCAGTTTCCTAGAAAAACTTTAGTAACTTCACAGATTTTTTTTACAGTGTAATAGAAATATAGAAATATTTTGGAATTGAACCCCGCCCCCCTCCCCTCCGCCCCCGAACGCCCAAACAGCTGAAAAGATGCAAAGACAAAAGAAATCATCCTTTTAAAAAATACTTTTGTTTTGTGTAACCAATAATATTTAGGAACAAGATAAAGTAATGTATAACTCATTTTAAACTGCATTGCGAGTAATCGATGTATTAAATGAATTTTATAACAAGTTATTTTAATGGTACTTATAAGTACCTTCAGTAGATAAAGTGTTAAAGTTTTCTGCACAATTTTCAAAACGTTATAAAATCCGTAAAACATATCAATAATTTTCTTTAGATTTTTCTTTATTTTACTTTCCATTTGTCTAAGGATTCTTAATTTAGTGTTCTTCTGTATGTGGCTGTAATTCTTATTCGTCATTAAAGTGAGTCCCACAAGCCAGTAACCATCATTTGACGAGCGGGCTTGAGAGCTATTACCTGACATCTGGGATGTAACGACGCGTACCCAAAATTAGTAAATTCGAAACTGATGCGTTAATAGCTGTAATATTGGTTTTAGGTCTCTTGGTTTCAGTACACCTCCCACTGCTTTAATATACCTCCCACTGCTTTAATATCTATTGTTTTCACTACACCCCCCACTGATTTATTTATTTATTTTTATTATTATTATTATTTTTTTTTTTTTTTTGTCTATCGATGCTGTAATTCATAGTTTTCTGTATATGTCTGCAATTTATATTCTCTGCTAATATCGATGTGACTTTTTAAATAAATATTAATATAGACAAATGAATTAATTTTCTTCCTAAGACACCATAATAAAAGTTCGAACGGTGCAACAACATTGTTGCCTAAAAGTAATTTTTCGCGAATTTTTATGCATGTACTTATAAACAAATCCTCGAAAAAACAAAATTAAAATAATAGAAGAAGAGGTCTCATGTCTTATGCAGATTATCGGTATATGCTGATATCCTTTTAGTGATTATAGGACTTATATCTCTAACTTTTAAAAATGATTTTTAAATATTTATCTGAGAAATGACAGCTACGATATTTAAATAGATTGCAATGTTGTATGGAAATATTAGAAATGTATCTTAATAATGCCCACGCCATAGTATAATTCCCCAATTGCCGAAGCTTAATGTTTATAAAGGGAAGATAAAACTATCTATATCCAAAAGCAATTCATAATTACAAGAATACAATAATATCCTTCAATATGAATGGGCGTGATGAGGGCCTATTGAACATCATCCTACAGTTGATAGAGACAGAGACATTTTATTTGGAATTAATTTGCCGATCGTTCATATATTTTCAGATATATCCTTGGATCATATTGTATCTGAAGGTATATTCATAAACTGCCTCCTTCATATGCTTTTGTAAAACATACAATAACTGTATGTATACAGATTATTGACAATTATTTTTATTAATACATAAAAAAGACATAAGAAATAAACATAAGAAATAAAAGATTTCTTATGTGAATGTTCAAATAGAATTATGTATTTTCTAGCGATACTTTTTTTAAACATACACTGACTTAACAAAGAAAATTTCGTGAATACTGATTTTGTATATTTATTTCCAAAAACATTATTACAAAAACAATTTATGAAAAATAAAATAAGTAAAATACATATAGAAAAAACATATATACATAAAACATATATATAAATTACATGTATATCTATAAACATTTTGACGAAGTAGAAATAAAATATAATTTAAGCTATTTATAGTACAATTTTTATGAGCCAGTGTTTTTTTAATACTGATAAAAGATTTAATGATTTCTATTACAGAAAATAAACCCAGACTGTTTTTATTAATTCCAGAAAAAAAGTTATTAGTAAATAGAAAATTCAATAATTTAAAAAAAAGTAAAAAGCAAAATCTGCTATACAATTTCGATAAAAAAAAAAAAAAAAAAAAAAAAAAAAAACCTTTTCAAAAAGTGAATTGCATTTCACACCAAAAATGTAATGGATAATTTCATATTTTATGTTTCACGAAAACGAAAACAAATATATATATAAATAATCAAAATTTCACCATTATAAAAAAAAAACAGATTTTTGACTGATGATGCAAAATCATTAAACGAATTATGTACTCTAATTTTTATAAATATGCAGATATATTTTATACAAATAGTTTAAAAAAAGATTTTTTAATGAATTTTACGTAATCTGTTTAAATACTTCTAGCATTTACAAAAAAATTGAGCATTACGAAAAATAAACATGAAGAATTTTATCTATTTACATTTCAAAGGTATCAGATAAAATAAGAAATAACGGAAACTAGCTATTTTTTTATGAAATGTGATCTTTGACAAAGCTATATTGTTGTTGATTCAGCATGAATATTTATGTATATCATTTTGATACTTAAAATTTCTAAATGTAGGATTAATTTAACATAGGGTACTTATATATCCCATGTTCGCTCTCCAAAATTCGTTTTTATAATCTATTTTACAAATGAAAAGAGCCTAGAGCAACTTTATTTCTATTACCAAAAGTAGAAAATGAACATATGCTTATGTAATATAAATACAATATATAAACCAGCAGTTTTGTTTAATAAAACCACCACTCCATGTTGTTTCGAACACTATCTGTTGTAAAAGGAAAAAAAAAAAAAAAAAAAAAAAAAAAAAAAAAACCTGACGATAACTCAAAAATGCCTTTTTCTATTGATTTCTATTTCTATTATTTCTATTGTTTGATTTTGCTGTTTCCTCATAAACAGTTTTATTGTGAAAATGACATTAATGAATTAAAAATTAATGTTGCCATGTTTCTACTTTACTATTAAAAACAAGCTTGCATAGGGAAAATGTTTTTTAACCAGAAAAGTTTAATGAAATATAAAACTTATTGAATACCATTCTTTACATGTCTTTATCGTTCTTTGCATATCTTGTCTTTAATCATGTGCAGTGTAACTCATTTTTGGCAAGACATGCATGTAGTTAAGAATTTGCTTCTATCCTGTTTGTAATTAAATATCCGCTTATAAAATTACTTAAAATTCCTTATAAATGACTTAGAAAACATCCGTACAAAATCGGCCGACCAGTGGGTGAGAGGTTCTGCTCTCGAAGCTATGAGACGACAGGTGCTGTGTTCGAACACAATTGCCCGTCGGCCTAATCGTTCTGAGTTTTCGTAGTTTTCTTCGAACGTTGTATTTCCACTCGTAAATATTGGTTAGGTTCCCTTAGAAAGACACCCACGGAGGGCACTCCCGCCATGGGCCTATATCCCTCGAGTAGACAATCGGCCTTCAAAAATCAACCCAACTAACCGTACAAAATCGTACAATTTTTTCCGCTATATTAAATTTGAACAGCGTTTTTTTTTATTTTTTTTGGTGAGTTTTGAATAATATTAGCCTAGTTAATTTTTTTAATGATATATATGTGTAATGCAATGTCCAGTAGCAGTATAAGAGCAATAAACGTCAAATTGTTTAAAACAGACAAATTTAATTAGAATGAGTCTCATAAATGCTATCGGATTCACGACTAGATTGCATTGAGTGGATCTCTGAATGCGCCTCGGGTGACTTTAAAAGTTAATTAAAAACCTATATAGAAAAACGCGGCACGGATCAAGTTTGCGTTTTAACTTTGCGACCTTCTTTCGAAGCGCGTTTAGCATAATGCCAAATTTAAACTTTGGACAATGGTTTTGTATTAGCTACACCGTAGAAAGACAGGTTACTACTATGATGAATTTAGTTTTATGAAATGCCAAATAAAGTTTAAGTATGCACTGCTTTTATTGTCAGTACTGAATTAAGTTCATCATAAACAGACTAGGATAATATTTAAAAATGAGCAATACAGAATAGGTATGTTTGATATTATTTAAGTTCCATATCTCTTTGAACATTCATGATCTGGGGCATTCTCACAATCTTTTGACTTTGGGAAAAAAATCTGACATAATTAATCTTGCTAAAATAACATTTTAATCTGATATACGAATGCCTTAATGATTCAAAATAAAGAAAAAGTGGTCAGCAGCGAAAAATTTTTTATTTAACTGAGGTTTTAGTTAAACTTGCGAGTTTAATTTTCTTACCATTTTACCCCTATAACTTTTTATTTTCTTCTAAATTTTTACTTATAATGAATTTGCATAGTACCCACAGGACATTCAAATAAGAAATAATAACAATATAGTACTTTTAATAGAGAATTTTTATATAACATTGTCTTAAAGGGGTGTTAAAGAAGTGACAGTAAGATAAAAAAGGGGGATGGTATTGGAAAAAAGGGACGGTAAGGATGGAACGGTAAGGAAAATGACCACCTATTTTTAGGAAAATCATGTTAAGACTAAGACCACAATGTTCATTGATTTTTAGAAACAGTTGTTAACATTGGATTAAATTATTATTACTTTTTTTAATTTATCTCGAAAAGTGCAGGAATAAACCTTGGGGACCATGAGACTACCAATAAAGCTACGATGCTTGAAATTGATATTTAAATGCTGATTTAAATTCTACAGTAAATTTCCTGCCAAAGAATTTCAGACATTATTTCTCTAGCATATTTCTGCATGAGAAAAAACTCGAAAAAAATTCTGTGGCTGCATCTGAAATGATTTTCTGTATAATTTTAGAAGAGGGATGGTCTAAAACACAGGGACAGAGATTAGAAATAATAATGAACCTAAAAATGTGTGCAGGTTATTCTTTAGCTACATATTTATATAAAACAATAGTTCCAGTTTCAGAAAAAAATTACATCGAATTGTTTTTATTGAAACAATTTTATCCAGACAGCTCCAAACTTAAAAATCAGCATCAGGGTCACGGGACGGTATAGTAGTTTTCCAGGTGTTTGGACCCCCCAACATCGTCCAAAACTTATTTATCTCGTTAATAGTGTTGTGCAATCATGCAATGGGATGTTCCCCAGTATATGAAATAAAAAAAATACAAAAAAGGGTATTAAAATAAAAATTATTATTCAGGGACATGAAAGTCAAAAGATTGTGAGAATGCCCCATATATGCATTTACACTTTTCTAGTATGTACAGTTATACCCAATCCTACGTTGTATACTTTTTTTGAAAGTCTTAGTATTCTTTTAGCGTAGTTTTTATTTTTTAATAATGCAATTACTAATTCATATATTTATTCTCCCGGAACCCTCTGTGCGCGAGTAATACTCGCACTTGGCCGTTTATTTTAAATTTAGGAGAACAGGAAATTCAATAAAAGCCTTTAAAATAAACTTCAATTAAATTTAAAATATAACTTGTATTGAAAGGAATACTGAAAGGCATTAAATCAAACCTATACAAAATTGAATATTTTAGAACTAAAAAGCTTCCGTTTCAAAAAAATGTTTCATTAAATTTAAAATTATCTCCAAAATAAAAATATAGATTCAATAATTAAAAATATATTTTAAGTACCCTTAAAATATTGCTTACATCAATAAATGCCACATCCAAGGATCAAAGTCACCTCCATGCTACAACAATGGTATTGTGGTGCATTCATGGAGGGAACATATCTGAGATTAGGCCTAATATTTTCTAAACTATGCACAGTATTAACATAATGCTGCTTGTATACAAAATTAAATAAAGTAATTTAAAGCTACTTATCAACAGAATTCCTCTATTTTTAAAACTGACATAATTAATAAGGCCATGGATTTGACATCCAATTAAAGTACCCTACAGTAATTAAAAGTTCTAAAATTAAAGCTAAATGGAATAAAAACTTACAATGATTCAGAAATATTCCATCCAACAAGTAGCTTCCTGTAGTTAATTTTAATTCCAATTCCTAGATTATTCTGCCATCTAGCAGATTTTTATATAACTATAACTGATATGTCATGGAAATAGAAACATGGAAACAAGGTCTTACAAATGTTCGAAATGCCCCCTGCGCGTTCCATATCAATGAAAATCACCAATATATTTTTTTAAATAAAAGTTTGGTTTATATATATATATATAAAAAACTGTGCATCGAATTTTATATATTTCAATATAAAGGTTAAAAAAAATTTAAATTTGAAAAATTATGAAATTTTTCAAAAAATTTTAAAAATTTAAAAAATTTTAATTTTTTTTCTTTTTTTTTGTAAATTTCCCTTTAAATATTACTCAAGGGCACATTATATGCATTATGACATGCATTTATTACAAAAAAATACAAAAAAACTATTTTTCAGAAAAAATTGGAATTTTATGCGTCGTCTTAGAAATCTTCGAAATGCCTCCTGCGCGTTCCATATCAGTGAAATTCCCCAATATTTTTTATAAAAGTTTGGTTTATATATATAAATAAAACTGTGCATCGAATTTTATATATTTGAATATAAAGGTATAAAAAAAATTCAAAAATTTTTGTAAATTTTTTCGAAAAAATTTCAAAAATTTTCATTTTTTCTGCCTTTATATATATATATATATATATATATATATATATTACGAAACAATTTAATGGGTTATGTCGAACAATCACGTCGTGCTTTTTACGACATATTACTGGATTCGTACCACCTTTTAATCAGCCGTTGGTGAGGTTGTATAGAAGGCGTACCACTTAGCGCAAGCATCGCTAGTGGAGGTGTCAACTCTGTGAAAATTTAGCAGCTGTGGAGCGATGATAAGATTGGTAGAGTGCAATCAAAACTCATTTATTCATGATGAATAGAAGGTATGTTAGGCAACATGAGTGGTGAAAAAAGTAAAGGCTTATGAAGAAATATGTGGTTTTCCCAATAAGACATAGAAACGCAGTCATAAACTGTTTATTCCATCAGAATATACCAACATTAAACAATTCCCACAGGATGATAAATCAGAGCATTCCGCTTGAGCATGAACTAGTTATTCATGCAAAATAGATGTTAATTAACGAAATGAATATTCTACATGGCTTAGGACACCAGGTAACAGGTTATGTAAACAATCAAACAGCACAAAAAATCTACTCCTGAGCTCATGCTTGAACTATTTATTGGAATGCGCGGAGGAAATCCGATTGAAATGCAAACTTCAGGCTAACCAAACAAAATCACGAACGAGACTCGAAGTGAAACTGCGATCCGTCACTCAGCCAATGGAGAGCGATAGAGAAACGTCACAGAAAAGATCCCGGCGCTGGTAATGGAAGGATTTCGATGTAAAAAGTTATCTCCCAGCTGGCGGGAAAATGAGATGAAATAGAATAAAAATGTAAAAATGGTTTTTATAAACATTCGAAAATAAGTAACTGCATTCAGAACTTTACAGTTTGGTAGACGATAAAATTAATGAAGGAAATAAAAGTTTAGATTACGTTTTGGAATAAAACTATTATTAAGATACGCGTTTTAAAATTATAGGAATTTAACTAGAAATAAATAATAGAGCGTATTAAAAAAAAGGAAATAATGAATAAGCCGGCAATTTAGAATAATTTAAATGAATAGTAAAAGTATTTTTTTTTATATAGCATATATATATATATATATATATATATATATATATATCATAAAAAAGGCTTTTGAATAATGTCGAAGATAAATTAATCAGGATCTTTTTTCTCAATTTCAAGCTGATGCTGCGTACAGATCCATCAGCACCATCTTTCACGACCCAAGAAGTATCAGAGGCAGTATTTTCATTTAACAAGAATAAAGCTCCAGGAATTGTTGAAGTGGATCACTACATATTACACAATATATTCAAATCGCAAGCAACCTTTTATTAGATATGTATAATGCCCTCTTAAAAATTAACTACTTTCCAGATCCGTGGAAAATTGGTGAAATTGTATATTTTCAGAAAGTTGGAAAACCACCCACAGAGAGCAGTTCATACCGACCCATATCACTCTTATCGGTATTTTGGAAAGTATTTGAAAAATTAATTCTCAGAAGAATTAATTACTTACTTCACATCAACAAAGATAACTTTCCATCTCAACATGGCTTCACTGAAGGAAGATTCACAGAGACAGCCCTACAAGAACTCTTCTCAGAATTGGATCTTCTTAAACAAGAAAATGTTTATATTTCATTGATTTCAATAGACTTTCAAAATGCATTCGATTGCCTACCGTGGACGGTGACCCTACAGGCCCTTGAAGACTTGGACATAGAAACACCTTACATAAATACACTAAAATCATTCCTCTCTAATCGAGATGCCTATCCAAATTGGATGGCCGATGCGATCCACTGGTTTTCAAAAGGTTGTCCACAGGGTTCTTGCCTAGGCCCATTCATTTGGTGCGTTTTCATACAGGGTCTACTAAATTCCCTCAGAGCAAGAGGTATTAAAGTAATAGCTTTTGCAGATGACCTACTCCTAGTATTATTTGGATCGACAAGACATAAATTAGAAAACATGGGATCGATAGCCTTGGATATTGTAAGTGATTGGGCTTGGCAGAATTCAATGAGGATTTCGCATGAAAAATGTAAAGTCTTAAACTTGAGTAGGCCACGCTTTCTCAAAAGATCCCCAATATTCAAACTGGATAATATAAATTTAAAATCTGATTCAACAATGCCTTACCTGGGCCTGCTTCTTGACCGGACAATATCTTTTCTACCACATCTCAGAATGAAAAGAACAATAGTCACTCAAATAACACAAAACCTCTTAAAATTTGCTTCTTCCTCAGGAGGAGTATCAAAAACAATCCTCAAAATCTGGTATTGTACAATCTTAGAAAAAAAAGATTACATATGGAGCGGCAATTTGGCTAGATAAACTTCAGAAGTCACACGGATTACGTTTAATTTCTTCAATCCAAGCTCAGTGCCTCCTCTTGGTCACGGGTGCATACAGGAAATCTCCAACAGCGGCTCTTTGTGTGCTCTCAGGTATACCACCTCTTGCCAATCGTCTGCAACAAATTTCAACAACTGGAAAAGTCCTACGCCTGGGCATTCCATCAGAAGATTACTTACCAGCCCTATTCCAACCCAAGTCCTTTAAATCAGCTTCTAGCCCCTACGAGTATCAATTCGCTTGGGCAGAAGAATCAAAAATTAAATCCGACATAGATCTATTTACTGATGGATCAAAAACAGAGCACGTGACAGGACTCGCCTTCTGTGCCTACTCAGAAAACCAAATGATTTTCGCTTTACAACAGCAACTCAATATAGAAAACTCAGTATTTCAACCTGAGCTAGAAGCAATTAAAGAAGCAATATACTGGTCAAACAATAGCAAATTCCACAGCTTCACAATCCACTCCGACAGCCTCTCTGGGCTCAATGCTCTAGAAAACAACTCAACAACAGATTTCCAGGTGCAATCTAACATTCGGGAACTTCAGATGTCATCCAAAATTTGTATGTTTAATTGGGTTCGAGGACACACTGGGATACACGGTAACGAAACTGCTGACAAATTGGCAAGAACGGCAACTTTTCCATCCGACACGATACCAAAGAAATTTATTCCTTTTCCATCTTCATTTCTAAAAAGAAAATTGAAATTGCAGTCCTTTCCAACTGGCAAACCGCATGGAACACAGGCACCACGGGGAGATTCTCTTACGCACTTTGTCCAGAGGTCACAGAAGAATTCATACCTCATCACAGGAATCTATACATTTTTGCAACCGTACATGGTCCGTTTCCTTCCTTTCTTTCCAATTTTGGAAAGTCAGCCTCATCGCGCTGCATATGCGGGCAGAGGGGCACGTCATTACACTATATAACAGATTGTACCTTAACATCAGCCTTTCATATAAGAAAAAGCACCCTTCATTAATCTAGCATCATGGTTTAAAATTATTCTTAAACAACCGTGTCTACTTAAAAAAAAATAATACATTGTATATCTCTATTAGAAAAAAAATCAACTCTTATTTCAACTTCCTCCTTTGGACGGACTCTCTGATGAAGAAAACTAATAAATGTTGCCACTTCAGTAGACTGATTTCACTTTTTGAACTTGCTGCTAGCAGTGTATTCTATTTTTTCTTAATGCAGCTCATTTGACAGTGCAATTAGTTTCACTCCTGCTCAACAGCCTAAAACATCTGTAGGCATAATTTACCTACCTCTGTATCATTGTGTATTCTAATTCTATTTCATTTTATTATTCTACTAAGTATTCGCATTGCTTATTGTTATTGATACCTCTATCGTGTATTATTATTATTATTTGCATCGTGTTTGTCTTATTGGACATTCTTATTATTGGCTTCAATACAATATTCATTAGCACCAAATTTAATATGCATAGAGTTAAAGTCTTCTCTTGCACCGTGTTTCACTTGTAAATAATGGTCTATTGCATCAATTTTAACTTGTAAAATATCAACTTATTATTATTTATTTTATTTCTATTATTTTTTATATTTTCTCTTTATTAGCATTTGCATATAATTCTTGGTTCAATTCCTACTTGCATATGGGTTTTGGCATCAAAATAAGAATTTAAACTCTCTTCAAAAAGAGCTCTATCATTGAAAACGAAGTATTGCTTTGAACATTGTTATTTGTTTTCTAGCTTCGTACCTTTCTGTAATTAGTCTCCTGTGTCAGTTCTTATATATTGTTTTATTTTTTTATGTGTAACAGTGTAATCCAGCTTTGTATCCTGTATCGTATCCTATATGAAAATATGGGAAAAACTTCTTTTAACTCCCATTGTTTTTGTTGTATCTGTAAGTCCTATCAAGTGGATTTTCCACATTTATTTCACATCTGGACTTCTTTTGTTTAGTGTATTTTTATTGTTTTTTATTTGTCCACCAATGTATAATACTGCATTATGAGTTTTTTTTTCTTTCAAAATCTGTAATGTACATAAGTTTGTATAATGATAAGTTCAGCACGCCTGGGATATAACTGAGCTGCCACTTGTAACATTTCTGTATAATTTTGTAAGTTTTAATATATAGGGGTCTTTTTCAACGAAGGTATTTCCGGGCCCTGCCTCCGGCAGCGGCCTTTTATCATGGTAGTTATTCTGCTGTGCGGGGCTTGTTGAGCTAAAACCATATTGGTAGGACTACCCGCCTGGCCTGAAACTGATGCTGCGTACTCTTATCTAATTTCATTTAGAACATAATTAGCAAGAAATATCCTGTTCTAAATATGCGATTAAAGTAAAAATGAACCTGTAAATTATAGCAAAAATAACGTATGAGAAAATAATAAAAACTGTTAACAACACAATATTTAAAGCTTGTGTGAAAATAAATTAAGTCTAAATTTTTTAAAGTTTTACGATAGCCATAATTATATTGTGTTGAGATCAATTTTGCGCAATCTTATTTTTCTAATGGTTACAAATTGCATTTTCATTCATAACATGTTTTTAATTTTTTAAAATACTTAATGAACATTTTAGAGAACTGCTCTCATAAGTAAGGGTAATTCCGGGAGAGATGGAACTTGTTTTTACCTAGTTGTACCTAAAAGTCATATATTTAAATATGTTATGCTTTTCACAGTATGTATGTATAGTGTATGATGTTTCTTAAACATGTCTTAATGCAGAAGTTCATATATTTTAAGGAATTTCTTTTATATATATTTTTTAATTTTTACTATCTGACCAGAACTACTACGGGTGAGACGGACCATATGAGTCAGAGAGATGGACCACAATAACATATCGAAATAATTGCACACATAATATTAAATTTATAAAAGTTTACTTTCATTGCATGAAAATTAAATAAACTTACTTACAATTAATTACTATGTATGATTAATTTATAATTAATTTCTGTTCAATCCCTTTGATTGAGTGACTGACAGGCCTTTTGTTTTTCCTTATTGAGAGTGTTAGATTTCGAGCAAGGAATGATTGTAACCAGTTGTAACCAGTTTTTTTTTATATATTTATTAAATTATAAGGCATCTTAAGTTTTGTTCGCTAGTTTGTATTCCATAGTCCTTACAGAGTGGTTTCGTTTTCGCATTTTTCTCGTTAAAGCAGTGTTAGGAATGTTAAAAGTTTTGCTGCTTGATTGGCACCCGTATTCTTGTCTTCGACTGCTTTAATAGTGTTTTACAAATTATTAGAAGTCAATTCCGCGTATAGACCGCGTCTCTAATATATGTAGTTGGCATTTTCTGAAAACAGAAAATACAATAACTTGGTATTTTAAATTAAGCTCTTTAAAAGCAAAATTTGAAAAGATTATATGGTTCATCCCTCCCGAGATGAAACATGGTTCATCTCTCCTTCCTACACACGGTCCTTCTCTTCCGATCGCTTAGGTGAGAAGTACAACCCTTTCCGACTTTACACTGTAGATATTACGTCGCCATTTTAGATTATTTAGAAGCCTAATTGTTCCCCGATATTACGTCATTAAATCTAGATAGATCACATATAAACCAAAACCTTTAAATGTATAACTATAACCGTATGAAAATATTATTTGCCTTACTAAAAGCAATAATTAGTTTTAACTGATTTTTTTTTTTTTTTTACAAACAAAAGTCTCCACGCCATACATAATATCTGTAAGTTTTTGACACAGATAGTTGCGTTATCAATTGCTTTAATCTTAAACAATTTTCGACTTTTTTTATAATTTACTATGTTTTTCACTTTCATTGAAATTTACAGCTATTTAAAATCATCATCCTACGACATTGATAACATATAAAGCCCCTTCCAAACCGATGCTTCCAATTCATTGTCATAAATAGTCGAAACAGAACTCAGTCCCGCTAATGGTTCAATCTCACCTTTGCGCGTTTTATATACAGACACTGGATACACTACGAGTTCAATTATATGATGAAGCATTGAAAGTATATGTTTGCACATTCACATCTGTGAAAGCCTTTACATTTGATTCATAGATAATATAATAGACATAGAAATAACAAATATATCTTTTGGTCAAATTATAATATATCTTTAACCTCAGCTAAAAAGGGATATCTCTCAGCACAGATTAAAAAAAAATATATCATAGACATTTATGGGTTGTTTCTACATGGAATATCAGTACATTCTCTTCATTGTTATGTACACCCCATCATTTATTTTGATATGAAATTGATTAGATCGTCAAAATTGATTTCGAATTATCTGAAAATATTTACAACCTTTATTGCGAATAATGCTAGTTTCATTGAAACGATCAAAATACATAATGCTTAATAAAGGAGAAACATAAATGTGGCAGAAGTATCACCTAATTACTTTGACTCGACATATTTTCCAATAACGTCTCACTTTACAATGGTACTACACTGGTCAACAAAATGAAAGGATAATGAGAAAAAAAAATATGCTCACTAAGATAATGTTGCAAAAAAAGCGCAATGCTGAAATTATTTATGTTAAGTACTTGCAACCGAACACAAATTTGTACTTCTGCGCATACGTTAACGCCAAACACGTGCAAATTCGGTGATTGACAATTCGGTTTGCAACGGACGCATGTTGGAATTCTTGTCTGTATTTTTGTTTAACCCTTATGTCAATGACCAGGTACCGGAGTACCACTTTTCACTATTCATTCCGTTTTCAGAGTGTTAATATCAAAAGAAACTAAAATGAATTTAGATCCCCGTTATTTGTAGTATTCACTGTCAATTAGTATAATCACTTAAAAATTTGGAATTTTTTTTATAACTTTTTTGAGGCTTTAAACATTTTTATACCTGTCCTCAATGACCAGTGTACCCGGGTACCCATGCAAATTTTCTGTGGAAAAATATGGAAATTGATAGATTATTTAGATTTAGATCAATAAAACTTTAATTTAATTTGAAAAAAAGGGTTAGATATATTTTTTAACGTACAAAAAAAATTACATATACGTGAAATTTTGTGGACAACCTGTACAATAGCAAAAGGTGCAGGAATGTGCATCACATACTGGCTTTCCACATTGTTTACATGATTTTCTGTTTTCTGCGCCGCTTTTGAAGCTCTAACAAGCACATCTGACACAAACTGCTTTTATCCTTCTTGTTTCATCTTGCCTTAAGCTTTTTGAACTGTGTTCTGAACGTGTGGCAGATTCAAGTACGGTCAAAGATTTTTTTCAGTTTACTTTCAATTCCCGATTTGGTCGAAAAATTTACCATATCCTGTGCATTTTGCGATTGATCTTGAATTGCTGGAACACTCAAGATCTCACCTAATTCTCCCAATAACAGGCAACGATTGTCTGTTTTATTTATAACCATATCACTATTTGCAGTTGCATAATGTACGTATCAAGTACTACTATATCCACAATATAGAAAAATAATGGAAGTGGACATGTGGTTGTATGCCTATGTGTCATATATTGCCCCAATAATTCATCCATTATATCCACTCCATATTTAAGTTTCCCTGTAAAACTGAATCATTTCAAGTTTATCTTTCTGTCCTGTGATGGTTTTATCATGATGCATAGTAAACATTAAAATGACATCTTTGTTCCTTTTTGGAACTAACGAACAAATACTTATGCATACTTATTACGAACAAATACTTATGTGCGGAAATAACTGCTCACCAACCGTTTACTCTTCCGTCGGTATATATTTTGTCAATAGGTTAGGATTTAGCATAGTCCATAAATCACGAATTGCTGCAGCTTTAACATTTTGAAGACATTCCACTCGTGAGTTCTGGTTGTCAAAACGAATAAATCTGAGAATATTCCAGAATCGGTCTACACTCATACTTGCTCGATAAAACGGATATAAGTTTTCCACGTCCCTAATGTGTGATCTTTGTTTGAATTGTTGACACCTGAAGTACAGTAGAATCCCGCTCATCCGAAATTTCGGTTTATCCGAACCAATTTTATTTAACGTATAAATGTCTGGGAAAACGTGTAGAAAATAGAAATAAACAAAAAATGGCAGTAAAGCATGTTTTTTCTCTTTAAACAGCTTGAATACAATTAACAAAATGCTCAATAATGCAAAAGTACAACATATGACCACAAATATAAAATGAAAACATTCATTGCAGGCCTACTGGCAGATCCCATCTTAAAAAAAAAATATCTCGAATATCAGTTTGTTTGCCAGTATTATAAAATTATTTTCTAGAATGCAAAAAGTATTTAATTCGGATAATAGAAATTTATTTTTCCTTTCAGCAGTTTGATTTCACAAATTATCTACAGGATTTTTTTTTCATCTCCCCTTCGTCAACGCGGTGACTTAGCTATTTGCAGATTCGAAAATTTGAACCGTTTGTAATGGGTTGTTATGTAATTATTCATCCTGAAGTTCCATTGTATTATTATAAACATCAGGAATTATTAAACAAAGAATAATATTTTTTTCCGAAAGTCGTGCCGGATTATCCAGCATGCCGGACCTTAGGATGCCGGATTAGAGGATGTTTACTGTACTACTGATTACTTATAACTTACATTTTGTTTAGCACGCATCTTTTTCTTTTCTATATTCATCGAAATTCCGGATAATAAGAATTTTTTGTAATCCGAACAGGCACCGGTCCAAATTAGTTCGGATTATCGGGGTTCTACTATAATTAATATTTATAAAAATTCATCAAATTAATCTTCTCTAAAGGCAAACAGTTATACTGTATGGAATAGGGGTGTTTTATGGCTCGCGTATGTTAAAATCGCAGCAGGTACCCGGGTACCCCGGTCATTGGACACAAGGTCAAATTTTGGTCATTGACATAAGGGTTAAAGTGAATGTGGTGTCTGAGACTGGTCAATATTCATTAGTCATAGTTCAAAGAGGTCATTTAAGGGAAGGTCAACAGTGGCGAATATTTGGTAGAATCCAAGGTGGTCAAACGATTGAATATCCCTGAAAGTGTCATATCAAGAACTTCGAGTCATTTTTAAGCAATGTATTCGTTGACAGACAGCCTGGTCAAGGGCGACCAAGAGCAGCTACTGCATCCGAAGACCGCTTTCTGTCATTGTCGGTTCGATGAAACCGCAAAGAGACTACAAGAGATTTAGTTTTAGACCTTCATGCTGCCACAGGAACTCGAGTTAGCCGTTCTATTTCTGAACGAAGTCTTATCGCGCTTTGACTGTATGCGAGAAAACCAATAGTTTGCATCCCATTCACTCTACCTTCCAAAGAGGCCCATTTAAATTGGTGCCGTCGTCATGTTCAATGGAGCCAAGAAGACGGGGCAAGTATTCTTTACTGACGTGTCCAGATATAGTCTGAACGCTGATCCTAGACGTGTCGAGATATAGTCTGAACACTGATCCTAGACGTGTTTTGATCTGGAAAGAGAAATGAACACGCGCGGTGCGTTCCCTTGTCCGTAAAATATCTCGTTTTCACCACCGCGTTTCGTGTTTTTTTTGCGGGGGGGGGGGGGGGGACATGAAAAATGGCATGCTCTGAAACTGTGTAGTCCCCTTTATCCCGCAAGTAATAACGTGACTCTTTATAATATATGATGACTTTATTTAAAAGAAAAAAATTACAACCTTTCTCCAGAATAGATCCAAAATGTGTAGCTACTTAAGCAATCTTATGAAAGGTTGTGTATAGTTAATAGTTTATACGAAGATAGATCATGTGTGTTTATTATAAAACCTAAAGTAAACCGATATAATCGCAAAAGCTGGCCCTTAAGAATTTGAAAGTAATAATTACTGTATTAAAATTCTGCATGAATATGTTTTTTATATTTTATTATTTGTTATCAGTTCTACAGATTAATCTTTAGACATATAAGCTTATTTTGATTTTATTTACATTTTTTTCCTTTCACTAGGGGGCTCGGCCCCCTACGAGCTACGCTCGCCAACCCCCGTCCAGAAACCGCAGACTCTAAATGCACGCTAATTTGATCGGCTTTAAAAATATTTCGAAAGATTGAATTACAATTTAAAAAACAGTGGCGATCTCCCTATAAACGAATTTCTATTCATTTCTCTTTGATTGGGGAATTTTAACGCAAAATCCGCTGCGTTACTACTTGATTATCCCGTCGACCCATTTCGCCAAATTATATAAATCGCCAAACCACTCGCCAAATTATACAAATTGACATAATTTTTATTTTAAATAACGAAAGAACAAATAAATTAGTACAACATTAATAAAAATACAAATAAAACGTCGAAATAAAAATAACTTGATGACGTAGACACGTGTAACAACATTTCAAAATAAGCTAATATAAAAGGAATTAAGTAGAGTCTTTGTATCCTGGTATTTTTTAACAAAGCGAAAAGAAAGTTCTTTTAAATGAGACATTTTAAATTAATCGTTTTTAATCTGACGTAATTTTTACCAAGCTATTCTTTCTCTATTAAATATTCACGTGAAAATACCAGTTGAAAAGTATCCTCTCAAAATATCAAATAAATGTCTAGCGCAATTTTTAAATTTAAACCGTTTTGCAATATTATTTTGCGTTCATTTTATGTAATAACTGTAATGTGACGTAAATATGACGTAATTTCTCCTATTTAATACTTCTAACGCATGTTAATAAATTTATTATTTTACAAATTCCTTTCTCTCTTAAAATTCACGTGTAATTATAGTTTTTATGACTTAATTTTTAATAAGTTCCTGCTTTTTGCACATAATTATTTAATTCTAATTCCAAATGGTTTTTTTCTGTTTATAATAGTCACATGTAAATAAATTTTTAATTTATTTACACGTATAAATATTTTTTTTTGAAGCAAACATCATTGCTTCCTCTGTTTATACAGTTGGCAACAGTTTAAATTAATATCACTTTCTAAAATCTGTAAAAAATATCTCTAGAAATGCTGAAAATTTGAATTTAAAATAGAAATAAAACCTCAAAAAATGAGTCAAAATAAAAAAATTAATGCAATCTGCACTCCGGCAAATTCTAACGCATAAAATGATCTAAAAATGATTACACTGCCATGTACAGTTTTTGCTGCTATAAAACTTTTTTAGTGGAACGATTTTGTCCAAATTTAGCATTAAATATCTCTTAAAATAATTCTTCGATTTGAAAACTGTCTGCTTCAGCGTGTTTATCAAACATTTCTGTATAAAACCGCCGATTTTTATATTTTTGTATGCATTATTTTTCTTAATATTAACGAAGAAAGACCTCCAGTCACAGAAAATTCAAAACCGGCGGCGGCGGCGGCGGTGACAGCGGTAGTTACTTTTTTTTTAGAATAGAGAGATACCATGCATGTAGATCTATTATAGAAGTGTATTTACATTAGTGAACAAATATATCGAATGCTGTGACTATATACACTGAATGCGGTATATGATTTCCTCTTATTACTAAAGCTTTAGCAACCAATTATATTGAATGAGATGGATTATAAGCATTGACAAAACACTATTCATGTTTCATAGAATTCGAATATTCGCCTATCAGCTAGCATTCAGCTTCCATAATGACATGTAATTTAAAGAGAGTACTTTAGAGTTGACATAAATAAATCACCTTAATCATATTCAATCAGTTATATGCGTGATATTAATTGCATGCATGGTATTTTAAAGTATATATAATTCTTATAATATGGTTCTTAAAGTAATGTTTTAAAGCTTATAAAGAAAATTTTTAAAAGAAATGTATGAGAATATTATTGATGCATACATGCAATTATGCGAGCTAAAATGCCTATTGAAAGCAATATATTTCAGTAAATTACGCATTAATGTAACCAACATGAATCTTAAATTTGAACTTAAAAACTCACAAATCAATTTATTTCTTAATATTTCTATACATGTATATTACCTAAATACTTAGCTAGAATAGTTAAAAAATTTGACTTCTTTAATTTCTAAAAAAAGCACATACATTATTCATGAACTAGAACTTTTTGCAATACAATTTAAGTAAATAAAACAACGTTTAGAGAAACAAAAATTATAAAAGTAATGAATTCTATTTCAGCGTAATTCAGTGTAAAATATACAAACTAAAAGGATCACCGTGTAATCCAGACTAATGAAACAATAATTGTGAAATATTTTGATGCAAAAATAGTTTATTTTCTTTTATTTATAAATGAGCTATGTTGTTATTCAGTTAAACGATTAATTAGTAACATTTATCAAAATATTTTCTATCTCTGTACCCCGTCAATGTTTTAAATTTCAAGCTCTAGGAGTTGTCTGGGAGCACGGCAGTGCCCTGCCAAACCCAGAAAGCACAGCCGTAAACATCTTTTTCTGGAAGCAACTCAGGATACTTTTGACCCCCCCCCCCCCCCGATATCTTTGTGCTGGAGTTTTCCAGGAACTTGAAAATTCCTTTTTCTAAAGTACTCTTCAAACGGAACTAAATGTTCAAATTTGCACGTTTCCATCTTTTCTAGTTCAGAATATATATGAATTCAAAGTTTCGATTTTTAGACACTAACTCGCTCTACGATCATAAAAAATCAGAAGTTCATCCTGTAGTCATAGAAACTTGATATTTGGTATGAAGATAGTGTTTAGAATAGAAATAAAGAAAAAATTTTAAAAAATCCGGAAAATTAGAAAAAAAATAGAAAGATCGTAAAAGTTGAATAAAAGTTAATAAATACAAAAAACATTTCCAAATTTTTAACCATGTCTTTACTTGTACTTTAAACACTATGTTATACCAAGTATCAAGTAGCTAGTGCTGCTACTGATACCTATGAACAAAATTCTTGTACCCAAAGGCATACCAAGCACTTAATCCGGAAGCAAACCGGGTTTCTTTTATTCTTGCTAATTCTTGCTAATACTGCTGGCCATTGATCATTAACAAGATAAAACTCAGCATTATCGGTTTGGAATCAATTCTAAATCGATCCCGAAATAGCTGAACGATGAAAACAGTAAACTTCGTTTTAATTGACTAGAACAAATAAAATAAATTTATTTTACCAAATCTTGATTTGGTGAATTTAAATATTTTACGAACAGTCTGCAAATATGCTAACATTTTTTGATAGATAACTGCACTTATACTTTTGCTATATTTAAAACCACTACCATATTATTACAAACATCGTTATATTTAATGACATAGCGATACATCATGGCCCAAAATTAGCTGTAATTTTAACAGCAAGATAATTTTTCTGCCAGTGCCAAGTAGCTCACTTTTACCGCCAAACTATTGATGTGGACAACAACTGTTGAACAATAAAAAATTTTATTTTTATAAAACGTTAAGAATACAACTGAGGATATGACTGACAATTGCATAAGTAAAAAAAAAATATTTTTTAAAATGACAATACGATTCCCTGAGATGTACAAAGATTTTTAATACACTTTTAGGTATTCAAATGAACATTTTGAAACGTCACAAAATAATCGTTAACTAAAGGTGTGTAGTGATTAGGAGTAATTTGTGAATTTAAATGTCAGAGTTCAGAAGCAAGCTAAACTTGGCTGTACATGTTCTCAAAACATTTTACGGTTAAAAAGTCACCAGACTTGGCTAATTTTTTGCATGAGATGTTTTTGATTTGTTAGTATGAGATATTTGTTAAACATTTTCACTTGTCTTTTGTTATAAAATAACTCTAAAATGGTCGACCTTATCAGAACATTTCTGAACTTCTTGTAGAAAATATATCTGTATCAAAAGTACTTTGTCGAACAGTAAATGAAATGAATAAAAGAAGGAAATCTGCAAATCTACTTAAAATCTGCATTTCCTATTTTGAAAGTTCATTTTAAATTAGTGGATTTTTTAGCAGTTTTTAGTTATCTTAAAGTTAGTTATCTTTAAAATTAGTTATCATAAAGTTCATCATCAATTTCATCAGTTCATCATTTTTAAATACAAATATAGATTTAAAATATATTTATCAATCCCATATACGAATAAATAGTTTACTTTATAAAAACTGTTTATATGACTGATACTTGCTACTAAAAGAAATCACAAACAGCTTTACTGATAAAAAAAGTAACCAAAGCCTAAAGTTCTTTCTTTGTCAACAACCAATTGATGAAATAATTATGAAATAACTCCCATTATTTGCTATTAATTTGAAAACAAAAAGCAAAAATCTATTCTTTTAAGTCAACATTGACAAACGGGATAGTTTCTTCTTTTTAAGAAATAAAATATGTATTGAAATAAAATTCTATTTTTAAAATTTCATGAAGAATTCATAAAAATATTTTCTACGTCAATTTATAATAGTTTTTACTGAGCAAGAGATATTTCGTAAAATTTCAGAAATACTTATTTCAGTTTTTTGAAATAATAAGACCTCTTTTTAAAATAAGAAAAAAAACAAAAGAATTCGACATTGTTTGCAAACGGAAAGGATTATATTTGAATTCGATGTGAAAATGTAAATAGACACAAAAATATTTTTAATATATTTCAGACTTTGAAAAGCTATGTCGCAAATTCTTTGAATTTACCATAACAAAAGAAAAGAAATTTATATTTCAAAAATTAAAATTATTTTGCTTTATTTAATACTTTCTGTATTACAGTGCGAAGACAGATCAAGGAAAAAAAAACAGCAAAAAAATTGGAAAGTGACACTATTTTCTTACAGAAATATCTTCATTTTTATCCACGTGTTAAAGAGAAACAACAATCCCTATAAAAATATAGTGTTATTTACCTTTTTTTTTTTTTTTTTTTTTTTTTTCCTACGTATAGTTTGTAACAAATACTACCATTCTCTCCTATGTTGAAATTTCTGAAATTTTTTTTAAAGATCTACACTCATCATGACTCCTAGAACACAAAACTGCCTTTAGTTCAAAGTTCAATGCTTTATATATATATATGCACTATATAGCCATTAATGACAGGGAACTTTCAATTTTAGACATTTTGCCAAATATTTAAAAATGAACTTGTTGGATTCTTCTGAAACTTAAGGATTATAAGGAATGTATTATACCTCAGATTTATCAACGTCGATTTTATAAGGAGGACAATTATGACGCAAACAATAAATCAAAGAAAAATAATAATATATGGGATCACCCTGTAATGTATAAAGCACGAAATGATCTATCTCTGCAGTATACAAATTTGGGGATACTTTAAAACATGTTTACTGATTTTTGTAAGAATAGCATGTATTTTCGTGGAGGTACAGCGATTTTTTAAAAAGTCAAAAAAAGTTTATATTTTTATCTTATGACATGCAGTATTTTCAACCAAATTAACCGCTAAATTCAGGAAAATTACCAATGTGTAGTAGAAACAATTTATTGCAATGGAAATTTAAATATATTAAATATTTTATGAAACATGAGAAGTTGTATAGATTATTTTATCTGAGCATGCACGAATGATAACAAAGATTATTTTGCAAAATTTTATATTCAACTGGATGGAGCTACTCATAAAAGAAATCTATTCAAATATCGCGACAATTCAGTAAGATATTGGCACTTGAGCGAGCTGATTTTTAGCTGCTCTCTCTCTCTAAAGAAAAAAAAAAAAAAAAAAAAAGAGTAGCAAAATTGAAGCATTTGTTCCAAATCTTCTTATTAATATTCATCAAATACTAACTTTTCTCTGCAAGCCAGTTAATAAAAAAGGACAATTTGTGGAAAATGCATTCATGCAGCTGCTTTTAGAGAACAACTAAAAATCAGCTATTAATGGTATTTTTTTTTTCACGATATTTGACTGGATTTTTTTATGAGTTGCTCCATAGAGCTCACTATTAAATTATGCAAACAAAACTCTGTTATTGTTCGCGCATGCGCATATAAAAATTATTTTATACAACTGTTCATATTTAATAAAATATATAATGCATTTATATTCCAATTGCTCTATATTGTTTCTGCCTCATTTTGCCATTTTTTTTTAAAACTGGCGTTTAAATTTGGTTGCAAACCTTGCGTGATATAAGCTAAAAACGTGCAAGATTTTTTTTAAACTTAAAAAAAAAATAAATCACTATATCTGCATAAATATACGTGCTATTCTCACAAAAATCCGCAAACATGTTGTAGTACAGTTTCCAGATATTTATATTCTGCAGCGATAGATAATTTCCTGTATTTTAATGTGTAAGATACCTTGAACAGCAGCGCATTTTATAACTTTATGTGTGTATTTTATTTTATTAAAAATATTACAGTATTCATAAAATTATAAAAAAAGACATGTTGTATTGCACAAGAATTTAGGCAAGAAAGAAAATGTTGGTAAGTTAATTATTGTGATATCAATGTGTAAAAAATTATTGTTTTTGTATGTATATGTAAAAATTTACGCAATCTATTTGTGAAGCAACCTTTCAGAAACAGATGCATTGTACGTACCAGGCATATAGGCGATGATCTAACAATATAGGATCAAGAAAATTCATTATATATAAGAAATAGTATCCACTTAAGGGCAAAACAATTGTCCGGAGAATGTTTAATACAAGTAACCATTGACCTCTATTAAAAGGGATCTGCTCTCATAAGAAATACGGAGAAGTCATAATATATGAACGTTGTTTAGTTTTAAAATTAAAAATAAAACAAAATGGCATTAAAATTCTAGAAATCAAACATATTTTCTTTAGAAAGTTTCAGAAACTTTATGATATGAGGTGGGAGAGAATACTATGACAAAGAATATGTGTATAGGAAACGTTATCATCCCGTTATTCCCTCAAAAATAGAAAGTTTTTCACTTCACTTCGATAATAAGAGTTCATAAATTTAATGAAATTTTATATATTTGAAACAAATGTCAACACGAATACATCTGTTTATGTAAAATACATTGGCATCAATAAAAGTGATGGAATTGTACAATATTTTATTAAGAGAATTGTCAATTACATTGGGAAATAATGAACGCCATTTAAATGTAAATCGTTCGCACTTTTTCCGTTTCCTGTGATATGGTTACATTTTACATAAATAAAGAAAAATCCCGATAAATATTATTGTAAAATTATAATCGATATTATTGTAAAAAATACGAAAAATGTCAATTCAGAGTAAAATGTACTGCAACAGTGATTGAATAGCTAGAAATGACACTTGTTTTACATTCAAAAATTACTACCTCATAACGTTTGTCCATTTTTTAAAATGTACGCAAATATTTGAAAAAAAAAAAAAAAAAAAAAAAAAAAAAAAAAAAAAAAAAAAAAAAAAAAAAAACACAATAAGTTTTAATTAGTAAGCACGACGTAAAAGAAACAATCTGTCAATATAATTGATGCTTTCACGGAAGTTATTAGAACAAATACAGTATATAATATAAACGAAATATCCTTTTCAACAGACTTTATTTATTCCTATAAATCCTTAAATAAAGATGTAATACGTTATTATAAAACATTAAATAAAACCCTCTCAATAAAAACCTTCTCAATATTTTCGATTGTTTGACTTAGGAGTCCTAATTGTGTAGTAAATATGTACTGTATTGAAAGCTTCACTTAGCATAAAAATATCACACCGAAATGTTTTTTCGGTTATTTATTTTAACAATATAAACCTAAGCAATAAGTTATGATATTTTCAAAATGATAATAATTAATTTTACTTACTTTTTTCATTGACAATGCTTAGACTGAAATGATAACTGAAGAGTTAACAGGGTAAACTCAAGGAGAGTGTGTTTAAAAAATTACATGTTCTGTTTTTTAATGATTAGTTTTTAAAGGTCGCTCTGGGCACAAATTTAATGACTTCCAAATGAAAGACAGAAAACGCAAGTGCGATCTATTTCTCTATTGTATTGCCGTGAGTTATTTTCAAAAGTCGATAATGATATGTGTGCTTATCAACCTAATTTAGCAAAAATCCTGCTCTTGAAAAAGAAAGAGTTTAATGTTTTTATTTTTTATTACTAATTTGTCTACAATAATAAACTATGTAATATATACTATGTATATATTAAAATTTATTATTTACAAGTGTCATTCTGTTTTCAAATACTTTATTCAATGTATAACAAGTACTCCGTTTAATTTATATTTATACTTCATTCTATATAACTGCAGTTATTCATTTATGTTTTTCCTAATTTATAAGCAAAATACAAGTCTAATTTATCCATCAAGTTCTTTTATTTTTCTACAACAGTATACTATTAATTTAAACAATTCTCCCACATTTTTATTGTTCCCTATCAGCCTCAAATAAATATTGAGGACAGCGTTAAACGAACACTAATTCAGATGATTTCGACTTATATTAGTTCGAATCATGTCAAATGGCCACATATTATTCAAGTTTTTTGTGTGCTATCTCGCCGGCTGTTTATAAGTTGAAAAATAAGACGCCTGAAGAGTTGTGATTGGACAGAAAATTTATTAACCCCTTTCAGAGGTTACTTGTGTATTCTGATTCCGTGAATAAGTTTAAGTTACGGGTTGTTATAAGATGATAAAAATAGGCTCAAGTTGATATTGTCATACCGTACTTTGGGCCACTTTTTCCTGGTCCCACTCACATTTCCATTATTAAAAAATATTATATGTGATTTTTCAACGTCGAAATAGAGTTGTAAACAGTTAGCATGAAATAATGAAGCAAACTGTATGGTTTTAAAGAGGAAATTTCTTATTTATTATTTTTTATTAACTGTTTTTTAAAATTTGCAACAAAGTAGCCCCTGCCGTTAGCTTCTTTGGTCCATTCACTTAGTTTCATATAAAATGAATACATTTCATATTTAAATGGATACATTTTTATTGAATTCCCCTTGTAATAGCACTTGTTAATAAATTAACACTGCAAACTCGATAATTCTCTTTTTTTTTACATTTAAACTCAAACAACCAATTGTTAACATTAAAGAAACGAGAAACAGATTTTGGCATCTTATCCTCAGACAATTCACAGGAACAAAAATAATTAATGTACCATTTTGCTACAGTGACATTTAGAAAAAATATTACTTAAAACATTTTTTAAAAGATTTGGTTGTATACATTTGGTTGATGTGTATTTGTACCCCGCAAGGACCAAAGTCGCCCCAGTTGACGGTAGTTTACAGAAGGTTAAAGCTCTTTATTATAATATACGAAGGAAGATGTTGGAAATTAATTTAGGTCATTTCGTTTTGTAGATAAAGACTGGCTGCGAACCATTGTCTAAACACTGCAATATTATACATTGCAAGCATGCTTATTATATTCTTTTTTTTATATCGCAAAAAGTAATAAGTAAAAATTAAAATAAAAAAATAAAAAACCTGAATGCGTAAAAAGTGGACTAATTAATTATTTCTCATCAATGTAAAACTATTTTTTATATTACTTACCTATTTTTTTATTTACTTGTATTGATGACTTTTAAGTTGTGTTTAATTGTTAGTTTCTATCTATAAACATTGTTTTGATGAGACCTATAGATGTCTATGAAGTTTATAGTTTCAGTAAAGCTAGAGAACCTACCTACACAACTTCCAGGTTGTATAATATTTAAATATAGCTTCTGACTGTAAATAGTCAATGAAACACCGTATTCATTTTGAAATACCTATCCAACAATATCCCACTCAATATGGTGAGTAAATTGTTTTTCGTCTCTGTATTTTACTGCTGCCATTTTGAATTTATAAAACAAAACCTAGTCTATAACCATCGGATGCTTAAGACGAATCGATAGAGACATCTTTCATTAAAATCCATCCCGCCGTTTCTATGTTTCCAGGGCATAAAAAAGTCCACATACCCATATATGCGTGAAACACATAACCCTTCTTGGCTGTCGGGTAAAAATGTAACGAATTACCTAAATGTTTCTGCTCTTTCATATGTACATTGTACGCTATTTTATTTTATAATGAAGAGTAAAAGAATACACCAAAATATTGCTTCGTTTAAAAAGAAAGTGTATGAAGAAAATAATGGCACCGGATAATATATTTTTACATCCTATTCTACTTTCTAAGTATTCAATAGCCTTTAAGTCGTTTAGGTGTTCCATGCCTATAATAGTAGATGGCATGTTCTGTCAAACGTTTCTGGCTTAAAATCATTTTCTAGGAGAGATCCCAAATACTGCTTTAGAAAAATAGAACGAAGGAGAGTAAATTGTGTAGGGATTACTTTTTTTTCTTTTGAAGTTTTAATATTAAAAAGGGTTTCCAGTATGAAATTCCCTTAATAATATAGATTACGAACGTATTAAATCATGTTCTAGAGTTTACTTGAATATTTATATAACGCTTTGCCTGAGAATATATTGTGAAATGTAGTTTGCATTAAACGAATCCCTTGAAAATATTCAAATGGTGAATCCGGTAAAAGAAAATATCATTGATGCAGAATACATTTCTTGAAAGACAAAATTATTTTCGTAAACTTTTTGGAGTACCAATACTCTATCGAATCGTGACAACAACTGTGAAAATACTTTTTTTTTAATCTGACCTTCGAATAAATTTCGATCGCTTAATCTAAAACGTTTACTGTCTAAACTTCACATCATTCTCTTATCTACTACATGTCATATAATAATCTCACTTAAATTTGTTTGATTTCAACAATCTGAGGCATGGTGTATTGATTGCTAAATCTAAAATTCCACGAAATTATTTCTTTGTTCGTTAAATATAATTCAATTACAAAAAATCACAGTATTTCCTTAATCGAAAAAAAATATATTTTAAAACTAAACTCTAAATAATGACCTTACTTCCTAAGATAATATGTGTTATTATTTACAGTTGAATCATGCATTATTCTAACATTCTGTTTCTACAATCGCTTCAAATAGTATTTCAATTTTGTTCAAAAACTTAGCATACTACTATTAGAAGTACAACATCAGCGCAGTTTTAATGTCTATTCATCATTTCGTTTATACTATCGGTAAATATGACGTGAAATTATTTAAGGGGCTAGGATACCTTTGAACACATCGAAAAAGTAAAAAATATCACTATGTTCTAAGCTACAAAACTCGTGTACAGTGGTGGAAAATTGGCGCAGAGGAGGAGCCTATTGACACCACTAAATTTTAGTAGTATTTTTCGGTTTATCAAATGATAGGATTTCTGAGTTTTTATTAAGTTTAAGAATACTTCAAAATATTAGTGGTGTCAATAGGCTCCTCCTCTGCGCCAATTTTCCACCACTGCGTGTAATAAGTCAAAAATAAAAATCAAACTTCATTTAAATATAAAGTTCATATTTAAATGTATATTTAAAAATATATATATACTTGTAAATTCCTAAATAAATATTGAAATGACAAGTTTAAAAATATATGATAATAAGAGAAAAACATCTTGCGCGCATGATAAAATCTGAAAATATGCATATAAAGAGGAAATTTTGGTGAAAATAAATACATAACAGTGTTACCTTTATACTAAAACCAGAATATTTAAAATATATATATATATATATACTAAATTATAAAATTAACAGAAAATTAAAAAATTTCACTTAAAAAAAATATTTTCAAAGAAAAAAAAACATAAAAAAATAAAATATTACTTTTTTTGTGGTTTTAATTTGTAGATAATATAAAAATGAATATGATTTGAAAATTTCTTTTGATTGTCATGCATAGTTTTTTAGTACAACTGCGTGCAGTACAAAAATTCATCATTTTGAATAAACGCAACACAAAGTTTAACTATTCTATGTAGTTTTAATATACAGTCTTAATAAAACTGCCATAATTAGTAAACTAATGGGAATTTTTTAATGTGGTTTTTTGCATATTGTTCAGAAATGACTTCGAAATCAAAATATGTATTAAAAAAATCGATAATTTTGTAGGTTTAAAGGTATCCTACCCCCTTAAATAGATTGAAATTCTTATTTCGTTTTTCTCCAAAGATATACATATATAAAATGGCTTTATCATAACAGATAAACTACAGTGAAATGTAAATAAACAGGAAAAAATCATGCGTCAAGTATAGATTAGGAAACACTAACAAATCATCACTAACAAATTAGGAAACTTTAACAAATCATCACCATTTAATAATGTAAAGAAGATATCTATGTAAACATTTTAGAAAACACATAACACATTCGGAAGCCAGACTTTAAAAATTACCTCCCGCAGACGGAAAAGTACTCTAATTTGAGCAGATCTGTAAATGATCTATAGATTCGATTATGTTTTACACAGTCTGCTACACCTTAATAAACAAAATACATAATACAGTTGAAAATTAATCTTCAGCTTTTTCTACTAATAGACAGAAAAGTACTACAAGCTTGTTTGTGTAGATCAACAATCATCCCAATCAGAAATCAAAATACTTCGAATACAGTATTGTATCCGAAATCTATTATGTTTTCCTGTGAATGAACAATACACTGTAAAAAAAAAAAATGGACTAAAATACGGAAATGCTACTGGCAATCTAGACGCCAGTACTATTTCCGTATTTTAACGGAACTTTTTCCCGGTAAATTACAGAAAATTTTCCGTTAAATTAAAAGAAAAAAAAAACGAAAAAATTTCTGTAATTTACCGGTAAAAAGTTCCGTTAAAATACGGAAATAGTACTAGCGTCTAGATTGTCAGTATTATTTCCGTATTTTAGTCCGTTTTTTTTTACGGTGTAAATGCAACGCACACCATAGTCTAATGCAAGCATCTCACAGAAAACCTCTGTAACGTGTTCCATTTTCATCATGTTTGAAGTAGTACAACATAAGTAAATTATGCAGAGAACACCCCCCCCACCCCCCACCCCCCAACAGGAGACCATTAGATGATCGAACTCTTTTGTGTGACGCTATAAATTAATGATAAATATTTTTCACCGAAACATTTGAAAGAAAGGATGTTTTAATGCAATTCAGAAATTTCTAGGATGTTTCATTATGCTTGTAAGAAAGCAAAATATTTTAAATATGCCGCAAAAGATTTTTCTTGATAAGTCATATTATAACGGAACACTTTTGAGTTTCCCTGTACATGTGCTGTAAATGCGAGAGACATAATATTATTTAGCAACCCTCTTCCAATACACTTCAATAAGTTATATAATTTTATTATAATTAAAGTAATGTAACTCCATAAAAAAGCACCGCTAATTATTTTCCCCCGTAGACCGTGATATATCACACAATACGTTTGAGTACACATTTTCAGTTAGTTTCGTTTCCAGTGTGAAAAACATTTATAGCACATATTTTATCAAAAATAGAGTACTTAATTTTATTTGAATTACTTCTTTAATTTTTCCATAACTTCATTTTCGCAGAATATATCCTTTTTAGAAATAGTATACTAAATCTATAATAATGAAAAGTTAAATGAATGAACTCTATACAATTTATATTGCTTAGAAAACTGTTGTATAACAGTTTATTTGATAAACTGTAAAGAATTTGTTTATTTGGAAAACTTTTTGAAAAGGTTCCAAAATATTTACTTAACTTAAAGCTCTTTAGTTCTACTCAGAATAAAGTTCGAAGGCTAATTAACATTACAAAATTCAAATGGTGATCATTTATTGAAACTTACAAAATGCTCCTTCGTCTAGTATTGTAAAGCGACAATTACAACACTTTAACGCGTAATAGATTAAATTTTAATGGAAAAGAGTGTAAATAATGGATTGCATTGTCACCTATGAAGATAATGTGACATTTTAATGAATTTGGAAATAACCCTATTGACTGGAAATAACATCGTTCGTTTGTCAATGGTAAGTTAATCTAAAATCTAAGTCGTTATACTTGGCATTCATCAAATCAATGTTGTATAATGAATAGATGAAACGAATTTTAACAAAAATAAATTCTTGCATTTAATCAATATTAAACTAAACTTTTCGCACCGGAAATATTTTTTTTTAATTCAGAAAGCTTTTCGAATTTTCTTTAAAATGATAATTTTAAGAAATTGAAAACGAAAGAATGAAGTGTCAAAAGTATTCCGTGTGAAGCAAAAATCGCAGTCTGTTCAAAGACAAAAATGTCTCAGGATATTAAAAAGCATATTTTCCATGCATTTCTTTTTCCCCAGCATTTATTAAAAAACAGGTAGTTGCAGATTTCAATAGTTTTTTTTCTTTTTTTCTTTTTTTTTTTACATAGAAATGTTACGTAAAAGCTACTTTATGATTCGCAAAACAGAATTCTTGAATGTAGGAGTACATTTTTAAAAACCTGATATATTTCCCCTTGGGGAAAAGAGAATAACATTGCTGTTTATAATATGTACGTTTTACGCTGATACATAACGTTTGGTTCCATGTATATTTAAATTTTACAGAATTTCAAAGCTATATGCATTATTAGATATAAGAACATACACAATTCCATTCAAAATTTTAAGTTTCAATTATTAAGATAACAATTAAACGAATAAAAAACGATGCCTGAATATCGTCACCTAAAACAAGAGCCGAGAATTGAAACGACAATTCAAAATTGTCCTCTGAAACAATTTTAACAATACACGTTTCTATTTAAAAGAGACGTTTTCTATTACAATATTTCATAAAAACACAATATATATATGAAATGATTTCACTCGTATCATATAAACATGTAGATCTTAAGCACCAGCATACCCACATTATGTACGCAATGAAGAAATCATGGTTTTTTTGCAGTAGTACAACCGTGATGGAAGAGTGGAAGGTCAGGCTGTCGTCCATTGGAATGTTTTCCGAAGCATAATAATAGAAGCATGTAGATGCATCAAAACGTTTATTAATCGGCCATATAATGCAGCAAATTCTATTAGTTATAGGTGATCCATGTGCGGGCAGTTTCTACGTAGTAAAATGTTCCACTAGATGTTACGTATTAGAACAACTGACGAAGATTCAGCAAAAAAAAACAGTCCAGGTGGCGTGGTTTAATTAAGCAACTCAATAATCGTAAAATTCTCTCTCTCCTAGCGCATGCAACGGGTTATATACTTGCGAAAACTGCATGCGTATGAATACAATACACGATAAATGACAAATCCCGTACAAGTAGCCGGAAGGACGCGATAAGAGCAGAATACGATAGGAGTATCTTCCGGGAAAAGGGGAAAAGGCACGCGTGACGACGATGCGATCTCTTTAGCTTCGGCGTCAGAATTATTGCGAAAAAAAATGGTTGGTGAGATTTGCAAGGAACTGTGGGAAAAAAGAACATCATCAAACAAATCTATTAAAAAACATTCGAAAGAAAAATAATTTATTTTTAGAATAAAATGAAAAAAGTAATTTAATGGGTTTTATAACATCAGGCGAATGGATCAATATTTTTAGACTTAGAAAATAATACACAGGTTTAAATGCAGGAAATACAAGACAAAAGATATTAAGATATTATTAAAGATAGGTAAAAAGGGAAAATGTTAAGAATTTGGAATAGTTTTACTAAGATAATAGGGCGGAAATTTTTATTATTACATATCCCCCCTCTCAAAAAGACTGGATGAACTGGTAGGTCTTTCGACCTGGAAGTTCATAGAAGGGAAATGTTACTTGGACTTGGATTACAATTTTGCCACCTGGAGTAGGCTTAAAATAAACTTTCTAAAATATTAATAATGCCTAGTAAATTAAAACTTTGATGTTATAACGCGAACTAGTGGAATTGGTATTGAAAATACAAGGACAAGAGGTTAATCTTGTTTACAATTTACAAAGATAATTTTAGTAATATGAATATAGAATATAGTAAATTGAAGCTTAAGAGTAATCATTTAACAATCGTTATTACAGAAGAATGTTTTTATGGAACATTCATGGCTCATTTTCACGAGCAAGTATTTGATCACGGACTGTAGTTGGTTCATGATAGTTCAGTAATAAAGATTTTACTGCCTACATCATTATGAGGAAGGAGTTGAATCGAGCTATTTCAATATGAGTTGGCTAGTGAAATTACTTCTGACAAATGTCCCCAAAAGTAAATTTCAAATTGGGGTTAAAAAGTATAATGTTCGCCTAAAACTTATCCCGACTAGCAACTCAATCTTTAAAAGTCCTATCAGTTACCTTTCAGTTTATATAAATAAATTAAATATATCACAATAATAATAAAAATTTTAATAATATCTAATTTAACAATAATAATAATAATAACAATAAAAATACAAAACAATTATTTAAGCAAACCTATTTACAGCATATTTTATTGTATGACCTTTAATGTTATGACATCTCTGTCTGAAATGCCAGAAAAATATTTGATATGTTATATCTAATGTGACTATATGATATGTCAAACCATACGGTACTGTTTTTATGGTATTATTTACCATATGGCCCTCATAAAATTTCTAAAATTCTGAAAAATTCTGAAATTCAGAATTGTAACACTTAAACTAGTAGTTACCAGTTATCATTTAATAAAATTCAAAAAATTATTCTCTATAATCTACATTTCCATTCCTTCTCTCTCTCTTTTTCTTTATTTTTCTTTTGCATGGTATGTTTGTAGGATTTAGCTACAGATCAGCTAGCTAAAGTAATTATCTTTCAATTACCTAATCATAGTCATACTCATATCGCCTTAAGTGTGTCTAGAAAATTTTATGCTGTATCGTAACTTTTGAGTTCTCTAACTCAAATAATGTTCAAGGTCAATTTTTGATGTATTGCATTTATCACAGTAAACTATAATATTTTTTATTCTAAATTTCCACTAAATATCACATAATAATATTATAAATAATAATAATTATGAACAATAAATTGAAAATCAACAATCTATAAATTTCAAAAATACTAAACAAATCATCTTAACATAATTCTTCGAGCATCTACTTAATATCTCATCTATATGACCAATGAGGTATGAATTTGTGCTGAAATGTTGAACACGAAAGTTGATAACAAAATAAATAAAAAATACAAAATGTTTGTGAAAGAACTATCATGACATCAACGTATTCCGCAATTTCTTGCTTTCGGTCGACAAGAAACACAATTACTGAATGAAAAAGGAAAATCATTTTATTTCAGATAATTTAAGCTTGCTCTTTTTATGAATATTAATTATATTTTTATTTATTGATTTATTTTTTAAATTATTTTTTCTTTTTTAAGTCCGCATATTATTAAAAGGATTTTCTATCTAAAATTACAGTTTTAATTTTTTTTTAAATTTATAGACTTAGTTTTAACATTATTTAGAAACTCTTAACAAAAATAATTAATTTATCCCACATAAACGAATTAATCCATCAAGAATTTCTATCAAGTAAATTCTTGATACGTCTCCCAAAAACTCATCCGTACTGCTGAAAATACATAATTTTTCTTTAAGCTTTAATTTAAGAGTTAATTACAAAAATTTAAATTATATGAAGTTAAGATTAAGTTAGTGTTTTAACTTGAGTCTGCTGCTGTTCCTGTTTTAATTGCTCGTGCGATAATTTTAGGGTGATATAAGCGCAATTTTGAAACATGAATAATTTCGATGTCTTTAAATGGAGTTTTCTTATCAATTTCAAAATTTACATCTGATATATTTTAAGGATTTGGTAAGGTTCTGAAAATACCTGGGAAAGCTTTCTAGTATTTCGATAATGAAACTCATAATATAACTCATAATAAACTTCATAAATAACAAGATCACCTACTTCAAATTTTGGTTCAACATAATTTTGATCATAGTATTTCTTATTTTTTAAATGGAATTTATCAGTTCGCGCTTTTGCAATTTTAAGGTCTTCCCTATCAGGGGGGGGGGGGGGGGGAGTAATAAGTTTGTTGAAGGGGAGAATCATAGGGTAATTGGCCAAATAGTAAATAAGCAGGAGGAAATTTAGTTATTGAATGGGACGTATTATTGTATTAATTTAAGACTTCCGCAAGAAGTTTAGTCCAAGGTATTTTAGAGGTTGAAGAGTTAACCTTACATTTTAGTCTAGTTACTATCGTTTGATTGGCTCGCTCGCATTTACCATTCCATCGTGGATGGTGAGATGAGGTCAAACACTGCTTAATATTATGGTTCCTCAAAAACATTTTGAACCTGGAAGAAGTAAAGGCGGCATTCCTATCGCTTAAGATTTTTTGAGGGGTCCGAACATTGGAAATTTGATTAAAACAGAATAATTGTTGTGGGGTTTGAATATTAAAAATTTGTTTTAAACAATTCGTACAGGTTTCAGTAGTGACAGATTTCAACAGGTTTCAGTAGTGACACTCTTTGAGGGAAATGCCCACACATATCGGGTTGCATGGTCGATGACTATATGAAGATATTTTTTAGTTGAATTAAAGTAGCTGAATCCTTCCACAGTACCAACAGAAAGACATTCAAAAGGTAGATCTGTGGTTGGCATAGCTTGTAATAAGGCAATTTTTTTCTGTCCAGGCTTTTTGTTTTTCGGAAAAATATCGCAATGCTACAAAGTTAGTTATATCTTGGGTCATATCAGGCCAATAATAATTAGGGGAGATTAAATTTAACATTTTTTGGAAACCAGGGTGGCTAAATTTCTCATGAAATACCAAGCAACTTTCTTCTTAAGGACATGGGGACTACTATTTTCCTAAATCCTTTCTTTCTAACAATTATAATTCCATTTTCCTTTAGATAGTTTTTATCACAGACATTATCTTTCTCCTGCATATCTTTAATTTCATGTACATCGAGAAGAAAAGTTAACGGTTGGAAAAAATGCGAAACAGTTTTTTGACAACATGTCAGCTTCGACATTTGTGGATCCCTTTTCGTACACTATATTGTAATCAAGCATGCTTGAATTCAACGACCACCTAAATAATCTACCTCTCAAATGCTTGACATTTTTTAACCAAACAAGAGATGCATGATCAGTGTGATTGGTGGACCATGGAAGCAGTGATAAAATTTGTCTAATGTGTCAATGATGGCAAGACACTCTAGTTCAGTTATAAAATAATTCTGTTCATAACTTCTGAATCCTCTAGAGTAGGAAGCAATTGGATGTAAAAACGGTTTATTTACTTACGAAAACTGCATGTGTATGAATACAATACACGATAAATGACAAATCCCGTACAAGTAGCCAGAAGGACACGAATACGATAGGGGTAGCTCTAGGGGGAAGGGGAAAAGGCACGCGTGACGACGATGAGACCTCTTTAGCTTCGGCGTCAGAATTATTGCGCAAACAATGGTTGGCGGTATTTGCAAGGAATTGTGGGGAAAAAGAACATCATAGAACAATTCTATTAAAAAACATCCGAAAGAAAAATAATTTATTTTTAGAATAAAATGAAAAAAGTAATTTAATGGGTTTTATAACATGAGACGAATGGGTTAATGTTTTTAGACTTAGAAAAGAATACACAGGTTTAAATGCAGGAAATAAAAGACAAAAGATATTAAGATATTATTAAAGATAGGTAAAAAAGGAAAAATGTTAAGAATTTGGAATAGTTTTACCAAGTTCATAGGGTGAAAATTTTTATAATTACACACACACACACACATATATATATATATATATATACACATATATATGTGTATATATATGTGTATATATATATATACACACATATATATACACATATATATGTGTATATATGTATATATATATATATATATACACATATATATATATCAGTGGCGTGGCGTGAAAATTTTTGGTGGTCATCGCAATTATTTAAGTTTGTGGTGAAAAATTATTAACTCTAAAATTCAATGGTTGAATGTTCAAAAAAGAAACTTTAAATCTTACCTTCACTTATACATGAACTCCAAATGTTCTTCTAAAACTGGATCGTAGAGTTTTAAAAGCTTATTAAGAGTTTTAAAATATTGCTTGGTCATCGCCGCATCCAGCGATGACCGGACGCCACGCCACTGATGTATATATATATATATATATATATAAATCATCCTCAGTTAAATTTGATCCCATTTAAAAGGATTTCCGTTTTCTGTAGACATATTAACAAATAACATTCAATACTAAAATATTTAAACAAGTGCCTTAACTTAAATTAAAATAAATTTCGTGACACTGAAGAAAGTTTCTTTAAATATAAACAAAACATTAAATAAATATTGTTATGCTCACATAAAAATCCATGAAAGAATTCGAAAAACTTATCCATTTATTTATTTATTTAAACATTGATTTTTTTAATGTCACTGGAGTTAAATAACTTGCCCTTTTTTAAGCAGGATGTTAGAAACTTAAAAATGTGAAACATAATATTATTATTCATTCGTAATTTAAAACAAAAATTGAACGCGATATGCTCTATATAATGTAAATTGCTCAATATAATAAGGCCTTTTCAGTTTAGATTCGCCATTTTATAAGTTTTACTTTTATAAATAAATTTGCTAATTTTGCTCGTTACATGAAAATAAAAATTTCTATATAATTGAGTATCCGCTTTACAATACATTTATGTTCCATTAGCAAGAATAAAGATTTTTTAAATTTATAATGTTCAAGTATGCTTTATTATGCTCCAACTTTTGCTTCAATTATTCTTCAAGTTATGCTTCAAGTACGCTTTATTATGCTTGATGTATGTCATTATTTATAAACCTTTCAGAAATAACAAACTGTTGTAATAAATATGTTCGGTGAGTTTATTACATCACTATGTAAAAAATATAAGGCCAGTTTTGCGGTAGGAATCGGAAAAATAGTTGCCCTTATCGTACCGGAATAATTTCCAACCCAGCTCGGAATAAAATCCATAAAATACAGTTTTACTGAATATTTCCTTATTTTTACGGATTTTATTCCGAGCTGGGTCAGAAATTATTCCGTTACAACAAGGGCAACTATTTTTCCGATTCATACCGGAAAACTGGCATTATTTTTTTTTACAGTGACTTTTAACTAGAAACTTTACTTTAGAAAATAATAATTTAAAATAACGTATGTAGGGTAGAAAGTAACTGCGCCTCCCGTAATTTGAAAATAAGCTAGAACTGTACTTTTTCATGTTATTTAGTTTGCGTATACCATAGAATAAACAAATTAAAATTTTGAATTACTAGAATCGAAAAATAATGTGTGACCTACTTATGTATGTAATTACTTTACTAAAAGCATAAAAGTTCTTTTTCGTGTAATGCTTCTTACATACACGTAATGCTCAAATTCCTTTTAATCCTTTCTAACTCTTAAAGTCAGGGAAAATTTATGATGAAAATAAGCTCACAGCGTGGAGTAATAAATAAATGATAGCGCCTTTTGAGGGAAACTAGTTATCCGTCAATGTCATAATATTTTTATGTTCCAGAGAATTTCTAGTTTTTTACCTATTTATAATGCACATCTTCCTATTATATAGACGATATACTTCTTTAAATAACAAGAATAATGCAAAAAGAACACTTATTATACTTTTAAAATGATATGATATTAATTTAATGACACTTGCTTAAAAATCGTTCTGATTTTTTTTCTATGAAGGTTTTAGGTATTTCAATAAAAAATACGTATCTGCAAATAAATGTAATCTATAAAATATTGATATAAGTTGTATCTAGCAATATTTTAGCAATAAAATTAATTGTCTTTTAGATTATGACAAAGTGACTTTATTAGAAAATTATCGAAACCAATAATAAATAGTTCTGTTTGAAAATGAAACATGGTTTCATAAAGGTATAAAATTCTAGTAATACATAAATATGACATCATTTCAGTTGCTGTATGTTGTATGTTGCATTGCACACGATAGATAAATAAACCATTTTTACTTCATTTATGAATACACTAGTTTATTGTTTGTATTGGAGAATAAAAAATAACTGCTCTTTTGCAGAAAAACTCAGTTTTAGAAAATAATTAGCAAAT
This sequence comes from Maratus speciosus, assembly GCA_963932465.1. Classification (NCBI taxonomy): domain Eukaryota; kingdom Metazoa; phylum Arthropoda; class Arachnida; order Araneae; family Salticidae; genus Maratus; species Maratus speciosus. The sequence continues at coordinate 407,932,957 of OZ010788.1, read as the reverse complement.
TCGGGGAACTTCCGTCAACGAAATAGCCTGTATTGGAGTCTTTTCTTAATTTACGGGATTACAACATGAAAAAAGAATGTATTAAAATACACGATATGCTATTTTGTTGAAATCAAATAAACAGTGACTTTGGATTGTAGCAGCGCGGCGCAAATATCGATGATTTCAAGTTACAATTTCGACTGCACTAAGGTTTATTTAAATCTTTCGAAAATAATTCTCATTTAATAAATGAAGAATGGAATGATTGGAAATGAACTACATAACATAAATGATTAAAAAAAATACCTACGAAATGTTTGTACATAAAACCATCTATAAATATATAAATTAAACAATAAATAAAGACACAATCTTGCTTAATGGTACACAAATCACGAACTTTAATAAGCTAAAAGTTAATTCTACGTTTCGAGCTGTTTCTACAGCCGTGATTAGAAACATATGATCTTTAAAGGCTTAAAGTTTAGAGACGGAAGCTTCCTGTGCAATATTGGTACTTGCATAGGAAGCTTTCGTCTCTGAACTTTGAGCCTTTTTACCATCATATTTTCCTATTGACGGCTCTAAAAACAGCTCAAAACGTAGAAGTTAAGTTTTAGCTTATAAAAGTTCGTGTTTTATGTACCATTAAACAATATTGTGTCTTTATTTATTATATTTTATGGTGCAATTGTCCAGCATGTGTTACTAAAAATTAAACATTGTTGCATAAAGCAAAAAAAAAAAAAAAAAAAAAATTAAATATCTTCTGACGTCAGGTTGATTTATTTTTTACGTTAATTCACAATGTTTGGAGACAGGTGTTGTTTATCTAAAATAGTCAATGGGAAAATAAACAAATAAGAAAGACAAAATAGTTTGCCGCCCTTTTTATAAGTAAAAATAAGTTAAACAAATTTCAAACAAAATACAACTGGTCCTTTTAAAGACTTTTCAAGATAGATGAATAGTGTTGAATGTTAATTAGGATTGTCGGAAGATATGCCTGCATCACTCTCTGAGACCTAATTCTTGTATATGTATTCAAATTCTCAAGTAGTTTTATTCCTGTTATTAGTGTTTACTATAGAATGTTCGCTTTTGAAAATTAGGTGCGTACCTTCATAAATCGTTTACAAGGACACAGAAAATGATTCTCTTATGTTATGTTATATGCGAAAAATTTCATTTGCGATGCATTTTGATCGTGTTGAGATAGTTCAGAATAACAGATCGACAATGACACGTATATATTAGGTGCGCTGCAACATGCATTCCCTGGAGAACAGAATTATAGTATTTGCCGTTTACAAATATGAACAAGAAAACTCAGTTACACACTATAAAAAAAGATATGCTACATTACTCCATAAAATTGGTGACAGCTTTCCTGCCTCTATTTTATTGAGTAATTTAAATGATATAACTGGCGTTATGTTATACTAGTGTGTAATATTACACCAATTATATATGTTTAAATTACACCGATATATTAGTTAAATTACTTCATAAAACCGGAGGCAGCATTTTACTATTAATTTTATGGAATAACTTTTTTCTTATCAATTATAGATGGAAGAGCATTTTAACCTGTGACATTCTGATAGAGTTGGGATTAGGGCTGAGCGATACATCGATAAAACTGATAAAATCGATATAAATTATAAATCGCGATGACGATATCAAAAAATCCTATACAACGGTACATCACGATTCTCGTAATCGTGATGTAAACCGCGAATATCGTAATCGTGATGTAAACCACGATTATCATAATCGTGGTGTAAACCGCGATTATCATAATCGTGATGCAAACCACGATTATCATAATCGTGATGCAAACCACGATTATCATACTTTTTCATTAAACTGCAATCGGCGCTTTTTCAACTTCGAGTACTCAAAATTCTACCATTCTAAACCGCAGATTATTACGATGACCATGATACTAATGGAGTATTTTATCCCTGCCTAAACCATGATGATTCCTGCCTAAACCATGATGACATTAAATACCGAAAAATCGGTTTCGATCATCATGATACGTCTTCCCCTAAACCATGATCACTCCTCTAGATTCTCCCAGCTTCAACCGTGATATTAACCGAACCCTCAGTTTTCGATAAGCATGGTATTACCATGGTATTACGCTGTGATTTCTCTCAGCCTAAACGGTTTTTCAAAAGGGGAAAGAGTGATAGTTTCGGTGTTCAGGTTCAGATGACGGGCGATAAATATGATACAGCTGGTTTTTCTCATGTAGTTGCCGACAGCAAATGATATTGTTTGTTTTGTTTTATCTTCAATCTGGTTCAGCGGTTTTGAATGAATATTTGTTCGTTGCTAATGAACAATATGTGAATCAGGGAGATAAATAAATGAAATATTACATTTTATATGCAACAGTGGATTTAATTGGACAAATGAAATAATATTTCCATAGCAATATACATTAATGTTTATTCCAGGTTCTTTTTTTATGCAGATATTTTTACTTCTCTGAAGCTGGTTTTTTTTTTCTCCTGGTAGTTTCTTTTAAAAATTGACCTATGTGAGTATTTGTTATTTACTGCCTCTGTCATTGTTTGTTTGTGGGGAGTGGGGGAGAATATTTAGATGTCAATATTTATTTAATGTCACTAGAATTCAAAATAACAAATAGGGCAGAAAAATTAAGAGTTAAAGTTTGTGTACTGACAATCAAAAGAGGAAAGACGTAAATTGTTCTGTGTGTGTGTGTGGGGGGGGGGGGGTTAGTTTTTTTTTCTTCATTTAGCGGACATTGGTCGAAACGCAGGAGATCCTCATCCAAGTTCCCCGATAGAACAAGCATAAGAGATAGTCTTAAAGGTTAAGAAAAAAAATATTTTTTAATTCAGAATTTTTAAGTTTAAACTCTTAGGGCTGTTCTCAAAAAAATATTATTTCACGCAAAAATTTCTGGCACATTCACGGATTTTTTAAATGTAATAGCAAGAAATTAGTTGAATGTGACAGTAACTCATTAAAATCCTTATCCGCTATTGCATAAAGTTATTTAACCCTTTGCACTCCGTTGTCACCGCTGTGGCGACACCATCTTTCCTTTCAAAATTTGTTTTTGGCACCTGTAATAAAGGATAATAAAATTTCCTTACTTAATCTTAGCATTTTTGAAATTGTGTACTTGAAGGAAACTTCTTTTATAAAAGTGGTGTCGACCGAATAAAATTTGTGTAAGAGACGCCGGAGTCCAAAAAGTGAATTATTGCGGTTCATGTACACAGCATACATGGACGATGGAAAAACGAAATTAAGGGGAAGGTAAATTTTGAAACACATTTGATTATGATTCGCAGATCACGCAGAGTTTTATTTTTCTTTAAAAAAAATGGAGAATATAAAAATGAAATAAAATAAACTAAGAGCTTTTGTCGGGGACGCCGACGCATAGTAAGACAATTTTAAGCATAACAGCACAGCAGCAATATAAATATTATTTAACAATTATAAAATATAAACAATTCAAAAATTGACTTTAACCAAACTATTATTTTTCTCTCTCTGTTAACGATTTTTTTTTTTTAGTTCTTTTACTTTCTACTATCTTTACAAGAAGAAAGTATTGAATTCATGAAAATTTTGTCATCCGGGTTTCGACCGATTTATATGTTTAGAAAGTCTTGAACACGATTTGACTATTTTTAAAAAGCTTTGTATATCTCTTTGTAACACAAATTTTGTAGGCGCTCTATCTCAAGAACTAATGGACGGAATTTAACAAAATTTTAGATTCTTTTATATCTCGTTATAAATTAGTGTAAATTACTTGACAGGTAGGTGAATTTTTTGCAATATCCGCAATAACTTTATCTCAAAAACTAATGCACGGATTTTTGTCAGATTTCAAATTCAGTTATACCTTGTAAATTGGTGCTGATTAGTTCTTGGTGTAAATGGCCCAACAGGCGGAGCTACTATGCTGAGTTTTCACGATTTTCGCAATAGTCTGAAGAACTAATGCGCTGATATTTATCAAACTTCAGATTCAGTTAGACTTAGACGTAGACATAAATTTTACTGATTAGTGTTTGGTGTTTATAACCCATAAGTGGCGCTGTTATGCAGTATTTTTCAAAATTTCTGCTATAGCTTTTTCTCAAGAATTATCGCACGTATTTTCATAACATTTCAAATTCAGACAGACGTTGACATAACTTGTTGCTGATTAAGTGTTAGTGTTAATCGTCCAATAGGTGGCGCTGCTATGCTGCATTTTCCACAATTTTAGCGATATCTGTATCTCAAAAACTAATGCACGAATTTTAATCAAACACCTTATTCTGTTACGGTTTCACATAAGTAGATCCTTCTTAGGCTTGGGTGTATACTGTCCAACAGGTATTGCTTTTATGATTTTAAGATTAGGAATTTTGGATACAGACATCTAATAAGGTTGGTGCTGAAATTCAATGATTTGTTTGAAAGATGCGATGCTTATATTTCCTTTTAACTGCATAAAATTTAGTGCACCTATATCTTTAGAATATTCATGATGGGCATAGATTATTATTTAATTTTGCCTCTGTGATAGCGAATTTTGAAGTAATAACACGTAGAAATAGAAGAAATTTTTGCCATTAACACATCCTACTAGTTTCTTTTAGCATTTATTTATTTAGATTTGCTTATTTATACATAGTTTTTTATTAATCTATTTGAGAATGATATATATATATATATATATTTTATTTTAATCCTTAATAAAATATATAATGTATATTGAAGTTATACATATATTATAAATGTACATATATTTTTTTGTTCATATGTCGCAATATCGATATATCGGAATACGTGATATAAAGCTGCCGATTTATCACGATATTTCATTTTAGACATCGCCCAGCCCTAGTTGGGATGCGTTTCATTACCTATGTGAAATGCAAGGTTTCTCTTTCTTGATACATTTAAAGGTGATAATGCAAAGAAAGAATAGTGTAACTTCACTTCAATGTAAAGAGATCACCTTTGACCCGAAAATACAATTGCGTTGCCCAATAATTCAATCCAGGCCGTTTCCAAATTAGCGTACACCAAAATAATCCTAAATTTGTCAGTCATATTTCTTGCAAGATGCATCAAACTTTAACATATATCAAATAAGCGAGGGCCATTTTACAAAATTATCAATTATTTCGAATACATACATAACATGAATATTACTTATAGTTATGAAAATTATTTATAGTAATTCCATCTAAGAATCACATTTTTTAGGGAGAAGGGATGCGAAAAATTACTTTTTTTGTAATATTCTAAAGAAACAAAAACAAAATAAACAATTTCGCGAAACCGTCAAAAGGTGCATGCTTTCTTAGATTATGTACTTGTACTGATGTACAATGATAAAAATATTGTCCTTGGTTGAACAATCTTTTGGATATTTTGGTGATGCGATAGCTGCTACCATAAAATGGTGTAATCATATGTGAAGCCCGCAATCAATCATACTTTCACAGTTTGGAAAGAGATTTAAGAATCGTTTGGCTGCAGCTATTACCGTACCAAATGTTTGTTCAACCCAGTATGTCATTACAGTAATCCCGAACATGTTTTTAAAAAGGTGTATATAGGATTTATTGTTATTCCACAGAGCCACACAGAAGAATAAGTATATATGGTAAGTGGACTGTTTGTTGAACGATGACGGTAATGTACTTTTAATATGTTGTTTCATATAGACCGCATATAGTAGGCAGACAGTTAGATGATAGACAGGAAATATACAGATAGCAGGGAGACCTGGCAGACAGACAGCTGATAAACAATAGAGTGTAGACAGATAGCAGATAGACAGCAGACAGCAAACATACAGACAGAAGGCCGACAGGAAACGAAAATATAACAGAAAGACAGACCGTCGATAAAATGTAGACAGAGAACAGATCGCAGGAAGACTACAGACATACATTAGACTGCCAACATACAGAAAAATACCCGACCTCCAGTAGACAGATACAGAGTAGAAAGACAGCAGAAAACATGCAGCAGATTACATACAGAAGACAGAGAGACAGCATACAAACAGCCGACAAACTGTAGACTGACACTAGATAGCAGGCAGGCAGACAACAGATAGATATACAACAGACATACAACCGACAACAGACTAGTAGAGAAAATACATATATATAACAGATTGAAGACAGACAGAATACAAGCGAGAAAGGGTAGACAGTCATACAGCTAATAGCTGTCAGACAGGTATCCAAGAGAAGACAGTTAGCAGCCATACAGGGAATATACAGAGAGCAGAAAGAAATACACTCAGAAGACAGATAGTAGACAGAGTATAGACAGACAGCAGATAGTACACAGACAGGCAAACAGCAGAGAGAACAGGAACACAGGCAGCAAACAGACAGAATGTAAACACAGATACACAGAAAACAGACAGCGTATACAGAGTAGACATACATGCAGAGAACAAACATACACCGTCAGATAAACAGCAGGCAAACAGAAGACATACATACACACAGCATACAGACAGTTTAAGTCTGTCACAGATAGCAGACAGGCAGGAAACAGAGCAGGCATGCAGAGAACAGAGAGAGCAGGCAGACAGATATAAAAAGAAGGACATAGAGCTTACAATCAGACAGAAGATACCAGACAGGCAGCAGACAGTTAGCATGGAAATAGGAAACAGACTGATAATATACAAGAATACAGCCAACAGAGGGTAAACATACACGAGGCAGACACACAGAGAGAAAGACTTACGGAGAGACCCATACAGATACATACAGATAAAAAAATGTTCGTGGATTGGAGTACTCAGGGCGCAGGGGGTCAGAGCCCCCTAAAAATAATATGACAAAATAATGGGCATCACACTGTATAAAAAACAGCAGAAAAAAAATTGAAAATTTAAAAGGAGGATGAAAAGAGTTTTGAAAAATATGTTGAATAATCTGAATAAAATTCATGTATTTTAAACTGTCCAAATCAGGAGATAATTAAAACAATCTTTCAAGGATATCTATGACGGTTTTGCGTGAAAATCAGTAGATAAAGGACATTCCAATATACAATCTAATGAAATTTATGCATATGCATTAGTCAGAGTCACATTACTTTATCTCATTTCTCGCAATTTTTTAAAATAATCGCTTTTTTCATTTTTTTTTATTTTAATTTTAAATGTCCTTTATGCAATTATTTCACAGTGGTGGCAATCGGCTTACTTGTATTGTTGCAGAGAATGGAGAAATAATGGAACTCATTTTACCTTTATTAATCCTATTCCTATTGATGACATTTTCTCTTTATAACATTTTTTTATTTATATGGAAAATGACGTCACGCTTTAAGAAATACGTATTTTCCCTCATATAGTTGTTACATTTTAAAATGTTTTCATTCCGTTAATACGGAGTGTGAGACATTAGGCATATAATGTTTCCGAGAATCAAAACAAAGTCATTTTTAAAATAAAACGATAATTTACTTTGATAAAACTAAATATTTTAAATCTAAAGTTCTTAAATAACACAATTTTCTGGAATTTGTACTCGAAGGTACTGAGATTAAAATGTCTAAACCGCAAATGTTCACATGCAAAATTGTATCCGACAAACGTAACTTCAAGAGTAAAAATATTTTTTAAATAACATATTGAGCATTAAAATATTTTTTAAATTGTGAATATTGGTATGAGTGTTGCGCACGTGAATCTTGAAACTTAAAAAATGACGTTAGGTTTAGATTTCACCGAGGGGGAGGGGGGAAGATCCTGTGATTGTGTTAAAGTGAAATCAAGCGTAACAGCCTGAATTAATAACTTTATAATTATTTTGATTTTGTTTTACTGATTGCGTATACGAATAAAGTTTATTTTTCAATAATTTGAACAGTTGAAGTTTGTGCAAATGGTATGTTGATAACGTTAGGATAAAATATTATTTCGAAGGTTCACCTAACCTTTGTAAAAGATATTTTTGTCATAATTAATGTTGTATGTTTATTATAAATCAATGTAACAGTTCCTTTTTAAACAATTTTTTTCGTCAAAATTCAACGGGTTCCACCTCACATATGTTAAATTTTAAACCATTCGATTGGGACGTTCTTGTGCTTTTATATGCCAACAGAGGGCGATTATAGTTGCTACTTATTTATATAATTACTAATGCACCTAAAACTGTCATTAAAATGATAAAATACTTTTATCTGGGAGACTAGTTTTTTATAAAACCTTAAAATGAAACTTCTTTATAAAGAAATATGCTCACTGTAATAAACTGTTTAATGTTACATTTTAACTTTTTCTAGGTCTATCGATTTATACTAACAAATTGTTGTTAAAAAATTATATCTAAAGCATACATTTAGTTATTTTTTAAAACATAAAAAATAAATAAAAAGTTATTTTACCAGGAATCAACATCAGGTTTATAGGTATTGAATTATGTAATTTTCACGGAAATTGTCTATTTATACGGTCATTGTATAATGCAAGTTTTAGCAATAATTTTAGTTCATTTTATACAAATACACGACTTTAACTTTGTAGAAAAATAACTGCAGAGATTGTATGTAATTGTGATATCATTAAAAAAAGATTAATATACATATTTTTAATCACATCCCTTTTTCTGACATTTTTAGGCAAAATACTAGAATTAAATTTACCTAATCTTTAAATCTGCTGAAAAAAACAGTAATATTTCGTCAATATTTCGTGTAAAAGTCAATATTTCGTGTCTTTATTGTGTCTACAATAAATTCAACTGTAGACACAATACCAGAGTGCGATTTTTAGAGAAATGTTCAGAAAAACATGGGATTGTTTTCGCAAAAAATATTATAGCCACAATTTTTACATTTCCCATTAACGAAAGACGATTTTATATATTTTAAAACTTTTCTTAATCGTGGGGCACAGGTCAAAATCCAACTTATCAGAATAACATTTACGAATGTTTAATTTGCGGATTTCAATAATGAAAGTAATTCTCAGACTAGGCAGGCAGGCACATAACATAGAAAATTATGTCTTCAATGCATCCTCTCACATGATGGATAACAGAAGCAACATTAGGAACGCTGAAATGTTTGTTCTAGGTAAAATTTTAAGTTTTCAGGTTTTGATATTTTTAATATTAAACATCCCATGTTTTATGTGTATTTATATGATAACCACATCGCGTATACATTTAAAATAATGAGTATGAAATTTTCTGTGACTTTTTCAACCCTCCGTAAATACATGTTGTGTTGATGAAAGCACTATGTCACAACTAAGTTACTGAGCAGAAAAATTGGAATTTCTTAGCCAACAGTAACTTTATACGATTGAAAATTCATTTCAATCAATAACTTAACTTAAAAGACATCAGATTTTGTATAAATAATAAAATACTAATACTGAAATTACATCGTTTGCATGGAGGTTCATTTGAATTCAGTACTCATAAAAGCTTTTTCTCCAGTAGATAAAGTAACATTATCTTACAATAGCTTAAATTTACTTTTTAAATGAAATACGAAGAAAAACTATGCATATATTTGTATGAAGTTCATATTTAAAATATATAACTTTTACTATTATTAATGCATTTCTTGTTATAGTAAACAATCACAGATATGACATCGAATTCATGATCTTGTCAACATTTTGTTAATATCTATATCCTCCTTGGACCCCGCGTCCATTCTACAGGGCAATTTCATTTTTATATAAAATACTTAATTTAAGCTGGAACTTGTAATACTTGCTATCCATTATACTAAATAGTCTAGTTCTTCTATCTGTACGCCAAAATAATAAAAACAATTGCAGCTAAATATGTATTTTAATCTTTCGAATGTGGCAGCGAACAAGAGAAAGACCGTAGAATTGAAGCACACAGTTTTAACGCTAATTATACACACACACACACACCAACACCAACACACACACACACACACACATATATATATATATATATTAAAGTATTTTGAAATTAATTCTACACACATCTAATTTTAAGTGCTGTATCAATGAAATGACATCGCAGTTTAAGTAATCCGATGTATATTTTAAAAAATAAATATTTTTTTAAAGTTCATTTTATTGGACGTTGGGTCTTCATCAGTTGTTTTTATTCATATTAGACTTTTTTTTTGTATACTGAAGAGAGGCATTAATTTTTACAAAAAACTCAACACAGTATTGATACAAATAATAGATACAGAAGTAGATAATATATTTTCTTAAATAAATAAAAAAAAATATTTAAATATTATCCTAAAAATGCATAATTTCACTGATAAAATGCTTGTTCTAAATCAGTACATTGTTAAATTTTTTATTTCGGTTAAATATTTTTTTTTCTGCAGCATTTGGTATATATAGATATTTATAATTAAGCTTTATGTTTTAGTCTTATTCATTGTAACTATTTTTAGTATTACTTTTCTGTTAGGATGCTATTTATAATTGAATTAATAAATTTAATCATATTTAATTTGCAACAAAATTTTAAATAAAATATAATTAAAGACAAAAGTATAATAAAAAAATTAACTCATTTCGATTTCTTTTCAATTTCTTCTTGGCATTTACTTGCAAATTGTGGTAGCTGTGCCACTAATTATTATCATTTTTCTTGCAAACAAATGACTGATGTTGAGAAGAGTTAAAAAAAAAATTGCTAAAATATTTTAGAAAATTACTAAATTAATCAACACGTTTCTTATTTAAAGTACAAATTTTCTATTTGATAGTGTAAAATATGAATTTATGCGATATTTGGAAGTGACGTAAAACGATAAAAACACACTTCTGATGACATCAAAGTTTGTAGTGGAACAAAATAGGAACTTGGAGTTAAAATTCTGGTTTGTGAAGCCTATGTTGCTGTCTTATCTTACTTGATGTGAGTAAAATAAAATAAGTTCGTGCGCACGCAATGCAGCAAATATTTGTGTGTTCGTTTAACTATAAGAAATAATTGACTTGCAGAAGCGCATTCACAATCTACTGAATTTCAGGTTCATCTGTTTATTTTTTACGGGTAATGGATTTTTTAAAACTCTTATTATTATTATTTAGTGTCTAATTAAATTTTGTATCATTATTTTATGTTGAATTACATTTTGTGTCATTATTTTTTGTCTAATGTTAAGAATTTTACATCCAGATTCATGTAATTCAATAACATGTCCTTTACAGGATTAAGACCCAATGTCCATTTTATTGGACACGCTAAAAAACAAAGTATTTTTAATTTTTTTAATAAATGAAAATGTGTATTAATTTTAGACTTAAATAAAAAAAAAAAAAAAAAAAAAAAAAAGAAAAAAAAAAAAAAACAGAAATCTTAACTACCGTAAAATTTGTTACAAAAATATGAGCTTTGGTCTTAAGCGGTTATCATTAAATTATACAAAACAAAAAATAGTAAAATCAATACGTTGTTAAATAGGAAATTTCAATTCTATGAATTTTTTAATAGAAATTATTCTATTAAGAAGATACTGCATTTTATTCTAAGATGAATTTCTCTTTTGGAACTTTGTGTATGCCACAGAAATTCTATTGTACAGAAAATAATGATTTTGATATATCACATCACTTTGTAAAAATTAGGAAAAAAAACTCCTAGGAAATGTTATTTTACATATTTTTTTAAACTTCTTTTTAAAGATTTTATTCCAAAAATATTTTGAAGAATATTTAAAATATTGACTTACAATTACTGCCCATTTCTATTCATAATATTCTAATAAAAGCAGTGAAATCCAGATGGTGATATGTTAATGAACTTGCAAAATGCTCTCGCTTCCGAAACTAAACGTGACAATTACAACACTTTAACTTCTAATAGATTGAGTTTTAATGGAAAAGAGGGTAAGTAATGAAATTCCTTGTCACCTATGGAGATAATGTGACAATTTAATGAATTTGGAATTAACCGTATTTACTGTAAATAAGATCTTTAGTCATTGAATAATAAATTGCACTACGCTCTTTGTGTCTGCATTATTGTTACAAAATATTATTACAGAGGGGCCAGAAAAACAATTGTAAAAATTGGATTACTGAAGAGTTGTGACATATCAAAATCAACGTGTAGTTCAGAATAGAATTTTGAAAGGTTACTTTAATTTGAAAACATTTTGTAGCACTTTTATAAATAATAATTTTAACCTATTAAGAAAATAGACAAAATTTCCGGAACATAACGCGAAAGTTGTATTCCATTTAAAAAATTATATTGTTTTGATTTATTAAAATATATGCGATTTATATATGTCTCATGTTTTATTCCTTTGGTCTCTTTTAACACTAGAACCGCCGGAAATTTTACTCAAGTGTTATAAAACTATTTTAAACCAGAATTTTTATTTAAATCCAATTAACATATTTATTTAACGTATTTCCCAGTGGTACATATTTAACTTATTTTAGAAAAAATAATTCTGGTTTGAATCGAAATATTCTCATTTTTTACCGGTCAAAATGACCGCTACCGCGGTTCTAGTGTTAAAGCATGTTACATCTACCCCAATGTCTACAGTTACTTAGACGTATAATATTCTAACTCTGTACATGATTATTTCAATGCATTTCCATTATAGTTCCAATAAAATGACTTACTATAATACTTTTTATTTATACTTTAATTTAGCCATTCATAAAATATACATATCTTTCATTAATAAATTCTTTTATTTTTTAAGATTAACATTCTGAATTATGTTTTACGTTATTGCTGTAAGCAATGTCAATTTATATTAAGAAAAACCCAAAAGTATGAATCGTTAATGAACAAATATTTAAAAGAATTAATTGTAAAAAATAGGCGATATTTTGTAAAGTCACGTACAAAAAATATGAAAACTTATTTTTTTTAAAAGAACAAATATACAGTTGAACTTATATCTTAAGACATTCTCTATTTGGCGAAATATTGTATAGAACCTTGAACTTCAACATAAATAACACAGAACAAAATCTCTAACAAAAACATATTTCTTTTTAACGGACTTTATCGAGACCCAAATTCAATATTCTAATAGCTTTCAACAAATTTTTGAAAAATTCTCTTTTTTTTTTTTTTTTTTTTTTTTTTTTTTGTGAATCATCAACTTACACCATTAGAACATTCTATTAGTCACTTCTAAATACCAGTCAAAGAATGAAATACTGCAAAAGTATGATAAAATATAAGAGTGAAAAAACATGAAGTTATAAACAGGATAAGGAAATAGATCGTGAAAATACATCTCAAAAAGAAACATATACTAATAAAAGTAAGATGCTTGTGTATGCCGCGATGGCTGGAGCAATTTATAGCACGTAGAGGCCTGAAATTTTATTGTTCCATCTTTATGGGAATTGTCCAAAGCTCTTTATTGTGAATCTCAGGATAATATTTGTCTGTTTTTTTAATTAACCGAGATATTAATTAAAAACCAAAATGAACAAAGCAAAAGAACACGGAGACATATCCTCACTAATCGTTAAATTTTAATGGTGTTTTTCAAAGTAGTTCATATCCAATGCATTGCACCTGACGTGTAAGACGATAGTACTCCAGAGTGACGCAGACTTAATCCTAAAATGTTATCGTAGAATAGCGGAACTCATATATACACTTAACTCGAGATCAAAGGAAACGCGAAAAACCGCCATTTCATAAATCAGCATAAATATAGTTCATCTTGTTCTGATTTTTTTTAAAAGTCTTATATATGTAGTCTATTCCTATTCTGAAATTTTTGCATGCCCACGCGCAGTGTATTTTGATATATCGATACGCATTTTTAAAGAAAATTCGATGGTGAAAGTCCGTAATTTTTGTTTCTCGAAAATAACCCGGTCGATTTTTTTTAAATTTAATATATAAAATGAATCTGGCTTATATGAAGCGAATAAGACATCACTCATTTCCAGGAAAACTCTTGTTTGTTATATAATCTCCATTTTTTCTCGAAAAATACGTGGGCAATTTTATTAAAATTAATATATAATATAAATCTGTTTTAGATGAAGCGAATAAGATTTCACTTTTTTCCAGAAAACTCTTGTTTATTATATAATAATCATGAAAAATCGGACTATATTTTTTCGTCATTTTACTGGAATTTCACTGTAAATGCGCTAATGTATTCGTGAGCCTGATTCCCTTTTCTCCACTTATAGTGAAACGTTTCCATGAAATACGTTGTTCAGTCGGTAAGTCGTTAGGCTAGCACTTGGATGTTAAAGCATTAAACTTCTATTTTCAGACTTTTGTTTTGATCTTTTTTAAGTCGGATAACAAAGTATAGTTGACTTTTATTATCAGTTCCTTTGTAATTTTTTTATCATCAATTAGATTATTAAACAAAATATTAATTTTTAAAAATTGTAATAAGTTAAACGAAATTAAGATACAATTATAACTAAATTAAATGAAATGAAACTTCATTTTAAATAAATTTTAAATAAATTTCATTAATCACATTTTAAAATATATATAAGCTATTTTCGTTATTATAATGAACATTTATTTATAATTCTATAATAATATCTCCTAAACTTACATTAAACATATTTCTATGCTAGAGCTTTAGTAGCGGATAATTATCAAGTTAGCATAATTATTAAAGTTTCCCTTTTGAACAATTATCAATTCAATTCAAAAGCATTATCTTTCAATATGAAAACCTCTATTAAATTACTTTTTTTAAAAGTTTGACCTGTTATTATTTCAAGGCAATTTTTCAACAATAAAAATATTACTATGGGAAGTTTTATTAAATTTTATAAATATATTTAATTTCAATCACTTCTCAAAAATTATAAAAAAATAATTATTTTTAAAATATAAATTACAATATTAGAAACATAAAGATACATAATCCATTTCAAACACTCTTTTTTAATATATCATAATTATCAAGCTATGATAAATAATCACTGGCATTCATAATATTTTTTTTTTCTTAGCATGAAAACTATTTTCATGTATTAATTCTTGTACAATAAATAATTAAGTTAAAATGTTTTATTTATAAATAATAATAAAGTTTAAAAACCACACATGTAGTTTGTTTATCTGATAACCATAGCAGAATTTTTAGTGTTGCCATCTTTTGAGGGAATCGCGTACCACTAGTTCTATTCTAAAAAATAGTAACCAAAGCTGTCACAGTGAATGACGTCTTTGTGACCGGAACTTTATCTCCGCGAGTATAATGAAAATTACTGCATACAAAAATAAGAAAATGGATAGTATTATAGAGAAATGTTTGATAAACACGTTGAAGCAGACAGTGTTTAAATGGAAGAATTATTTTAAGAGATATTTCATCTTAAAGCTGGAAAAAATCGTTCTATTAAAACAGTTTTATATGAGCAAAAACTATACATAGAAATTTAATTTTTTATTCTAAGGATATATGGTTTCTTTACGTCATTGTATCGAAACTAAGTGAAATGTTTGCAAATGGACACTTTGACACAAAGAAACAATTTACAAAAAAATTACTTACAATTTTGAATAGCGTGACACAAAAGATAAACCAATTTATGAAATAAATACATTTCAATGCATAAAGTAGATTCCGTGAAGTAAAATATTTAACAGTTATTTGGAAAAATAAAAGAATTGTGTAGATGTGAATATATATTTTAACCAAATCAAAATTAATTTAAATTGAATTTTAAAACAAACCTTTTAAAGCCACATCAAGCCGTCACTTAAATTTTACATCATATATTTTAAAACTCATATCTTGAATATATCAGACATGTAGCTGATAAAGCAACAGCGAATAAAGTTTTGTACAGCTTTTCATGTTGAACATAACTTTTGCACATGCTATTATAAATGTAACAAAAATAAAAGGATAAAATAAATAATACAAATATATATTTTTCAGAAATAGCAGAACATAACTCAAAAATTTATATCATTATTTTTAAGCTCCATATTTAAAATTCGTAGAGTATAAAATAAAGTGCTGCGTCAAAAATTTTTAACTCGCCAACAGTGTTGCCAGTGGGCTACTTTTTTTAACTAAAATTAGTATAATAGGGTAAAATGCACCTAATTTCGGTAAAATTACCTTTGTTTTCGCCTTAATTAATATGTCATTAAATAAGGTGCATTTTACCATTCCAAAAAAGTGGTGCCAATCAAGAATTTGAATATAAAAATGTAGCCCATCTGGCAAAACTGCTCGCTAAGGGTTTTCTATTGTTAACCATATACTTCATACATCAAAGACTTGTTGAAAATTACGTCTTTTAAATAGATCCCTGAAAATCCCATCCGTCGTCTTCACCAATGCTTCTATACATAAACAATCTGTCAAACAGCGCGTTGAGTTCAATGTAACAGCGCGGCGGCCCAAAGCACGAGCCACAGTTTTTAAACAATTAATACATGCAATGTTTAAAATTCTTACTTTTTTCTCATCTTTAGGGGCCCCTTTCAACTCGGCTAAATTTTCTTCCTTTTTTATCTTTCTAACTGTGCAATTCTTTAAAATATACGAGGGCTTATCAGTACATAATTAACATATTCTTTACTAGGATACTTTATTGCGCATAAAATAACTTCTATGTTCCATTGTTAGCTTAATGTGTATTCCAGTACTACGTCAGTGGCAGCCATGAAAGCTCAAATAGTTGCAGTATAGCCTACAGGAACAATAGAGGCAACACGCATTGATTAATATGCTCTCGCTTGTTAGACCTTTTGCTATCACTTAAAGAAATCGTCAATCGAAGTGTATACTATAGGATACGTATGCGGAATCTGTTCTTCCGTGTAGCACAGTTAAAAGTAGGTGTGAAAAGCTCAAGAAAGAAAAAGACAATTTTCTTTAAAGGGAGATGGACCCACAGTCCTGTGTAACTGCGCTTACAGAATTCACCATTAATACCGTCAGCATTATTGTCATAGAAGATCGTAAACATCTGAGAGCAGTTAAAAATATTGCTGTTGCATTTCCGCTCCAGCCACATGTTGGTAACAGAAAATTGAACATGAGACGTATTTGTAAGCTGTGAGTTTCAAGACTACTCGTACCAGAACAATAGGATGTTCGTGGAAGTTAGTTCGAAATTAAAAGTGATGTTACAGGAAGATGAGATAAATTCCCTAATGTAAAGAAACATGTTCGTGGAAAGTATTTTTCATCATTAGAAACATTGTTGAAGACGATGGAGGCGACTTTAAGGGACTTATTTAAAAAAATAATAATTTTTAGTACATCTTTGTAAAAATGAAGATAGGTGAACGAATTGAATATGAATTAATTTGAAAAGCACCATTAAAATTTAGAATATGTGAGAGGATATGTTGATATAAAAAAATGATCATACTTTGTTAAACGGCCCTTCAAGAATTATAAACCTTTATAAAAAATCATTTTTGAAACGTCGTTTTTGAAGATTTTTCCCTTTTGTCTCCACCCGCATCGTCTAAACTATTGAAAATACGCATAACTAAAATAATCAAGCTATATCTCGTGATTAATATTTTAGGAGCAATAGGGCTATTAGCCATATTTGGAACGCCGCTTTAAATGGATTATTGCCATTCTGCCGTTAATTAGAGCAAGAGACGCCCTCTACCACCGAAATTCTACTCATCAAAATGACGTCATTAATCATTAGATTAAGCACCCGCCTACCATGTGCTGTTTTCAGATAATTTTTAAAAGCCTAAAATTAGCAGCTTTGAGGTAATTTTTTGCTACTAAACGTAATTGAATACTTTAAAACTAAGGTAAGTTGTTATGTTTTCATATACGTATCTAAATTCATCTGTTTATTGCTCATATTTTTCACGCGGATTAGTTTGATTTCGTTTTTGTTCTTAGTCTTGAGATTATCTGTTTTAAAAAATGGCGCAGTTGCCTAAATTGGTTCAATTTAAGATGCCTAAATTGGACCGGACATATAATCATAAATTTGAAAAGTAAGTAATACATTTTGAAATCTGTACGCTTTGTACACTATTTTTTTAATTTTTTAATATTTTATAATGGAGTACTATCTACATGCGAGTTTTTTTCCATATCTGGATCAATTTCTTTATACAGTTTGGCCTATATAAACATTAAAATATTTTTACATGTTTATGTTATAAATTTTGTTTGCAATTTGTTTTATCTTGTATGTATTTGTATTTTGTGTGAATTATTTATTCCTACGCATATTTGATTTACAGAGTCGAATTCGAACTTTTTCCCCCTGGAGGATATTTGCGGTCCGTGAAGGGGGGGGGGGACTTTTCACAGTTCTGGAGGGTGGAATTAAAATTTTTTGCCATTAAAACGCATAAAATCTTAAACCTTCCTCCGGAGAGTGGTTATTTTCAAGCTCTGGGAGTAATTCAACACGGTTTGAATATAATAGCGTTTTGCGTTTGATTAATCTTAGCGTATATTTTTTTCAATAAATCATATTTTTTAATATAATTTCAGCGATTAATTTTATTTAATTTAATTAATTTCAATTTATATTTAATTATTAATTTTAATTAATTTCAGCTATAAAGTTCAGCGATTTGCACCAAAACATAAACAGCACTAATTCATATCATGGTATACCTGAATCTGAAGTTTGTTGAAAATCCAAGAATTAGTTCTTGAGATAGAGATATTGCGGAAATTGCAAAAAATGCCCAATAGCAGCGCCACCTGTTGAGCGATTTACACCAAAATATATAAAATGTCTATTCATGTCAAGGACTAACTGAATCTGAAGTTTCATGAAAATCCGTGCATTAGTTCTTGAGATAGAGCCATTGCGGAAATCGTAAAAAATCCAGCATAGCAGCGCCACCTGTTGAGCGATTTACACCAACACGTAATCAGCATCAAGTCATATCAAGGACTAACTGACTCTGAAGTTTCATGAAAATCCGTGCATTAGTTCTTGCGATAGAGCCATTGCGGAAATCGTAAAAAAGGCAGCATAACAGCGCCACCTGTTGAGCGATTTGCACCAAAATATACAAAATGTCTATTCATGTCAAGGACTAACTGAATCTGAAGTTTCATGAAAATCCGTGCATTAGTTCTTGAGATAGAGCTATTGCGGAAATCGTAAAAAATCCAGCATAGCAGCGCCACCTGTTGAGCGATTTACACCAACACGTAATCAGCATCAAGTCATATCAAGGACTAACTGACTCTGAAGTTTCATGAAAATCCGTGCATTAGTTCTTGAGATAGAGCCATTGCGGAAATCGTAAAAAAGGCAGCATAGCCACCTGTTGAGCGATTTGCACCAAAATCTAATCAGTATCAATTTTTATCAGGGGCTAACTGAATATGAATTTTTGTTAAATTCCGTGCATTAGTTCTTGAGATAGAGCGCCCACAAAATTTGTGTCACATACACACAGACAGACAGACAGACAGACAGACAGACTCACAGAGTCACAGACAGACATTTTGTAAAAACATGTTTTTTGGAATCTCTGACCCCTAAAACGTGTAAATCCGTCGAAAACCGGAATTCGAAAATTTTCATGAATCCAATACTTTCTTCTTGTAAAGATAGAAGAAAGTAAAAATCTAGACACTGATGATTTGGTTTGCTTAGTTTGTAAGAAAAATAAAACAGCAGAAATGATGCATTGTTCAGATTGCCAAATACGGTTCCATGTTGTCTGCGGTGGAATAAAAAATGAATAAACGAAATTTATGTGTAAGCTTTGCATCACTTCTTGCATTTTATTCAAGTAACTGGCAATTGCTTCTATAATTTCTCTTCATAATTACTGATAACTTTTATTTACATTTTGAATGCACTTTAATTTAAAACAAATAATACTCTTATTTTAGGCATTTGATTTCATTAAATAACATTGCTGTTTTTTTTATTATTTAATTAATCGCAAACTTTGCTTTTAATACAATTAGTTATATTCGATAGTCATTAAAACATACTAATATTTTTTGGTCCCATTTTGCAGTCTGTGGGTCCAACTTAGGTGACCAGATTCTGAATTTAGACCACTTTTGACAAATTTTTCAAATTAAAATAAAACTTAAGATTTTCAAAAAGAAATGATCTATAGATGAATAGATTGACCGCGTGTAGTGATGTTTTGCAGATATTCCAAAAATTAAGTAATTAAGTGAGTTACACCTGAAAATAAGTGAAGTGGTCCAAATTCCGCTACTCTTCCCTACATAATGTGGGTTGTAACTATTAGTAGTTGTTCACCAAAATACGTCTCGAACGATTTAAAACTGTAAATGCTAATACAGGTGAATACATGGATATTTTGTCCCTGTTACAGGAACAGTATTAGAACTTTTTAAGAAATATTTCCTAGATCAGTTTGCAATTATTTTATATCATATCATTTAATTATTTTTAATACATAGTTATGGATGGAATTCCTCTGTTACCAGTTTACTTTCTACTTATGTAAATGGAACAAAAAAAAGTCCTTCCGGCCACTGCCGGGAGGAAGAGGTTGCTTTCATATTCCTTATTTTTAAAAGGCAAGCTTATATTATTCAAACACACGAAGCTCAATTTAGTGGAAACCGATTATAGGAGATTCAATACTAAAAGTAAATGATCAATACTAAATATTTATGAATGAGAATTTCGCGAAATTAGTCAGCTTTATCCAGTCTGCTTTTATTTAAAGTAACTTATATTTGGTTGCTAAATTCGGCGATATCATGAAGTTCATGCCATTTTAAGACAACATGGTGGATGAGGCTAACGAGTGAACTTGGTCGCGACCTTAGTAGTTCCTGTCCACATGCTCACTCACATCGCAATCGGTTGATATATACAAGTGCTGTCGCTGGGAAAAAATCAGATTTTTCAAAATTTAACCGACATTAGAAATGAAACTGCTATATCTGAGCCATTTTTTAAGATAAAGACAAAACAAAAAATACTCCGGAATCCTTATATCATGGTCAAATACTTAAGAAAGAAACGTATTTCAATTTCTAATTTTTTTGCACTTCACTTTAAATATAATTTTTTACTTAATTTAATGTCCTCCATTTTGAAACAAGATGGCTGATGAAGCTGTCCAGCGAACTTGGTCGAGACATTACGATATACTATCCACATGCCTTCTTACATTGAAATAGGTTAATAAATACGCGTGTTATCACGTGACAAATATCAGATCTTTCCAAAATGTCAGCCATGCTAGAAATTCAAAGTGCTATAATTCAACAATTTTTTAAGACATATACGAAACAAAAACTGCACCGAAATCTTTGTATCAAGGTGAAACACATAAAAAAAATTCAGTTTTCAGTTTTCAGTTTTTTGATCTCATTTTAAATTTAAAATTTATTATTTTTTTTAAATGGCAGCCCTTTTAAAACAAGATGGCGAATGAAGCTGGGCAACGAACTCGGTCGAGTCATTGGTATGTGCTAAGTACACACCAGGTTACATCCAAATCGGCTCATAAATACGCCTGTTATCGCGTGACAAAAATCAGGTCGTTTCAAAACATCATCTACAATAGAAATTCAAAGTGCTATAACTCATCCATTTGTTTAGACATAGACAAAACAAAAACTGTTACGGAATCTTTGTATTAAGGTCAAACACATACAAAAAAATCTTTTTCATTTGCAAATTTTTTGGTACCCCATTTTAAATTTAAAATAAAAAAAAATGGCCGCCATTTTGAAGCTGGCGAACGAACTCGGTCGAGATATTGGTACGTATTATATATATACCAAGTTGCATCCAAATCGGTTCATAAATACGCCTGTTATCGCGTGACAAAAATCAGGTGGTTTCAAAATGTCAGCCACACTAAAAATTCAAAGTGCTATAACTCAGCCTTTTTTTAAGATATAGACGAAATAAAAACTGCTCCGGAATCTTTGTATCAAGGTCAAACACATAAAAAAATAATATTTTTCAATTTTCAATTTTTTGGTACCACATTTCAAATTTAAGTTTTTTTTTTAATTTAAATGGCCGCCATTTTGAAACAAGATGGCGGATGAAGCTGGCCAACGAACTCGGTCGAGGCATTGGTACGTATATGCATACACCAAGGTACATCCAAATCAATTCATAAATATGCCTGTTATCACACGGCAAAAGCCAGGTCGTTTCAAAATGTCAGCCAAGCTATAAATTCAAAGAACTATAACTCAGCTATTTTTTAAAATATAGACGAAACAAAAAATGCTCCGAAATCTTTGGCTCAACGCCAAACACATAAGGAAAAAATATTTTTCAATTTTCAATTTTTTAGTACCACATTTAAAATTTTAATTTAAAAAAATTAAATGGCCGCCATTTTGAAACAATATGGCGGGTGAAACTGGCCAACGAATTCGGTTGAGGAATTGGTATGCACTATGTATACACGAAGGTACATCAAAATCGGTTCATAAATACGAGAGTTGCAGTGTGACAAATATCAGATATATATATATATACACACTATCTTGCCATTAATAACCGGCAACTTTCAATTTTAGACATTTTGTCGAATATTTAGAAATATATTTGACAGAAACTTCTGGAATTTCAGTATTAAAAAGGACATGTATGACCTCATATTTAGAATGTCGATTTGATAAGGGGAGCAATTAGTGGGCCAACAAAAAATCAAAGAAAAAAATTATACTTGGGATCACCCTGTAAAATAAAATGCACGAAATGATCTACCGCTACCGAATATAAATAAACAGACATTGTGCAATATGTGTATACTTTTGTGTAAGAATAGCATGTATATTAATAGAGGTATAGCGATTTATTTAAAACAAATTTAAAAATTCTTGCTTGTTTTTTGCTTATAACATGCAGGGTTTTCAACCAAATTTAACCCTTAAATGCCTGGTGTTGCTTTTCGGCAACATACACAATTTAGTCTCTAAAATACTATTAGAATAATATTGAAGCTATAATGGCTAATATAGCCAATAAAATACATTCTGAAAATATTATTAAATCGATTTTCAACATGTAGATGGCAACACTTGTGCTGTTTAAAAATAAAGATAGATTTATTTTTTTTTCAATTGTCGCTTCTTGTTCTTTTTGTTTTGTTTGGAAGCTTGCGAAATATCCTATTTTGACCTGCAGTGAGCAAGTAAAATTTATTTCTTATTATAGTTCCTAAAATTATTGTGTGTTTAATATTATAGAATTTTATCAAGAGAAATTATTTTTTCAATTAAACACCAGTATTGCCGATTAGTAACAAACTGCTTTTTAACCGTAAACTATATTTAAAACAAAATATGAGTTTTTTAAGTATTTTTTCCATGATTTATTTAAAAAATGAAAACCGAAAAACATTATTACAATGATTTTTGAAAAATCAGGCATTTAAGGGTTAACTCCGGTTACAGAAAAATTGACAAAATGTAGTAGAAACAGTATAGTGTAATTGGAATATAAATATATTAAATATTTTAGGAAATATGCGCAGTTGTATGAAATAATTTTTAACTGCGAATGCGCGAACGATAACAAGGATCATTTTATATAATTTAATAGTCAAATCTATGGAGCAACTTATTAAATAAAATCTAGTCAAATATCGTAAAAATTCAGAAAATCGGCATTAAAGTGAGCAAATTTTTAGTTGTTCTCTAAAAGCAGCTGAATGATAAGGGATTTTACACAAATTTTCATTTTTTATTAACTGGCTTTCAGGAAAATGTTAGTATTTAGTGAGTATCAACTAGTAGATTTGGAAAAAAAATGCTTCGATTTTCATACTTCTTTTGATCATGGTAAGGCTCATTCTGGTGGTTATGCAATAAGAACTGAAGCATCAATAAAAAATGGATATTAAAAATGACAATTTATGGAAAATCCCTTATCATTCAGCTGGTTTTAGAGAACAACTAAAAATTTGCTCACTCTAACGCCGATATCTTTCTGAATTTTTACGATATTTGACTAGATTTTTTTAAATAAGTTGCTCCATAGAGTTGAGTAGTAAATTATGTAAAATGATCCTTGTTATCGTTCGTGCATGCGCAGATAAAAAAAATTTCATACAACTGCTCATATTTCCTAAGATTTTTAATATATTTATATTCCAATTGCACCATATTATTTCTACTATATTTTGTCAATTTTTTTGAAACCGGAGTTAAATTTGGTTGAAAACCCTGCATGTTATAAGCAAGAAACATGCAAGATTTTTTTAATTTTTTTAAATAAATCGCTATATCTCTATCAATATACATGCTATTCTCACACAAAAGAATACACATATTGCACAATGTCTGTTTATTTATGTTCAGTAGCGATAGATTATTTCGTGCATTTTATTTTACAGGGTGATCCCAAATATTGTTTTTCTTCTTTGAATTTTTGTTGGTCCCCTAATTGCCCCTTTTATCAAATCGACATTGCTAAATATGAAGTCATACCTGTTCTTTTCAATCCTGAAATTACAGAAGAATCTATCAAGTATATTTCTAAATATATGACAAAATGTCTAAAATTGAAAGTTGCCTGTCATTAATGGCAATACAGTGTACATATATGGATATATATATATATATATACATACATCAACTTTTGAACGGAGGGTGGTTTCGGGGTCTAAGGGGTCATGATCGATGAAAATATACCAAAACATTTTGAAATCGGTTTCCTCCTTACGGCTGCAATAGGCAGCTTTTTGTAATGAAAGCTACCTAATACCCACGTATTAAATACCAAATATTTCGCTTATTATTATTTTTTAAATTATGCAACTGTTTTCAACTGAACAAACGAATATATGTTATGTGTAACTAAATTTCAGGTATTTTTACTTTTGAAAAGATCTACATAAGTAATAATTTACACATTGCACATGATAGCCTTAATAATATGTACAAATAACTTACAGTACTTTACAGAGTACAGCATCTTATAATGTGTATGTTCTAATTCTATAAAATAATATAAGGATTTGTGTGTTTTTATATTTTTAATGTCATAAACGCTGAAGAAATATATAATTTAAAATATCAATTACACTGAACTTTTGACCTCAAGAGAAAGAATTTCTTCATCTTTCAATTGTTAGAGCACAGAAAAGTTATTAACTGTACTGGAAGACAGAAGTTATGCTTTTTCAGAATTTAATGTCTCCCCCGATGAAGAAAAAATATATGTATATACATATAGATAGATAGTACAAAACATATTTCAGTTTTAAGACTTAAAACACATGCTTTTGCTTTATATAAAGTGATGTCATCCGCAGAAGAATTCCTCATTTGCATTCAAGTATTAAACAAGAAGTACGCATATGGTCTCACTTTCTCTGAATGTTAAGAAACCCGACAAAAATATCGTCTGTCTAATGATTCATATGCCTTCATTTGTTTGTAACATTAATATACTTAAAATTAAATTTAGTTTCTAATTGCTTCATGTTTTATCAGAAATCATTGATTTATAATTTTTTCAAAATAGCACGCATTTTAAGTACATTTTTTCAGTTTTTTGGAGAAAATGGCAACAGAAAGCTATAATTGCAATTTTCCAAATATTTTTCGTTTACTTTCTACAGAAATGGAGTACCTGAGTTGCCAAAATTAAACGAATGTCGTTAAATTCTACAAAAAAATTAATATCTCAAAAATAAATGGAGATCCAGTTTTCAAACAAATTACATTTAAAAGTACTTTTTTTTGTCGATACGACGGTATAAAAATTGAAAATGTGCGATGCTTAGAAGTTAAAAAAAAATTTCAGTAGAGTATTTAAGAGTACTGCTTTATTTCACGGCTGGCTTCTGTAAGGTAACGTTATTTTTTGACACAAAATAAGCTGGGAGAAAGAAATAGCATACCAGGGATCGGGGGCTAATAAAATTCACGAGATCCATGGACTGAATAAAAATTTTTATCGCGTTCTTTTTTTTTCTATATTAGCTATTTTTGGGTATATGTCTTTTATGTGATGAAGAATATTATTTGAAAATTTTGCAATTGAAAGTATATCTTGTTTAAGAATTAATCATTGGCCAATTATAAGATGTTTACACCATGCATAAAGGAAAAGTTTGGCATTATATACTGCATATTTAACAATCAGTAAAAAATCCATTTAAAAGATTATTTATTATTCTAAGGTTATTAAACATCTTTAGTACCTGTAATGTTTTATAAATGATCATGTTCTTATATCCATATATATATTAATGACGCAGAGTACATATCTCAAAAAATAACAAATCTGCTTTCTTTATTATGAATAAATGGATTTAGTCATTCACATTTTATCGGGAAAGATTAAGGTTAGAAAACAAAACACACAATAGCGCATACACAGGTGTAAATAATAAGCCTTAGACATTACAAAAATAAGGTAATATTCTCCTTTTTATTTCTTTTCAGTTTGTGTAAACCACAGATTAAACAAATTATAGTTTTGCATGCCGAGTTGAAAGAAAATATTTCTTATTTCTTTCAGTAATCGGTTTAACTTTTGGAAAAACATAAAAGCTGTTGTTTGTTTAATAGCTCCAAATGCAAGATAATTCTTAAATCTCATTTAATCCTTTCGAAATTCTAAAGTCAAAGCGAATGTTATGAGGAAAATAAGCTTACAAAATAGAGTGATAAATGAACGGGCGCTTTATGAGGAAAACTGGTAATCCATCAACGTCAGATTTTTCTTATGTTACGTAGGGTTTTTTTTTTCTTTTTTATAATAGCGGTGAACTAATCATTTTAATATCAGGAATACTGTAGAAAAAATTATTAAAATTGTTTTTTTAAATTGGGAAATGATAGTTAATATAAAATTCATTGAAAAGGTTTATTTAAATATTTATGTTATTAAAAACAAACAATTTTTTCAGTATTAACTGGTAATAATACTTTATAGCTAAACACGTACATGCACATAGTGAAATTCGATTTATACAGCTGTGAAGCTAACAGTTGTGATTGAATAACGTGACTGTATAAATAAACTGTGTAAAAACGGCTTTCGTATTTATGAAAACTTTAGGCCTGCATAATTTTATAAGGTTTTGAACTGTAGGGAAATATAGAAAAAAAATATTAGACCCCGATATGCTTTCAGGAAACAATTAAATTGTCGTCACAAAAAAAGTTATGTTACAAATGCCAGCCGTGAAACGAGGCAGATGTACGAAGCACGATGAAATACTTATAATCACTACTGGCAATTTTTAACTTCCTAAACATCGTACAATTTCAATTTTTACACCTTTGTCTATGAAAAAAATATTTTTAACTGCAATTTGTATGAAAGCTGCATCTCCATTTGTCTCTGAGGTATTAATTTTGTTGTAGTTTTTAATGCCATTTCCTTAATGGCAGCAAAATAAATACTGCATTTCAGTAGAAAGTGAAAGGAAAAGAGTTGGAAAATGTTATATTAATATATCTTTTTGTTTTCATTTTCACAAAACAACTATAAGTGCCATTAAAAAATATATATAAGTGGGTGATTTCTCATAAAACATGGCAGTATTATAAACTATTATTAATGTCCACTATCCAAATTAATGTTACAAAGAAATGAAACATATGAATCATTACATACACAATTTTTTCATACAGTTGACGACATCGCTTTTTGCTGGGTTTTTGTATCATTCTGCAATTGTGACGTCATATGCATACTTTTCTATACATGTTGGTGATCTGGTGACTGGATGAATGTGACTGGATCGTAAATATCGAATTTTTCAGTGGATGCAAAAGATACCATTTATTTGAAATATAAGCATGTATTTTAAATCTTAAAACTGAAATATGGTTTATAGAAATGCATCATTTTCACTCCAGCGGCTTTGATATTTTTCATAAGTTAAAAATCTTTACTTTTGAAAATATTGCAATTGAAATCACACTCTGATAAAAAGCAAAGTTTGCAAAAAAATTAGAGTGTCTTTATAGAAGATCCGTGACTTTTAAGTCAAAATAATATTTGTGTGAGCGTTAGACTAACCAATACAAGATGTATTTTTTTAAACTAATTTTGTAGAGTTCTTGATGTATCAGGAAGAGTTTTTCTTAAAAATTTTCTTGTACCGAAATTCAACGTGTTGCACGTCTTATTAATAAAAATACTATTTTTTTTCTCATCAGGGATGACACTTATTTCTGGAAAAGTAGAATTCCTGATTTCTACTTGTTGCTTAAATTATGTTTGAATAAAATAGGAATTTCCCTTTTAATCACATCCATTAAACCAAAAACAGTTACTATATAAGATATGTAAACGTTTGCTAACCAGCATTATAAGTACTTCTGAAGACAAAATACAGAAGTCTATATATTTCATATAAGTATTTCATTTGAAAAATACTAGTTACATGTGTAATAGATAAAACAGGAAAAAAAGCTAAGACAATCATGGGAAGTTTCGTACTATTTTTTGTGCTAGAAAAAATTATTTTTCTATTTAAATTTGATTTTTTTCCGCTGCCGATTTCGATGATTTCGATTTATTAACTAGATTAGTAAAGCATCGTCAAAAGTAAAACATAGTCTGTAGTTTCTTTGGAGCCTTAAAGAAATAAAATGTTCAAGAACTTCGAAGAGTAAAACGCAAGCACAAACGTATTTTTTTTTATGCATGAGCCTTTAAAAGGCATGATTTTATTTTGTGTAATTTTTTGAATCTTCATTATTAATCATTTGTCCCGGAGAGCATTAAAACAATCTAAGTTTTTAATAAACTATTGTAGTTTCTATGCAACTTGATACTGCACTTGTTTTCAGAAATGAATGTCATATTAAAACTAAAACATATTTAAAATATACAACGATGTATAATAACACATTCTTATAAAAACAGTGGCACGCTGAAAAATTATCCATCTAAATATTCGGAGAAATTAACTAACAATGTTTTAATATTGTAACAGCACCTAGGTACTTCAATAACTTATGAACTAAACATATATTCCCTTCTTGTTTTTTTTAACGTCATAATACTATAGACGTCTTCGATTGATTTAAAGTTTAGTGATTTTACGTATTTTGTTTATCAAATCGATACGTAAAATGAAAGCGGAACACGAGGCTTAAGATATAGGCTTATAAAACAAGGCCTAGGGTATAAGACGAGGCTTAGTATATGTTACATAAAATAATTGCAATAAAATAATTTTTTTCTAAAATTATTTTTAAAAGACATAATTTAAAACCTAAGAATGTGGGTATATTTTCTTTAATGTGATTTTATAATAAATACTTTTCAAAAGCTGAAAAATAACTACTGGAAACAAACAATGTTAATGATTATTATTATATTTTTTTTGTATGTGAAAGAGATAACTTTCTAATGATTTTAACGAAATGTTGGTTAATTTAAGGAAGATAATAAAATATGGAAAATATAGAATTCAACTGTAGATGCAACAAGATGCAAAACATTGAATGTGAAAAACCCTTTAAACTTATACTTAATCAGTCCCTCATATACTATGTGAGAACAGGCTGATTGTCACAAAATTAATTTTTTATTTTTTATTTCCAAAAATGTAATTATTCATTATAAAAATATATTAATCAGTCTGAATACTTTTAAATTTGTAGATTGCGAATATTTTTTTTTAGAAATTAACTTTTTTATGAATTTGAAATTGCTAGAAAATTTTTGACAATTTAACTCAGTCTTGTGCTGAATCTTGCAATGTCTGCAAATGGTTGTCGTACGGGATTTCTATGAATTTTTTGGCTGGGAACATTTCATATATAAACAGTAGCTTGTAGTAACCTGTAATCTTAAATTCTTTTCAGAACAGTTGCATCTCACTTTACTCTTGTAGCACCTTCCTACGATTATTTGTAAATGCCAATTTCCGCCTTATTTATTCTATGATTAGAAAAGCGAAAATGATTAGTATACTGCAGTTAAAATAGTGAAGCGCTTAGTAAAGCAAAGATCCATAAAATATCATGCAGCTACTATAAAATACCCAGTCACAAACTAATGCAGAATAAAACAACTTAATTTTATATAAAAAATCTGATTACCTTAATTTACTAATTTTCACATAATACATACATAATTGTTATACAGTATTACGAGAATAGAATAAGTTCATAAAATCCCTGAAATGAATTTAAATAATACATCAGCAGAAAAATTGGATTTGTTTTGACGCATGTGTAACTTATTTGCTTCTTTTTTTTCATATGCAAAATTTTTTTAGTTCGTTTGGACACAAATTAAAATAAATGTTTCAATGTTAGCAACAGATAATTTACAATATATTTATCCAACACCTTATATGTACTGATTGTACATCAACATTACACCTCTTCACTTATCCAATTGGTCTCTCATATCTAGGTGATGTGTGATAACTTGTGCTAAAATGGTGCGCTGATTAGCAAATGAAAAAAGTGGTAAATCTCTCTAATATTTATTTTTCTTGGCACAACATCATGTAGAATTCACCAGGGAATTGTACTTTTTTTTTACTTCTTGCCACCATCGGGAAAGCGTGAATTCGCTTTCCTAAATGGAATGGAATTTTACTGGAGTTTCTATATATGGAGTCGGTCCGTCACTTGAAACAACTCTTCACGTTCATAGTGTGACAACTAAAAGATCCAAAATCGGCAATTTCTTTGCATCTTTAGAGAGTTACTAATTTTATTCCATCATAATGTCACAAAAATTGAAACCAAATCGCACGATTAATAACATGGTATAAAATTTTGGGATTATGTATAAGTAAATTTAGAATTGTTAATAGGTAAAATAAATACTCACTCTGCACGAAAACAACCACCAATGTAAATAAAAATTTGTACGTATAACAACGTTGTTTAACGACAGAATTCAAACTAATCAAATAAAGAGAATATAAATCATGTCCATTGAACCACCTTCTCAAACATAAATATTGATGAATTTATAAGCTGAGAAAGCTAATACGAGCTGACACTAAAGCTTTATGCGGACCTAGGCATGTGATAAGAATCGCGGTATGATTTGTAGATTTTATACTTGTCCGGAAAAAGTAAATGAATTGTCTATACTACACTAATGTATAATTCTAAATATATTTTTTGGAGATGGGGAATACATAACTGTAAAGAACACATAGTAAAAAATGACTGCAGTCTTTCATCAACAGATTCTAAGAAATACATATTTTACAATTGAGAGACCTAGTTGAGAGCCTGGAAGAAAATATGTACTTTGGAAAGTAAAACATTACACTTAAACTTACACTATGTGCAAATATTACTTAAATGATGACACTGTTAAAAAAAAATGTTAAATTATTTTAATACCTTAGAACTTTCAACGATAAAAAAGCTCCAACTTCTTCAAGCTTCAACCATAAATTAGCTCCTTTTGTCTGTTTATAAATATAAGCTGATTATAGTTGTTTTTATAGTTGAAAGTTCTAAGGTATTAAAATAATTTAACATTTTTAAATACTATGTCATCTTTTAAGTAAATATAAGCTCCAATGGGTTCCCGAATCTCAAGTATTTTAGCCGAATTCAAATTATGTCCACTTGAAGAAAGTACTTTAACAGACAGCGTTTTAACTCCGTCAGTATGGCATCGTTATGTGGACGACATTTTCATAGTATGGGATCACGGTTTATCTGAACTGTATGCATTACTTAACAGAATAAGTAATATGGACCTTAACATAAAATTTACCATAGAAATAGAAAATTACATCCAACTGTCATTTCTTGATGTAATGCTAATTAAAAAATTATCAAACTTAACAATTGAGCGCACAGTCTACAGGAAAGTAAATAAGTCTAACAGCACCATTCCTTTAGAATGTACATCACCTTTTAACTACAAACTTGCTCCGTTCAACTTTTATATAAGACGAGCGTTTAGTGTTTGCTCTATTAATCACCTTGAAAATGAATTAAATACCATTAGAAACATTGCAGTTGAGAATGGTTTCCCAATACGCATTATTAATAAGCTAATCAACTCGCAGAAGAACCATATGAAAATACAAAAAACTCCACGGAGTAATTTGAGATTTTGCAAAATGAAGTACATACCAGGAATTTTCGAAAAACTCAGACATGCACTTTTTCGCTTTGGCGTAAATTTGGTCGCCATTCCTCCTGAAAAACTGAAAGATCTGATAAGTGCCAAAATGGACCCGATCCCGAGGGATGAAGTTTCTGGGGTATTTGTAATTCCACTGAAAACAGAAGATATTTATCTTGAATATATAGGCATGGCTTCGCGTAAACTTAAATTTCGTATTAAAGAACATTTGAGAGATTTAAAGTATAACCGACCTACTACAGCCCTATCAAGACTTAACCAGAAGCATAATATACAAGTTCATTTCGAAGACGCAAAAATTATATATCCCTCAAAGAATTATGATTTAATTATCCGCGAATCAATAGAAATTATTACTAAAGAAAATACTGTTTGTAATGACGTTTTATCCTACAACATACCCAGAATTTGGCTCAGTTTACTTAAAGAATGATAAAACGAGTAATTTTCCACTTCCCTACCTCCATGTTTTATTTTCCCAATGTTTCCGGATCTATAAATTAACTTCCACTTTCACTCATTTCGTCACCATCTACGTGGATTTTGAAAATTAGGCGTCAATAAATGTTGCATTTCTTATATTTCTCTGAAGAAGGCTATGCTTTTTATAGTTGAAAGTTCTAAGGTATTAAAATAATTTAACATTTTTAAATACTGTGTCATCGTTTAATTAATATTTGCACATAGTGTAAGTTTAAGTTTAACTTTTAAAGATGAATTAAGCACTTCTATTTATTTATTTACTAAAATATTACAATTGTATATTCAACACAATCTGTGTATTTTTTTAAACTGTTGGTCGTTCTTAGCAAATTTATATATAATTAATAATTTTGGGATATGGTAAAAAAAAAAAAAAAAAATACAACCAAATAATAGTTGTATTGTTTACCTGTTCCAGAGAGAATTAGTTTGATGTGCTAATCGCACAAATTTCTTCTATCTTCTACATATTATTATTTCAAAAAGTAGTAACATATGTTAGTACTTCACTATTATTAATGCATTACTATACCAACTTTGATTTTTCATCTTAAATTTCTGCTTCGGTCAATCAATCGGACTAAAAACGAGTTAATCTCGATCATGGTATTTATTAAAATCAATAATTATTCGTTATTCTGCTGTACATCAGCTGTCTGTGAGTAGACGGCTTAGCAGGACGCGACTTCTTTTCCCCGCCAATGGACAATAAAATTATTTAAATCCTAGAATATTCTACAAAAATCGATGTCAAACCACCCCTTTCCTGTGGAATATTTCAAAATTCAAGGAGGACATGCTGGCAATAGCCAACTCATATAAAAAAAAATGGTTAAATTCTATGCACAGCTTTGTACACTTTTTGACAGTACAACAATGAAAAAGGTCAAAAATCGCCATTGCAGCACCCTCTTCCGGCAGCATTTTTCAAATTCTGGGATGACCTGCTTGCCATAGCCAAAAACATATTAAAAAAATTTGGTTCAATTCTATGCACAATATCATACACTTTTTAATGTTAAAATAATGAAAATGGCACGAAAATTCTTATTACAGCTCCCCCTTCCGGCGGAGTATTTCTAAATTAAACGGAGCCCTGCTTGCCACAGCCAAAAATATACTCAAAAATTTTGGCTCAATTCTATGCTTAACTTCATACACTTTTCGATGGTACAATGGCGAACACGGACAGACTGACACACGAAAAGTCAGACATTTTGTATAAACGCGTTTTTGGGGATCTTTGGCAAATAAAACCTGTAAATCCATCTAAAACAGGAAGTCGAAAAAATTTAAAAAACATTGCTGTCTTCTACTGAAAATAGAAGTAAAAAGTAGTTAATTAATAATTAGTTAGTAGTTAATTAATAATTAGTAGTTAATTAAGCATTAATAATAAGACTACTGCATTTGTACACAGTAAACAATATTATGTTAACATTACTCCGTAAAATTGGTGGCAGCTTTACTGCCTCCATTTTATTGAGTAATTTAATCGATATAACTTTTGTTACGTTATACTAATATGTAATATTACACCAGTGATATCAGTTTAAATTACACTATTATATGAGTTAAACTGCTCCATAAAATTGGAGGCAGCATATTGCCAGCAATTTCTTGGAGTAGCATTACATAATTTCTTAACAGTTTAGACTAATAATTTTACATATATGTTTGACGATTCTTTCTTTATTTTAAAATTGGTAACCATCGGGTACAATGGCAACACATGGTATGACACAGACTGACAGACATTTTATGGAAACATACTTTTTTTCGGATTTCTGACTATTAAAACGAGAAATTGATCGAAAACCGTAAGTCGAAAATAAAATTACGATATTTTCTTCTTTTTACCAATTACGATACTTTTTTCTTTTGAAGATAGAAGAAAGTAAAAAAAATAAAATAAAAAGTAGAACTTAACAAACATTTATTTTAATTTTAAAGCTAATAAATAGTTGGTGATCTTAAAATAATAATTAGAAAAGAAATTAGTACTTGTCTTAATCAATATGCTTTAAATACACTTTATATACGTAAATATTCTGCAGTTATTACAGTCATAATATTATTTATTGGACGATTATTCAACATTTTATTTTAATAAATATTATCTTGATAAATTTAGACTACGCTGAGCTGAATAATAGTTAATTATATGGATTATATTAAATTTTCAAAATGTAATTAATTAATAAGTTTATTTAATAATAGGAAACTATAAATAAACTCGGTAAGTGAGAATAGAAGTATATTGTTAAAACATATATGTATATATATGTGTGTAAATAACATTTGTTTTAAATACTAGAAGAGCAGACAAAGAAGAAATATTTCACCAAAATGGATTACGTTTATTAAAACTATATATTATAAATCAGTAGTTATTACTAATTAATTACTTCGAATAAAACAGATTTTTTCAATACAAGACCAATTTCATACTAATGTTTTTCTTTACTTTCCACATGATTAGAATTTGCAAACATTCTTTGCCAGAGGTTATGAGAATTTCTAAAAATGATTTCGAAAGTAATTAACTGATGTGAATCAATATATTGCAAAATTAACAAAAATCTAATCTCCGGAAATAATTGCTTGAATAACGAAAAAACAGAAAACAATGACAAAATTTAGATCTAATTTGTTTTCTGTAATATAAACAATAACTTATGTAGTAAATTATTGATGATAATCATCTTGATTTACTTAAAAAATCAAAAGACATTGAAAAAGCATCTCAATTTTTCATTGCAATAGCTTTAATATCATGACATATTGATAACTTTTAATTGATCTTTTATAATAAGTCTTCAATAAATAAAGAGTCACAGAAACAAGTTTATTTCCTTACTAACTTAAAATACTAAAACATATATATGATAAAATGCTCTTTAACTATCATAACACAGATAACAATACAAGAAAATTGTTAAGGATGTATTTTTTAAGTAATTTTTTTGTGAAAGTCACTTTAAACAATTTAAGTTGTGAAATAAAAAGCACTTTAAATATGAAAAATTTGCTAAACTTTCTATTTAAAAATATTTTTTCAGGGTGTATACAGATTTATCTTTTATTTTTTTAACAGAACGCTATATTTAATCGCAGAACTTTTTTTTAAAACCTACAATTAAATCGGCTGATTACCGAATTGTACTAATAATTTTTCAAGAGATTCTTCACTCTTTTTGTTTTACCTGGACAAAAAACATTTAGCAATTTTATTTACTTTCTACTTTTATCTGAATTTGTTAATTTAAAATTATTTTGTATACAATAAAAAATTTCCCCTATATTTTGATTAACTTTTCATGTGAGGAAGAACAATTCATGTGATATAAATAAACTTTTACCTTATATAAAATTTATATATGTGAACTTCTTTAATCGTTTTCCGTTTTAAACGTAATAAAAATATTGGTTAGGTATGGCCAATAGACTTATATACAGTGCTTAATTTGCGCCGGAGACCACAGGAGCACAGCTCCGGCACTTATTTTTTTTTAGTGAATTTTTATGGATTGGTCGGAATTCAACAGAGTTGATAACTACAGCGCTCCAGAGCCCAGCGGAACAGCTCATCCGAAAAACTGAAGACTAAGTTACCTTTCCCTTTTCTTCCCATCTACTATTATTTGCCTTTTTTTCCTACCAAAGCTGTTACATATGGAATGTAGCGTATCGCACATAAAAAAGCATACTTCTATCTAGCATTTGCAGGTGTAGACTCAATAGTTTTCTGTCTCAGTGTTTTCTGAATGACGGCGAGGTGTGCCAAAATTAATTACAACTGTGTCTGTCATTTTTACTCCTAGTCGTGTTATATTTATTTGCTGCTTTTTGCTCATGTTTGTAAAATATTCTTACTGGCCGACGTTTTAGCTGTACGCGGTGCTGAATTTGCATCGAGGTTCACCGGAGAGCAGCTACAGTACTTTTTTTGCAGTGAATATTTAAATATCAGTTAGAATCTACAGGAGCTTATAAATACTGCGCAGCCCACCTAAACAGCGCTGTTTGGAGTATTTTTCTAGTGAATAAAAGCAGTCCTTGGCTAGAGCGATTTTCTGAAAATTCCTTACTGTTGGTTTTAATAATTTTGCTTGCTTAATTTATGAGATTTAGGTGCATTCGTAATTATATAACTACGTAGCACCTATAGTCGTCATTTGACCTCATGTAACAGCGAAAAAAACTACCCAACAGATTGTTTTGAGATTTAATCTATGTAATCGCTGCAGAATATTGTCGAGTCATTTCAAAGTTTATGAAAATCCAATCAAAACTTAAAATGACATTAATAAATGTTTTTTTTTTCATTCTATTAAATCCTATTATGCGTAATTAATTGAATCATATCACATGATAGGTAATGATTCTATGTTGCCATGGTGATTATTCTATTAAATCTTATCAAATGTAATCAATTCAATGATATCCCATAATAGGTAATGATTCTAGTTTGACATAGAGATAGCGTCCTTTTTAAGATGGGGTTGTATTATTTCTTTATTACTGAATTTAATATATATAATCATAATAAATTTTGTATTCATGCATTTTTATATAAAAGTGGAACAGCTATTGCACCAAGATCTGACTATTTATAAAACTAGATATAGTAATCTTATTATAATTACACGTATCTCGTTTGACGTACAATTTCCTACTTGTTATTATAGATAAAAGCATATAAATATAGTCAAAATATGTTAAAAATTTTCTTTTGCTGAAGACGAAATTTCTTTAGGTTTTGCAAATAATGTATGAAATATATGTATACGCGGGTAGATGTGGCGAGAAAGTGCACTACGGTTGTTATTACCGTAAAAACTTAGAACTCCGGCACTTTTTTGGTTAGAAATTAATCCCTGCTTACATATGATAATTGTACCAGCATACCTTTTAAACAGGCAAGCTCACATTTGCACTTGAAATGAGAAATGTAAAAGGATTTTGAAATTACCAGGAAGAAATGCATACCCATTTTTTTAAACATTTCCGTAGGTAGCTTAGGGGAGACCAGGGCTAGTTGGCTACAGGGGTATGTAGGCGCAGTCCTCATAAATCGCCTGTTTGTGGATAGATTGAGCAACTAGTCACAGAGTACCTTTCTTCTTGCTTTTTACAATACTCAGTATAGTTTTACAGCGTTACCTACGTGCAGTAGACATTTATTACGATTTTTCTGTTTTTTGCACTCATAAGTAATTTTTTGTTGCTTCATTCTTTTTTCTAATTTCTAATACTTATCTTAATAATTGCGATTTAACTTGTGCAGTTTTTCTTAGTGTATGATTCCTTGTACCTACCCCATATGTGATTTATTTGTATTATTTATGCTTAGATGGTTACGTGTGACTTTTGTGAAGAAATTTATTATGGGTCTAGTAGGCGCATTGAACACGGGGCAAGTTGGCTCGGTGTCTGGTGTGTGCTGGTAGCTTGAAAAACAGAAAACACCGAGAAAAGTGATTGCAAGGCAAGATTTTGGGCACACGAGGCTTGCCCAAACCGAGACACTCGATGTTTTATTTGTGACAACTGTAACTCTGGTATTAATATCGAATATAAAAGTTACTCAATGTTAATGTTTTATTCATTATTTTTATGTCTGTATAATTTAGAAATTACATTGTACGCCGATAACGCTTTTGTTTAAACTTACTGGTAATAATGAAATTGATTTATCTTAACTGCGTGTCTTATTAGAGTTTCATTTAAATTTTTATAAAGCGTGTGCCAACTTACCCCATAGGTATAGGCAACTTACCCCGCGACGGGGTAGGTTGGCGTTCAATTTCACTTTTAGTTTAGTCTTCCGCTAAACATAAACTACAAAAGCTACAAACTCGAAACTCCGGGTATTTATAGTCCAGTGCTTGTGCTTTAAAAGCACAGTTAAAGTTTCATAAAAAACTTAAACAAAAATTTAATAAAAATCAATAACTAAAAACTGCGCCTACTAGCCCCGGTCTCCCCTACATGAAAGAGATTACTTGTTCTTTAGGATTTTTTTTGTATAGATTAATCAAAGCATCATAAGTATCTACAGCGAATAATAGTCCATAAATGTAATTCAATTACAATAATTGGAATTGTATAGCATGGGTCAAACAATGAGTGTTACAGGTTCTTTGTCTTAATGAAATGGTTTCCCCAAAATCTAAACATGGTCGTTAGGAAATGATCATCATTAACAGGAATTTGTCATAAATATGGATTTGAAAATAAGCAGTGACTGGGATTTTGATAAATGATAATTTAAAAAAATAGCAAACATTTAAATGATCTATGTAAACCTAGAAATCAATTATATTGAAATGTAATGCTATTGTCATTTATTTACAAATTTCAAGGAATTTTGTTTTTATTCAGAAATAAGAAAAGAAGAAATTTTACATTATTAAATCAAGAAACGCCCATTATTATATAAAGTAAAATTTATAATTCATGATTTTAGGCGCAAATTCCGGGTTTTTGAATGAAAAA
Organism: Maratus speciosus; assembly: GCA_963932465.1. NCBI lineage: Eukaryota > Metazoa > Arthropoda > Arachnida > Araneae > Salticidae > Maratus > Maratus speciosus. Next base: position 407,893,983 of record OZ010788.1, on the reverse strand, counting down.
GACATTTTTAAAATGTTCTCTTAAGATATTAGTTGTTTAAACGGAAGTAGCTGTGGTTTATTCTTTATTTAAATAAAGCGAAACATTCTATTGAAAAATTGTGGTGGAACTGAACGTACCATGTTTTATTTTCGGTTTCTCTCATTAAACTGTTAATTATATAATTTAAATAATGAAACGCTTAACCACATTTTTGTAACATAAACGTTCCATTATTAGTATGTTTTTTTTACGTAAAAATTTTATACTTTTATTTACACTTTTTTAATTATGTGATACAGAATAATATCGAATAAATTTAAACCCTTAGTTTAACGATTGCTGTAATACTTCAAAATCTAAAAAAACATATTTTTTAATCTAAATTAAAAACTGCGATGTATGTCTCTTAAAAATTAAAATTTATTTCTACGAACCGCGTGCAACACATTGCTGTTTATATCCCATAATTGCTCCCCATAATTTGTTTTCTATTCACAATTTCCCGTTACTAAAAACAAGTCATTAATAAAATGATTAAAATCGTGGTCTTAAATACATTTTCCTTCTATGAATAAAATTTTCATTTTCTTCAAGGTAGCAAATTCAACTTTCTTCGGATTTTATTTACTGTAATTAAAGGAGAAAAATGTTTCGAATTTTAATACTGAAATAATATTTTGTAAAATGATATATTTCAGAAAAAGAAGTTTATAAATTACTTCTAATAATAATTTACTTCTGTTATATTTTTTGCCAAGCTTTTACGATCGAAATGAATGGTGATTTTGCTCCTAATTGAAATATTTCCGTGTATTTGTTATTCCTCTAAAATAGTTGCAGCATATTACAAATATACTTATCAAATACTTTAATTGTTTAAGATACGACCAGTATAAATTTTAAGAATATAATAAAATTCGGAAAAATATTTTGTGTCAGCTTTAAAGTAGGGCGATACTTTCATTTCTTTTTAGCTACTAGAATAATTCTAGTAAATCTTAAACAATAGCAAAGTGTATTAATACACGTGTAGTATTTAAAAATACATTAGCACATATTTTTTGCTCTACTCCACAAGAACTTAAGTAGAATGTTTTCATAAAAGATATAAAGATTTAGTAATTCGAATAGTATAGACCGAAACACGATGCGGTTTTTATAGAAATATACAGAAAGATACGGATTGTTTTGATATCAAAATTTGATGCCAGAATAGTTGCATTCTTAAACAACAATTTGTACTGTAGTGGCTAATAGAGCAGTTGCTTCAAACTACTACGGTCAGAATTATCAGTAGTTAGTTGCACTTTGCAGCTATGAATTTCCATTTGATGACCATCATTTTATAACCCAAAAATAAAATTTTGTCGCCTAACTCAAGTCATAATTATTTACAAAAAAAAAAAACATCGGTGCCCTAATATTCTGAGTGTTAATAACTGTGGCGTTTAATTGCCCCCTCTATCCCGCCGTCATTCCAATCCTCACATTTATATTTCGTACATTATTTTCAAAATTGAAAGCATTTTGCTTTTTTAACAATTTTGTTAAAGTATATCTGTCTGCGTATACTTAGCTGTCATCTATTACATTTTTTAGTTACCATACCTTAAGAATAGAGATATTTGCTTTAATGTTAATTAATCGCAGAATTCTGCGATTAAATAAGTCAAGGATTAAGATTCGGAAATAGTGTTAACACAAAAAAGGAATAGTTTGCAGCTATGGATATATAGGTGTGTAGAATGAATGAACAACAAACAAAAACATTTATAAGAAAAATTTTCAGAAAATCTTTCATGCCAATTTTTTTAAATAATGCAATAATTTCAGTTCATTTCACCTGTCAAAAGAGAAGTTTGGTATCAAATAAAAAAGTACTTCATACTTAAAAGGATTTTTATATTTTTTCTTCCTTAACAAGCAAATCTGGTGGAGACATTAACGAAGTATGTTTCATAAAAAAAGTGAATAAAATTTACAAATTTACAAATTGATACTTATAGGCAGAAGAATCGAACAACGTTTTCCAATTTTCTATGAAAGGTGCATATTTTGAACTATAATCGATTCTTTCGCATAGCAATCTCCCGTGATGAGTCCGTAAAAATCAGATTAAGTGAAACATTTTACACAGTTATCAGAAAGATTCGATGGTTTTATAGAATAAACGGTCAAGTGCGAGTATTACTCGTGCATAGAGGGTTCCGTACAACAAATATATAAATTATTAAATGTATCTCTCTATTCTAAAAAAAGTAACTACCGCTGTCACCGCCACCGCCGGTTTTGAATTTTTTGTGACCGGAGGTCTTTCTTCGTTAATATTAAGAAAATTAATGCATATAAAAATATAAAAATCGGTGGTTTTATACAGAAATGTTTGATACATACGCTGATGCAGACAGATTTCAAATCGAAGAATTATTTTAAGACATATTTAATGCTAAATTTGGACAAAATCGTTCCACTAAAAAAGTTTTATAGCAGCAAAAACTATACATGGCAGTGTAATCATTTTTAGATCATTTTATGCGTTAGAATTTGCCAGAGTGCAGATTGCATTAATTTTTTTTTTGACTCATTTTTTGAGGTTTTCTTTCTAAATTCAAATTTTCAGCATTTCTAGAGATATTTTTTACATTATTTTAGAAAACTAGGGGGCTCGGCCCCCTACGAGCTACGCTCGCCAACCCCCGTCCAGACACCGCAGACTCTAAATGCACGCTAATTTGATCGGCTTTAAAAAGATTTCGAAAGATTGAATTATAATTTAAAAAACAGTGGCGATCTCTCTATAAACGGATTTCTATTCCTTTCTCTTTGATTGGGGAATTTTAACGCCAAATCCGTTGCAGTACTACTTGATTATCCCGTCGACCAATTTCGCCAAATTATATAAATCGCCAAACCACTCGCCAAATTACACAAATTGACATAATTTTTATTTTAAATAACGAAAAAACAAATAAATTAGTACAACATTAATAAAAATACAAATAAAACGTCGAAATAAAAATAACTTGATGACGTAGACACGTGTAACAACATTTCAAAATAAGCTAATATAAAAGGAAGGAGTCTTTGTCTCCTGGTATTTTTTAACAAAGTGAAAAGAAAGTTCTTTTAAATGAGACATTTTAAATTAATCGTTTTTAATCTGACGTAATTTTGACCAAACTATTCTTTTTCTTTTTAATATTCACGTGAATATACTTGTGTTAGAAATGAAATATTATTTGCGCTTTCCTAACAAAAATAGTTGAAAAATATCCTCTTAAAATATCAAATAAATGTCTAGCGCAATTTCTAAATTTAAACCGGTTTGCAATATTATTTTGTGTTCAATTTATGTAATAACTATAATGTGACGTAAATATGATGTAATTTCTCCTATTTAAGACTTCTAACGCATGTTAATAAATTTATTGTTTTACAAATTCCTTTCTCTCTTAAAATTCGCGTATTAATTATAGTTTTTATGACGTAATTTTTAATAAGTTCCTGCTTTTTGTACATAATTATTTAATTCTAATTCCAAATGTTTTTTCCTGTTTATAATAGTCACGTGTAAATAAATTTTTAATTTATTTACACGTGTAAATATATATATATATATATATATATATATATATATATATTTGAAGCAAACATTATTGTTTCCGCTGTTTATACAGTTGGCAAGAGTTTAAATTAATACCACTTTCTAAAATCTGTAAAAAATATCTCTAGAAATGCTGAAAATTTGAATTTAAAATAGAAATAAAACCTCAAAAAATGAGTCAAATTAAAAAAATAAATCAATTCTGCACACCGGGAAATTATAACGTATAAAATGAACTAAAAATTATTAAATTTCGATGTATAGTTTTTGCTACTATAAAACTTTTTTAATGGAACGATTTTGTCCAACTTTAGCATTAAATATCTCTTAAAATAATTCTTCGATCTGAAAACTGTCTGCATCAGCGTGTTTATCAAACATTTCTGTATAATACTATCGATTTTCATATTTTTGTAAGCATTATTTTTCTTAATATTAACGAATAAAGACCTCCGGTCACAAAAAATTCAAAACCGGCGGCGGCGGGGACAGCGGTAGTTACTTTTTTTTAGAATAGAGAGATTCCCTGATTGCCTAAGATGCTGTCAACGTGACCTCATTCGCAATTTCTATAAATATACAAATAAAAAAAAACTTACTAAGTAGTAAGCGAAACTTACTAAGCACACATAATTGTAAAAGATACATTTATAGGATAATTCCTAGAAAATAATTTTAGCATGCATATTCTAAATGAAACAAAAACTGCAAAATGTCCAGATTGGGTCAAAGAAAGACCTCCGGTCACAAAAAATTCAAAACCGGCGGCGGCGGCGGCGGCGGTGACAGCGGTAGTTACTTTTTTTTAAGAATAGAGAGATGGTATTAATTTATACTGTTGCCAAATGTAGTATAAACACCGCAAAAAATAATGTTTGCTTCAAATTAAAAATTTATTTACACATGTCTATTATAAACAGAAAAAATCATTTGGAATTAGAATTAAATAATTATGTACAAAAGCAGGAACTTATTAAAAATTACGTCATAAAAAGTATACACTTGAATTTTAAAAGAAAAAGGATATTGTAAAATAATAAATTCATTAACATGCGTTAGAAGTCTGAAATAGGAGAAATTACGTCATATTTACGTCACATTATAGTTATTACATAAAATGAACACAAAATAATATTGCAAAACAGTTTAAATTTAGAAATTGCGCTAGACATTTAATTGATATTTTGAGAGGATCTTTTCAACTATTTTTGTTAGGAAAGCGCAAATAATATTTCATTTCTAACAAAAGTATTTTCACGTGAATTTTTCAAAGAGAAAGAATAGCTTGGTAAAAATTACGTCAGATTAAAAACGATTAATTTAAAATGTCTCATTTAAAAGAACTTTATTTTCGCTTTGTTAAAATGTACCAGTAGACAAAGACTCTGTTTACTTAATTCCTTTTATATTAGCTTATTTTGAAATGTTGTTACACGTGTCTACGTCATCAAGTTATTTTTATTTCGACGTTTTATTTGTATTTTTATTAATGTTGTACTAATTTATTTGTTCTTTCGTTATTTAAAATAAAAAATAATTCAATTTGTATAATTTGGCGAGTGGTTTGGCGATTTATATAATTAGGCGAAATTGGTCGACGGGATAATCAAGTAGTACCGCAGCGGATTTGGCGTTAAAATTCCCCAATCAAAGAGAAATTAATAGAAATTCGTTTTTAGGGAGATCGCCACAGTTTTTTAAATTATAATTCAATCTTTCGAAATCTTTTTAAAGCAGAACAAATTAGCGTACATTTAGAGTCTGCGGTGTCTGGACGGGGTTTGGCGAGCGTAGCTCGTAGGGGGACGAGCCCCCTAGTTATTTAAAAAAATCGTTGCTAAAAGAATAATAAGACTTTCTAAAAAACTATACAACTTAGGATTGGGTATAGCTTTATATACTAAAAAAGAATGAATGGGTTAACCATAAAACCTTAAGAAATATGAAGCATAAATAATATCAAACATTGCTATTCTTAATAACTCTTTTTTCAATCTTATCCTAATCCATTTATGATGAACTTAATTCGGTACTGACGATAAAAGTGGTGCATGTTTAAACTTCATTATTTGAGGCACCATGAAAATTTATGTAACACTTCTTTTGCAATGTCTGAATACAAAGTCGAATGCCTGGCTGAAGGATCGTGGCATTTAGCCGATCAGTGAATTTTTAAATTTCCAAAATTTTCTTTGAAAAAAAAAACCCTTGAGGCATTTTGAAATTTTAATACCTTCAAATTTAGTATTTAATGAAATAAAAATTATAAAACCCAGACACTTTAGTCGGCCCAAAAACTGTGCCAGACACGTGTCAAGTGGTAAAGTACCAAAAAAGGTAATTTAGGCACGCTGAGATTGAGACAGAATAACATTTATGCTTAAAAAAAATTTTTAAAAATAACACATACTTTTGTTGGAACTTTCTACTCGCCAGACAACAGTGAATGTTAAACGTGAGTGCCAGTAAAGCTGAGCTTGCGCTGCCAGACTCAATAACCATTTACTGATTTAAGATACAAACAAAGCGCAAACCACGTTGCAGTGCCTCGCGAAAGATATCTTAAGATGAATTTCAACTGGATGCGTGCTCAATCACGACATATCTAATTGCGATAGGCTCTCGCAAGACCACGTGACTCACAGCAAGTGTGCAGTTATTCGGAAAATTTTGAGTAGTTAAAAAAATTTTATTCGTAGTGAAACATGTGCAGCTTTAAAAGTGCTATTTATTTATTAAAATATTTTTTTGAATAATACGCGTTACTTATACATATTAATCATGGAAAGTAAAAAAAAAGTGTTAATCGCTCAAAAAGCGATGGAAAAATCACTGTTTTTGTTGAAAAATCTCTACAAAAATGTCGTGAAGTGTTGAAAATTCGACAAAGTTATAGGTTAAAATATAAACAAATTATTTTATCATCCAATGCATATCTGAAAGAGGGTTATCATAGACATTACTAATTAAATTTTATCGCTTTAATGAAGACATGCTGTGACGACAACGCTTCAAGAAAATCCAACGTGTCTTCTTCTTCATTATGTATAGTATAATTTTATTTTTATTACTTATAATAATATATTCACAAATAACGTAAGGCATTCATTGTCCTTGACTAATATAAATCTTGTCTGTCGTATAGATGAAAACACTCATTATACCAACTATACAATATATTTATGTTATACTATATTTATATTTTTTATCTGTATATCTCAATACAATAGCTGTAGCATCAGCTCGTCTATGAATTTATTATCTGCATTAATTTAAATAGTTGCCTCAATGAATGTAAAGAAACATTTTACACCAAATTTTTTTAACATTATATTTTTTTAGAAACTATTAACTATGAAGGTTTGCATAAGCGCATACTCAGAAAAATTTTATGAAAAATTTTCTTTAATAAAAAAAACTTTGTCTACTCTTTATACGGGATTAGTTCAAGAAAGTTTAACTTAAATAAATATACTTTTATAAATATGATTTTGTCATATACATTTATGTGTACATATAATTAAATTTAACGATCGTTAAAGGACGGTCAGTACAAAATTTAAACTGATTAAAATTGCTTCAAACTCAAAATTAAGGTCCGATTCTGAACACTGTCATACAACATGAGAAAAGTATTGTTGTCATACATTTTTTTTTTTTTTTACTTTCCGTGATTAATATACATAAGTAACGCGTTATTACACAAAAAGAAAATTATTTTAATGTACAAACAAAATAGTACTTTTAATGCTGCACAGGTTTCACTACGAATAAGAATTTTTTAACAACTCCAAAATTTTTCGAACAACTGCACGCTTGCTATGAGTCACGTGGTCTACGCGAGAGCCTGTCGCAGTTATATTTGTTCTGATTGCGCATGCATCCAGTTGAAATTCCTCTTAAGACATCTTTCGCGAGGCACCGCATAGCAGTTTACGCTTTGTTTGTATCGTAAGTCAGTAAATGAATCTTCAGCGCGGGAAAACAAGCTCAGCTTTACTGGCACTCGCGTTTAAAAATTCCTGTTGTCTGGCAAGTACCAAGTTCAAACAATAATCACTATCATTTTCAAAATATGCTTTTCTAAGCATAAATATTGTTCTGTCACAATCTTAGCGTGCCTCAATTACCTTTTTTCGGTAGTTATAAAATACCACTTGACACGTATCTTTCACAGTTTTTAGGCTGACTAAAGTATCTGGCTTTTATACTTTTTATTGCATTAAATACTAAATTTGAAGCTATTAAAATTTCAAAATGCCTCAAGGTTTTTTTTTTTTTTTTTTTTTTTTTTTTTTTTTTGCAACGAAAATTTCGGGAATTTAAAAGTTCTCGAGTTGGCTAAGTGCCACGATTCTTCAGCCAGACATTCGACTTTATATTCAGACAATGCAAAAGAAATTTTACACAAATTTTCACGGTGCCTCAAATACCTACCCTAAAATATTTAACAGCTCTCCTGATATAAAAAAAAACCTGTTGTTCAAAGTTTAAATTTGGTATTGTGCTAATCGCGCTTCGGAAAGATGTCGCTAAGTTGCAACTCCGCCTTGGTCCGTGCCAGTTTTTTCTAGATAGGTTTTGAAATAACTTTTAAATTCACGAGAGGCGTATTGAGAGATCCACACAAAGCAAACTAGTCGCGAATCCCATAGTATTTATGTGATTCATTCTAATTAAATTAGTCTATTTTTAACAATTTGACGTTTATTGCTTTTATACTACTACTTGGCATTGCATTACACAAATATATCATTAAAAGTTGTTATCCTGGTTTTAAAAGCCGATGGTACATAGAGTACGCCGCCCCTGTTTGTAACCGGGAAATGTCCTTTGGTTTTAGATAAAAGTGGAACTTTAACACAAGTAAATTTCCCTTTTTCAACTGTACTTTTTTATATGAACATATTTTCAAATATATTTAAATTGTTGTTTTTATATCAAATATTTTAAAATGACTCGGTCCTAAAAATATTTTTTTTCATTCTAAAAGTGAAAAATTAACACGGTTATATTTTACAAAGTTATAGTTATAGTTATCTTAATATTTTTATTTTTCAAAGTCATTATTATATCGTAGATGGTAAAATAATGTAAATAATACGACTTTAGGGAAAAAAAAAAGTTGAATTTATATTAACGGAAAATGCATTATGTTATTCAAGCTACGCACCTTTCGATTCTAAAATATAAAATTAATATCACTCAATATGTTCAATATAATGCATTTTCCATAAAAAAGGGAATAAAATATGCCTTTTTTGAGATAAAGAAACTAAATATATCGTAATGATAGCATGGAGTAATAAATGGCTGAATAAATATGTAATCAAAATATTAAACCTATTTGTAAAGTTTAAGAGAAAAGCTGTTCTTTAATAGGAAGTAAAAAGTAAATACTTTCCTCTGTGGATCCCCACTCATATTATTTTAAACCGTAGAGATATGGCTTATCCACTTAGAAAAGATGTTGCTGAGAGCTATTCCATATTTGTTTTATACCGTTTCAGATAAAATGCTTGTTTTTTCTCTTCTAATGTGGAAGTGTTTTTATCATTATGTGCAACATTTCTCGGAAGATATAGTTTATTAAAATAAAAATCTCATTATTTACTCTGGGAAGTCAAATGTGTGTAAAAAAAAAAAAAAAAAAAAAAAAAAAAAAAAAAAAAAATTACCATACTACGAGAGTATTACGAAATTGCTTCCATTATTCCAGTATAAATAGAATACGCTTATGTGTAATTCAATAATTTGCATAGTGAACATAGTACAGTTTAGAGAAATGTATGTCCATAGAAGATTTTTATAACTGTGGAAGAAGAACACTCTTTTAAAAATATTTGTTTTGCCTAAAATTTACACTATAGTATAAATTAGTCCGCTCTATAGTATAAATTAGTGCTCCCTACTAAACGATTATACGAGTATACGTATACTACGCATTATACGGAGTACGGATTTCAGATACGTATAATATGGTTACGGCGGTTATACGTATTATAAAAAAAATATATACGGTACATCGTATATACGTATCTGAACCAAGCGGTTAAACATATAAACATCTAAACGTTTTTCGTTCAAGTCATGAAAATATATGTTTTAATTCTTCTCTGCGGATTAGAGACATTGAAAAATTACCTTCTTTCTGGTTGTTGTGCATGCACTTAAAAAAATCTGAATATTTTTTCTCAGTTTAGATTTCGGTTGTTTTTTCTAAACACTGAGCTATTAATTAGGAAATGTTTTGCTATTGGTAGTGTGTAACTTCAAAGCTACCTTTCGCAGATCTGTAGCACAGCACCTAGCTTCTTTTGACTTAATGCATGGGCACTTCGCGCGAAACATTATTTTTGCATGCGGCCACAGAACAGACTTAAATTTGCTTTAAATTTTATAGTGACATTGATCAATCTCACTCCTGGGAAGTTTTGTAATCATACTTTTACTGTATTTAAGAGTATTGTTTTTTAAATTAAATATTTTGAAATTATGTTTTACTCTAAAAAGAAAAGAGAAGGCAAGTTATTTTAAGCATGTGCAATTGCGTTCTAAAATCCCAAGTCGATTATCTGCCTCTACAAAAAATGATATTCGTCAATATTAACAAATCTTAAACATAATGCATTTTGTATAAAATGCCGTTTTGTATAAAATGGCATTTTGTATAAAAAATACCATGATTGTTATGATTAAAAAAATGGATTTTCATGATACATTAACAGAGTAGAAAATATTATATCTGTCGAAAGAATAATATTTGCGACCGTGTAATACACACTAATAAAGACTTTTTAAAAGATTATATGGAAAACAACATACTTAACAAGGATTCACAATAAATCTGAAACATTTATACTCTCATCCATTGCTCAAAAAGTGTTTAATTTTGCTAGTTACTTACAATGGATACAATTTGTATACATTGTATACACAAAATATAAAAATAATGAGGTATCTGATCATGACATGTAGCATGACATGCATAAAAAATATAAATAAATTCGAAGTAAAAATCTGCTAAGTACTTTTCGCAATTCACGGTAATAACTTTCGGTTTTGAAATAAAAACACTAATATATTAGCATTTTCGGAATTTAAACAACTGCGTTTTAAGGTTACTATGGTACCTGCAACTGAAATGTCTCGTTCAGAACTTGCTGAAGAAGACAGAATGCAGAGATACTTTTTTGTTAAATCTCCTAATGCAGGGTACTTTTTTTACGACTCTTCCACAACTCAAAAGGATTTAAGTTAAAAAGAAGCTGCGGTTCACTCAGATAGTTTTCAAACTGCTTATTGACATATATAGGAGAAGATACAGTCTATGAAACAAGAATACAAGATATGATTTTCCAGGAAAATCTACCATTTTCTCTTACGCCAATGAGTTGTCACCTTGTTGGGGGTGTTGATAGAGCAATGACTTGACGTGGTCTCAGATAATGCTGGTGGTCTATCCTCTAAATCTTTGAATCGTGGGTCCAGAATTGAGCTCACATGTCGGGTATCCAAAACAGAAGTGTTTTTACAGTTCATCTGAAACCTATTTTTAAATTCTTATCGTACACCCGTTTGGCCATAATTGTATCATTGTTTCATATAATTGTTTATTATTTTACTAACAATTGAGCGAACCATTGACAAGGGTGAACAGCTTTCAACAGATAAAGTCGCCGTGACCATTTCTATAAGTTTGAGACGCTTAACTAGTTCTTCAATTCGTAGCCAATCCTTCTTCATAATTTCTGATTTTTTAGGCACAACATTGCATACAAGAGCCAGATCCGCTAGAATACAGGCTATAGGGGTTCGGTTTAAAAGAATGCGTTCCATTTTTTTAAGCTCATAATTCCACCGAGTTCTGACTCTTTGAATTAATTTAAGCTGATTCATATTTAGTTGTTTCTGTTTTTCTTGCAACGCTGTTGAAGCTATGGTAGAATGGCGAAAGTTTCCCACCAATTTTCGTCTTTTCGCTCAACTCTTGAATTAATGCATCATTAAAAACATTATTAATAAAAAGCTGAATAATATGTGCCACACTCGTTATATCTTCCTTATAAAAAACGATATTAATTTTTTGTACAGAATTTTCAACATTAATTGCGTTATCGGTCAAAATTTCTTATATATTTTCTTTAAGATCACATCTTATAATAATTTCTTTCATTACATTGCGGAGATTTTGATATGTCTGTCGCTCTTTCATCAGCTAGGTTGTGAGTGTATACTACTTTGGTGTCCATTTCTTATCGATGATGTGGGAAGTTAAAGTCAGGTACGCTTTTTGAGTGCGAGAGGTTGAAAAATCTCATGTGCAGGTAATATAAGCTGAAAAATCTAATTCTTTTTTAACTTGGCCTCTTACATTATCTTCTAGCATTCTCAGTCGAATCTTTAATGCTTCTTCTTTGCAAATTTTGTATTTAGGTTCCAACATACACACACATTAAATAAAAGCCTGTTTTGACACTAATGCAAAAGGTTGTATGCACGACCTACTCATTTTAGCCAATACTTGATGTATCTCTTCTGATCGTTGAGCACGTAAACTGTATGAACTGTAGATGCAAAAGCGTTACGATATATTTTCCTATGAGCGAAAAAGGTAGATTGATTTATCATTTTCCCACTGAAATGGACAGTAGACTCGTCGCTTGTATCACTAGCCGTTTCTGCACCACTGAAGGATGTTTTTTTAGTTCCTACATCCATTTACAGTGGGCTGTCGTTTTCTAATATATCTTTCATCTCTTGAGTAAATCTGCAAAAAGAGAAATAGAATTTTTAGAATTACAGTTTACAGTAGTTATAGTTATCAATATTTAAAATTTCTTTTAATATTTACATGTTTTTAAACTTTTATTTTTCTTTCAATATGTTTTCTGTGATATTCAGATGTGTTTATACAGGGGAGCACAGTTTAAAGTATTTTCAAGAGACGTCTCCAATGTTTAACCCGGTAGGACGCGCATCGTGAAACGTAACACGAGAACGGGCATGGGTTGTCAGCACACCTCAAACATATTAAATGGCATAAATCTGATTCCGGGTTAACGATTTTTCATATAACAAAAAAAAAAAAAAAAAAAAAAAAAACTGAATATTCATTTTAGTACACTAATAATTAATCAAATGTTTAATATGAAAATAATATATAATTGATACTTTAAACATATTTTTTTCTATACGATTAATCTGAATTTCAATATAATTTAAATGTAATGGTGATCTTGTTCCAGTCAAAATGTTTTTTGAACCAAACTTACCTAAATATATCTTTATTAATCAAATATAATTCAATCTTTAACTAAGTATATCTTACATATGACAATAAAAAATTGTTAGGTAAAATATAGGAAAAGCGTAAAATTTAAACTAGAAAACTGAAATTTCAAACATAAGAAAATAGACTATTCTGAAGTGAAGAAAAAGTTAAAATGAGAAGTTTTGATATGAAAAACTATAATGATATCAAAACATAAACCTCCACTCCCTAGAGATATCTTGTGATAAGAAGTGACAGCAGGTTATCCTTTTTTCAGCGTAACGCCACAACCAGTTTTCTTTTGCTCATTTTAAATCTACAACAAAGCTAAAGTGCGCCAGCAACGTGAAAACAATCTAAATTCTTTTTCATGTTCCAGCTTCACAACAAGATACTTATACTATGCCAGTCTTTGCGCCACTGTGGTTAATCTGTCGCTATTGGACACCAGAATTGGAAACGTCACAGTGTCACGTGACATATTGGTTCTTTTCACGATAATATAAATCGTGCTGCCCGTCCGCAAGGATCTTTAAATTATTTTTCATGATCCAGTTTCACAACAAGATACTTATACTATGTCAGTCTTTGCGCCACTGCGGTTAATCTGTGCTATTGGACACCAGAATTGGAAACGTTACAGTGTCACGTGACACAATGGTTCTTTTCACGACAATATAAATCGTGCTGCCCGTCCGCAAGGATCTTTCGTCATGGAGCAGTTCTTATAGGACAAAGGAATTTTAAAATAATTTTATTATTTCGAACTTTTGTGAAATAATTTAAATTTTTCGTACTTTTCTAGTTGAAAGCAAGGAAAAGCCAATGATTACATCTCCTTATCCTTCCGCAACATAGCTTTCTTAATAGGCATACATGACCCTGCCTACTCAGACAAGCAGTTCATGAACAGAACCAATACACACTCATTTTTAATACGATTATGAGTGCATAATGAAAACAACTATAATGGCTACTTTCAGAAATTACTATTTATTTATCAAACAATATAAACTGTTCCACCAAATTTATATAACTTTTTATCACTTAATGTAATTAAATTTGAAGAAACATAAATTAATTAAAATATTTATAGCGGAAAATAGCAAGATCTTTGTATGAAACATTAATATGCAGATTGCTGCAGTAACGCTACGATTTCCATCTTATTCTCCATTAAATGACGTAAGATTGCTGAAATCCATTGTTATTAAAAGTAAATACAATACCTGGAATATGCGTATACTTTAAACATACGTATGCTTAAATATACGTTTAACTGATGTGCCCGTATACGTATCCGTATACGTTTAAACGTATATTTTAAGGTATTCGTATTTCATAGAAACGTATATACGTATTATACGTCATACATATATACGTATATCGCTTAAACGTATAACTGAAATACGTATCTCATCGTGAGCACTAGTATAAATCTCCCATTGACTAAGCTGAATGTTTATGGTGGAATAGTAAAAAAAAAAAAAAAAAAACTATCTAGAAAAATAATCCACAATTACAAGAATGCAACGATATGTTTCAAGATGAATGAAGAGATGAGGGGCTATTGAATATAATCCTACTATTGCTAGAGAAAGAAACATTTTATTTGGAATTCATTTGCCGACCTTTCTTGTAACGTTCGGATACATCCTTTACTCGTAATATAGCTGGAGGAATATTCAAAATTGTCTTCTTCATATGCGTGAGTCATACGAAAACTCAATGATACATTTTTTTATTTACTTTGCTTTTACATGAATAAAAAATTTCTTATGTGAAAATTAAAATAAAAATATGTATTTTGTAGTGAAATTTATCTGAAATATACACCGACTTAGGAAAGGAAAATTTCGTGGATAACTATTTTGTATAAAGTGTTATTTCAAATTCATAGTGCGAACATTAAGTGTTGATTCACTGTAATAATCATTTATTAAATAGGTATGCAGGGCCGCGTTTGACGCAATGAAGCACAAATAAAATAAATAAAAGAAGAAAGGAGGTGCAAAGTGTTTATTGACAGCATCGTGACAAGTGCAATGTTCAAAATAACTTTTATAGATTATGTAATCATTAGTGATAATCTCTTCTCAGCGTCGATGGAGCGATTGGCGTAAATTTTCAAAGATGCAAGATTTTTCACGCACACGTGCAGCAGCTACGGATATTTGAGCAACGAGATACTCATCCGAGTTATCTGGAGTCGCATAAATAAGACTCTTCGGTTGTCCTCATGAAGAGTAAACGATGCTCAATAAATCGAGAGATAGGGATTGCCAAGGTACAATGTTGTTTTGTACAGCACTCCAAAGCAATGTTATTCCTCTTTTGTGGAAGAGGGTTTGACAGAACTACTTCGAGATATTCGCCTTTCGTTAGCAGCTCTGGTTTCAGCATGATGGGGTAACAACATATTGCTGGACTGTTCAATTTCCTAGAAGCCACTTTTTGGGCAGACTGGATTGGGGTTGCGCGTTTATGCGGCTCAAGAAGGATCTGGAATATTGGTTTCTGCTGCACATGTGAGCGAAATACTTAGCCTCATTGAATCTGTATGGCAATCGCTTCATAGACGATGCCAGGCATGTATTTCTGTTTGTTGAAGCGATTTTGAACACTTACATAGTAAACATTTATTTAGTCAATTAATGTTCCTTTCGTGTATTTTTCCTGCGTTTGTGCATAAACGCGTCACTTGCGTCCGTAAATTCATATAGAATAAATGATTGCTACTGTGTTGTGTACTAGCCTTAAAGTTTGTACCATGAATTCCGGATCAAACTGTAGTTATTTCCAAAAAAAAAAAACCTGTTATAACGATTAAAATAAAAAAAAAGCTCATTTAAAATTTTCACGATGTAAAAATAGCTTCTATTTCAAGCTGTTACTGCTATAAATTTTATAGGGCAGCAATTTTTTAATAAAGATAAAAGATTAACTAAAGATTTTCTATTACAGTAAGTAAACCTGACTGATTTTATTATTTCCCGGAAAATAAGTTATTTGTAAATAGAAAATCTATTAATCGAAAAAAAAAATTCTAGCATACAATTTCGATTAAAAAAATCCTTTTTGAAGGTGAATTGAATTTTATACAAGAAATGTAATGGATCATTTCATATTTTATATTTCATGAAAACATATATATATATATACAATCAAGAATTCATCATTATTCAAAAAATAGATTTTTAACATATAATGCAAAAACATTAAACAAATTATTTACTCTAAATTTAATGAATATGCAGATATATTTAGATAAAAACAATTTTAATGTTGAGTATTACAAAAATAACCGTGAAGATTTTAGCTATATACATTTCAAGTCAATGAGGTTAAAAAGACATAATGCATACTATTTTTTTATGAAGATGAATTGTTTGAAAAAGTTATGTTGTTATTGATTCAGTATAAATATTTATGTACATCCTTTTGATACTTAAAAATTTCATCATATCATTTAAATTAAAATGGGGCGTTTATCTATCGTGTGTTTTAACTCTAAGATTTGTTTTTATTACCTTTTTCACAAATGAATGAACCACGTGCAACCTTATTTGCATTACCTAAAGTAGAAAATGAATGTATGTTTATGTAAAATAAATGTAATAAATAAACGAAGAGTTCTGATAAATAAAACCACCACTCCATGTTATTTGAGCGCTACCTGTAGAAGCAAAATATTAATGGTAAATTGAAAATGAATACGTTATTTCTACTGTTTTATTTGTTGCTTTTTAGTAAACAGAGATCTTTCGAAAATTATATATTTATGAAATAAAAAACAATGTTGTCATGATTCCCCTTTACTATAAAAACAATACATGTAAAATGTTTTTTTAAAAATTAAAATTTTAATGAAATATAAAATTTATTGAATATCATTCTTTTTTCTGATCATCATTATTTGTAACTCATTTTTTGTAACACATTTTGTAACATGAATACGAAATTGGATAACGTTTTACCGCTATACTAAATTTAAACATGGAGTTTTTTTTTTTTGCTATTGCTTTGTGTTGAATAATTTTAGACGAATACTTATTTCTTTTATTAAGACGCGGATGCTTTAAAAACGCATTTCTTGCTAATGTTGTTCTAATTCTAAACTGCTAATGTTTTGTCCATGTTCATATATTTCATTTGTAATTAATTACATAATGAATAATAACAAAAATAATTGCAAAATTACTAAAATTAGCATTAAGTTCAAATTACATAATCAATAATTAGCTTTTCTAAAACATTCACTTAAAAAAATATTTTACTCATGAAACATTTTCATTATATGTGGTTAAATGGAAGCTTTTAAAAAAGCACTAATGAAATAACGTCTACTAGCATGCTAAAAATAGCAATAAGTTCATAATATTTTCAAAAGACAATCACTATATGAATTACTTTTTGCCTCAGGCAAAATATCTATAAATAATGCCGTCTGACACTGTTTTTCATCAACTTATAAAAGAAGGCAGAAAATTTTACAAACTGTATAAATTTTAATAAACATAGAAGTAATTTAAACTCTGAGACAAATAAAAATAATTTAAAGAATATGAGAAAAAAACTGAAAAGAATTATCAGCACTTAAAGTCCAAGTATATATAATATAAAAGAAAGTTGAATTACGTTTCGAAACAAACATTTACATATACTTTTAATAAAAAAAGCAATATGTCATATTATTTTTCCTTTTTATATTTTAAGGGAGAATACACAAAACATTCGTTTTGAGTTTTTCAAGCTTACAAACAAAAACATAGATATTTATTAAGGTAAAGAATGAAAAGTTTTATTATTTTAAGTAAAATGTCATTATAATTCAGTGCAAAGAGTTTGTTTATATAAAAGCATATCTTAATAAAATTTGTAATATTACTTGTCTTATTTCACTTTTTCTAATATATATACTTTTTTATTTTTTGAGTATCATTTGGATGATTTATTCTACTTTAAACTTCTCGTACAAAATCTGATATTTGCGCTATATTTTTACTTTCATATTTAATTGTAAAACTAGTATACAATCAGAAACGTGTACATTCAAAAAGTAGTCATAATTAAAAAAAGTTCATTTTTTTTATAAGATAAGCGGTCAAGATATAAGTTGAATATATGTATGTATCTTTTAAATTTTTGCCAGTGCAGAAGAAAGTGTTGTTGTCAGTGTATAATATTATGGACACTGAACCATAACACTGTTAGGACTTTTAAATTTGGAAAAAAAGAAAAAAAAAGACTATTTTCAATGTTTAATATCTTAAAATGTATTTGATTTTAAGACACAATTTTAATTGGAATGAAAGATATAAGTATGCTCTTTCATTTCATGTATTTAAAAAATGCAAGATGCAGAATTACCATTTACAGAGGACTCCAAGCTGTCAGGCATTTGAAGAGCGGAAAATCGGCATAACAGATTACGCGCGGAATTACAAAATAAATTTTGAAACTAGAAGGAAAATTTTGCTATCTTCCTATATTTCAGATTTTAATAATTACACTCAATCTAATTAAATTTGCATTTGAAGCATTTTCCTATTTTTAATACAAAGTTGTATTTAGCCAATGCAAGATAAAAAAAAAAAAAATCAACAGTATAATCACCTAAAAAGATAATTTTTTGAACAACAAAATGTTAATTATAGATTTAGTTTATACAGACGAACATAAAACAAATGTTTTAAAAATTTTATGAAACACTATTCAGAAGTTTTTGAGATATCGTACGCGTTATAACAAAAAACGTCATTTGGAGAAAAATGGCTTCAAAGTTTCGGAAACGCCGCTTCAGCTATTGAGTAGGTATAATTCTAAAAGCCATAACTTCTTTTGTAATAGGAATTTCAAGGAAACAATTATATTAAGATATTCAGGAAAAATAAGAGTTTAACATTCAAAAAATTCAAATTTCAAAAATTTTAAACTGTTCAGAGTCCTGAGACCCCTTAAGTGTTTCTTCCAATTTAAACTTACATGTTTTATTTTATTTACAAATATCAGTTATTATGATATTATTCTCAATTCAACCTTTTCTAGTTACAGTGCCGAGCAATTTTCCGTTCGAACAAATTTTTTTTTTATTTTATTACAACACTTTAAAAAGAAATAAAAAGTATCTTGTTTATGTAATAATCTTTATTTCATTACACTTAATAATACTTTAAGACCCTAAAATAATAGTTGAAAAAAATCTCATTAAGAGTTACTTAAGTTTTTTTTTTTTTTTAATTGTAGAAATTATAATCTTTTACAATTAGCACGAGAGATGATTAAATAAAGAAAGAAGAGCGTGCATTAACAGAATATGGCACTGCCTCATCGAGTTCACAAGAATTACAGTTTTGTAGCAATAGGTGGCGACATAAAAATCCAAAATATGATGAGCTGCCAACCACTATCTTGGTGCATTTTTCATAAGAGGAATATTTCAGGTACCTTCAGAGGCTGAGATATAATTTCATTAGTTTAAGGGTGAAACTCTTTTATTAAATGCAACTCGATTAGCATAATAAAATGAACGTAGTCTGCTACTTCATATCTTGGTGGCTTTCGCGGGTAGAGTAGACTATATATCAGTGGTTGATGTTTAGGATTCCAAACACATGATCGAAGTCATAGATAAACTTTTTTTTTAAAATTAAAGCTGAATATGTGCAACTCTTTATACTTAGGGTTTGCCAGCTCGCAGTTCATCACTTATGTCAGCTAGACCACTTTTGTTCAGGTATGACGGATCTCATTTTGAGAAATAACACGTGCATTTCAAATATATAGCTGATTTTAACACACTTTTGACAACGTCTTTTAAACTTTTGAACAAAGTTGAAAGTAATTATAATCTCGGTTCGTATGTTATATGATTGTCTGACTGTCAGTTCGTCTAACTCTCCGTCTGACTATTCATCCATTCTCTAATGTTCATAAATGAATTTGGATTGCCACGAAATGATTACTAACATAGATTGACTGATACTGAAGTTGGAGAACGTAACATTTACCAGTCTTTTACAAGGACGCAGAAAAGTGTTCAGAAACATTATGGTGTCTCAACGATTATAGTTTCAAGTAGATTATAATGATATCAGTCTGAATAAAATATTACGAAAATGATATACCCCATTAATACGCACTGCAGTAAATTTACTATAAAAAATGGTGGGCGTATCATTATTCTTTCTTTTACAGAGATACGCAAAATTAGCCTATTAGATCACTGCCTGTAGCAGAAATGATTTAAAGTTATTCTTATGAATGCTGCACAACTAAATGTATTGGATATAAGTTAGACAATTATCGTCTGTGATTGAGATTTTGTGGAAGTGCGTTTTTAATTTGGTTTTAAGCTTAATAATATGTTAGAATTTTATGTTGTCCGTATAAAAATTTATGTATCATAAACAAGTTTTTACGTGGCCTGTCTGAAAAAATATCCGAAAAACATATATAAGTTACCTGGTGGAATTGGTACCCTTCCCGTTCAAGGTTCCCTTGCTTAATTTCCCTTGCGAATCTACACACTTAGTCCACGATTCCTTCCCCTGCCGAAAACATTTCTGGAAGGCTTTTTTGGAATAATGTTCAACTCCACCGTCTCATTCTACATCTACATATCTCATATCTACTCTCAAAACGGGGTTCTTTCAATGGCTCAATTTTAGAAACAACCAAAAGTCAAAGAGAGATGTTTGACGAGTAGCGAATTTGGCGATTGACAGGAATTCCCTGTTTTACCAAGCAAGTCTTAATCAGGTTCGATGAATGAGCTGAAGAATTGAATAATCTTACGACACCAGATGAATCTTAGGAATTGTTTCGCTTTGAATATCCCCAAGCTTTGACAAAATTTGATGCAGTACCTTTATTGAACCCATTCCATCAACTTCAGAGAAATCAAAATCCGACAAACACGTAAAACAGCACCTTACTCGGTGGCCAGAAGGTAACGACTGGTTCACTGGAATTCGTGGGGAAAATTCAAGCTTGCGAATTAAGCTATCGTCTTCCAAGATGAACAGTGGCGTCGCTTTAGAATCTCTGATGTCCTCGAACAAAAAAAGTCGGATACTTATCACGCAGACTTCGTTTTTACGATCTTTGGAGAATGGACAAGCAATTAAATAGCCATACGAAAAGTCAAACCAACACATTAACTCGAACCGAAGATATACCATCAAGTCCATCAAGTTTGAAAATTTTAACAACTATTTCGTTAAAAATGAGCTGTATTCTTGAAATACATCTGTCAGTAGTCATATTGAAGTCCGCCAGGAATGATAACAGTCAAACCTGAATAAACGTTGTCAGTCTGACAAAAGTGCTAAGCTGCGAGCAGCCAGACTAAAAAAATTCTAAAAGTAAACAATCTTATCTCTAGTTTTGCACCATATTTATCCGTGATCCCGATTAAGTGATTAAGGACTAGACTAGACCGCAATCACTAAAATTTGGTCTGCTCTCAGAACCTATCAAATTATTTACACAAGACTTACTTACTTTTACTTACCAAAACGTACGAAAAATGAACTAAGATAAGGGTAGGCAGAACAACATTTTTTGCATATGTGCATTGTGCACTATAATTATGAAATTACCATTTTCAAGAGTTCAATGAGATGGTGATTAATGCAGTCTTTCCCCGTTTTACTACAAATTTTGTAATGCAACATGTAGTAGAAAGAAAAAAAATAAATCAGTTGTAAAAAAAATAAAATAAAATAAAATAAAACTGGTAAAAGGGTTTCAAATGTTGTATCTCATCTTAAAAAAACATATACGTCAATAAAATTACTTTTTTAAGTTATGAATTTTAAATCTTTCTACCGTATATTTGCAAAAGCATAAATTAAAAATCATATTTTTAAGTTTTTTCATGCATGAAAACTTTGAAATTTAATGAAATTCCAATGTCCACAATCTAGGATATTAAAAAATAAACAGTTATATTTTCTTCAAGCATGGAATATGTTTTCTAACAAAAACTTACAAAATCCGTAACCGTACAAACATTTAAATATCATGCCCTTTGAAAATTTGAATTTTTGGACATAAATAGTTTTCGATGTAATTGCGTACAACATTTTTTTTTTTTTTTTTTTATTTACAATTGGAAGTTTATTTTTAAAGTTAGGGATTTTGGTTTTAGTTTTTTACTCAACAATAACAGGAAGCTATGTATTAAATAATACCTATATATTTATTTAACATTTTGTGAAGCATTTGAAAATATAATATAAGATAGCAATTATATAACAAATATAGTACGAGTGCACATTGATATTCCTATTATAAAGCGTCTATTTATGTATGATTGATTCAAAAACCTTCTAAGCTTCTCCTATATAATATTTCATTATAGCATATGTTTACATACAGGTCGGAATTCCTTAACTTAAACAGCCAGAAACCAATGTAATGTAGGGATTGTAATATTAAATGCTATACATATTATTGGAACAATAGTCATTCAAAATTTTAATAAATACTGTGTACTGAATACTAAATCTCTCACTGCAAAAGAAATATGTGTGAGAGAACGCTTCTCTTAAATAGAATGCATTGATTAATTTCTTTCTCCAGCTATCATAAACACATGTTAATTTGAGTCTTTTAATCAATATAATATATGATTAGAAAATAGAATATTTTATATTGCTGTTTCTGAAATATGATGATTTTATTTAAAAGAAAAAAATACTACAGACTTTCTCGTGAATACATATAAATTTTACAACTATTTAAAGAATTTTAAGAAAGTCAGAGCATCACAAGACAGTTAAAAAAAAGGACTACCTGGTTTTTGTATATTAATTAAATTAAGGCGGTACAAATACAAAAACAAGACGTTTTAAAATAATAATAATAATATCAAGATTATGTTATTAATAATTTATATGTACAAACTTTATATTTTAATGTAAGATATCAGTTACGCAGTTTAACATTTACATATATATGTTTTATTTTATTTTATTGAATTATAATTTTCCTTTTTAATGCTACGTATTCAGTTTCATCATAGTACTGGATTTATAAAATGTGTACCGATATTGCGAATGTTCTGACTGAATGTGCAATGACAGCAGTATGTAATATCCTCTTGTTACTAAAGCCCTATCAACCTATTATATTAAATGAGATGGAGTGTGAGCATTGACTAAACACTATTCATGTTTCGTAGAATTTGAATATTTGCCCAGCAGCTAGCATTCAGTCTACATAACCATATGCACTTTAAAGCCTTGACATACAACAATTCAGCGTAATTATATTAAATTGTAAGTATCCATGTCGTTAATAAAGTTAGATAACATTATTGATATTAAATTGTAAGAATAATTTTATAATTGGGTGCTCAAAGTATAAACGTAAAATTTGTATAAATAAAATATCTTAAAATGAATTAATGATAATAGTAGGAATTAATTTTATTCTTTTAGGACATATGTATTTTTTTTTTTATTAGAGCGGATGTATCATTAATATTCCCCTAATTGATCACTAATGGAACAAATATCGAAATTAAATTTGAATTTGGAAAATCGCAGATAAATATTTTTTATTGATTAAGTTTTCTATTACAGTTTTCAGGTGTTTAGTGTTGAGGATGCTTATGATTTCCGTAGAGGAAATCTAATACATTGATATTGATATCGCATTTTGAAGAATATTTGATCAGGTGTATGAAATTATGAGTCTGAAAGATTAAGAAATTAACGAGTTATATTTTAAACAACAAATACTCTGCAAACTCCGATGATGTCATTAGAACAGTAAAGTTTTCTGGACATGTCATTTCCTACCTTTTGAATGTTCCAATATACGAATAGTTTGAGATAGATCAGTCTTTGGGAATTTTTTTATTAACAGAATAAATAAGAAAATATGTCAATGGGCTTGAAGATGTATCTAGTGCACTAGTGTATATAAAACATCATTAGGTATAATATATTACTTTTTGATGAATTTTGTTATTTTAGCTTTTAATAAATAAAAGAATCGCGAAATCGCGATATATATCATATATAGAAACACAAATTACACAACTGTGAACATAAAATATTAAAAAGTTATAGAAATATCCGTATCAGTAGACTAAATTTACTCTTATATATTATTAAACAACGATGTAACAGGTCATTAAAAAGTATAATCTAAAACTCTATGAAAAAAAAATCCTCTCGACCTTGTTGGAGGTTGAACCCGTATAATCTCCCGTTTTTTTACATAAGAAAATTTCTTTGCGCCAGAAAATCCATTTAAGTAAATGTTTATTGCTTATAGGTAGTAGTCAGGTATCAAATGTACTTGATGTCTGATGAAATTTTAAACTGGTGAATTTGTCTGTTCAAACTAAGATTAGTATTTTTTATTTTACAAAAGTGCGAATTTGGTGTAGGTAGTATTAACAAATAATGATATTTGTCTCATCTTTCGTAAACTGAAGTGAAATGAGATGCGCGTGTCAGGAGAAAGAATAATGTTTTCTTTTATCGTCTGTATTGAGTGTGTATGTTTTTATGTGATGATTTCTTCATTGTGGTTGTTTTTAATAAAGTGATATAAATGTTTAAATTATTGCTGTCTTATTGGTAGAAAATGTACGGTCATCCCGACGAACCCATATTAGTTCAATATAACAGAAAAGGTAAGCGGTTACCTTTATTAAGTGTTAAGTGAAAAATAACTTTTACAATATTCGAACACTTTGAGTTGACATTATTGCGCCCATTAACAGGGACGCCGGTTTATAAAAGGCCGTAATTATATATTTTTTTGATCGATCGAACTATTATTGATGTTAGTAATATAGTAAAATTGCATATTTAACTTAGCGCTTCATAGCGTACCAGTTTTATGAAAGCTACACGTAGTGTTGACGAAGCTTTAAAAGCTAAAACAGTTGATTTTAAGGAAATATAAATTTCTTTCACACTATTAAGCGATAAATATCAGAATCTACAGGCTGCAGATAATGTAGAGTCGTGGAACAAAAAGTAAACACTCCCTATTAACTCTTCAACACATTATCGTGGAAGAAAATTACTGCTACCGAACGATTGGAAATAAAGTCTACTTTTAAATTATGTATATAAAATTTGCTAGGGGGGGGGGGGTTCTACATATTAAAATGAACCATAACTTAGTTTTTTTTATGGCAGTACACAATTCTGACAGCATAAATGAACTCTACACCCTTCAATTAGCCTTCAAACAGATTTTTATGCAATCCGTACGATAAGTTTCAGCCTTTCATCCCGTTGGGGTCGATAAAATGAGTACCAAGCTTGCTTGGGAACTAAACACCGAGGGTCTCGCGTTAGGTTGACCACCTGGCCGGGACGCATGCTGCATAGCACCTCGGGGCCCAGGGTCAAGAAAACAGAGATGGGCAGTGTTGGTACAGATCCTTCTTGGATTGTATAGCCACAGAGTTTAGTTAGTACGATAAGTTACCGAGAAATTAATTATTTTAAAATGACCGTATTTAGAGGCTGTATCCAAATTGAAGTTCGGTACTTGATTGTTGAACGAGAGAGCCTCCTTCTTGATCAAGGCATCTTAAGTGCGACGCAAGCAGTCATTGAAGATCGCTAGATTACGGGATAGCAGAAGAAATGTAAAAATATCTAGTCACTTCTATCATAGATGCTTAAAGCATAATTTGCAGAGATCTTAAAGCATCATTTTGCCGTTTTCTAAGCATAATTTGAAAACTACTTGGAAGAAAAATATGAAATTTTAGATTTCCATAAAGCAGGAATTAATAAAACTAAATCCATCAAAAAAAATGTAGGTTGCAATTCATATTTTTTCGACTATTAATTTCATAATTCATAATTCATAGCATAAAATTATAAAAAATTGCAAATTCGACGAATTTATGTTTGGGTATCTTAGTATTGTTTCTACACAAAAAAATTAGTACATTGGGAACATAATTTTAGGAGCTATTAATGAAAATGTGAAAATGTAATTTAACATTAGAAGCACTAAATTTTGAATGTTTATAATTCAAAAACTTATCATTCAAATGAATTGAAATTTGGTGTCTAGGCACAGTTTGAACCAAAGATTTGAAATATCTTGTAAAACTGGGCATTTCTATTGAAAAAAAAATGAAGTTTGGATTCGTTTTAATATGCAGATGGCCCCCAAAGCAAATTTTATATACATCATTTAAAAGTAGACTTTATTTTCAATTGTTTAGTACCAGCAACTTTCTTTTATGATTTGTTGAGGCGTTAGTAGGGGGTGTTTACTATTTTTTTTTCTCCACGACTGTACTTTCTAAAGATGATAAAACAAACCCAATCGTTTATGATAAAGAATATGAAAATGTAACTTCGTATACTGATAAATACATCACTTTAAAAATAAAGACTGAACGAATGCAGAAATCATTGAATAATTCACATTTTGAAGCGGCAGATAATAATAAAAAAAAAAACTCTGAGGTCACCAAAATTAGAATTAGAAAAATTGGCTGAAATTCTGGTCTATTTTTTGAAAAGAAAGATGCAGAATTATATGATTAGGATAATTTTTTTATCTTAAAGAATATGTATGATAGTCACTTATAATGAAACAAACTAAGCTAAAAAGTGCTATAAATTGTTCAAACATCTTTATTTAGATTGACGAACGTTTCATCGCACAAACGGTGACATTTTCAAAATCATTCTTCGTAGAAATACTTTCACAAAATTATTTAAAAACAATTACTTGGTAAATAGTGCCACGAGACTTCATGCATGATGAAATTCAGGGCAAACATAAAATAAAATTAAATTTGATGTTTGTGAGCGTGAATTAATTTCCACTATTATTAATAAACCTGCATAACCTCACTTTCTATATTTTAGGTAATTCAAGGGATAACGAATCATTTCAAATATTCTCGCTGTGTAAAAATATCTGTATTTATTTTCGGATGATGGATGGTAAATAAAATCTTGACGGATAAATTTTCCTGCAATTTTTAAAATCGATCATTAAAGGTTCTTTGCTACATAATGTGGCTAAAGCTGTGGTTCTCTTGTTTGATTTGATTTCTGATATATGTTATTTGATTTCTACATTTAAGTTTTCTGTTTGTCCTGTATAAAACTGCATTGTTCCAAATTCTTTGGTGAAAGGTATTTCATATACTCCTGATAACTGGTTTGATTCAATTGGATCTATTTTCCTGCATACTATATTTTTATTTTTCATTGAAGGTTTTGCAAGAAGGGAGATGGAAAACTTCTAAATTTTGCAATGTAGAAGAACCATTAGACAAATCTTGGAAAACTGTATAAAGTACAAGAGATTCGATTCGAGTAAAGCCGGAGTTTTAATTGCACCCTTACCGGAAAAATGAATTATAAATTCTGCAGCATTGGAGATAACTGGTGTAGATTTAGGAGTACCATTAAATTTAAGTAAAGGAGAGAAGTCTTGGTTTGACTTTTTACTTGTGCTGTGATTAGAGCAGTCCATCTCTAGTTCAGTACTGACATCCGAGAAGATTTTTTTTTTTTTTTTTTTTTTTTTTTGCATTTAGAATATTTGTGTCATGAAGAGGTATGCCTCAGTATGTATATTTTGACAATGGAACAAGTCTAGTCGGAACCAGTAACATCCTACACAACACAGACTGGAAAATGATAGAAGAAATGGTTTCAGTTAAACGCATCCAATGGATTTTTATCCCTCTTACAGTTGCCTGGTGGGGTGGATGATGGGAGCGGCTGATTGGAATGACCAAAGAATCATAAGAATAATATTACGAAGAGATCGAGTAAATGATGTACGAAGCTGAAAATATCACCAATTGCAACTTAACCTATCTTTCAGAAGATATCGAAGACGTACAACCATTAACACCATCTTTATTTCTAAAAGAGATACGAACAGGATCTATAACCTAACTATATGTATTCGATTCAACTCACTTAACTTAAAGATTTCTTCATCGACAGATACTTACGCGAAACCTTATGGGCAGATTATGTACAGAAAACCTCGGGCAACTCAAAACCTCAATGATAAACTACTGGCCATTCTTAGTGCATGTCGAATTGTTCTTGTTGGAAATGTTAATACAAAACGCATACAATGACTCATTGCCAAAATTCTTAAACTTTACCTTGGAAAGGATAGCACAACACGAGTAGCTGGTTTAAAGACTAAGAATGACGAAATTCCAAGACCATACCAAATATTTTAACCTATTGACATTCAAAATGAACAAGAATTTTTATTACCTGAGAGATCCATCCCTGATGAACCTTCTCCCGAATGATTATAACATTGACTATTCAAAGGAATGTGTTGATTCTACCAAATTATCAGACTGTTCAAAACCGGATAAAGACTTTTCACACATTACAAATTTATCAGATTGTGCAAAAACTGAGAAAGATTGTCCAGACAAGCTAGTGTATAGCAGGGCCGAAACTAGGGGGGGGGGCAGAGGGGGCACGTGCCCCGGGCGCCGGTTTAACAGAAGGTGAAGGGGCGCCAAAATGAAGATTTTGCTTTACGTTTGATACAAGAGTGTATATATACACACGAAATTTGTATAAAAATGTCTCGCAGCCGAAAAATTTAAAGGAAAATTGAACCAAATGGATTAAACTTTACAAATAGATACAAAATTGCAAATGAATAAGAAATAAGACTTTTTTTATCCTCCCATTCCAAAAGTATCATGTCTGTACCTTTGCCTTCTAATCTTTTAAATCACTTCCTGTGAGGGAGAATCCCTACCATTTTTCAAGGTCAATCTCTATTGTGGGACACTGACCACAAAGGATAACTACAAAGGGCGAAGCGACCCCAGTCTGACTTTTCTATTAGTTAAAATAATTCCATGAAAGTTGTTTGTTTATTTTCCACTGAAAAGCGTTGAGCTTTCTTTCTTTTTTTTTCGTCTTGCCATGGGCGATGACCGCCCGGGACAATAAAATCAAACGAGAGAGGGAATGAACAAAGTAAAATTCTTAGTAAAACCTTTTATTTTTTATTGTAGCATTTGTAGTGGTACAGTAAAATTTTGGACGGGGAGTCATGGCTAGTAAAGCAAAGCCGCCCCCGTCTTTACTGCCCAAAAAGGTTTTTTTTCTCGTCTTTCTGCCATTTCTAGGCCTTTTTCCACCCTGCAGTGGCGTATCTATAATCTTTTATAGACTCATCATTTCGGAGTAGTGATGGGCGATAACGAGATGTTTTTCTCGATTTTCTCGATTGTATGGACATCTCGATATTTTTCGATTGTGTAAATTTTTTCTCGATGACTACAGTTTGCAAATTTCTTTTATAAATCATATATTATGTATTATATACGTCATACATTTATCAAGAATCGTCTGCGGGTGGAATGAGTAAATGTTAATAAAGAGTAGGCGACTTCGACCGCTAGCGGGCCCCTCCTTTAATCGGGGCCCCTAATTTATACGCAGTCTTGTAATATGAAATCACGAACAGGTTAGCCGCTATATACGGCACTGATATATGATAGCAAGCGGGTGTGGTGTGCACGCACTACAAAATCTTGTAAAAAATATAATATCGAAACGAATGAACCTCGGACCAGATCTCTTGGGGGAGGGATCAATGCGAGCGGAGGAGCACAGCAGCTGCATAATATGATTAAGTCGTCACAGGTTTTTAGGCCTTTCCAACCATATGTCACATGAGAAGTCTGGATCTGAATTTATAAAAATGCCCTCCCCGTGGGGGCAAAGGGGGAGAGGGGTTCGGGAGGTGGATAACATGAGTAAGTGGTCATAAGCCTTTCCAACAATATGTCACATGAGGAGTCTCGGCTAAATTTAGAAAAACACCCCGTGGGGGAAAAGTGGGGAGGGGGCTGTCACCGGAGGTGCATTACATCAATAAGTAGTCACAGACCTTCCCAACGATATCTCACATGTGTGGTCTTGGCTAAATTTGGAAAAGTGTCCCCCGGGGCGGGGGAAATTGGGGGATGGGCACCGGAGGAGCATAACATCAATAAGTAGTCACAGACCTTTCCAACGATATCTCACATGAGAGGTCTTGGCTAAATTTGATAAAGTGTCCCCCGGGAGGGGCAAATTCGGGAGACTGTCACCGGATGTGCATAACATCAACAAATAGTCACAGACCTTTCCAACGATATCTCACATGAGGGGTCTTGGCTAAATTTGGAAAAGTGCCCCCGAGGAGGGGGCAAAGTGGTGGTGGGGACACCGTAGGTACATAACATCAATAAGTAGTCACAGACCTTTCCAACGATATCTCACACGAGGGGTCATGACTAAATTTGAAAAAGTGTCCCGGGGGGGGGGGGCAAAGAGTGGGGGGGGGGCTGTCACCGGAAGTGCATAACATCAATAAGTAGTCACAGTCCTTTTCAAAGATATCTCACAAAAGGGGTATTGACTAAATTTGGAAAAGTGTCCCGGGGGGGGCAAAGAGTGGGGGGGACTGTCACCGGAAGTGCATAGCATCAATAAGTAGTCACAAACCTTTCCAACGATATGTCACATGAGGGGTCTTGGCTAAATTTGGAAAAGTGTCCTGAAATTTCATATATTGTAAATAATATTTAGCGGAGGGCTCCATAAAAAAATCCGATCTAAAATTATAAAAACGGAAAAAACTACCCTCACAGTGGGGACCAAATTGGGGAGGGGAGGAAGAAAGTCTCATAATATGAAAGAGTCATCCGAGATCTTACCGATGACGTATCACATGACAGGTCCAAAAAAGTTTGAAAATTGCTCCCCCTCCCTCCCCCCGTGGGCCCACTCTTTCGCCCCGGAATTCACACAGCCGCCACTTTAAAATTTTTATGTTCAATAAATAATATTTACCGGAAGACTGCATGAAAAACCCACATCTAAAGTGATATTTAAATTTATTATAGAAATCGGCTACGGTTTTAAAAATTTGATCGCCCCTTCCCCATCCCCCTTTGGGCAAAGAAAGGTTCATAGTATGAAAGAGTGGTCAAAGGGCTTTTCGGTTATATGCCACAGGAAGGGTTCGGTAAAATTTTTAAAATTGCACCCCGCATGACTCCACTCTCACGTCCTCCTCCCTCGAAATCACCCGGCCCACCTTCCTCTTTGAAATTTTTATATTTAATAAATAATTTTTATCGGAGGGCTCCAGATATGTGACATCTTGGTAGGGCTAAAATAAGAGAAACTTTGAAAATTAGGGCTTCATATCACAGCTCATTGTCATGCCTCTTTCTCTATCTCGTCCCTTGGTACTCTCGATAAATTTTCTTACTTTTCTTCTCTGCCGAGGACGAGAGAAATCCTCGAAAAGCTTCTCATAGCGAAAGGTTGAAAAGCGCGAGAGAATCCTCGAAAGGCTTTTCATTGGGAGATTTCGAAAAGGACGAGAGAAACCAGCGAGAGGCTTTCCCATCGGGAAAGGTTGAAAACGGCGAGATAAACTCTCGAGAGACTTTCCATCCCGAAAGGTTTAAAACCGCGAGAGAACCAACCATCGAGCAGCTTCCCATTCTGGAAGCGTCGAAATGCTGGAAAAATCATCGAGATGAGATTTGCCGAAATGCGAGATGGAAATGAAGCTTTCAGAGTCAAACTTACCGCATTTCTGGTTTAAGTCATAATTTCTCAAAGGAGTCCATCTGCTTATCCAATCTCTTTTTAGCTTTCAGGCTATCTAAGCCTGAGAGCTAATGTACCCGTCGGTTCTGTGTGTATGCATGTACGTACGAATGTATGTACGTAACGCGATAACTCTTGATTAAAATGTACGATTTGCTTCAATTTTTTTATGTTCATTCTGATAAGGCGTTCCGCTGATTAGTTTTGACGGTTCATTGGTTAAGGATAAAGGGAGAGAAGGGGCTGCCCCCTCCCCCTCCTTAATTTAGATTATAAATAGGTTTTTCATGCAGAATTATTCGATTTGCTCCAAATTTTGTATACCGGTTTATTATGTTAAGGAGCTTCCCTGATTAACCTTGGAGGTTCATTAGTTAAGTATGAAGGGGGAAAGGGGGGTAGACCCCCTCCTTAATTTAGATAAATGGGTTTTTCATGCAGAATTATTCGATTTGCTCCAAATTTGGTATACCGGTTCATTATGTTAAGAAGTTGCCTTGATTAGATTTGGAGGTTTACGGGTTAAGTATAAAGGGGGAGAAATGGGCTGGATCCCTCCTCCCCCTTCATTTAGATAAATGGGCTTTTCATGCAGAATTATTCGATTTGCTCCAAATTTGGTATACCGGTTTATTATGTTAAGGAGCTTCCGTGATTAAACTTGGAAGTTCATTCGTTAAAGATAAAGGGGGAGAAGAGGGCTGGTCCGCCCCCCTTAATTTAGATAAATGGGTTTTTCATGCAGAATTATTCGATTTGTTCTAAATTTGGTATACCAGTTTATTAGGTTAAGGAGCTTCTCCGACTAAACTTGGAAGTTCATTAGTTAAGTATAAAGGGGGTAGACCCCTCCTTAATTTAGATAAATGGATTTTTCATGCAGAATTATTCGAATTGCTCCAAATTTGGTATACCGGTTCATTATGTTAAGAAGTTGGCTTGATTAGATTTGGAGGTTTACGGGTTAAGTATAAAGGGGGAGAAATGGGCTGGACCCCCCCCCCCCTTAATTTAGATAAATGGGCTTTTCATGCAGAATTATTCGATTTGCTCCAAATTTGGTATAACGGTTTATTATGTTAAGGAGCTTCCGTGATTAAACTTGGAAGTTCATTGGTTAAGGATAAAGGGGGAGAATGGGGCTGTTCCGCCCCCCCCCCCCTTAATTTAGATAAATGGGTTTTTCATGCAGAATTGTTCGATTTGTTCCAAATTTGGTATACCGGTTTATTATGTTAAGGTGCTTCCCCGATTAAACTTGGAAGTTCATTAGTTAAGTATAAAGGGGGTAGACCCCCTCCTTAATTTAGATAAATGGGTTTTTCATGCAGAATTATTCGATTTGCTCCAAATTTGGTATACCGGTTCATTATGTTAAGAAGTTGCCTTGATTAGATTTGGAGGTTTACGGGTTAAGTATAAAGGGGGAGAAATGGGCTGGACCCCCCCCCCCCCCTTAATTTAGATAAATGGGCTTTTCATGCAGAATTATTCGATTTGCTCCAAATTTGGTATACCGGTTTATTATGTTAAGGAGCTTCCGTGATTAAACTTGGAAGTTCATTGGTTAAGGATAAAGGAGGAGAAGGGGGCTGGACCGCCCCCCCCTTAATTTAGATAAATGGGTTTTTCATGCAGAATTATTCGATTTGTTCCAAATCTGTATAGCGGTCTATTATGTTAAGGAGCTTCCCCGATTAAACTTGGAAGTTCATTAGTTAAGTATAAAGGGTGGTAGACCCCCTCCTTAATTTAGATAAATAGGTTTTTCATGCAGAATTATTCGATTTGCTCCAAATTTGGTATACCGGTTCATTGTGTTAAGAAGTTGCCTTGATTAGATTTGGAGGTTTACGGGTTAAGTATAAAGGGGGAGAAATGGGCTGGACCCCCCCACCCCTTAATTTAGATAAATGGGCTTTTCATGCAGAATTATTCGATTTGCTCCAAATTTGGTATACCGATTTATTATGTTAAGGAGCTTCCGTGATTAAACTTGGAAGTTCATTAGTTAAGTATAAATGGGGAAAGGGGGGGGGGTAGACCCCCTCCTTAATTTAGATAAATGGGTTTTTCATGCAGAATTATTCGATTTGCTCCAAATTTGGGATACCGGTTTATTATGTTAAGAAGCTGCCTTGATTAGATTTGGAGGTTTATGGGTTAAGTATAAAGGGGAGGGGCTAGTCTCCCCCTTAATTTAGATAAAAGGGTTTTTCATGCAGAATTATTCGATTTGTTTCAAATTTAATATACCGATTTATTCCGATATGGCGCTTCCTTCATTAGATTTGGAGGTTCATTGGTTAAGTATACAAGGGCGAAAAGGGGGCAAGTCCCCTCCCCTTAATTTAGATAAATTTATTTTCATGGAGAATTATACAATTTACTTTAATTTTTTTTTCTATGTTCGTTCTGATAAGGAGCTTTCCTGATTAGATTTGGAGGTTCATTAGTTATGTATAAAAGGGTTAAATTGGTTAGACCACCCTTAATTTAGCGATATGTTTCTTTTTTTCATGCAGAATTATCTGATTTGCTTCAAATTTGATATACTGAAGGTTGATTTGATATAGTTAAGGAGTTTCCCTGATTAGATTTGGAGGTTCATTGGTTAAGTATAAAAGGGGCAAACGGGGGATATTTCCCTTCATTTATTTTTTGAGGGACATTATTCTTTGAAATAAGAGTATAATATGCAATTAGTGTGAATAACCTGTGAGCTCAATGCCATCAGTTTAACTGGCGCTTATCTTTTTATTTCTATTAACCGATGGGGGTTATGAAGCATAGTGGTTTATGTATTCAGTTCTGTATAGTCTTAGTTTCAAACTTTACTGTTAAATTTAGTGTCATTTTGCCCCGAATTTTCAATGTTTCTCTTATTTTAGCTCTGCCAAGCTGCCCCATACCTGGAGACTCAGATAAATACTATTTATTAAATACAAAAAGTTCAAAGAGGAAGGTGAGTGAATTCTGGTGGACGCGAGAGTGGACAAAAGGGGGGTGGCGGGTAATTTTCAAACTTTTACCAAACCTCTCCTTGACATATCATCGGAAAGTCCTTTCACCATTCTTTTATATTATGAACCTTTCTCCTCCCAGAGTTGAATTACGGAAGGGGGGGGGGGGGAGCGATGCGAGGGTGAATTTTTTTTTTTTTTTTTTTTTTTTTTTTTTTTTAATTGTAGAGATTTCTACAATAAATATCATTAAATGAGGTTTTTTAATGGAGCTCTCCGATAAATATTATTTATTAAATATAAAATTCTAAAAGTGGGGCTGCGTGATTTCCGGGTATATTCTGGGATAAAAGAGGGAATCCACGTGGGAGGGGTAGATTTCAAACTTTTTTATGACCAGTCATTTGGTATATCATCGGAAAGTTACTCTTTCATATTATGAACCTTTCTTCTTCCCTCCCTAGTTTGGCGCCCCGAGAGAGGAACTTTTCGAACTTTTTTGAAATCGTAGCGTTTTTGAACAGTTTAGATCGGATTTTTTTACGGAGTCCTTCTATAAATATTTTTTAATATATGAAAATTTCAAAGAGAAGGATGGACAGGGTATATTTCGGGGGGGCACGATAATTGGAATCCTGGGAGTTGGGACTCTTTTCTATCATTTGCTGACACACCTCATGTGATATATCATTGGAAAGCTCTGTGACTACTATTTCATTTTATATATCGCCCGCGCCTCTCCCCTTACTTTGCCCCTGCGCGGGGACACTTTCCTATATTTAGCCGACAACCCTCATGTGACATATCGTTGAAAAGTCCTGTGACCACTTATTCATATTATGCACTTTCCTTGCCCCTCCCCCCCCCCTACTTTGCTCCCCGCGGGGGTTCGTTTAATGTATTCCAGTCGAAGACTTTCTAAAAATGGGGAAATTAAAGATCCAATCTCAAATGACGTAGAAAAATCAATAAAAAATTTTGATCCCTTTTATCATCCTTTAGTTCATGTTTTTGCCACTAGGGGGTGCTTTTTATTCTTATTTTTTTGGCCATTTTGGTGTTAATTGCCGAAAAATTCTAATTTTTGATACTTAAACTCCCCTTACCGCTTCATAGCTAGTCGCGTTTTTTCAGCTTTTTTCAACCAGGGGGCAACCTTAGAAGACTTTTCCAGTCTTATGGCTCCTTTATAGCCTCCCTTTGGTTTTTTTTTTTTTTTTTTTATTCCATCTGTTTTCAGTTACCCTATATTTAATAAAATCTGCCTTATATATATGTAAAAACAATGATTTCAATAATCGATTCCAGAACATCTCCTTTGTAGATTCTCGAAAGTAATCGATGACTGTATTGATTGTGTATTTTACGATAACGATTTTTTTTCGATTGGTAAATTTTCGAGAATCGCCCATCACTAAGCCCTATCACTACTATGAAATTGTCGGTCAGAATAATAGCTAAGTTTTCCAATAACTGTTTTTAGCTTTTCTCGTTATAATCGATTGTAAAACATCTCGATTGTAGATTCTAGGAATTAATCGATGGCTGTATCGATTGTGATTTTTTACGATGACGATTTTTCTCGATTGTCGAATTCTTGAGAATCGCCCATCACTATTTCGGAGGGGGCTAAGTTATAGTAAAAGTTTCTAAGAGGGAGTCACAAGAATCGGGAAAAATTCCACTTTAAACATTTTTTATCATAGCAGGTAACGCACCTATTACACAATAAACCTGCTAACAAGAAAAAATACAAATGCACAGCAATAGATATCGACCTCATTTAGCCAACACATACAAAAAAAAAGATTAAAATGCAATTCGGTTCTTTTTTATTCCGGTTTCAAGATTTTAATGAACCAATATTTGACAAAGCTGATTACGTAGTTCGGTTTTATATATTTTAAATTTAAAAATAGGTTGTCTATTAGATACTTAGCAAAATTCTTTTTGTAAATTTACTTTGTAGTGGAGAGAGAGGGGTGGGGGCGCCAAAATCCATGCTTGCCCCGGGCGCCAAAAAGACTAGTTTCGGCCCTGGTGTATAGAACCAGATGTGGTTGAGTAACGAGACCTGTCAAAATACTAGTACTGTGACTATGGTAAAATATATGTGACTTTTGTTACCGATTACCTTTATTATGTATTAAATACAATATAATTTTCACAATATTCGAATACTTTTAGTTGACACTATTGAATATTTAACTTAGTCTAAATATATCCCTGCAAAAATTTATTTTTATTACTATTTATTTTAATGTAATAAAGAACAGCAAAAAAATCTGATATTTTCAAAATGAGAAAAATTCATTTTACTTCTTTTTCTTTTTCCCTATACAATCCGTAGATAGAATGATAATTAGAGAATTAACTGGGTAAAATAATGGGAAAGCTCTTTAAAATCTATCTTATATAAAAAAAAATGTTAAACAATAACATTACCTTATTTTTGGCTGAAATGTTATATTAGTCCATCCTTATTTATTGCTCGGAGTTAATTCAGAGCATCCCCTTAAGTGAACATATAATGAAAGCAATAGTAAAAAAATATTGTTGGATGAAACGAAACTAGTAATATAAAAATTTTGTTTTTAAAGTCAATTCTTACTTAGGCCATCAAAGAAAAATTTAATATAATCCCTTAAGCTAATATTAGTTTTTGTTGCACTAAAATATCTCAATTTGTTGATTTTCCATAAGCAAGTAGGTTTACAATGGAACTCTATGAGAATTTGGCAAAATATTAGAGATATCGCTAAGTTGGCGTCACTTTTGGTGACTCATTTTGGCCGCCAAATTTGGCGATATATCGCGAAGTTGGCGACAAACTTGGCGGTCGCGAAGTTGGCGACAAACTTGGCGGTATTTGGCGACAGAACAGGGTCCCCCCCCTATGGTAACCCCTTATTGAAAATAATTTCATTGATCTTCAATAACCAATGGCCGCCATTTTGTTTCCCATGCAAAACTAAAATTAATTAATTAATATTTGAAAAAACTGTATTACCATCAATTGTCATCCAGTACAAGTTTAAAAAAAAAAAAATATTTCAACTTGATAGGATGAATAATGAGTGTTTTATTAACGATTGAAAATTTGAACAAGATAAATATATAAATAAATAAATATAGGGAGAGTGTGACCTAAGGAATTGAAAAAACGACATAATAACTAAATGCACACTTTAAAATAAACTTCTAAAATTCTGCAAATATCAACAAATATAATTATTTTTAAAAGATAACGTGTTAATAATAAATAAAAATAAATGCATTTTTTTAATTTATTGTGGATTACAAAACAAAGGAAAATGGCATTTAAAACTATAGAAATAAAATGGTTCTGTGCTCACCTGCATAAAAATATTGTTTTTAATATTGTATATATTTTCTATTATTTCTTATAAAAAATAATATGTATATGTATATGAAACAAACAAATAAAAATACATAAAAACGGAATGTGAAATATTATAAATGAAACAAAGTTAAAAAAACAGGTAATATATGCTCTCGTGAACGAAAATAAGTAACTCAGATCTAAAGCTTTAATTATTATTATATCGCAACACTTACATTTTTTACCGTGTAAACACTACTGATTCTTAACACCAGTACAATATAGTAAACATAGAAAACCAAAAAAAAAAAAAAAAAAAAATTAAGTAAAATTGCTTCACTTTTTATTTTTTGCATGTTTCAGTATTAAAATAAATATTAATTAATTATTAACAAATATTAATTAATAAATATTAATTAAATAATAAATATTAATTATTTATTAATAAAAATTAATTGATAAAAATTAAACGTAAGTGACACGTGTGATTAAAAAAAATGTTTATATAAACGCGAAAAAAAAAGGCTTTTGAATAATGTCGAACGTAAATTAATCAGGATTTATTTTCTCAATTGCAATCTGATGTATCGAACTCTTATCTGATTTCCTTTAGAACATAATTAGCAACAAAAAATCTGTTATAAATCTCCGATGAAAGTAAAAATAAACATGCAAATATAACCTATGAGATAATAATAAAAATATTTTAACAACAAAAAATTTAAAGCTGCAGTTAAAACAAATTGTGTCTGGGAATTTTTCAATTGATATGGTAGAAAGATTTATACTACGTTGAAATGAATTTTGCGAAAATTACATTTATAATGGTGAAAATTGCATTTTTATTCGTAGTGCGTTTTTACTTTTCGAAAGTACTTCGTGAACATTTTAAAGTAATGCTATCCGATGTTAAACGTTCACGTTAAATTGAAATTTGTACCAGATGTTTGTTTTTGCATCAGAGTTTCTAGCACTCATCTGTTTTCATCGCGCTTTATAAATTGAACAACTAAAATATGCGAAAGTATGGAATGTTATGATTCAGTGGACTCAAAGGGAATAAATTAATATAAAGCTAATTTTGTTATTTAAATAAACTCTGCATTGCTTAAATGTGTTAGTTTTATTAGTACATACGTATCTTTCTTATAAAACCACACTACGGAATACGGTAATTGGCGTGTATGAGCTGGTGATTGGGTATACATTTTTTTTTTTTTTTCGTGTCATCTAATGAAATCGTTCTTACATGCAAGAAATCATTTCATATGATATTGAGGAAGGTCTGTAACTTTGTAATTCCCTTTTTCACGCAACTAGTAATGTGAGACTTTATATAATATGAGGTTATTTAAAGGACAAAAAGTTACAAACTTTCTCAAGAATAAATTCAAAATGTGAAGCTATTGGATTAATTTTATGAAAGGCTGAGTACAGTTAACAATTTATACAAAAATAGACCATTTTTTATTTTTATTTTTATTTATTTATTTTTTTTTTTTGTAAAAACTAAACTTATACAATCGCAAAGCTAGCCTTCCAAATAAAAAAAAAATATTGAATTAAAAATCTTCATGAATATTTTTCTATGTTTTATTATTTGTCATCAGTTGTCCTGTTTAATATTTGCTCATATATGTTTATTTTTATTTCACTTACATTTTTCCTCTTAATGCTATGTATGTAGATTTATTACAGATGTACATTTACATTAGTGAACAAATATCTCGAAAGCTGTGACTGAATACACAATGAATGCGGTCTATGATTTCCTCTTGTTACTAAAGCTTTAGCAACTAATTATATTCAATGAGATGGATTATAAGCACTGACAAAACACTATTCATGTTTCATAGAATTCGAATATTCGTCTATCAACTAGCATTCAGCTTCCATAATCACATGTACTTTAAAGAGAGAGCTTTAGCAATGACATATAATAATTTACCTTAATCATATTTAATCCGTTCTAAGCATGAGATTAAATAATTGTAATTCCGTGTATGCTGTTAGAAAGTCTATATATTCGTTATAATGGAGTTCTTAAAGTATTATTTGTAAAGTTTATAAATAAATGTTTTTAAAGGAATTCATGAGAATAGTATGTAAGCACATATTCTAATACATGAGAAAAAACTCCAGTTGAAAGGTTAATATTTCAGTAAATTGCTCAATAAGGAAACAAAAATGGATCTTAAATTTACGTTACAAACCCATAAACGAATTTATTTCATTTGTTAACATTTGTATACATGTATCTTACTTAAATGTTTGGCATTTGTAAGAAATTAATCTACGATCAGAAATTAAAACCTACCTATATAAATGAATATTTGAGAATCAAGGAAATTAAAAAATATATATAAATGTAAAAAGAAATATAGCTGTTTTTATAAAACAACTAGCAGAACTACCTGGCTTCGCCCGCGTCAATTATAAGAAGCCTTCCAGGTAAAATAAATTAAAACGAAATAATACGGCAATCACAATAACTGAAATTTGTGCATTCCCATCCACAAATCGTTATACAGAGAATCAAAAAACATGGCGTTATTGTCTTGCAACCATAGTAAAATCCCTGAGCTTTAATAACAGAATGCACGTTTTCTTTGGCGGGTATAAGAGAAAAATATGTGATTTTCCTGACAATACAAAAAAAAAAAAAAAAGAAATTCCTCCAAATCGCGCAGCACTTAGTGAAATTCTCGTTTGTATGGAATTATCTACATCATAAAGTAAAAACACTATGTCAGTTCCCTGCTCAACAACGCGAAACTTTCTGACACATTTTCTGACTCATTAAACGTAAAGGCTTAAAATTTGTAGGCCTGACTATTAAAGCGATTTGGAATTGAAATAAGTTTTTCCTTTTTTTAAAAAATAAATTATTTAT
The DNA here is from genome assembly GCA_963932465.1 of Maratus speciosus. NCBI lineage: Eukaryota > Metazoa > Arthropoda > Arachnida > Araneae > Salticidae > Maratus > Maratus speciosus. The sequence continues at coordinate 407,853,301 of OZ010788.1, read as the reverse complement.
CGAGTTATGAGCAATTGTGGTTGTGTGACGGCCAGTTTTTATCCTTTATTGCCCTGTTGTGTCCGAAATTCAGTTCAAAACACCAACTGAAAGATCTTATACCTTTACCAACAAATGGAAACTATCTTTCGATTACATAGTTTCTAAATAAGAACTCCTGTCAATTTCATGCGTTTCGGAACAAAAATTAATTTAAAAATATGTCTGAAAATAGCTCCTTTGGATTTGAGAACAGGCTTAACTTGAAGTTTATGAAAAAACTCACATTTTTAGTTTTAATTTTGCAACTCGCGAAATTTAAATTCATAAAAAGAATGTTCTTTTGACACATTGCGGTAATTTTTTTTAACTTTTAAAATTAAAATACATGTTTTCTTTGGCGCGCGTAACAGAAGTATACAATATCTTCACAATACGGGGAAATGCAAAAAAATACATCCAAATGATGTAGTAGTTACTAAATTTTTATTTGGAAAATTTGAAATTTTATTGAAATTAAATCTACAATTATTAGATGAAATTATGTCATTTTCCATAAATTTTAAATCAAGACATCTGCCAGGATTTTTTTTTTTTTTTTTTTTTTTTTTTTGAAAATGTAAATAACCACTCTCTTTTTGCTATAAATCACAGAAAATTTTAGCACTGAATCTAAACCAATACAACACTTAGCGATAACGTATAGCTATAAGATATGGCTGTAGTATACAATCGAAGTAGTAAGCAAAATATAGGAGCCATATGTTTACAATGCGTTTGATTACGCGATGAAAAGATTTGATAGAATGTGACTTCATATCTAGCCTTTTTTTTTCTTTTTCTTAAATTGTTTTCATGAAATTTGACTGTTTGTATTAAAACAGATGTTTTAATTAAAAAAAACATTCAAATTGAGGTGCTGCGTTATTTTTCCGCTCTTATAGTTAAAGTTTTTATTTTATATACAAAAAAATGTAAATTTTCTGTTTAGAATGACGCCAATATCAAACACGCAAAAATATAGAAAGAAAATCTGAATTTTTATTGGCAAATAGAAACAAAATACACGCGTCCAAATGTCAAAATACACGCGTTATCCTTATTTTTCTCACATTATTGTGTCATTTTTTAGGGTTTGGCAATAGGAAAGAAACGTTTGAATTAAAAAAGATTTAAAAAGGGATATTTCTATAACGTTAAATTATGGAAGTGGTAGAAAAAAGGGATAAATAGTGGTCTGATTTTTTTTAAATGAGACAGTGATTTTTTCCACGTTCTAAAACGTATGTACATCGAGTTTCGTGCAAATCGGTCAAAAATTAAAGATTTGTATAAAGGACATACATACAGAGAATGGCTTTTATATATATAGATACCACAATAAGTATTTACAGGTGTTTGCGTCAAATGAAGTTTGAAATATCTTCTACAATTTATTAGTTGGTATAGCTTTAAAATTTTTTTGTTGTCTAATTTCTAAAAAAAAAACCCACATGCATTATTCATTAACTAATTTTTTTTTCAAGCAGTATAAGTAAATAAAATAACGTTTAGAGAAACAAAAATTTAATAAGTATACTGTAAAAAAAACAACAACATTTTTACAGTACAAAGTACTGTTCATCTCGCGCACAAACTCGATCACAGTTGAATGTACTGTATCTTTCTTTGGTTTTCTGACTATTTAAACATGGAAAATACAGTAGTTGCGTAAAATTAAGAGCACAATGTGCTGGCAATTTGGACGCCAGTTGTTTGTGCTGTGGTCCAAATGCGTCCAAAATTTCCAGTACATTGTACTGTTAATTTTACGCAACTACTGTATTTTTCATGTTTAAATAGTCAGGAAACCAAAGAAAGATACAGTACATTCAACTGTGATCGAGTTGTGCTGGCAAATTTATAGTGGTTTTTTTACAGTGTATCGAATTCTAGTTTCAGTTGCATTCAGCGTAAAGTCATCTAATAAACGATTTAATACGGCATTAACATTATCACAGTATAATCCAGACTAACGGAACAATATTTTTTAAATATTTTGGTGCAAAAAGAGTGCCTTCTTTTATTTATACATGACCTATTTTTTATTCAATTAAACGTTTAATTAGGACAATTTGTTAAGATATTTTCTATCTCTGTACTGCGTCAATTTGTTTATTGCAAACTTTAAGAGCAACGTTTTATTTTAAAAATATTCAGTAATCTTTTGTTTATAAAATTACTCTAAAATAGTTCAACCATTCAAAACATTTCCGAACTATTTGAAAAGAATATATCTGTATCAAAAGAACATTGTCGAGCAATAAATGAGATGAACAAAAAAGCTAATCTGCAAATTTTCTTAAAATCCACATTTCCTACTTAAAAAATTCATTTTAAAACTAGCTATCCCCGTAATATAAAGTTCATCCTCAAACCCTTTTGTAAATACCAATATCGATTTACAATGTGATCGTCAATTCGCAAATATGAAAAAATAATTTGTTTTATATAACCAGTGTATCAGCTACTAAAACAAATCATGAACACTTTTACTAGACAAAATAACCAAAGCCTACAGTTCCTACTTTATCAACATACATTTGGTAAAATAATTTCCATTATTTGTTATTAAAAGATTTTAGAAATGCAAAACCTATGAGTGTAAGTCATCAGTGAGAAAAGTGATAGCTATTTATTTTTTTTATTATTATTATGTTGAAATGAAGTCCTCTTTTAAAAATTTCTACGTCAATGTTTAATAATTTTTATGTGCAATACATATTTGGTAAATTTTCAGATACTTATTTAAATTTTTCGCAATAACACACCTATCTTTAAATTAAAAAAGAAGGAAAAAGAAGCCGATATTGTACATCTTTATCCAAGAAATAGATTATATTTGAGGCCTATGAGAAATTGTAAATATACACATAATATCTTTGCTAGATTTGAACTTTAAAAAGATACGTCGCAAATCCTTGAAATTCGCTATAACAAAATACTATTACTATATTTTAATATTTTAATACTATTACTATATGTTTGTAATATACTATAGTATATTACAAACATAAAAATTCTCCACCCTGTTTTAATAACTTTTAAATTACGGGGTGGTGACAGATCAAGAAAAAGAAACAGTCAAAAAAATATTTTCTTATAAAAATATACGACTTGTTTAAACACACGTTTAAGTAAAGGGATTTTTTTTTCGACAAGAAACTACTGCTATTTACCACCTTGTTTTACTGCTTTTTGACCTCAAATGTCGCTAACCTGTATTAATATACAAATATTAATTATTTTTTAAGATAAAAAAAACTATATTTCAGTAAAATTCTGATGACCAAACGTATTTATATTTAGAAAGTTTAAAAACTTCATGAGGTGGATGAGAATACAACGAAAAAGAATATTTGTACGTTGTCATCCTGTTATTCACTCAAGTTCCTCACTACAATTGGAATATGAAAGTTTATAAATTTAACATATTTTAAATACTTGAAACGAATTTTTAGAATTCATACGTTGTTTTATGTAAAATTCCTTGGCATCATTAATAGCGAACGAAAGTGTATACTATTTTCGTAAATGAAACTCAGTGAATTTTCATTTACATTCGGAAATATCTAACGCTATTAAAATGTAAATTGTTCTAAATTTTCCATTTCTGGTGAAATTGTCACATTTTATACAAACAAAGGAAATCCCATTAAAATAATAATTTTGCAGAAATTGCGAACAAAAATCCAATTTCATTTCAGAGTAAAATACCCTGCATCTTCATTGAATAACTAGATTATGACTATTTTTTACCATTCAAAAATAACTATTATCTATTAATGTTCGTCCATTTTTTTAAATCATTTTGCACATATTGTTAGATATGATAATTAAAAAAATCCCCCATATGTATTAAGAAGTATGTGCAGCATAAAATATATAATCTTGCAATATTATTGATGCTTTCATGGAAGTTATTAGTGCAAATACGAGTACATATAACATATAATATATATAATTACAAATTGCACTATTGTGAATTTAAAATATTATGTAGAAAAGGTAATACCCTGTTCAGCAAACTTATTTTATTCCTATATATCGTTAAAAAATTATATTTCGTTATTATAAAATATAAATTAAAACCCTCTGAATAAAAGCTTTCTCAATATTTTCGATAGTTTGAATAGGGTTATTTATATAACCAAGGAATGCTATCACATGCTTCGCTTAGCATGAAAATATCACACCAAAAAGTTTTTTCGGTTATTTATTTTAACAAGATAAACATAAACAATAAGTTATTATATTTTCAAAATTATAATAATTGATTTTACTTCCTTTTTTTCATGTACAATTTTTAGACTGAAACGATAATTAGAGAGTCAACTAGATAAAGGAGAAGAGAGACGCTTAAATATATGACATGGTTCGGTTTTTAATAATGTTACTTTTTGCTAAAACGCTCTAGGCACTAACTTAATGACTTGAAAAAAAAAAAAAAGATTTGCAAGTCCTCAAGTATTCCTCAATTGTGTTGCCGTGAGTTATTTCGGAATGTGGGTAATGATATGTGTGTTTATGAACGTTATTTAGCAAATATAATTCTCTCGTAACGAAAGGATTTATAGTTTTATATTTTTTATTATTTTCTTTACTGTATTTATATATGTAATGTAAAATTTTATTATGAATAAGTGTCATTTATTTTTTAAATGATCCATTCAATTTATTAAAAAATACTCCATTTACGTTTATACGTCATTCTACATAACTTCAGTTATTAATTATTATTTTCCTTAACATAGAAAAACTGTAATTTATCCAATAAGTAATTTTATTATTATATAACAGAATGCTATTAATTTAAATAATTTTGAAAATGGACGTGGAATCAGTTTATTTAATGCTGATTTTCTAAATTCAGTTTTTAGAGTTCTATACATAAAAAGGAAAAACGGAACCAATATAACATCACTCCTGTGTCTGTCTGTCCGTCTGTTACATCCCTTTTACTCGTAGACTATGGAATGTGGAAATTTCAAATTGGCTGAAGTGATAAAGGCTATTGACACACATATTTATACATTATAAATCCTTCACAAATAGATTTCGGGAAAATGTAGAGGGTCTAATTAAGTTACTGGAAAAAAATCTGTTCTTTGTATATCGTGTGAAAGCTTTCGTAACGCCGAACTCAAAAATACATATTTTGATATTTTAGGTATAATATTTTCAGAGATATCGTCGAAAATGTAATGCAAAAATATTTCCTTCCCCCTCTATTTCCCAATCTACTGAAACTATAATTATGAAAACATTAGGGGCAGTAGAATTTAATTTACGCCTCTCAAGAAAACTATAGAGATTACTTTATGTCACATACTTTTGAGAAAATCGCATTTTCCCGTTACACACAAATTTTAATTTGCGGGCGTTTAGCAAAGGTGGTGATGAGCTCTAGAGGTACCTAACGTCGCAGAAGTATAAATGCATTGTTGGTAAGTTTTCAAAAAACGATGTCGGTAATTAGCTGAGATTTAAAACTTAAAGACACGGCGGATTTAAACATACATAAGGACACGGGCGGCGTATGCTATGTGCAATCTGCTTTTAAAGCCTAGAGAACAACTTTTAATGATATATTTGTATAATGCAATGTCCAGCAGTAGTATAAAAGCAATAAACGTCAAACTGCTAAAAAACAGTCTAATTTAATTATAATTAATAGTATAATTAGTATGGTATTTGCAACATGTTTACATTGAGTGGCTCTCTCAATATTCATTTCTATTTTTCTAGTATATACAGCTTTACCCAACCCTACGATGTATAGTTTTTTAGAAAGTCGTATTAATCTTTTAGCAACAACTTTTTTTGTAATAATACAGTTACTAATTAATATATTTATTGTACTGAACTCTGTGTACGTGAATAATACTGGCGCTTGACCATTTGTGTAATCATTTCAGACCTACATAAATAGGTATTCATGAATAGAAATACGTGCGATGTTAACAATTGTACTTATAGTAAATCCATAGACAATCAAAATGTGAGATTTTTATTGGATGTAGATTATGCCTTCTACATATGTTGATACTATAATTAAATTGGATATAAAAATGGTAAAACAATTCTGGTAACTGCATCAGTCATGAAAGTAATAATCATTTTAGATATTATGGTGGTATTTATAGAAGTTATCACGGTAATCACAGAAGTAAATGTGGTAATAAACGAGATTGTTTTCGCAGATGTGAGTTCAATAAATAATTATCGTAATTTTCGTTTAAGAAATATGTAGCATATGTAGTTAACAGAGCAGGCGGCGGCGGCAGCATAAACTATCTGTGATCCGAGTTCATGGATGAAGTTCCAAAATTTCTTTAAATTCCAGGATAAGCATATTAAAATGCAACTGATCGTCCAAGTCATATAGTCCATCTCAAAAGTTTAAGCAAAAGCATAAAATGCTGATTTTTGATGATTAATAAAAATTTAAAATAAATAGCATGTTTTTATTTGTGTATTTCGCAACCTCATTTAAATAAATTATATCAAAAGTAAAAATAAATAAATAAATAAATAAATAAATATTTGTAAAAAATATAATTTAAAATTGGTTGAAACAAAGCTGTCTCAAAAGTTTATGCACAATGGAAAAGATAACTACATTTATAATTTTTACAACACGGGAATTATTTTTCCGTGATTTCGAATTAGTTCAAATAAACGCGTTTCCATCAAAATTATTAGTTTTTGTAGGGTTTCTAGTGGTAAACCACCAAACTGGTGTACCATGCTTTCTCTGTGGTTTCTTCGAATTCTTCAAGAGTGTCGTATTGCTTTCCACTCCTGTAAACGTGGTGGGTTAAAATTCCTTATACATTTTCAGTCGAATTATTCCAGGACTTAAATCTGGCGAGTCAAGAATTTAAATTTTTTTCTGCAAAAGCCTCGGTTATGTAGTATGCGATATGTACATTGAGTTACTACCTTGTTCAAAGATTCATTCAGTACCTCCCTCCCCCAAAATGTCACCGGATGGAAGGAAATTTTGGTTCAACGTCTCTTAATATTTTGGAAATTTTGTCTTTCTTTTAGAAAATCCAGAGAGATCAGGTTGTTGAAGATGAATACCCCCAAACCATAACAGGTTTACCGCTTTGCTGCCTGTTTAAAAATCACCTTGGTTGTTTTTGGAGATCATGCCAAGACATGTTCCACCCAGGAGGGTCATCTAGATTGGATTTTTTCTCACCACTAACTAGAACGGTAAGCCCCTTGTACCCGGCAGGTCATGTGTTTTTTAGCCGAGTTCATACTTGCTTGTTAGCGGTGTAGTTTGAGACATGGTTTGCACGCCATTTTCTTTAGTATGCTGTAATCACATTCTTTAATAAATCTAGGTAGAGCATCTATGAGCACCTGTACACCGAGATTTTTTTATAATTTATGGTATGGGTATATTTTATCTAAACAGGAATCTCCGTATTCTCCTATCTGTCTCAACAAATATCATACGTGGTCTGTTCATCCTCATATTGGTTTGTTGTTGAAATTATCGTATGTAGAGATTATTTGATATAGATACATTGCTTTGATCAATTTAATTTTTTTTTAATTTAAGAACCAGTTTTATTTTGGTATTTCAATTTAAAAACTTTTAAAATCTCTCCTTTTGTCGATTCTCAACCATTCGGCATTTTTAATACGAATGGAAATGATTTTCTTTATTTTATATTTTTATAAAATTGGAAAATAATGCCATACAACCTCATTACGCATAATCCCGTTTTTCTAAAAAGATTGCATACAGTGTTTAAACGTTTAAGACAGTTTTTCTGCATGAAAAAAGTAAATTAAATAAAACCTAATGTAATTTTTATTTTAAGCTACAAAAACTGCTTATTTTATTACATTTTGATTCAATATCGGGTATTTATTGAAAATTGGCTTCATCTATTATCTTCTTTAATTACACTGACTTCCAAAAGTTAAGGAACAGGGACTGCAGGCTTTCGGTTGTACACGGTTTGTCGAATATCTACCAAAATTATTGGCGAATTGTTCTTGAACTGCTGGGATGTAAAGAACATTTTGATATCATATTTCTCGGTGAAGATTTACGCGGGAGGGCAATAGGAGGCTAATAATAAATTTAATTAAAAAAAAAATAATATTTGCGATCACCTACGTAACAAAAAATTCTGAAAATGGTTTGTCATTGTGTAAAATGAATATTTGGGTCCTGTTCAATGTTTCTGTGTATTGTGTAAGCATAGCACTGATATTCGTGAACATGTTATTGGGTCTGTGAAAAATTGAATTTTTTTTTGTGTATAGCATACAGAGTTTTCAACCAAATGTAACACAGCGTCCCTAAAATCTAACAAAGAAAAGCAGCAACAGTATACTGCAATTAAAACATAAATATATTGAATATTTTATGAGATATGGGCATTTGTATGGAATAATTTTTAACTGCTCATGCCTGGAAGAAAAAAAAATAAAGTAAAAATTTTAGAATCTTTCACGCATTATAAATATTTAAGTATAGAATATTTATAAATATTTAAGTATAATAGGATTTATTTCAGTAAAAGACACAGTTTTACATTTATATGATATTCTTTTTTATCTTAAGAAAGCAGATAAACATTTTTTATGTCTGTAGTACTATGTGTTGTTAAAAATTTTGATTTTTTTTTTCTTTTCTAGATGTGAAAAGTTTGCAGCAAAGAATGCTTTTACTATGTCCCCCTTGTTATACTCCTGTGGATATTTCAATGAGATTTCATAACCTCGAATTTTGGAGGTATTTTGAGATATGTTGAATATGACTTACACGTTCCTAAACTTTCGACTTTGCAGCGGTTAATAGTTTTCGGTTATGCTTGCGTCCCTCGATGTGAGAGTTGCGATACGCAGAAACAGTGTTTATACAGACGCGTTTGTCCAAACTATGACAAACTATGCATTTTATATTCCAAAACTTTACGATATTGTCATGGACGTGTTTATTATATGAGTGAGGCAAGTAAGAAGCATTTACTTGCGATAATAACATGCTTGGTGATTTGCTTTTGTACCGAATCATCTCAACCAAACAAATGTTATACCGCGTATGTCGCCATATATGTATATACCATGTATGTGTACAGCCACGATACCTAGATCACTGTAGTGATATTTCTAACTAGTTTACAATTTTTTGGGGAATTTTTGCATGTGAAGTTTTTTCGATTTTTGTGTCCAGCCTTAATTAGCCTTACTTCAAATTTTTACTTTGTAAACATGCTATTTGGAATTATTTATTGTCGTAGGAATAAATGTTTTCAAACACGTGGCAAGCAAAAATTCACAGCACAGAGGAGTGAAGAAATTAGTTTGGAAGTTTGAGATTCAGTACAGTGTCTTAAAAAAGTGCTAAAATGTTGATTCTGTTAAATGTCCATTCCTGAAATGTTTAATACTGCAAGAGGAATGCTATATAGACGTTGTAATAACACGATGTTTACAGTAAAATTCAAAAGTATTCCACAGATATCGCCTCGTTCGACTATTCGGATTTAATTTTTATAGGGTTGTTTGTGTAGCAGATTGTCGCACTATTTATTCTAGGCGCGGTAGTTTTAGAAAGAAAGCTGTTTTTTTCATTTCAATTTTAATTCACAGGAGAAGTGATGCAACATGAGTTAATCGATATCAAATTGATATTTTGTACAAATAAATTAACAAAATTGCCCGTAATTTGTTTTAATTAATATTTTCGCTCTGAATTTTTTTAAAGGAATTATCTTGGTCATCAATCAGGTGAAGAATCGTTTTTTTCTTTAGATTCTGGGAGTGTTGCATTATAATGAATATTCTCTGTATCAAGATAATCGGTGTTTAAGCGGTCTTGAACCTTTTAAACTCGTCGAAAATTAACGAAAAACTTCAAAGTTTGAATTAGTATATCTTCAAAGCCTTTTTATGCATAAAGATGACATTTTGGATATTGCTTAAACAAATTGTGCTTTGTAATATACTACCAGCAGAAATTTATTATCCCTTTACAGAATTTGTGTATTGTTAAAATCAAAATAGCTCTTTTTTTACCCCATAAGTCATTGCGCGCATGATATCTTGAGAAAGTATGTATGGATTATCATGGAATTTGGTAAATATACTAAACAAATATGTGTGTTTAAAATGATTTACTTTTAAGTATTTACAATGGTAATATTTTTAGTTATGACTATTTTTATTCATTAAAAATACAAAATTTTTATTTTGTTTTACGGAAATATTTTTTTTTATATAGTTAATGAAATAATTTTAGCCTAAGAGTAGATCATTTTAAACACACATATATATTTAGTATCTTTACCGAATTTCATGCCAATCCATACATACTTTCTCAAGATATCATGCGCGCAACGACTTATGGAGTAAAAAAAAATAGCTATTTTGATTTCAACAATACACAAATTCTGTAAAGGGTTAATAAATTTCTAATGGTAGCATATTACAAAGTACAATCTGTTTAATCAATCTCCAAAATTTCATCTTTATGCATAAAAAGGTTTTGAAGATAGACTTTGAAGTTTTTCGTTAATTTTCGACGCGTTTAAAAGGTACAAGACCCCTTAAATGAATTTTTAAATTTTTGGTGTGAACGTCTTGTTCCATTTCTAATACTTGTGCGTGGATTAACGATTTATCCTGTCATTTATTTTACTTTCACAAATTATGATTGAATCTCCCCGAATCTTATTGCTGCAGATTTTTTACGCAATGAAATGCGAGTTATGTGACAGTGATCAACTGGCTAGTACAATTACGTTGATAAAAGTTTGATTCAGTGGTTTGTTTTTGATCCTGTGCGTTGTGGAACTTCAAAACAGTTTTCGAAGCTTTCTTAAAAGATCCAGACGGTCTACATTCACAGCGGAGATAGGTTTTCAGTGTTAAATTCTTTCTCTCTTTTAGGTGTTGAATAAATTATATCGAAATAAAGGGTACTAGAGTGCACGGGATTCCCTAAATTAAGTAACACTGATGTATTTTGCAGTGTTAAAGCATATAGAGTTTTCAGAGCCATCAGTAATATTTTAAGGAGCATATTTTATTAAGCTCAGGAATACGGTTAGAATTTCATTTTTCTTGAAGGAGATTTCAACTTTGAGAATTTATTGGGATTCACTGTACTCCAATTTCGTTATATTTAATACTTTCTCTTTAACGTTTATCGTGGTTTGTTTAGGTTCCCTGCTCCACGTCATCGACTTTTGATTACGGCGTATTTATCGGGTCCTTTTCCTCATAAAACTTCAAAACCATAAATTCTCCAAACCTCAAAACTTTGGAGCATTCTTCAAGCCCCGTTGCGGTCTTCATTTGACAGTGGAAATAGTTTTTTAGGTATAATTCTTGACAAGTGTTGAGTTATGGAATTCATTATTTCAAAATAAAGTGCATTATAGTCTACGGAATTTCCTGAATTATGTGACATTGACGTATTTGACAGAGATATCGTATATAGTATTTGCACATCTAGTAGTGATAATTTATATAGCAGTTTTGCATAAGATTAGGAACAATATTAAAGTAAAAATTTCTTGAAGTAAATTTAGAACTTAGAGAAGATATTACGGTATTATATCTTATTGCGGTATTATCTATAATATATACGTTATTATTATTATCTGTATAGTGTATTTCTTCCTCTCAATTTTTGTTATCTTTAATACGTGCTCTGATTCATTGCATCAACCTTCTTATTATTTATTTTAAGTATATTTTCTTTCAGCTTAATTTTTGTCTCATTAATACTCAATTATCTGCTGGTCGAGTCACATCTTGTTATACTTTGTATTCTATCAATTCATTACATTTATCAATAATTATTGAAAATTATTGAAATCGACAATGCGTTAAAAGTTTCCTGGGTCATAGAAGGAAATGGATATCCAAATTTAAGATTACTTTTTCCGGGAGAATGATCACTTGTAAGTAATCAAATTTAACACATGTTTAGTCTAAATATCGATAAATGATTACATAAAACATTTAAAAAGTTAAAATTAAATTTTCAAAAACAAATCCTTGTCTAACCATTGGGCTTGTCTAAATTACAAACTAGTTTTACATTCTTTGTTGTATCGCAAAAAGTAAAAAGATTGAATTACTTATATGTTTCTGTCATTTCCTGTTTACTTATTAATAATGTATCTTATTATATTTTATACTGCAGAGAAAAGGAATATACCATAGTTTTTAAAAATTATATGAAGAAAAAAATAACATCGAATACTATATTTTAAAATCCTATTCTAATTCTTAAGCATCCTATAGCCTTAAAGTTGTTTAAGTGTTTCATGTCTATCATAGGAGATGACAAGTTCTGTCAAAACTTTTTGTGTTAAAATCGTCTTTCTTCTTCGAGAGATCCCAAACATTGCTTTAGAAAAAACGAACGAAGAAGAGTAAATGTTTTAGGGGTTATTATTTTATTCTTTCGAAGCATTAATAATAATATACAAACAAGTGTTATATTTAAGCATAAATCAAACGCTTTGAGAGAATTTTAATATTAAGCTAAAATCTTTAACAAAGATTTAACGCACAAATACGTACAAACATGACACAAAAAATCACATACGATCTTTTCGAGGATTCTCGAATCCCCTTCCTCAGTGCGAAAAAAAGGATGGTACGAGGAACCCCTCGGTTATAGCCCCGAGTACTGGCTAACCGACTCAATCACATAATAGATTGATTCCAGAGATTTTTATACGCGACACATATACAGCTGAAATTAATTTAAGCAAAAAGACGCTTAATTAATGAAATCACACTTTCAGAATTTATCATCAAAAGACAGTCATGTATCCAGTTATTTGCATAGCTCCGTATATGATTTTATGTATATTCTGCAAACACCTCTTATAGTATACAAAGTGTAGTTCAGCTTGAAAATGCATAACCCAAATTAGAAAACAACTTTAAGCAATTCATGGTCATTCTGAGTAATGCTCACACCATGTAGCATGAAAAAATTTAGTTAAACTTAAAAAGGAGATCATAACTGAAAATGCACTTTAACAAATTATCCCTTATAGAAAATACTTCGAATACAGTATTGTATTCGAAATCTTTTTTTTTTGTCCCTATAAATAAACAATAAATGTGGTGAACATCAAATTCTAATGCAAGCATCTCGTACTAAACCTCAGGAATGTGTATGGATTTCACCATATTTGATGTAGTTCAACATAAATAAAATTAGCTGCGTACAGTTTTTCCCCGTAGACCATTTTATAACCGAATTTTTTTGTTTGACCCTGTAAAGTAATGATAACTGCTTCGCACTCCCATATTTCAAATGAAGCATCTTTTAATGCACTTCAGAATTTCGCATTATGTTATATTGTGCCTGTAACACAGTAAAAAATTTAAATACACCGCAAAAGATTTTTTTCGTCATAAACCGTAATATAAAGGAATTCTTTTGAGTTTTCCTGTACATGTACTGTAAGTGATAGACATAACATAGTCAATAGTAACCCTCTTCTAGTGCTTTTCAATAATGTATATAACTGTTATTATAATTAAAGTTGTGTAACACCATAAAATACACTGTAAATGATTTTTCCGCATAGACAAAAATGTAAAAATATATGTTTGAGAGCCCATTTTCAGCGAGTCTCAATTCCAATATAAAAAATATTTGTCATACAAATTTTATCAAAAATAAAGTACTCAATTTTATAAGAATTATATCTTTAATTTTTCTAGGCAAAGAATATATCCTTTTTAGAAACAGCATACTAAATCTATAGTTTAGAAAAGTTAAAATAAAATGATTGTATTCTATACAATTTATATTTCTTAGAAAACGGTTGTGTAACAGTTTATTTGACAAACTGAAAGAATTTGTTTCTTTGGGAACCTTTTTGAAAAGGCTCCAAAATATTTACTTAACTTAAAGCTATTTAGTTCCGTTCACAATAAAGTTCTGAAGCTAATTAACTGTACAAAATTCAAATGATGATCTTTTAATGAACCTTACAAAAGGGTCTCGCATCCAGTATTTTAACGCGACAATTATAAAAGTTTAACTCTTAATAGATTGAATTTAAAGGGAAAAGAGGTTAAATAATGGAATACATTGTCACCTATGAAGAGAATGTGACATTTCAATGAATTTTGAAATAACCGTATTTACTGCTAGTAACATGTTTAGACTCTAAATGGTAGATTAATCTCAAATGTAATTCGTAATATTTGGTATTTATCAAATCAAAGTTGCATCATGAATAGATGAAACAGATTTTAACAAAAATACATACCTACATTTAATCAAAATTAAACTAAATTTTTCACACTGGAAATTAATTTCAAATAATTCTGAAAACTTTTCGTGCTATTTAAAATGGCAATTAAAAAAATGAAAACGAAAGAATGAAATGTCAAAAGTATTCCGGGTGAAGCAAAAATCACAGTTCAAAGAGAAAAATGTCTCCGGATATTAAAAATCATATTTTCCATACATTTCTTTTTCCCTAACCTTTATTCAAAAACAGGTAGTTGCAGATTTCAATACTTTTTCTTTTGCTCTTTTTATATATAAATGTTATGAAGTAGCTGTCTTATGCTTCACAGTACAGAATTGTAGAATACAGGAGAACATTTTTAGGCAGATTTCGTATGAAATACTACCTATTGGGATCATTCCTATGTTGGAATTTCTGAAAAATTTTTGCAGACCTACACCGATGATGACCCCTAGAACCCAAAACCACCCTCAGTAAAAAACTTTATCTATCTATGTATAAACAAGTTTTGGATAGGACCAATTCTTTCAGCAAAAACAAATTAAAAATACATAGCGGTTGAAGAAAAAAATCATTTAAGTAAGGGTGTATTCAAATCCAAACTGCTTATTTTCTGACTCATTTTACAATTCATTTTTGCTCTCAAAGGCTTCCAATTAGTACGTTTTCTTACTCAGAAACTATATGATGTACCGTAATGGTCGATTTTTTTTATAGAGGCAGAATATATTTTTAAAAATGCTGTGGAAGTGGGCATTTTAAACCAAATTTTTCGAAGCGGATTGTGTTGGAAAAATCATTGCATTAAGGATGCACTCAAATTCAAACTGCTTATTTTCTGACTCCTTTTTAAATTCATTTTTGCTCTCAAACGCATTTAATTGGTAGATTTGCTTATTCAGAAACTATATAATGTACCGCAATGATAGATTTTTTGATAGAGGCAGAATGTATTTAAAAAAATTGTGTCAAAGTGGGCATTTTGAACGGAATTTCCCGAAGCAATTGTGTTAGAAACGAATAATATTGTCCTTCGGAGAAAATAATTGTTTATATATCAAGTTTTAATTAATTGAACGAAAAATAAAAACACAGGTCGCTTATACATCTCTTCAAAAATTACGTCAGCAAGTTTCATATTTTTTTAGGTAGATTTCGTAGATTTCTACCTATTGGGATCGTTCCTATGTTGGAATATCTAAAAAAATTTTGCAGGTCTACACCGATCATTACCCCTAGAACCCAAAACCACTCTCAATAAAAAACTTTATATATATATATATGCATAATATTGCGATTTTTGGTGATGGTCGGTAGTGTTTGATAAATGGTTATATACAGTAGCGCTCAAAAGTATTTTGACAACCTTATATTCTCTCTTATTTTATTTAATATAAAAATGTAAAAGTAAGTATATTCCCTATAATTGAGAACACTATGACTGCAGTTATTCAAATGCATCAACTTTCAACTTGTTTGTTTGCATTCGGCGCCACCGAAGAAATATGACTCCCTACTTAGCTCAAAATTATTTTGACAATTTGTTTTCATTTAACTGTTGTAGGTGTCAGTGGCGCTATAGCTTCGATTAGTGTTACTATCGACTTATTGTGAATATTTTGGTTTATTATAATGTGATTATTTTGGTAATATTGGTTTAGAAAAATTCGGTTTATTATGTGTGTGAAATATAGCTTTTTCTTATTTAAAAATAAATTTGTTTTCAAATTCCGGTGTCAGTCATTAAATTCAACACTTTAGCAATGGAATTGCTTTGCCCCTGAAAGGGTTATGCCGTTTTACAAATGCGACTCTAGCCTTCCTATTATTAATAGATAACAAAAGTGTTTTTCTCGTCTTCTGCATGTTAACCAAAGAGGTTTAGGCGTCGTTTGACTGATGAAACCTGTATGTCTATACCGTAATTTTCTTTCAATTCATTTTTTATTATTACAGCGGACTTACGACAATCACTTGTAGATATCATTTTTATAATACAATCAACCTTGCAAGTTGTTTTTTTCGGATGGCCACTTTGAGGCTTATTTTCGGTGTATTTCTGTTTTTTAGAAACTTTATTCCATGTAATAACAAGTTGCCGAGATTCGTTAAAAGAACGAGCTAATTCTGATTGCAGTCTAACTTTCTTAAGTGCACTTACAGCGGCTTTTCTAGAATCACTTCAATATTTTTTTACATTTCGGCATTTAAAAATAATCACAATAAGTTGATATAAACATTAATCGAATTTATAGCGCCACTGATACCTACAACAATTAAATGAAAACTAATTGTCAAAATACTTTTGAGCTAAGGAGGAGTCATATTTCTTCGGTGGCGCCGAATGTAAACAAACAAGTTGAAACTTGATACATTTGAATAACTGCAGTCATAGTGTTCTCAATCATAGGGAATATATTTTCTTTTGCATTTTTATATTAAATAAAATAAGAGAGAATATAAGGTTGTCAAAATACTTTTGAGCGCTACTGTATATATATATACCACTTTCTTCTGGACACGATAACTTCCGCAATTCTGCACAAATCTCTTCCAAACTGATACATAAAATCAAGAGACATAAAATCTCGTCCACGTTCGTTAATGGACAAAAGCGGACAAAGGGGATGGAAATAGGGAAGCGTTTTGTGAAAACTGAAAAATCCCCATAACTTCTTAATTTTTGTACTCATCAAATCCGTTTAAAAAATTTTTATTACTTCTAAAAATAGCGCCAAAATTTCATGCATCACAGATTTTTGATAAAATTAAAATTAGGCTCAAGGGGCGCAAGACATGGGGATTTTGGGAGAAAAAATTCCTTACTTCGTCAATTCTCAAGATATCAAATCCAATTAATTTCATTATAAATCTCCTTAATATTAGCTACAACTTTTATATTCACAAGTTTTTAATAGGACCAATTCGTACCAAACAAACAAACAAAAAAAAAAAAAAAAAAAAAAAAAAAAAAAAAAAAAAATGGGGTTTGAAGAAGTAAAAAATCCATAACTCCGTCAATTCAAAAGATATAAAATCCCCATGACTTTATCATATTTCTTCTTAATATTGTCTTCAACATTTATATAGACAAGTTTTTGATAGGGCCAATTCTTACAGCAAAAACAAATTAAAAATACAAAGCGGTTGAAGAAAAAAATCATCTTATTAAGGGTGCAGGGGCATTCCACATCAAATCAGGCAGTAAAATATCAATATGTAACCCACCATCACAGATTTTAATGAAACTGCGTGTGTTTGTTCTTACTATTAAGATATGATCACCAGTATTTTTTTTTTTTTGCTCCTTGGTGAAATAGTTTTTGAGAAAAAAATTGTCAAAATTTTGAAAAACTGCCGTCAGTTGGCATTCTTGACAGCTCGGTTTTCAAGTGTAGCATGTCATATACATAATAATATTTCAATATCTACTCTACAAATCATCTTCAAATAATTTATGTATAATATTTAGAGTACGCAGCTTATGAAAAAAATATATTGTTACGCTTATAACATTTTAAGTGTGTCTAAAAAAATATTTAAACTTTGAAGTCGTGAATTTTTTATGAAAAATAATGCATTATCAACAAAAGGCGGTATTTTTATTAAATTTATTTTTTGTGGGAGATATACTTAAAGGTGTCGTTTACCTGATTCTGAAATAAAAATAGTGGGATTTTGAGTGTTTTTAGTAGTATTTCCTATTTAAAAATATTTTGAGGTGCATTTCAAATCAAATCAAGCAGAGTCATTCCATGTCAGTTCCCCTAAGCCATTTAATCACTGTCACAAATTTCAATGAAACTGGGTTTGTTTATAGCTTATTTTAAGAAGTAATCACCTTTAATTTTCTTGATCATAAGTAAAATATTTTTTAAGATAAAAAATATCAAAATTTTGAAAAATTGTTTTAAATTTTTTTAATGACAGTTCGATATTCAAAGACTGCATTAAAAAAAAAAAAAAAAAAAAAAAAAAAAAAAGTCATTTCAATATAAAATCACTAAATAGGTTTCAAATAATGTATATGTGACAAATAATGTTGGCAGATTATTATTTCTGGTTTTTTGTCATGTTTAAACACTAAGAGTGTCTTTTATCTTGTGAATTTTTAAAATCAAGAATTTTGTCAAAAATAATGTGTTAATCAAAAATTTATTATTAACCGAAGGTAGGGTGTTATTGCTTTTTTTAATTGTACGTAAAAATATCTTTTAAATGGTTATAAAATAAAAATATTGAAAATATGAGAAAAATTTATCAAAGTTTTGGAAAAATGCCACGAGTTGCTATTAATGATTGTTCAATTTTCAAAGGCCTCATTTTATATATAAAATCATATTTCAATAACTAATAAAGAAATCTTCTTCGAATAATTTAAGCAAGGTAAATAAAGTATGTAGATTATGAAAAAAATATTGCTGTAATGTTAAAAAATATTTAAATGTGTCTAAAAAATTGTATAATCTTTGAAATCAAAAATATTTTACAAAAAATAATGAAATTACTAAAAAATCTTTATCAATCAGAGGCGGAGTTTCTATGACTAATTTTTTAATCTTAAATTGTACATAATACTACATTATAACTGGATCTGAAATAAAAATAGTGGGATTTTGGTTGGTTTTAGTAGTATTTAAATCATATTTAAAATTATCAATATTTTCAGATGTAAAATCTATTCAATGTATCATCCCTGGAAATATTTTTAGTTATACATTTATTTTATTTTTCAAATTATCTTTTATGTTCGTTTCTTAAGGAAAAAAATAAACAATATTGTCTTTTAGTAAAACTTCTAGGGCGAAGAGCAATTATCCTTTTCCAAAAAAGAGAAAAATAACTAGCTCCTCACCGCCCAATAGAAACTTTCAAAATGACATTCCTAATTTTTAAACTCATATTTGGCTGTTAATATTGAAAATTTTGCATTGAGCTGCTAATATTGAAAAAAATACCAAATTTCACTCTTTTGAAGAAAATTTTGATATATTGTGCTTTAAATATATGCAAAAAATGCATAATCCATTATATTTATATCTTTCAAATAACTATGTCTAAAAAATTATTTAAAACTTAATGAGTTGCACTTTTGTAACTTTATTCAGTTTCTAATGATATGTACTGTAATTTTGGGTGTATAGCCCGCTGATCAAACAATTCAGTTTGGACCCAGAAATTTTATTCAGTACTTGAAGACCAATATTTACTGTGATCTAAAAAGTTACATTTTATTTTTAAAAAATTCTGGGTCGAAACACGATTGTTTGATCCGCGGGCTATACACCGGAAATTACGGTAATTTGATTTATTTCATCACAATATTGCTGAAAAATGGATTTTCAACATATATATATGTGTATATATATCCCTGTTCTCAAACAAATTATTTAAAAATTATTCATTTATGTTTAATAAAGCATATATGTATTGTTTATACACTTATAGAAAATACATATAGTAAATTTTATGACATGTCAGTAATGTCTAAAAGTAAAGAACTTATCTAATACTATGTAACAAAAAATTTAACATCTGGTGTAATGACAACAAAATTTTATAATTGTTTTACTTAATTTGGATGAATGAAAAAAGCTTACATGTTTATATTTTATTGAAGTACAGCTGAAAATGTCACAAAGACAATCCTATCTCAACAACCACCGAGTATTAGGGTGGGCCGAAAAAAACTTTTTTTTGAATTTCGATGATGGGTAGTGCGGAAAAGTGGCCACTAGAGGCATCAAGTTCACACAAAAAATTTCATATTTTTAGGACAATTCCTATATTTGCCGCTTTTGGCTTGAAGTTTTGCTAAAAGGCTGATTTTTGAACTTTTTTAGCAAAAATTTTAAAAATGTTAAATTAAACTTATTTTAATCGTATTTACTTGAAAAGGCATATTTAATGTTCCAAATGTATAAATAAGCTCTGATAATGTATTATTTAATTGCTATGTGTATTTTAAATTAGACGATTTTATAGCCTTTTCGCGTTTAAGTGAGCAAAAGTTGCATGCATTGTTTGAATCTTTCAACTGTTTCTCTCTTTTGTCTTGTTTATGTCCCTTGCTCTTCCTTATTTTTTTCGATGCTTTAAGGGTCATATATTTGGGTGACGGACAGCAGAATCCCTCAGAAACAGATCTGGAAGGAGAGAAGAAGGTGAGGCGAGAACTTAAGCGAATGCAGTGACTGATCGCGATGTTGGGGGAGTGAAGGAGGAAATACAAGAGGGGAGAAAATGCGATAAGCGATATGGGATGCTTATTATTTTCAGTGCTTAGTTTCCCTGAGACATGGCGGACAGTGTGTGAGACAGGAATATGCGTTTAGGAGTGTTTGGCTTCGAAGGGCCTGGTTCAAATTCAGATTCAGTCGAACTGCTTGCTTGAAAGCTCCCACTACCACTACTTGAATCTTCCAACAATACACTGTAAAAAAAACGGACTAAAAAACGGATATACTACTGGCAATCTAGACGCCAGTACTATTTCCGTTTTTTTACGGGAATTTTTACCCATAAATTACAGAACATTTTCCGTTTTTCTGATTAAAAACGAAAATTTTTCTGTAATTTATGAGTAAAAATTCCCGTAAAAAAACGGATATAGTACTGGCGTCTAGATTGCCAGTAGTATTTCCGTTTTTTAGTCCGTTTTTTTACAGTGTATAACTGTCTTCCATCTGGATCTAACTCCACTCGTTGAAGGCTTTTTCGCAGAACCACTATTCCTTGTTGAAATTGTATCCCTTTTCATTTTCCGCGATATTTTCTTTGCAAGAGTTTTGCTTGTATTTAAATCAATATTTCCGATATTTAAATCAATATTTAAATCAATTTTTCGAACAGTTCTTTGATCCTTCAAGAAGTTCACCTCCCGATGGGGAACTTTACGTCTGATATCGCAGCTACAATAGTTTAAGCCTCTACACTTACAAGCTGCAATGTCAAAGAGCAAGGTTTCCGCATTTCGTACGAAATCTTCACGGATCGCCTTGCCTTCAACGCCCATATGATTACAAGATTTCTCCAATGATCTACACTCATTGTAATAGTTTTTAATCTTTCCGTTAATTGTTCGTTGGGAAACCACTGGTATGAAAGATTTTATTCAGATTTCGGAAACTTTTTCACCTTCCATTTTAATAATATCATCCACTGGTTGAAGATAAATATCTCGATTTTCTTCCATATCGCTTCGCAACCAATAGTAGTGGGGCATGATGTCAGCATTAGTTGGCAATTGCAAATCTTTCAATTTGCACGGTGCCCCAAAATGGCTATTTTTCACGCTATCGCATGTCTTTACATGATCATGAGCTTTCACACTAGCCATTTCTGAACTCGTCGTAATAAAACGCACAAAACACAGTAAAGGCACGTTAAACCATCGAAAAAGCAATGTATTGTAGGAGAAAAAGATTTTACTTTTACACTGAACAAATGTCACAGGGAAACCGAGCACTGAAAAATAATATGCACCCCTTATCGCACTTTCTCCCCTCTTGTATTTCCTCCTTTACTCCCCCAACATCGCGATGAGTCACTGCATTCACTTAAGTTCTCGCCCCACCCCCTTCTCTTCTTCCACATCTGTTTCTGAGGGATTCTGCTGTCCGTCACCCAAATATATGACCCTTAAAGCATCGAAAAAAATAAGAAAGAGCAAGGGATATAAATAAGACAAAAGAGAGAAACCGTTGAAAGATTCAAACAATGCATGCAACTTTTGCTCACTTAAACGCGAAAAGGCTATAAAAATCGTCTAATTTAAAATACACATAGCAATTAAATAATACATTATCAGAGCTTATTTATACATTTGGAACATTAAATATGCCTTTTCAAGTAAATTCGATTAAAATAAGTTTAATTTAGCATTTTTAAAATTTTTTCTAAAAAAGTTCAAAAATCAGCATTTTAGCAAAACTTCAAGCCAAAAGCGGCAAATATAAGAATTGTCCTAAAAATCTCAATTTTTTTGTGTGAACTTGGTGCCACTAGTGGCCACTTTTCCGCACTACCCATCATCGAAAATCAAAAAAAGTTTTTTTCGGCCCACCCTACTGAGTAAAGTATAATTCACATTCCCACTACTGCTGATTTTTTTTCTCTTTGGTCTTTCGGGTTTGATTTCAGATGGTAATGAATTTGTCATTGCAGTGTCATTGCAGTCAGCATATTAGGTTCACTATTTTTTTTTTAATAATTTGTTTTGATTGACTCGATGAAAAACAACATTTAAAGGGACCATTTCATGAATTTTCAATTAAAAGCTGATTTATAAATTCATTATGTTGTTTAGTTATTATTATCGTCTTAAGATAACAAGTTGATATTAAGATTTTTAAATGTAGTTTATTTATTATTTGAACAGTCGAAAGTATTTTTCAATAAGAGTGGGCTGTTGTTTTTAAGTCTGCTGTTGAGCAATGCAGTGTTGGTAAAGGAACTGGTACTATTTAATTTAATTTTTATTGCTGCAAATAATATTTGTTATTTTATTATTGTATGTATTATAGTTAAGCAAGAGTAGCAATACACGATATCGTAGTCATTATAGTACATCTTAGAATGAAAAGCTTCATTATTTATAATTAAACAGTCACATTTTATGAAAATTTTGTTAAAATAGCTTATATTTTCACTATTTTTATTTTATAACTATTGAAAAGATATTTTTACGTACAATTAAATAAAGTAATAACAGCCTGCCTTCGGTTAATTATAAATTTTTGATTAACACATTATTTTTCACAAAATTCTTGATTTTAAGAATTCACAAGATTAAACACACTCTTAGACACTTTCAACATGACAAACAACAATAAATAATAATCTGCCTACATTATTTGTCACATATACATGATTCGAAACTTATTTAGTGATTTTATATTGAAATGACTTTTTTTTTTATGCAGTCTTTGACTATTGATCTGTCATTAAAAACATTTTTTAAAACATTTCAAAATTTAGATTATTTTATTTTTTTTTTAAATATTTTACTTAGTATCAAGGAAATTAAAGGTGATTACGTCTTAAAATGAGCTATAAACATACCCAGTTTCATTGAAATTTGTGGCAGTGAATTAAATGTCTTAGGCGAACTGACATGGAATGTCTCTGCTTGATTTTATTTGAAATACGCCTCAAAGTATTATTAAATAGGAAATACTACTAAAAACACCCAAAATCCCACTATTTTTATTTCAGAATCAGGTAAAGAACACCTTTAAGTATATCCCCCACAAAAAATAAATTTAATAAAAATGCCGCCTTTTGTTGATAATGCTATTTTAGTTAATGCATTATTTTTCATTAAAAAAATCACGACTTCAAAGATTAAACATTTTTTTAGACACACTTAAAATGTTATAAGCGTAACAGTATTTATATTTCATAAACTGCGTACCCTATATATTATGCATAAATTATTTGAAGATGATTTGTAGAATAGATTTTGAAATATGATCATATTTATGTCATGCTACATTTGAAAATGGAGCAGTCAAGAATGCCAACTGACGATAGTTTTTCAAAATTTTGACAATTTTTTTCTCAGAAACTATTTGACCAAGGAGTAAAAAAAAATACTGGGAATCATATCTTAATAAAAGGAACAAACACATGCCATTTCATCAAAATCAGTGATGGTGGGTTACATGCCTGCCTGAACTGACATGGAATGACCCTGCATTCAAATCCGAACTGCTTATTTTCTTACTCATTTTTAAATTCCTTTTTGCTCTCAAACGCATCCAATTGCTAGATTCTCTTATTCAGAAACTATATAATGTACATTAAAATAGCAAAATAGCGTGCTAGGCAATAACTTTTCCTAGCACGCTGTTCCTTTTTTCCCTCGCTTGCACTGAAGAAGAATCTTGCTGTAGATTCGAAACAGCTGTTTGCTGCTTTTTCACGCATTATTTGTGCATTTTAAACGTTGGTTTACTGCATTACTGAAAGAAAAATAAAAACACAGATAGTTTATAAATCTTTTCAAAAATCACGTCAGCATATTTCTTTTTCTTTTTTTTTATGAAAAATGAATCTGAAAATATGCCAGAAAATTTCAAGTTGTTGAGCATGGAAAAATATTTTTTAATATCGCCTTAACATGATTCTGATAAAACCAGCTATTTTATAAAAATGAAATAATAACTCGTCAAAAGCAGACAGATAAAACTGTTAAAGTGGATTTATATCTAATAATGATTTAGTTTTTGCTGGTGAAATTAGTATACTTAAATTCGAAATCTACCTCTGCCTGTAGGTTGAGCCGGCCGGGATTTTTAAAACATGATGTATTTTCTCTTGGCGGAAAGAGAATAACATTGCTATTTATAGTACGTAGGTTTTAAGAATCAGATAATGTTTTGGTTCCACGTACATTTAAATTTTACATAATTTCAAAACGATATACATTATTGGCTATAAAAAATAAACTACTCTATGCCAAATTTTAAAATCAAATTATTAAGATGATAAAATAAATAAAATTAGACACCTGATTATGTGCAATTGCCGATAATTGAACCGATAATTAGAAATTGTCTTTGAAATAATTTTAACCATATTGCTATTTAAAAGAGAAGGTTTGTATTACATTTATCCATAAATACCCCAAAAATGTAATGCATGTTAATTTAAATTTTATTCCATTAAAATGGTTTCCATTTTTCGTAGTCAGATTAACAAATAATCTTAATTGCTAAAAGATTGAGGCAAGAACCTTAACACAAATTATTTAGTTAGTCTTAAGAAAGTTTCTTCAAAGATTAAAAAAATAAGAAAATAAATATACTTGTACTGACATAAATATCCATGAAAGAATCCTATAAACGGATCCGATTTGTTGTTGTTGTTGTTTGTCTATTCTACTGGAGTTAAAAAATTCGTCTTCTTTTTTTTTTCAACACAATGCTATTTAAAAAAAAAAAAAAAAAAAAAAAAAAAAAAAAAAAAAAAAATGGCATGTAAAATCAGAAAATAAATAAATATTTAATGATATAAATATTCTTGAATGAATTCTTAAAAATATTATGTTGTTTTGTTGTATATTTTAATGGCACTGGAGTTTAATAATTCGACTTTTTTTAAACACTATGTTATGAATAAAGAAAAGAAAAATGGCGTATACAATTATGCTAAATTCGGAATTAAAAAATTGCACGCATTTTTCTACAAATAATATATATTGCTCAATATAATAGGACCTTTTAGAGTTTAAATTTCCACTTTATCAGCTTTACTTTTATAAAATATTTTGCCCATATCGCTTCCTTACAAACAAATAAAAATTTCAATACATCTGAGAATCTGCTTTACAATTATATTTATGGTCCGTTAGCAAGTATAAAGTTCTTTAATTATTACGTTTCAAGATTTTTTTGGCATCATTAATAAACATTTCGTATGTAAAATACAATTTTAGAAAATATGAGTGGGTAGGCGTTGTTACATTACATTTTAACTGGAAACTTTACTTTAAAAAAAAATAAAATAAAAATAAATAAATAACGCATGTAGAAAAGAAAGTAACAACCTTTCATGCAATATGAAAATAAGCTAGAATTCGTCTTTTTTATGTTATAAGTTTGCGTATACCATAGAATAAATAAAAATTTTGAATAATCAGATCAGAAAAATAACGTGCGCCGTATTTGTATATGTAATTACATAACTAAAAGTATAAAAATCCTTTTTCGTGTAATGCTTCTTACTCCCACATAACTCTCAAATTCCTTTTAATACTTTCTAACTCTTAAAGTCGGGGCAAAAGTTATGATGCAAAAATGCGGACAGCGTGGAGTAATAAATAAATGAGAGCGCCTTTTGAGGAAAACTACTTATCCATCAATGTCACAATTTTCTTATGTTGCAGAGGATTTATAGTTTATCTATTTTTAATGCACTTCTCCCTATTATACTGATGATATAATTCTTTAAATAACAAGAAAAATCCTGAAAAAACACTTATTATTTTTTAATAAAGATATGTTAGTAATTTAACAAAATTTTCTTTAAAAAATGTTCTAATTTTTTTATGAATATTTTCGCTAATTCAACAAAACAGATCATATCTGTAAAGACGTTTAATCTATAAATATTGATATAATTGTTTTCTAACAATATTCGATCAATAAAATTAATTATTTGTTAGATTACATCTATAAAATGTTTGGTTTCTTTGAAAATGAAGTATTTCTTCTTTTTGTTTGCAAATATTGGTTTTATAAAATCATACTATATCAGATTAAATGTCGAAGTTTATTAATTCTGCGTTCAGTTACGTAGATAAAAGGCATAATATCAGTGAACAGAGCGATGCCATGATATTCTGTATATGAGAATCGTTAAATGGAAATTTTAGATTTTATAAATCACCTTTTCTCTGAAAAAAGAAGTTAAAAATACACTTTTTGAACATTCCGACCACGTTTCTTTATTAATAGATTAGCTTATCACAATTTTTCACAAGCATTGCCATTGTTTATTCATTTTTATCTTAATTTGCATATCGGGCTTCTAATGCACTCGATACTGACTGGAAAATCCCGTAACCTTAGAAGTTCTTCCCCGCATTCTGTTACACAGGCGGAGGTTCCCAAAATGTTCATTTTTCTTCTCTTTTCGTTTCGTCCATTCCTCACCTCATTTTTGTTTTCTTAGTAATTTTTCCCATCTGTCACTAACGGGGGAAAAAGTTATTAAATGCCAGTAATGCATAAATATGATATCATTTGAGTTGTATGTTGCAGTGTTGCATGTCATACGCGATATACATAATCCGCTTTTATTTCTTGTATGAATACACTAGTTTAGTTTTTGTATTGAAGAATATAAGGCTCTTTTGCTGAAAAACTCGTTTTTAGAAAACAACTTTCAAATTTTTTTCAAGCTTCTGCCTACGAAACAGGATTTAGTGGCGTCTTTTTTAGATTGAAGGGATTCTGCAATGAAAAAAGCATATTCATTAAAATGCACGATATGAGTTTTTTTTTTTTTTTTTCAAAAATAAATAAACAGAGCCGATGGATTGCATCAAACCAGCGTATATCGATAAAAATAAACGGTCAAGTGCGAGTATTACTCGCGCACAGAGGGTTTCGTACAATAATATATGAATTAGTAGGTGTATTATTAAAAAAATACCGTTGCTGAAAGAATACTAAGACTTTGTAAAACCTATGCAACGTAGGGTTGGGTATAGCTGTATGGTATACAGGGTGCAAAGGAAAGTTCCTTTAACCTGAAAATACTTGCGAAAGGAGAGATCTACAGCTATACAAGCGAAGTAACGGTACAGCAAAGCGACTACGCCCGAAATAATGCAAACTACAGCAGCACCCCTAGTGGCGAAATTTGGAAGAAAGCCATTGCAAATCGAAAACGAAAAGAGGTAGAGCAAATTTTCCAATTAGAAAGTTTTAGAGCATAATTAATTAGTACGAATTGACATTTGGTTCACACGGATAAGATAAATCGTCGCCTGCATACCCAAAAATGTCCGATATCGATGAGTGACTATTCTACTTTGCCTATTCACATTCCAGAAATGTAGCAGTGCACAATCGCAGATTGTGACGTTGTACTGTGCTGTAATGCCTGTAAAAATTTAATTTCCAATGCATTTAAAATTTAAAAATAACCCTTTGAGGGCCAGAAGAATTCTGTTCGTAAAATGATGAAATAATTGTCTGACACCAGAATATTCAAATGAATTTCTCAGAAAACAAAAACCCGCTAATTTGCACTTTCATTACAAAAGCAAAATTTTATCAAAATATTCTTGGTGACATTTTTCAGTTTTGGAATAAAAATTAGGTGGCTAGACTGTCTATCCACTGCCCTTGAAAGGATTAAATCTATGTCGTCGTATTGAAGAGGCTTGCAATAGGCGTTCCATGCTGAGAAACGTGCATGCAGAATTACTCTCACGAATACAAACGTGTATCGTGAGCAATGACGAACATTTCGAACGCACTGAATATTAACTTTTTATCACTGTGAAACATTTTGTCTTTTTTTTGTGTGTGTGATGTTATCAAAATGTATTGAGATAAGTACGTATTTATAGCATAAATTGTGCGCTTTTCTTCATAATTCTGACTATTCCATTCAAACGTTTACACAAAATGGAGTGCATCGATTTCGGACATTTCTGGGTAAACAGGCGAAGATTAATCTTATTCATGTAAACCAATTGTCGTATTCTACTAATTATTTGATGCTCTAAAACTTTCTAACTGGAAATTTTGCTCTATCTCTTTTCGTTTTTGATTTGCAGTGGCTATCTTCCAAATTTCGCCACTAGGGGGCGATGCTGTCGTTTTCATTAAATCGGGCGTAGTCGCTTTACTACACCGTTACCTCACTTGCATAGCTGTATCTCTCTCCGTTCACAAGTATTTTCAGGTTAAAGGGATATTCCTTTGCACCCTGTATACTAGAAAAATATAAATGGATATACAGTGAAAGTTCAAAGACATATGGAACCCATATAATAGCAAATATAGCTATTCTGTATATTTGTTTTCCATATAGGCTTTTAGTTAACCTTTAAAGACATAGTAGGTGCATTGAGAGAGCCACTAAATGGAAACTAGTCGTGAATCCCATAGTATTTATGTGATTAATTCTCATTAAAATAGCCTGTTTTTAACAATTTGACGTTTATTGCTTTTTTACTGCTACTGGGCATTACATTACACAAATATATCGTTATAATGTGTTATCTACGCTTTAAAAGCCGATGGAGCATTGAGTACGCCGTCCCTGTTATTATGTATGTCCAAACCGTCCGTGTATTTAAGGGTTAATATCTCGGCTAATTACCGACGATTTTTTTCTGAAATTCATGATCAACAATGCTTTTATACATCTGCTACGATAGATACCTCCAGCTCTGCTCAACACATTTACTAAATCCCGTAAATTGAAATTTAAGTGTAACGGAAAAATGCGATTATCTCAAAAACTATGTAACCTAGGGTAATCGATCTAATTTTCCTGCCAGAGGTAAATTAATACCTACTACCTCTAATATTTTCATAATTGTAGTTTCAATAGATTCGGAATTAGATGGGGGGGAGCATATTTTTGTACTACATTTTCCTCCATAACTTTGAAAATATAATACCTAAAATTAAATGAAATATATTTTTGATTCAAGTGTTACGAAAGCTTTCACACGATACTGCACACGATGAAAAAAGAAAAGATTTTTTTCAAGTAACTTAATTAGCCCCTCTACATTTTCCCTAAGTATATTTATGAATATTATTAATCTGTAAATATGTGGGTCAATAATATTTATTACTTCCCCCAATTTGAATTTTCCACGTTGCATAGTTTACGAGTAAGAGGGTTGTGACAGACAGCAGACACAGGAATGATCTCATAATGGTTCCGTTTTTACCTTTTAAGTACCGAACCCTAAAAAAGTAGTCCAAATGTTCCAAGTTACAATTTTGGCTGCACTAATGTCTATTTAAATTTGCTAAAATAATTTTCATGGAATTAATGAAGAAAGGAATAGTTAGAATTGAGCTAAAAACATAAATAGATTGAATAAATTACTTTCGAAAAGTTTGTACACAAAACCTTCTCTAAAGAAAGAAAAAATAAACGTTTTAAAATAAAATAAAACACAATTTTTATTAATACCTTCCGATGCCTGGCTTTCAT
The DNA here is from genome assembly GCA_963932465.1 of Maratus speciosus. Classification (NCBI taxonomy): domain Eukaryota; kingdom Metazoa; phylum Arthropoda; class Arachnida; order Araneae; family Salticidae; genus Maratus; species Maratus speciosus. Next base: position 407,823,314 of record OZ010788.1, on the reverse strand, counting down.
TTTTTATGTTAAACCACAATGTTTGGCAGCATGTTTAGTTTATCGAAAATAGTCGACGGGAATGTAAAAAAATAAAGTAGACAAAATATTTTGATGCCTTTTTGATGAAGGCAAATAGATTAAAATTAGTTAAAACAATTTTAAATGCAAATATTACTGTTCCTTTTTAACACTTTTCAATCTAGATGAATAGTGTTAAATGTGTTCGGATTGTGTGGACGCATGTCTGTCTGAGTGTCCCAGCTTTTGTCAAAACTCTTGTAAACACACTAAAATTCTCAAGTAATTTTATAAATGGTATTACATTTTACTATAGAACATTCGCTTCTGAACATTGTGTGATTTAACATAAAAAATGAAAGCCTGGCGTCAGAAGATTTTAATAAAAATTTTGTTTTATTTTATTTAAATACGTTTATTTTTTTTTCTTAGAGATGGTTTTGTGTACAAACTTTTCGAAAGTAATTTATTCAATCTATTTATGTTTTGTAGCTTGATTCTATTTCATTCTTCATTAATTCAATGAGAATTATTTTAGCAAGATTTAAATAAACTTTAGTGCAGTCAAAATTGTAACTTGGAACATTTGAATTACTTTTTTGGATCGAAATTCGCTGGGTTGATGCAATCCATCGGCTCGGTTTATTTATTTTTGAAAAAAATCTCATATCCTGCATTTTAAGGGGTCAGGTAACCTTTGAACCAATAAAATACATGGAAAAGTGACCTCTGTAAGAATTGCAGTCATTCTTTAACTAATTAACTTTTAAATATAAAATTGAAAACACATGTTAGGAACGATTTATTTTATCAATCAAAGTTGTTATAAAAGGTATACGCATATATAGTTCTTTTTTTAATTTATTTTTAAAGATAATACAATTTTTACGTAAGAATTATTCTTGCATGCATTGCGCGCATGATTTTCCCCATTTCAATGGCTGAAACAAGCCAAGATTTTCTTAATGAGTACAGATATAAAGTGTTTTCAAAATGGTCTGCAATGAAAAGAATTGTAGAGAAAAAAAAATAGAGTAATTCGAAATATCGAGATTTTTTTAATACAAAAGTAGCCGTGAATTCTAAACTTCTTACTTGAGAATCATAATAATAGGTCATTTTGTGCTTATGTATGTTTAATACATCCAGCAAAAATTTCGTGAAATTCTAGGCAACCGTTTTTCAGAAATCGTGCGCGCAATGATCAAAATCGTTGTTTTGAGAAAATTGGCTTTAAAGACTGAAAAACCCGTTGATAATATAGCAAAAGCTCAAAGTGTTTTAAACATAAATTCTCTTCTAATGCGAATTTTTGTATAGGGTTTGCTTTTAAATGTTCCCAAAGAATCATATTTAATTATAAGTTATTTTTTTTTTAAATCGATTTTTGGACGCTTCAAAGGTTACCAGACCCCTTAATGAATATGCTTTTTTCATTCCAGAATTCCTTAAATCTAAAAAAGAATCCCAAGGTCCGATATGCAAATTAAGATAAAAATGGATAAACAATGGCAATGCAGTGTGGAAAATTGTTAATCTATTAAAAAAGAAACATGGTTCGAATGTTAAAAAAGTTGTATTTTTAACTTCTTTTTCAGAGAAAAAGTGATTTATAAAATCTTAAATTTCCATTTAACAATTCTCATATACAGAATATCATGGCATCGCTCATATCATTGATATGATCCCCTTTATTCCATTCATAGATCGTTTACAGGGACATACAGAATAACTTCATTACATTATGATATATGTAGAAAAAAAATCATTTGCTATGCATTTTAATTATGTTGTAATAATTCGAACATAGCGATAATGCTACGTATCATTTATGTGGGCTGCAACGTACTACCTCTAGAAAACAGAAATGTAGTATTTAATGTTCATTTTCTATACGCACGTGAAAATTCTGTTACATGTTGAGATATGGGGAAATTACGTTTGCGATGTGTTTTAATGATTTTACAATAATATGTATTTCAAACTGTAAGGAAATTGATAAGAATAACTGGGGTGTACTGTAACAGGTTTTCTATAAATATAGCCCATAGCATAAATTGGTCATTTACAGTGTACTCAGAATATTAGGTTACACAGGACGCACTGTGACAATTATAGCTGGAAGTGCGTTTTAACTCATGACATTTTCATAGTGTTAGGATGTGTTTCATTATGTACCCGGGAAACACATACTTTCAGCACACGATTGGACCGCAGCCGGCAGTGTCGGTTAAGTGTTCGTATCGGCACGGTGGTTTCGGTGAAGTGTCGGCAGCATGTCGGCAATTGAAACTTAATAATCTGCTTTTTCGACTGCCGGTTACCGTAATCGATTTTTATGGCTATATATCGGCAAGCGATTTACACCGGCAAGTGACACAGATCGATATGTGATTTCTAATTGTGGCTCGATTAGATTTGCCAACATCGATACAAATTTGGAATATTTAGTCTTAGTCGACTTTTTTTTTTCTCTCTTTATTCATTTTGCTTGAGTTTGAGTTTTGACAAGAGATGTATAAATCATGTACTTAATGTACTTCATTCCGAACGACCCAATATTTTGCTGCCGTGTAGTTCAGTGTTTTGATATTTTTTCTTAAAAAGTCTTATTTTTATTTTTCGAAATGTATAGCAATACCTCTAACAATTGCTTGTAACTCTAAGAAGAATAAGAAATATCTCTAAACCTTACTTTTATAGATAATCTCATGTTATTGTTTTCTACTCCAGCAACGGTATTCTATTTGTTCAAATTTTGTTTCTTCCAATTAAAATAATAAACGTTCCAAATTCACTTATGATTAGATTTAGTTATTTAAAGGATATGTTAAAAAATATTCGTAATATATATTTATTTATTTTATGAGACTTGCATTGATTTTACAATCATAAATAATGATGATTTTTCTTTCAAATGAAACTTTTTTAAAGTTAAATGTTTATCTGATATAATTAATATTTATTAAAATGGTTGTTTTAAGACTGTTTCACGTATATAATATATGAACTGTATATGTGAAAAGAATATCGTGCACAAAATTGCACTATTATTAACATGTTTTATACGCTTGAAATTTCTTTTTCTTCATATGCTTTATAATATTGATTGAGTAGTCTTATAAAACTTAATTTAAAGTATTTAGCGCTGAGTTAAAAAATATAAAAATATGTATTTTGATCTAAATTAAATGAGTATCCATTCTAACATCTACAAATGATGTTTACTGCCGTCTTTGCAAAAAATATTTATTTGTAAGAGAATTTCTACTATAATCTGCTCTCTTTTATAAAGTTTTCTCTTTAATAAAAGCAGGATATTTAAAATATAATTATAATTGATGCTTTAAATATAGTCTCCTGCTAAAAACGTATTCCGATTCATGTTATCACATTCAATTTATTCATATCTGGTTCTTGTAAATTAGAAAAAAGTAATGTTTATAATTTTAATATCTGATGTTTAGTTACAAAAACAACTTAAAACAACTTAAAACAATTTTAAAGAACTTAGAAATTACTCGAAAAATATTAATGTTTATGTTAGGAACTTTGCTTTAATTTTTATGTTCGCATTGAATGGTGATTTGAATTTCCATTTAAACATGTTAATGCACTTACAGACTAAACTAAACTCTGTGATACTATAGTTCCTGATGATCACTGCCTAAAGTGACTAACTCTGATATCGCGACCTCAGGGTACTATAAATTATCCAGCCAAGTGGTCAACCTCACGCGTGACCACTAGTGTGTACTACCAAAGCAAACGTGGATTACCGACCACGAAAGGATGGTAGGTTGAATAAATATAAAATAAATTATGTTTAATTGAAATTTAGTTTAAGAAATGTTTCATGTGTATAACACATGAATAATTTATGTTAAAGAAAATAAATTCAAATTTTCAAAAAAAAAAAAAAAAAAAAAAAAAAAAAAAAAAAAATGGTATAGGTTTAGTTACTAAAACAATATTTTAAAGACCTTTACTCGTAAATTTTTATTATTTATGTTATGAACTTTACCTTAATTCGTATGTTCGCATTGAACGGGTTCTTTCCATTTAAACATGTTATAGCATTTAATGTTCACATAAAATAAAACTAAAATAAACGTAACTCTGTGATGCTACAATTCCTAACTACCCCTTCCTAAAGCGACCAACTGTGTTGTCTTGACCATTGGGTACTACATCTGGCGATTAGTCAACCTCAAGCGTGACCACAAGTGTTTAGTTTCAAAACAAGTTTGGTGCTCATTTTAATGCTCATTTTTAATGGTGCTCAATGACTCTGAAAGTATCAAAGGTTAAGTGAATCTAAAATAAATGATTTCTATTTTAAATTTCGTTTAAGAAATATTTCACGTGCATAGCATATGAAAAATTTATGTTAAAGAAAAAATTTCAGATTTACAAAAAAAAAAAAAAAAAAAAAAAAAAAAGGGCAGCTTTAGTTATAAAACTGATATCTTACACCTTCAAACTTACACCTAATAATTATTTATTTCTGTTATGAAATATATCTTAATTTTATGATCACGATCAATTATTATTATTATGAAAATAGCAAATAAAGCCTTTGTGCAACAATATTAAAAAGCAGAAAAACCAACGTTTAAAATGCACAAATAATATATGAAAAGCAGCAAACAGCTGTTTCGAATCTACTAGCGAGATTCTTCTTCAGTGCAAAAGGAACAGCGTGCTAGAAAATGCAAGGCTGAGCAAAATCATAGACAGAGACGCGCTGGCTTTTATACCCTATGCGGGTGGCGAAGGCGCCGAAACAACCAATGAGAGAGAAGCAGTGAAAACGACTGGGTGGACAAGTAGCGACATCTACCGGAGAAGTAGAGAAAAGAAACTAAAAAAGGGGAATTAAATTAACGCTTTCCAAATACTTGGAAAATCTGGAGTACTAGATAAGTCATTGACTAAAGAGTGAGAATTTTTAATGATATGGTAAGCTTCCCAAAAATCAAGATCAAGGTTAGAAGAACATTTTTGGTTAATGATGGCTGAGGAAAAAGGTTCGATTTTTCCTCAGCCATCATTATCCAAAAATGTTCTTCTAACCTTGATCTTGATTTTTGGGAAGCTTACCATATCATTAAAAATTCTCACTCTTTAGTCAATGACTTATCTAGTACTCCAGATTTTCCAAGTATTTGGAAAGCGTTAATTTAAATCCCCTTTTTTAGTTTCTTTTCTCTACTTCTCCGGTAGATGTCGCTACTTGTCCACCCAGTCGTTTTCACTGCTTCTCTCTCATTGGTTGTTTCGGCGCCTTCGCCACCCGCATAGGGTATAAAAGCCAGCGCGTCTCTGTCTATGATTTTGCTCAGCCTTGCTTTTTCTAGCACGCTGTTCCTTTTGCACTGAAGAAGAATCTCGCTAGTAGATTCGAAACAGCTGTTTGCTGCTTTTCATATATTATTTGTGCATTTTAAACGTTGGTTTTTCTGCTTTTTAATTATTATTATGGTCATTTGATCATTTCATTGTGTTTTATATTTATCTAAATAGTTTTAATAAAAAAATATCCTTATTTAAATAATTGCTTTTTTAATTTAATGATTTGGCATTAATTTTCTGCAAACTCGTTGAAGTGTTTCAGTGAGAGCGGATTTGCAGAACAGAGTGTTATTGTAGAAGTTCTGTTTATATCAATTTCAACAATACCCTTCTTGATGGCAGTTTTTTTTTCACATATGACGATTGTGCATTACATTTTCTGACATATCTCTAAAGCAAAACAATCCAGAGTATGATGGTCATATGAATAACGTAGAATTTTCTGAGCACATTAATAACATAGTCAAATAGAATGAAAATTCACAAATATTCATGAAATTTAGAGCAGACTATTCGAGCGGTATATCGGGAAATAACCAAAGCAAGAGCTGCCATGCAAATAAGAGCTTTGAAAATTGGAGCATTTGCTCAAAAGTTAGGGTTGGACAAATATAAAGGATACATACGTAAAAAAGGATGTTATCGTTTTCTTTGTATAAAACAACCTGGGAGAACATCCAACCAAGTGTAGCTAAAACGCTATACAATTGTAATAGGTTTGTACAGTAAAAAGTCTCATTCATATTCGTTTGACATTTTTTAAGAAAGTTGAAGAATGAGTGAAAAGAACATGAAAAATGAAATCCCATAGAAATCTCACAGAAATAGAATCTCACAGAAAAATGAAATCCCATATTTTGTATCTTTTTTGTAAGCAATTGCTAATTTCATAATACATACTAAACGATCAGAAAAGAAGATCTTTTATTACAAGTCACTTACTATAAAGTGCACAATATAAAGCAGTATACGCTTAAGAAAAGAATTTGTTTGTCTGCATTGAAATGAAAAGGTAATTTTACGCTTTTGCCAAACAAACAAACAAAAAGAATTAATCATAATAGTTTTAAATTTCTCACTGCGGCTGAAACTGAAACCGTACTGAGATTTCAATTCCAACAGAAACCGAAAATATACAAAACTATTTCTAAACTTTTCCCTCCTTTATCCCACAAAAGGATTATTCAAAAATATTAAGATATAAAAGAGAAATTTGTAGTGAAAGTTTCTCATTTTGCGTTAGCTTGAGAATGTCGTATTATGACGAGTATGGCATATTAAGTTTTAAAAATCTCACAGAAAAATGATATCAAATAATTGGTATTTTTTTGTAAGCAATTGCTAATTTCGTAATTGAAGAAATTATGTATTATGCACAGCTCTAAACAGCTAGAGAGAGCTAGTGATAATAACGAGGCTGTTTTGTCATTCATCAATAAATGTGAAATATTTAAAAAAAAATTCACAATCATTCTTTAAAATGATCGAATTGTTTAGAAGAAAACTGTAGAAATGAAGAATTGAAGAAAAGAAAGTAAAGAAAGAAAGCCATTCAATGTATGAAAAGAAGAAACATTTGTTATTAAATCAGTTATTTACTATTAAAAGTGTAGACTAATTTCATTTCTATACTACTTAAATGCTGATAGTGTCTGTAAAATAAAACCAATCCTGATTTATAGTTAAAGTAATCAACGGATTGTTCAATACAGTGTAAGGCATCTTACGATTTCGAAATTACAAGATGGTTTAGATGAAATCCAAAAGTTGTGGTAACAATTATGTTTGATGATTAGTTTTGTCGAACAAATATGAAGAATTGAGGCATAAAAAACTTATTTAGACATCATTAAAAAAATTCCAATTAAAAAGTATTAAAGCTAATATATAGAAATCTTTATATTAACAGTTTATATTATAATAGTGAAAAAAATATAATATTTAAAAAATTGAAGAATCGATATTATTGCTTTGCATGAATTTTTAAAGATAAAAATTTCAAATAGTATTACATTTTCTTATTAATTTAAAGTGGCACTTTCGTAATAATACATTAGTCCAATATTTAAAAATTTAAACATAATTTATCAGCCGGTTAAGAGGAGTAGGTGAATTATTACTTCATGGCATTATTTAATATATTATTATGGATAGAAGATGTATTATCAAGTCAAATAGCACTTTGAAAATTTGTTTCTTTTTTTTTTTTTAAACAGTATTTCATATAGTAAAAAACCTACATAAATTAATCATTCTTGAGTCGCTGTTTTTATGAAATTCGTTCTGAACTAGCTTATAAGACATTTTAGATTATAAAATTTACAGATCATTTTTCTTCCTTCTTTTATACAATTTTTTCTCTTAAAAACGCCATTTATAACATAACCTTTATACTTGCATTATAAAATTCTAAAAAGAAAAGTATTTTAAAAATGAGTAAGCGTGTAAATAATATTCAGTTATTTTTTGTTTATGTAGCGATAATAAAACATGCAAATGTTAATAAAAATAAAATTTTAAAAAAGTGTTTGATAAAATTAAATTATATGAAGTGTATTCCAAAGAAAATGTGATTACAGAATGTGAAAAATATGATTAAAAATGAATAATGATGATAAGAAATAAATAGAAATGTGATTAAAGAACATTTTATCTAGAGAATATTTTAACTACATAACATATGAATTACGTGATAATGTGTGACATAAATACGCATTTAATGTCATTTGTATCGATGCACTGATTTGACCAATGCATTGAGTTTAAGAGTTGATATATTTCGTGTAGAAAAATGTGGGTTGCATACTAATTTTTCAGATTGTTCTATGCGTGATTGTCACAGGTGGACCATTGATCTCCCAGTTGATTATTATAATTTTATTTTGAGGACTCATGATATGGAAATTTGAGGGGTGATTTTACTGCTGTACGGGGAATGTTCGAGGACTTCCAATCGAAATATTTTCATCACGTGGAGGAACGACTTTAAACATATGGCTCAACATTGTTCAGAAACAAGGCAATTACATTCGCGATATTCCATCTTCATTTTTTATGCTTCTCAGCTTTTGCGCGATTAAGTTAGATAACCACAGTTTTAGCTGATCTTTAAGAATTTACCATACAGGTAAAATTACTATGCACGACTGAGGAAACAGCTGTGGAGCCGTTTGCTAGCACAAATTTATGCACAAATTTATGCAAAGAAATTCTCGAGAAACTTTTCACGAATGTAATAGAATTTGTACAAATTTTGAGTAGGGTAAAATGCCCATTTTTAATCCCCTGTCCTAATTTCGTCCTCCTTAACTTCTCCACTTCTGCGAAAGTGGCGGCACTTATGACGCAAGGCACAGGGGACGGGAGGTAAAAGGGGTCCGTGTTGAAAGTTCCGTTCGCCAAGACGCATACATGAATTAAAGACTACGAATTTCCTATTTTTAGAAGATCTGGATTCTTATTACGTCGTTTGTAGAACGTTATTTACTGTACTGTAAGTATTTATGTCTTATTCATTGCATGTATTTTACGTTGGTAAGATTCTGACAGTAGTATACAGTGAGTTTTAAGACGCTCAGTTCATCTTACGGGAACTGAAGCTCCTTCATATTGGGAAGTAGCATGGTCCCAAATTCGTCCCCCTTGAAGTTCTTATTTTCGTCCCGGGGACGAAATTAGGAATACTTTTTCATGATATTTTTCTCAAATTTTTCCTCGTGTTTGGATGGCTAATGTTTCGTTATATTATTCTTTCACTGACAATTAGTACATTTCCTTGTGCCTTACTTTAATGTAAATTAAATTACTTACTCATTTAGAAATAAATTTTGATTTAGTTATAAGTTAAGCCTCGGCGTATTGGATTTTTTTTTTGGGGTGGGGGGGGGGACGAAATTGGGAACATTTTTTCTTTTGCATTTTTTAGATACTTTTGAAAAAACAATTTTTCGCATTGTTAATATTTTTTGTACGATATTTGCCTATGTTTCTATCTGCGTGAGTAGTTAGTTTATGTAAAATCCAAATTTGGTAGATTTTCACTGAAAATTATAACTTCCAAGGTCCTAAAAGTGACTGGGGGACGGTAATAGGGCACCTTACCCTATCAACTTTTGCATTCCTAAAACTTTTTCTTTCTCACGTCTGGAAGAATACATCTATATAACCTTTGTTGAGGTAGCGTTAAGTTCTGATGTCTGTAGAAAAAATAAAAATATATCCTTTTAAAAAATACTTCTGAAATTAAATGTATTGTACAACTCACTGTTATTCTTATTTAAAGTACCAAACTTCTTATTACGCTTTATGTCGTTCCTTTATTTGCTCTTCCTAAAATTTACCAGGAGAACACCTAATGTTATAAAAAATGGTGGAGAATCCTCCTTTTTCGTTTAACTTCTAATAATATTCACACTATAATATATAGTCAATAAAATTTAAAAGTTCTATCATTCGAAATTAAAAATAAAAGTTTCAGGTGAACAATATTTTCTAACTTTGTTATAATACACGCTCCAACTAAAAGTTCGAGTAACAGGTTTCGTAAATAATCCTATAACTTAATATTTAATAATATTTTACATGTTCTTTGAGATATATACCAGAAAAGTATTTCTTGACAGTACTTTTTATGTTTTACAGAAAACATTTAGTACTAAATAAATAATTAAAAATGCGATTTATAATAAAAAGATGGTATATTATTCAAATAAAGATAACCCTCGTTAATCCGTCCTATTTCAAGACATATCTCTAGTTAATGGAGACATATCTCCAGCTATTTCATTTTCCCCGACATTTTCTATTTGACAATTATATTAAGGGCATCGCTTAATAGCACATTTTTCATAACGAACCGAGCAGAATCTAATGATACCTATTTTTGTACATTACTTTTTAAAAGCAATTTTGGTGCCACATCTTTTATTGAAGGATGAAGAAATTGTAAGTGACACTGGTGAAAAGAAAGATGAAATTCCACAACCCTCAACCAGTGTTACCAGATTGGGGACTTTTTTGTTCCCAGATTGTTGATTGTCACCGCTTTTTTTAAATAGAAATATTCGCCTATTTAAAAATAGATTAAAAATTCCGAAAAATAGGCGAATTATACTATTTTGAAAAAGTGGTGACAGTCAAATAACCTGAATTAAAAAGTTCTCTAATCTGGCAACACTGCCCTCAACGTGAGCCCTTTGAGCAACGATGCTGTTTCATCGCTTATTTATCAATAAAAAAATGTAGTTAATTTTACCAAATCTTCAATTGTTTCACAAAATTGGAAAAGAATGTGGAATAAAAACATTTCGTCCCTTATTCTCCAGAAGTCAAGTGATAATTTTAATAAATATCAATTATGTAAATACAGCAGTTTATATGTAAATCTGGTTTGCAATGAGTAGTTAGTTTTTTGTAATAACAAAAAAGTCATTAATTTGTAATTTTACAAATAATACTAAATTAAAATTACGCTGTTTCTCTTAGCATAAAGTTATAAACTAATTAATTTATTTAAAAATTGCACTGAATTCTATTAAGACAATACCGGGGATTATTTTTGTATCCCACAAATGTTTACATCGTGTAATTCGGACATCAGTTACTGCGGACAAATATTGCCATTACTTGGAAAACGGAGTTAATGGGATTTCCCTGTATATATGATAAGTTCACTGTAAATTTACTTATTTTTAAATCTGCATAGAGTATTTAATATTCAGTCAATAATTATATTTCCATTTAAAACTCATTTTATTAAAAAATAGTGTGATATTAAAAAAAAATATATATATATTTAACTATATTTTATGAAACTGTCCCAATAATGGTTTTAGGTATGTTTGTGGGTTTGCGTTCACTTATATCACGTACGTTTCGTGTAATAACTTTCAGAAATACGATAATAAGTTCGATTAACCGAAAATGGTATCATTGTTCCATTTAACTGATGTTTGCCAAAAGAATCTGAACACAAAAATACGCCACAAGTACGGCAAGAAAATGGAATTTATTTTAAGATCATGATATAGGTAATTTAAGATACAGTTTTGAAACGAATTACATTTAAAAGTACATTTGTTTTCCTATTCAAAAGTGTAAATATTGAAATTGTGCTATGTTGAGAAATGAATAAATTTGCAAAAAGTGAAAAGTTATTGGTCAGACCGTTAAAAAGTATCTAAAAATAATAGCTGCAGTCGAGCCCGTTTTAATGCATTTCTCGATATAGCGAACTTTTTTATGGTCCCGAAGAAAATGGAATAAAAATACTTCGCTTTAACGAATTTATAATCCCGATTTAGCGAATAACTTTCGATGTAAAAAAATGAAAAATTGAAGAAATTGTCTAATATTTAAAAAAAAAAAATCACTGTCCCTTATTGTCAAGTTTCTGAATCTGTACCTTGTGATGCAGAAATATTTACATGCAAAACATGTACATTACAGAGAAGTTACTAATATCAATATTAGCATATCGGATGTAGAAGATGAAATAAAGATGAAACATGTAACATTCAAAGAAGCAGTTAGCAGTTTGGATACTTTGGATACTACTGTATTTGATGGCTCACGCTGTTGATGACATTGTTTGCACAGCTTCATGAAAAGCCAATAAAGATGTTTGGAATACAAAATCGAAACAAAGCAAACAAACATCTATCATAGATAGCTTATAACTTATCTATAAAATTTGAATAAATGTGATTTTTTTTTCCTTATTACAATGTTTGTGATTTATAGTAGTACATAAAAAATGATCAATTTTTACACAGTGTATGTTTTTAAAGCAACAAATATTTAACATCATTATTAAGGTAAGTGAGCATCGTTATTTTTATTTATAACCATTTTCTTAACTTGTTCTGTTATATAAAAAAGTTCCTTTGATTATCACGATTTAACGAATAATCTCGATTTAACGAACAAAGTTGTTAGTCCCGAACGATTCGTTAAATCGGGGTTCGACTGTATTTCAAGCCGATATAAGTTATTTGTTCATAGATAGACATCATTACAATAAAATGCAATTTAAAAAAAGTTTGCTAATTTGAATTCGGAACAATTCTAGTTCTAGATATTGTTCAAGAACATGAGCAAGAACATTTTTTAGAACTTCTTATTTAAGGGGACAGTGGACGTTCAAAACCATGTTCTTCATTTTTCACTAAATTGGAAATTTAGAACACATAATAATTCATACATTTTTTCAGTAATTTAATCCATTTTCCTGAAAAATGCATGTAATTAATTATGCTATTAATTTAAATGTGTAAATTAATCATTCTAAATAAAAATATTCCATGAGCGTTAAATATGGCTTTAGGAACCTGGTGCTTTGGTAAATGGTAGATTTATAATATTGCAACAAACGTTGGTTAAAATTGTACCAACATAAAGAGAAAAATTAATAAAAAATTCAGATATTTGGTCTTGGAAGAACAGTTATATAACAACCTAATCTTTCCTTTTATGTACAGTAATGCAAGCATATTAATGCTAAGTTTTGAAATATAGCATATTGCAAAGAAGAATACTTAATATTATGAAAATTGGATAACAAAAAAGACACCTGGAACATTTTGAATAAACTAACTCGACGAAAATTCTCCTTTTGAAAAAACGCAATTTAAAATTTTATTTTTATAGTTAATCAATTACGGCATACAAATTTGAAATGCTTGTAACTTTACTAGGAATCGTTGCAATTGCCTGTGGTTTCTTGCAAATGATGCAACTAAGATTGACGTATATTAATAAACCAAAAAGAAAAAAAAAAAAAAAAAATTAGTCGATTTTTGCTCAACTGAAGTCCCACGGCCCCCTTAAATTGTTCAAAACCGGAATTAAAATTTTAATTGTGAATAAAAATATAATTCGTTTACATCGTTGTGTATTGTAATTTAATATTGGAAAATTGCGAAAATTGTGATCGGGGATATTTTTAAACGGTTCCGTCGAAGGTAATGTTAATAATAATCTCATAGTATGCACAATGAAGTTTAGATATGACAAAAAATTAAGAAAATCCAAATTTATATTATTATCTCTATTTAAAAATATTCTAATAATTACAATTAGTATACGTTGATTTGTATACATTATTGCTTATGAAACGCAAATGGAATTCATTATTTAATGAAAAAAATATTTACTTATCATCTGAGATAAATTATAATGTTCTGGGGCAAATTAAGATAAATTATTTCGGTTCGAAATAAATAAAAAAAAAATTCATTTTCATTTTTTAACCAAAGATAAATGCATATTATGCAGTATTCACTTTTTTCAGGAAACATTTTCCACCAGCAAAATAATCTGAAATCATTTTTAAAAATTTTTAATAATTACATTGAAGCCATTATATATATTTAAAAATTCTTATTTTTCTGTTTAATGCTGAGATAATTAAATTTTTGACTTTCATTTTGTATCAGAAACCCTTTATTAAATCATTAATTATGCTCTTTGATTAAAACATATTTCTAAAGAGTGTATTTCATCAGACCTTAAATGACAAAAGAAAAAATAATAAGATATAGAATATAAATGCTGCTATTTTTTATAATGAATTGTGCGTGATACACATAACAGTGAGTTTTTGCTTAGAGATCCTAATGAAATAGATATACTTTTCTGTAAAAATATATTTGTTCATAAAATTGTTTTATTTACAATGAACACCAATCAAACCTTTCATTTTCATCAAAGAAATAATATGCATTCTACTATTTTGATGACTAAAACCTTCCTTAGTGTTTTTGCTTCAAAGAGTTCTAGTAATGTTTCTGCAGTATAAACTGATAAAATAAAATTATTTTTGGTTGTAATAAAAAAAGTTTCTACCTTTTTTTGTAGCAGTCGGGAAACGTTTAATCCGTTTAAGTCTTTGCTGTTATTGAAGTTTTGAAAGTCTTTGTTTCTTCTTTAACCCTTGTGTTTGATACTGTAATTGATTATTAATTATATATTGATATTTAACATTTCTGTATAAGTTTCTTTCGAAATTTTACTAGTGCAAAGCACTACGTTTGCTTATAGGCAGAAAATATCCTGATCGTCATGCACCCAAGATATTCTTCGCCCCGCCATGTTGCTTTATTTTAGTATTTTTTTTCTCTAATTTTAACCCTCTCGTCACCTTGATCCTCATATGAGGCTCCTACTTCGAATTGCAACATCTGAAAGAATAGAAATATTTTTGTTAATTCCAGCACCTAATAGTGATAGCATATGTGGATTAATTTCCTATTATGACTTTACTTATGTTTCAGCATTTAATAATAATAATATTAATAAAAGTTATATTAATTATTAGTAAACCGTTGGCGTTTCTTTTAGTTCAAACATATGTTTCACTCTTTAAATTTAAATTAGATACTCCTTTTCCGAATTAGTAAATTGAAAAAAAAAATTCTACTAATTATTTTATGTTTGTTTAATCTGGTTGTAATACGACATTTTCCAAACGTCTTAAAAAAATTCTTCCTCAGACTATTTTCATATGAAAAACACGCAGCATAAGTACATTCGTTAGGTTTCTGGGAAGGACATATTCGTTAAATTTCAGTAAACTGTAACTTCTGTGGTTTCGATAGATACTTTTAATTTTTTTAGAGTTAAAGTAATTTTCCCTAAAATTGGAAAAAAAAAATTCGGTGCCGAAAGGGTTAATACAATCAATTTTATGTATAAAAGGTTTAATAGCATAGGAACTTCTCTTTGATATTTTCAATAATATTTATAAAATAATGATGTTATCACTTACTTATCTGATATATCTTTTTCACGCAGCATCTTTAAAGAAATCGTCTTCTACCTCAAATTTCTACCTCTTCTTCTATCAATATTAAAAGAAACATCCCTCTTGCACATTTCACTTATACAAAAATGTAAATTATTTTCAGTTGTGCCACTAGTCACTATGATGTGTCATTTCATAACACAGCCTTGACATAGTTAAAAAAAAGCGGCTTATTTTTTTAAAATGTCTAAACACATACACATACATATATATAATTGATATTTTAATTATAATTTTAAATACACGATTAACATGTATGAGACGGTTTCTTCATCTGAAATAAATCAATACATTCAAAAGTCAGCTTTTAATCCTTTGTGACACACAACTTCGATTTGAAAAATCTGTACTGAGATAGAATACATAATTTTAAGCATCTAAAGAATAATTTGGAAATTTAGAGTATGCAAATAAAACTATTGACCAAAAAGGTGATTTTTTTCAAATATGCAATAAACATAAAATTACATCTGATAAATTTTATAAATTTTCTAATACAATATTATAAAACATATGAAATTACGTTAGTAAAAAGTATATTTTTTGAATGTCATTAGCCGTTTTAATTTTACAAATTTTGCATTTTTACAAAATTGAAGTATATATTCATTTTGGCAACATAGACGCAAAACTGCTCAAATGATAAATAAAACTTTTTCATGTAATATTAACTCAGTATTGCCATCTGTTTCTAACTTCATGAAAAATTAATATTAACTGATGGTTTTGGGGATAGCAGCAATAAGTAAAATCGTTTTTTAAAGACCTTTATATAAATAACGTTGATTTTGGGGCATGTTGCAGATATGCAACGGTGTGATATAAAGGGATAAATTCTTAACATATTTTAGTTTGCATAAAAATCAGTTACCAAAAAGCAATATTGAGAACCAAATTCTATTTCCAAAGATTTAGTATAATTCATATCTGTTAATTTTGTAATACTTCAGTCTTCTTTAACACAGAGAGTTTTTGATGATCATACATCTTAATATATTTATGAAAACATTACAGAAATATGTTTAAGCCCCCGATATGCTATTTCTTTTGCCCAGCAATTTAAATGTCGTCCCCAAAAAGTAACGTTCCGTTATATAAGCCAGCCGAAAAACAAAGCAGATGTATCAGTGTATAGGATAATCTCTACAGCAATGTTTTTTTTTTTTTTTTAATTTCTAAGACTAATGTCAGAAGAACGTCTTTTTGCACGCTTTTTTCGATTTTACAGCCTCCCTACACATCCTAGCGAAGATGTAGGGAGGCTGTAATAGCGAAAAAATCGTGCAAAAAGACGTTCGTGTGGCATTAGCCTAAGCATCGCACATTTACCATTTTTATACCGTTGTATCGGGACAAAAAAGTTCTTTTAAATACGATTTGTTTGAAAACTGCATCTCAATTTTATTTTGACACATTAATTTTTTTTTGTAATTTTTAGCGCTATTAGTTTACTGTTGTCAACTGAAGTACTCCATTTCAGTAGAAAGGAGAGGGAAAATAGTTGAAAAATAGTGGAAAATACTAATTATATCTTTTTGTTGCCATTTTAATATACAAATTGAGAAAAAAAGTATTTAAATTAATATAAATGAATAATTTCTGATAAAACATAGAGCTATTATAAACTATATTTAATTTTAAGTATCTATATTAATGTTTAAAAAAAATGAAGTCATATGAATCATTAGATAACTGATTTTTTTTTTTTTTTTTTTTTTTTTTTTTTTTTTTTTTTTTGTCTAGTTGCTTGAATGACGACATCGCTTCTTATCTGGATTTGTGAATTATTCAGTGATAGTGACGTCATATGCATACTTTTCTGTAGAGGTTGTTTAAGACTGGATCGTAAATACTGAATTTTTCAGCTGATGCGAATAACGTCATTTTATATAAAATAAAAGCGTGTGTTTTAAATCTTAAAGCTGAAATGTTGTTTTACTATCCATATTTATATACATATATATACTTTTTTCCATCGTTGGCGACACTAAATTCTGAAAAAGCAGAATTCTTATTTTCTAGTAATTCAGATTTTTTATCGCTGTATTTATAACTTCATTTTTTGCTGATTCAAAAATAGAAATGTTTACAGCATTGCTAAGAGACACAATTTTATGCGTGTAGTTTAAATTTCTATTTAAAATAAAATATGTTATTGTACATTATTGAGTAACATTATTTTCTCTCTGCCGTCAATATTTTCAAATTATTTAAGTACAAATATTTAACCTAGCATTTCAAAAATTTCCTGGCATTTCCTCTTGAGACAAACTAATAAGCATTTTTAGCCATTTCTCAAAGAAATAGCTTTAAAGTCTAATTAAAAAGAACTTCTAAAACAGTTCTTTGTTTGAAATAGAAACTTTCGAATGTAATTTGTTAAAATATATTAAAATATCTTGAAATATTTTGATCATTTAATTATACAATATTTCAATTTACATTTTAAATAAATAATTTAAAATTCATAATCATACCGCAATGTTTCTAACTTCCAAAAAATGAATTTTGTGATTGAAGCACGTCTTTGCTTTACGGTTCAAAACTTTGTTGGAAGATGTGCTATATTGATTTCTCATCTGAATATATTTAATTTTATAAAATGTTTTATATGAACCCACGAATCTAATTAAAAAATATAGATTTTATTCCTGTGCTGTTATTTTAAATCTACATTGAAATCTTTGAAATATATTTCTATTGATCTTTTTTATGATTTATAACACCAGATGAAATGTCCTTGACCGCGATTTCCCCTCCCTGTGGACTTATATATGGACTACTTGTTGACAGTAATAATTTGTTCGAAATTGAAATAAAAATGTCACTCTAATTTAGGGATTTTAAAGAACATTTCTAAAGTTTCTCTCATGTCTTCTGAAAATCTTTTTAATTCAGTAAGTGTTGCAGATGGAACTAACATAAAAATGCTTTTTTATTCTAATGAATGATTTCAAAATATTTATTTTTTTACAGCAACTATAAATATTTGTAAATGCAATTGCATTTATAGTTAATCATATTCAGCAACTGTATTAACTTTATTTATTTATTTCACTCATATTGCCTTCATTTACATCAATTACAAATATCCATTAAAAAAAAAATAAAATAAACCGTTTCTTCATTTCGTTTTTTCCATCCACAATTTACCTTTTATTTTAGATTACAACTTAAAAAGTCAATTAAATATCAAGTAATTTTGATATTTTCTAAGAAAGGCATGCTCATATATTGTTAGGTGTTCACTTCCATTTCTTTAACAATGCCAGCATCATGCCAGACTACGTTTTGTTCTCTTGTATAATTGAACATGCACTGGATATTGTATCATCCACCAAATGTGCTTCAACAAAAAATACTGAATGAATTTTCAAAATAATGGAATCACTGAATATTAAGTTGTAATTTGAGTTTCTGAATGTATCTTTTTTAAACATTTATAATTAAGGATCATGAAAGTAAGATAAATTCTTAGAAATACCATGAAAATTGGAAAAATGTGTTTGGCTTTCCAAAAAAACTTTGTATTCCTTCATCAGGCGTAAAGAGCAGGTACTACCACTTTCAAAGCAGGAGCAATGTTCAAAAGAAATAGAAAGGAAATGGAGTGGCTAAAGTAGACGGAAAATAGAAGACATCAGTCAATCACAGAAGATAATTAATTAATCAGATGAAAACAGAAACTGAATTATGGACCATATTAAATAAAAATAGAGCAAAAAAAAAAAAAAAATTAAAAAAATAAATAAATAAATAAAAAGGTTTAAAAAATACAATAGTAAGCTAATTGAAAAAAAATACAGAAAAAAAACTTAAAAATAATAAAAATACAAAATACAAAATAAATGCCAACGCTATATAGATATTAAAAATAATAATATGGAAAAATATAAATAGAAAGACCTTAATAAATATTAATTATTTAAACAGTAATAATTATTATAGGCAGGGCTCGACTTATGTAGGGGCATGCGGAACAGCTGCCCCCCCCCCCCCTTCTTAGGGGCCCCCATGAGAGTAATCGGGATTTTCATTAAAAGGTGCCAAATGATTAAAACTAGCCAAAAGTGACCAAAATTCATATATTTTCAAATGTTTATGAAGGAGTGCGGTCCTGTTTCCCTTCTCTACTTCCAGTTACCCCCTGCACCCATGCAAAAAACGAACTATGTGATTAGAAAACTAATGATTAAAATTTTATCATGAGAACTTAGTATTTTATTGTTTTCAAAAGAAATTCTTTAATAATGTTTTCCTCGCAATGTGGCAAGTTAAAACCATTAATTATGATCAGTTTGGGACATTTTCTTTTAGACATCTTACAACGTAAGTAGATAGCAAAGTAAAAGTTTGCAAAAAAATACTTGTGTCAGCCAATCTATCATTTTTTCTACTATTATCCTACTAGTATTTTTTTTTAAGTTGTGACCATCATTTTGTGATACCCTGTATACAGATGTGAGCAGTACTGGGTACAAAATGTATGCATACATGCAATATGTATGAAGTTTAGTACTAGCCACTTCCACATTATTCGCAAAAGAATTATATAGATAGATAGAAGGGGAGCCCCCCAGAATGATGCTTGTCCTAGGGCCCCCAATAGCCTAAGTCGGGCCCTGATTATAGGGCTGAACAAAACAAGATTTTCCAAGCTGCAGGGTGCACAGCACAGTCAGATTTTTTTAAACAATAACCTGAGGATTATGATAAATAGCTAAATTTTCGTGAAACGTTATATCTGAAGTGTTTTTACCATTAAAGAATTTTAACGTAAAAAGACCATTTGTTTTCAAAAGAAATATATTAACGTTTTGTAGTAATTTAAGTATTTTACTGAGTAGCTTATATTGTTCAGCAGATTATCCTATGCTGAATTTCTTTTATATTTCATTTAAAAAAAGCAAATATGTATTACGACTACTTGAGGTACGTAATGTAGTTCGTGGTGTATTAACAGCATACTGAAATGATGTTGCAGTTGGTCTACTTTATAAAAAATGGAAGACGAAGTGTCAGCTTGATAAAAGCAAAAACAAAGATGAAATTTTGATCCAAATAATTACATGGGGCTATAAGGAAAATAACAACTACCCCTGCAAGGCCAACAGTAGGGGTTTGTACCAGAAGGAGCATTTAGTCGAAAAACATGAATGGGCCTGAGTTACAAAATATATTGTTGAATTTATAACGTATTTTCATTAATAAAAATCATAAAAGAATAATTTTAATATTTTTACAATATACTATTTGTTTTAATATTACTAGCTTGTAAAAAATAAAGATAAAATCAATTGAGATATCATCTATTGATAAAATCTATCAGAGAAAATATATTTCAAAATACTTCACAAATCATTTTTTAAACGAAAATCTTCAATCTGACCACTGTTGAATTACTAAAAATATAAAAAACGAATAATTAAATACTCTAAAATTTATTTTTAAGAAATATTTAAAAATGTAAGGCATGATTTGTTTTTAAATTTGCTTTTATAAATATAAATCTTTTTCTATTTCTCGAAAATTTAAAATAAAACACATATTTTCAAATATGGTTTTAGAAATATTCTTTCTTTTTACATTTATCTGAGGAAAATTTAATATTCTATGCATTAAAATAAAAACTAAAATTACTAATAATAATTTGAGTTTTATACTTATTTTAATGTTGAAACTACATTAGAAAAAAGCCTTAGTTATAAATATATTTTCACTAAATAACAAGTCTAATTTAAGCAAACATTCTCAAAACGTATAATGATTATTATCAAGTTATAGAACTGTGTTATGAGTTTCTTCTCCAGAAATCCAAATAAAAAATAGTAATAATAAATTTTACGTATCATATTATTTTATTCGTCAAAAACGAATCCAGCAGAACTTGAATTTTGCTTAATCAACTATTATTTTCAACATTAATGTATTTTCAAATTTTCAAATGTAACCAGTACTTATATAGCGTTATTATTTACATAAATAATATTTTGTA
This sequence comes from Maratus speciosus, assembly GCA_963932465.1. NCBI lineage: Eukaryota > Metazoa > Arthropoda > Arachnida > Araneae > Salticidae > Maratus > Maratus speciosus. Next base: position 407,802,162 of record OZ010788.1, on the reverse strand, counting down.
ATTTTAATGAAAAAAAATAAAAGAATATCTTTTCGATAAAAAATGATTTGATGTAGTACAAATGGAAAGTTTAAAAAGAAAATACCTAATTTTACTAAAATTCGAAAACAAAGAATAAACTTTCCATAACTTTAAAGTAAAATCACCAAATCAATTACATTTCGCTCCAGGCACAACATTGCGCTTACCGTGTTTTACTTATTTAATAATAAGAAGAAAGTGCTAAGGTAGTGTGAAACTGTATAAGCTTCCACAAACATTTTCACAACCTCACACTCTTTAATCTAATTTCATTTCTGTACAAGAGATTTTTGTTTATTTTTAAGAATATGAAAAATAAGAGAAAAATTGTTTTCAGAAAATAAAGTCTAACGTAAACAAGAATAATAACGTGCATAAAGAATGTAAAAAAAAAAAACAAAAAAACAAACAAACAAACAAAAAAAACACGAAGTTAATTTCGTTTGGGAACAATGTTTACCTTAGAAAACATTTTGATTTGGCATATTATTCTTCTATTTCATATTTAAACTGAAATTAAATTATTTTATTCTTTTTAATTTTTTCTCAAAAAGTTAATATTTACTTGGGTAAAATGGTTGTGCCTATTTCTGATTACATACAAAAGTTCAACTATACAAATTCAAAATTTTAACAAAATATTGTTTTATAAAATATACATGATAATTTGAGTACTTATTCGAAGAATCGTTATATAAACTTTTCTTTCAAATGTATCAAGTTGCTGCGTAGCATTTTTTGGTTGCATAATTTAATTATAATATACAAATTTTTGGAAGAACTAATTTGAATATTAAACAACTAAATATAATAAAATTTGTCAATTTATGTTATACACAACAGAGTAATCGAATTGTAAGTAAATATTAAAAAATATTATGTTTTATCATGTGAGTATAATAGAAAGTATTGCAATCATTGAGCAATATGGCTGTCAGTTGTTTTTTAACTATAACATATTTTTAAAGTATAAAAGCAGATTTTCATTATATGCATTATTATGATTTGCATTTATGGAAATATTTTTTTTTTTTTTAAGTTCTGAATTCCATATTGTTATGTATAGCTGACGAAATCCGTTTTTATGACCTTGAAATATAATAAAATAGATGAAAAAGAAATCTTATTAAAATATGGCACATTAATGCTTTAGAACTAATAAATTTTATACATATCCCATTCGACACAAAGTTTTAAAAATACATGCCTAGGATTAATAAATGTGGAAACAAAGATAGTGGTTATAATCCATTTATAAATGACAACTGATACCTAGAACGCTTTGCCGTTGTGAAATAATATAGATTAATATGGTACGAAATATGTATGGTGTATATTTTACATACTGGTTTTCCATTTTCATATCTTGTTCATCTTTAAATTTTTTACATTTGTTCATATATTTATAATTTCATCTTTATTATATATAATTAATATTCTATGCATTATTATGTTCTATATAATAATACTTTTTAAAAACTTTTTGCAGTTTAAGTATATTGTTGCAGTTTTACTGTATTTTGGCATATTTTGGTGGAGGTGAATTGAAGGAGAATTAACTTAGTTGTTGTTGTTTATGACGGCCAATTATCTACACGAGAGATATGGGCCCTAAGGCGAGGTGCCCTCCGTGGAGGTCTTTCTAAGGGAACCTAACCCGTATTTAAGCAAGGAAATCTAAGGTTCGAAGAAAACCACGGAAAACTCCGAAAGATTAGGCCGACGGGCGCGATTAGGTTCGAACCCAGCCAGCACCTCCCGTCAAGAGCAGAACCTCTCGGCCACTGGTGGGACCAGAATTAACTTAGAATGAAGGTTTTTATAAACCGTAAACAGTTGTAATCATAAACAATATTTGGCTATTTATCACCTACGTCTGGCGGACGACAAAATGCCTTAAAATTAGTTTATTAATTTGTAATTAAGTTCTAAAAAAAGTAAAATGTTGCTTTGTCACCGAAGTACATTTTTACATACAATTTGTATAATTTTAGCATGTCATTTCTTATTTATAATATAGCAGCTAATTTGATATTTTTTTAGGATGAAGGAACAAGAAGTATCTGTTTTTTAACATACGAATATCAAAAATTTTAAAAACTGAAAGATAATTCTACTTCATAGCTTTCCTTAAAAAAAGGAATAGATTTTGGGTGGAACTACGTTTTAATAAAAATGTAAAATTGCAATAAAATTGTTTATTGATCAGGTAACCCTAGGATAGATGGCCATAGTTTTTAAAGATTGAAATAAAAATTATTAGAATGCAAGTACAAGCAATAATTTATGCATATTCAAAAATGTTATGCAAAAAATAATTATATATTGAAAACGAAAAGTGTTAAACAAAATTGAAATTTAAATGGCAGATGGCCATCTCTCCTTAAAGCCGAGGAGAGATGGCCATCCAATACAAGAAAGAAAAAGTGAAGCTAAATAGCATAAAAATAATACATTTCATATAGTTAATCATGAAAACACATAGCAATTTGTAAAGATGCAGTTATATGATAGAAAATGAGTGAATAAAACCCGAATAAACAAAATTTGAAGTATATAATTTCACTACTTCACTTTTCTTAAAATTTTACAACATGTTTGGAAAAGTCTTGACAATTTCAACACATTTCATAGAATCACTTCAGGTTGCATTTTGCATTATATCCAGACATCCTTTTTTGGATGTGATATTACATTGTTTTGTACAACCAACACAGTGGTCTTAATCCAATTCTATTTACTCGGAATCTGTAGAATCTGACAATTTTAAATGTATTTCGTTCTCTTCGCTAGTGGTGTCGTGTTTTTATTCCTGCGTTAATTTTAGGTTTAATACTTTAATTTATTTTATTTATCAATTTTATAAATTTCTGTTATGAAAGTTTTTGACGTTTTTCAGTATTTTCTAAAACAAATAAATCGTTAGATCTTATTATATTATTATTATATTAAAATATTTGTATTAGTTAAAATTTAAGCAATTATATCAATTAATATATTTATAAATATAAACGTTATGTCTGTTTTTTTTTTTAATTATATTTAGTTAAAATCATCACTCCGTATAATTTTAAAATATTGATTAAAGGTGGCCATCTCTCCTCGATTTCATGGCCATCTCTCCTGAAATTAAAGGATTGATTGTCGCCCAATTTAAAGCATCAGTAGTCATTGCACGTCCTTGTTTTAGGCTTAGAAGTAAAGATTAGATTATATACGTGCCATAAAAGTCCATATAATAAAATATATATATAACTTGCGTACTGCATGACATTCAGATACCTAAGTAAAAAAAAAAAAAAAAAAAAAAAAAAAAAATATATTCAACTATTAAATGAAATGAACATTAAAATTACACTTAATTTTTATAATAGAAAAACACAACTGCAAGTCGCAATAAATAAATTCTTTGAACTATTTCATACGAACAAAGTTTATGTTGCAATTTATGATCCATTTTTGGAAATATTTAGACTGGCCATCCCTCCTCTATGGCCATCTGTCCTAGAGTTACCCTATTTAGTTTTATATTCCATAACTCTGTTTCTTTCGCGAATATGAACAATTGTTTTAAAGATAACGGTCTAGCATATTTAAAAAATGTTAAACAATGAAATTTTAGTGCGAAATTTTATTAACTAATCTAATTTTCAAGTCAGTTATTTTATGTAATAAGGAATGTTAGTTAAAATTTGGATTATTCATGGATATTTCCTACCTATTGCGCGATTGCAAAAGTTAGTAAGTCCCCGATTTTATAGATAGCAGTATCTTGCAATTTTGACTGTGCCGATGTTTCTTTTATAAACATATTATTAACTGACAGTTATCTACAAATGTCGTGAGTGAACAGAACGTTAATTTATTTTTTCAAATTATTTTGTGCGTAAGACTAATATTCAAAATGGAAAATAAATAGTTATATTTTCGCCATGTTATGTCATATGTGTTTAAAAAAGAGATATTGTTAAAAGTGATACAAAAGTATTCATGACGTTTATTTGGATCGTGCTCCCGCTCTTAGGACAGTTAAAATGTCATTTTGTCGATCCCAAATTGGTGACTTCAATCTAAACGATAACATTCATTCTGGGTGACCTTCTGGCATTGATAATGACATAATCCTTCATTTATTGAAATCCACGAATTACTACTGAAGAGATTGCTGTGAGATAAATGGTGACAATTCGACTGCATTTTACCATTTAAAACACCTTGGATACACTTAGAAACTCGATGCATCAAAAATCGGCAGTGTTGCTGCATCTGGCTGATTTTTTACTTAGGCATTCCATTTTCTCACCAGGAAGTTTTAATAGTTATTTTTGGTTTATAAGATGACAGATATACCATAAATCAAATAAAAGAAAAGGTCTATTTGAAAATTTAGTATATCTGTATAAAAAATCCGCCAAATCCAAAAACACGGGAAATTGGGCGCGAACTTTTGCAACTGCCCAATATATGTCCAGAAAAGAATTCAGAAGCATAAGAAACATATGCTAAGAACTAATATCTTTTTTAAATAGCAGAACTATCCGTAATTTCACTGCGCTGAAAGAAGAATGCGATGTTTTTTAATAAAATTATTAAATATTTTTTAAATATGCATTTTTTAAATTTTCTTAAAGGAATATTGTTAAATATTTCTAAACGTTTCCTTCATTGAAAATTTAATAATTATTTTTGTGATATTCTGTATGACAGTACATGTATGTAATGAGACCATTTTAGATAAAAATGTCTAGTTATGAGACCAATTATGATTACCAAACCCTTTGTTTTACGAATAAATCCTAATTTATTGAAAATTGATTGCAGCATCCTCGTATTATATTAGTACAATTCCAGGAAAGTATATTTCAATACGTTTACATATATGTAATTAGAACAAAAATTGCTCTCCTTTTATTAAAAATTTTCAATTGATTAGAATTTTCTTTTTTTAATTTCACGAAATTTTAAGGCGTAAAATTTTAATAAGTTCCTTCTGCATAGTACATTTTCAATAAAGTTCTTGACATAGAAAATATATTTTACATGTATTGAAATAACTTAATATTAAAAAAACGGTGATTTTTTTATTTGTTGTTGTTTTTACCAAAATCGATGCTCAGAAAATAAATGTTATCACATACATTAATTATGCAACCTTTTTTATATTGAAATATAAAATGCACAACGATGAATTATTCAAAAGGTTTATGATCAGGGTTTTTACATAGTAAACGCACAATTTATTAAAATATGTTGTTTTAATAACAATCTCATTTAATTAACAATTAATGAAGAAAGTGTCAGCAAATAATCTGCATTTTACATGCATAAGTTTGGCATGAAAGCTCTAATTGGTTACGTAATTTGAAAAAAAAAATGTGAAGTAATTGATTTTTTGTACGAAACTTTTTATTTCATTATTTTGTAAAAATTTAAAGAGACATACAATCAATTTATCCTACATCAAGCTTAAAACCATCGCACATAAATCTTAAATAACAATAAAGAAAGAAAATAATTATACTTTTCAGTCATTCCAAATTTGCTTCATACATTATTTGATTTTTTTTTATAATAAATTGCTTTAAAAAAATCGCTGTTATGAAAAAAATTCTGTGATTCAAACATAATGATTACACAAATTTTCAATTTTGCAAACTACATAAAAATAAATATTAATAAATATTTTAAATTTGTTTAAGGAAGAAATATACAAATATTAAAAACATAAAACTTTGTAATAGAATTTCTACTTCGATTTAAAAAATATTTATATCATAGGAATAGCATTGCTGTAAATGTAAATAACGTTGAAATTAGCATATAAATGAAGTTTAATGCTCATATAAAAAAAAAATCACTTTTAAACTAATAATCCATAAATAAGAATTTGGTATCTAATTATTGAATGTAAATTATTATCATTCAAAATAAAAAGGGAAAAAAGATATTTTCCACTGTTTTAAACGAGATTGTAAAAAAATATTTATAAATAATTACTAGAAGCTTTTGATTAATTTTTGTGTTATCTATTTAACAAAATAGACCGTACAATGTACTTCTAAAATCTCCATTTTTAACACTTTCGAACAAAGTTGAAAAGTGTTTATGACTTCGGTTTGTCTGGCCGTCTGTCCACCTGACCGTGCTCTAACTCTTGCAAATATACTCAGATTGCACTGACATTTTTGGATGTTACAGATGTTTACTATTGCCCGTCACAATTTTAAATGAAGTTTGCAGCATGTTTATTTCATTTACAGGGGCAGCCAAAAATATACCGTTACACTACAGCCAATGGGAAAAAATCGTTTCAAATGATTTTTAATGAGGGTACACACTTTCAAACATAATAAAATTGATATGCATTTATGAAGTGCACTGAAATTTGCATTCTGTTGAATATGCGGTGCAAAGAATGATTATTATTAATATTTAAGATAGGACTTTACACTGTATGATAACTATATGAAAAACATTAATATATTTGCTAAACAGTATACTATGGGAAACTTTACAACACAATCAAAATTTACATGACATTAAAATGCATAACGTTAAAACATTGAAATGATATTAAAATTCCCGGCAGTTTCAACCAACGTAATTGGTCTTTTTTCGAGGGATACTACATAAACACTGGCAAAGGCTCACTCTCCAACACAATGAGGAAAGGAGGAGAAATAAAACGGAAATAGGAACAAAAGATAGAAACCAAAGGGAAAAAAGCACAAGTGGCATCATGAGCGGACAAAAACGAGGAAAAGAAAAGATAAAATTTTTTAAAAGCGGAAGGAGGAGGGGTTAAATATCCTTCAAGGAATTGAACCAACTCATTGGAATGCTAAAGGATAGGTTATTCTTAAAAACACTATTTTAACGTGTAAAAAATCTCAAATGATTCTCTAACTAAAGCAAGGAAGGCGTTAAATTGCCGGTAAATAATATCAGTATTTTCAAAATCCATATTTTTAACTTTATTTTCGGCGTAAAGCCTGGCAAGGGCAGGAGTTAACTTATTAAATTGAATGTATCTCTTGTGTTCTTTCAATCTCTCAGAAAATTTACGCTTAGTCATACCAAGATAATGCACTGTTTGATTATCATTTAGAAGGATAGGAATCTATCATATACACCTGAAAACTGGTCGAGGAAGGGGGGGGGGGAATCTAATTTGCTGAAAGTAAAACGCAAAGGTTAGGAGGAGGGGGGGGGCGATGAGAAGGATAGTGGACCTTTATAACAGTTCAAAAACCAACGGGATATAAGGGAACTTCTTGTAAGCCAGCTGGGTTTGATGGGGAGTAGTCTGGCGAACCGTGTTTTCCGAACCGGCCGAATTTAGATTCATCAATGTCAATCAACTGATCGATCAGGTACTTCCGTTAGGAAAGGACCTTAAGTCGCCTTCGATTTACTTTAGGATAAAAAAAATACCAAGCCAGCCATTTTGTTTCTCCTGCAAACTTAACTATATCAAATCTCCCCAAAACCAGAAATCCATTAGTGAATATCATTAGGGAGTAACCCTACTCAGTAAGTATAATGTTTCAAATCACCAAAACATCAATCCATCTTTCTTCCGCGTATCTTTTCGCTTACCTTTTTCTATTAAAAAGGTGTCGTAAAGATCTTTTTGTTTAACTATTTATATAAAGAATCGAAATAAAGACAAAATTGTTTTTATTATCGTTTTTTGTATTAAAATACATTATATATATATATATATATATATATATATACATATTTATCATATATATATATATATATATATATATATATATATACATATATATATATACATATTTATCACATATAAACATCTGTCAATACATGTCCAATAAATCTTTTAATGCTGAACCATGGATGCTGATTTTAAAAAATAACGCTCAACAATTTAAAATCTTTCAACATCGTTGACGGACTGTTCATTTATTTATTTTATTAAAAGCATAAAATTTGGAGCCATAACTAGGCAAATGATTTGTAATCAAACAGTGGATTTCAGTTATTGATAAATGTATTACATATTGAGTTACAATTGATTGAAAATCGACTTTGAAACTATTTTATGAAAGGTAATTTGTCTTTATAGAAAAAAAAAATGTATTGGGATTTCTTGATATCCAAATAAAAATTTCTGCAAATTTCGTAAATTATACAAATAATCATAAATTCTCTTATTGTATTAGAAAGCAGCAAGTATGTATTTGAGAGCAGCTTTAGAACTATATTCAAGAGGTTTTTTGAGTGGCTTAAGCCACCAAAAATAATTTATTATTTTTGGAGGATTGAAAATTAAATTTAAAAAAAAAAGGAAACTTCTTCAAAATAAACGACCAAGAGCGAGTATTACTCGCGCTCAGAGTGTTCCTCATAATAAATATATGAATTATTTAACTGTAATATTTTTACTTTATTATTATTTTTAAACTATGCAAGCTACAGCTTTAGAAAATTAGCCAAATATGCATTTCTTCATAGTCTTCATGCTAAAACAAAAAAAATTCACATATTTTGGTTATTTATTTATTTAGTTTTTTTGGCACTTGAAAAACTGAATTTTGAAATTGTTTTTTCTTTTGTGCTAAAATTAAATTTTAAACCTTTTTGCATATATTTTGGTTTTACTTTAGAAGTAGGTGTGTTGTGATTCTATTTTGTTCAAAAATTGTTTTCTATATGCATTTTGAGCATATAGATTTTCTATATATTTTGAGTTTTATCATGCCCGCACACTTAATAATTTTAATTCCCCCATCAGTGAGTTAAAATTCTAAATTTAAATATCAATTTTGTATATACAGCATTTATTTTCCTGGATAATATAGCCAAGGATATATGCTTTAGGCAGAAAGGGATCTTAATTCCATATTATTTGTGTTTTGATACACTGAAAAAAATGATGTTTTTTATCGTTTCGACAAACTCAAAAGTAATGTGCCCCCTTAGCCCCACCAGTGGCCGAGAAGTTCTGCTGTCTAAGCTGATAGACGGGAGGCGCTGGGTTCGATCCCAATCACGCCCGTCGGCCTAATCGTTCGGAGTTTTCGGGTTTTTCTTTGAACCTTGGTTTTCCAAGCGTAAATACGGGTTAGGTTCCCTTAGAAATACCCCCAATGAGGGCACTCCCCACCTTAGGGCCTATACCCTCTTGCTAATAATTGGCCATCATAAACACAACCAACCTGCCTCCTTAATTCGGTACTGACAATAAAAGTAGTGCATATTAAAAATTCATTTTCATCTGAAGCATAGTTCTGCTTAAACTTTTTGTGGAAATTCTAACAACCTGTCTACTTGCAAGAAATATTAATATGACACGCAAGAATTATTCTAAGTTGAACCCGACTCGCCGAAAGAAAATAAGAATCATCCCTACCTGGAAAAAATCCCAGCCGCTCCGGCCTACAGGCGCAGATAGATTTCGAAGTTAAGTGCTAATTTCAACAACAAAAACTAAATCATGATTAGAGATAAACCCACTTTAACAATTTTATCTGGCCGCTGTTGACGAGTTTTTATTTCATTTTTATATAAGAGCTGGTTTTATCAGAATCGTGTTAAGGCGGTATTAAAAAAAAATACTTTCTTATGCTCAACAACTCTGAATTTTCTGGCACATTTTCAAATTCATTTTTAAAAGAAAAAATATGAAACTTGCTGACGTGATTTTTGAAGATATTTATAAGCGACCTGTGTTTTCAATTTTCTTTCAATTAATTAAAACTTGATTTATAAACAATTATTTTCTCAGTAGGACAATATTTTTCGCTTCCAACACAATCGCTTCGGGAAATTCGGTTCAAAATGCCCAATTTAACATCTTTTTTTAAACATATTCTGCCTCTATCAAAACATTGACCATTACGATACATTATATAGTATCTGAATAAGATAATCTACCAATTGGATGCGTTTGAGAGCAAAAAAGAATTTAAAAATGAGTTAGAAAATAAGAAGTTTGGATTTGAATACACAATTAGAACGATGATTTTAGGTAGATTTCGTATGAAATACTACGTATTGGGATCATTTCTATGTTGGAATTCCGGAAATTTTTTTGCAGATCTACACCGATCATGACCCCTAGAACCCAAAACCACCCCACCACACCCCTCCCCCCTCCAAAATATATATATACATGGTGTGTTCACAAAGTTTCAAGACTGGCCCTAGAATATAAAAGTTATTAAACATTTTTGTACAGCGAACAAAAATTCTTCGAAACATGACTCTTAGGCATCAACACAGTGCTGCCAGTGCTATTTCTATTATTCACAGGCTCCCTGGGGGTCTTCGCACGCAGCGCTGTTAAGTGACTTTGTCGAAGCTGGAATCGTGGATCGCTGGAATCGTGTCGAATCGCTTCCCTTTCAGGTCTTTCTTGATCCGAAGGAATAAAAAAGAGTCGGTGGGAGTGAGGCCGGGGTTGTAGGGAGGCTTGTGGCAGTATTGCCACGTTAAACTTAGGCTCAACTTTGGCGGTTGCGAGCGACGTGTTGGAGGGCGCATTGTCGTGGTGAACAATCCAATCTTCTCTGGTGTCTGGGCGGACGCACCGGATCACGTTAGTTTTACGCTGAAATGCACCACTATTTGAAAGATGGAGTCCGGCGCGCCCACCCAGACATCAGAGACGATTGAATTGTTCACCAAGACAATGCGCCCTCTCACAAGCCGCTTTTCACTGCCGAAGTTTTGCCTAAGTTTAACGTGGCAATACTGCCCCCAGGTCAAAATTCTTCCTAGTACTAGCATCAGAAATATGCTAGTTTTTGCTATGTATTGCTTTGTCTGCTAGATTTCCATGCTAGTATATGCTTTACAATGCTAGCCAGCATCACATGCTATATAGCTAGATTACTCAGTAATAACATGACAAGCTATATACAATTTTATGCTATTACATTTTATGCTTGTTTGCTGTTTAAGCTTCTTCCAAAGCATTGTGGTTGGTACCTTACCGTGCTATTATATGCTTTTTTATGCTTGCCAGCATAATATGCTATGGAGCCAGCTTAGGGAAAAATAGCATGACAAGCTATGTACAAGCATTTTATGCTTGTTTGCTGTTTAAGCTTCTTCCAAAGCATGGTGTGGTAGGTACCTTACCGTGCTATTATATGCTTTTTTATGCTTGCCAGCATAATATGCTATGCAGCCAGCTTATTGAGAAATAGCATGGCAAGCTATGTACAAGCACGTTATGCTTAGTTGCTGTTCAAGCGTCTTCCAAAGCATGGAGAGGTAGGTACCTTACCGTGCTATTATATGCTTTCTTATGCTTGCCAGCATAATATGCTATGCAGCCAGCTTATTAAGAAATAGCATGACAAGCTATGTACAAGCATTTTATGTGCTTATTTGCTTTTTAAGCTTCTGTCAAAGCATGGAGAGGTAGGTACCTTTACATGCTATTATATGCTTTTTTATGCTTGCCAGCATAATATGCTATGCAACATGCTTTGATAGAAAACAGCATGACGTACTATGTACCAGTAAGATATGCTAATTTGCTACACAAGTCTCTTACCAGTAATGATAAGGTAGGTACTTAAATGAAGAATTGTGTGCTTGTTACTGCTTGGCAGCATCAAATGTTTATTATTATTTTTTAATTAATTTATTTATTTTTGTTTTGTTTTAGTTACTCGAAAGTATAAATTTGACTATGTTTTTTTGAAAATAGAAGAAAAGGAAATTTTAATTATAAATTAAATTAATTTTTCAAATCCAGGGAGAGACAATAGCTCTCTTTCACCTCCGCCACCCCCCCCCCCCCCAAACAGAGAATTCTTAGTTTCTCTTTTATTATAAGCTAAGAGAAAAGATTAAATTTCAATTTGTTTTTCAAATCGGAGAAAAAAATCAGTTACATTTCAAATTCGAGGGAGGCTTAATGGATCACCTAAGCCCTCTTCCTTTAACGGAATATTTAGGAATTTGTGTTATGGAGGTTTCACTGTACATTGCGATTTTTCAAGATGTAAAATATAACTTCTATTTTTTAAATTAATTTCTATGCGGGTGGGTTAAATTCTATAAGGGATTTAACTTCTATGAGAGTCTTCTAGAGGAGCCGCCCCCCCCCCCCCCCTCCGCCTATAAAAAAAATTTTTCGTCTGTTTCATAGAATTTAAATATTCTAACTTACTCGAAATAATGCAGTATATCTTTTAAAAATGTAGAAAAAGAAAATTTTGTTCATTAAAATCTAAAATCCGGGCTGGCCCTCTCCTGAATTCAATACTGTCTTAAATCACCCATTTGAGATTAGATTTTAACATCTAAATATCAAAAGAAACAGAACTACAAATTAATTACCGAAGCGGATATAGAAGGGTAACCCCCCCCCCCCAACAGAGAAATTTAAACTGATCTTCCTCTTACTGTTAAATTATTTTAGGTTACCTGTAAATTATAAATCTTGTATATCTTTAAAAATGGGAGAAAAATAAAATTTTGTTTATTAAATTTGAGAAGCTGGGAGGGGGGAGAGCTGTGTCACCGCCACCTGAATTAAATACCGTCCCTTGAACACGTTTGAGATAATTTTTTAACACATAAACTTAAAAAAAATTAACAAATAATTTCCATGGTATACTTAAAGGGAAAAAGCCCCTTCCACTTCCCCCCGAATTGGAAGAAAATTTCTCGCTGCACTTTCTCTTAGTATTTAATTCTGTTAAGTTTCTCGAAAAGATTAAATTTGCTATGTTTATTAAAATCAGAGAAAATATATTATTTTGTTAAATTTCAAAATCCAGGGGCGGTAGATTTCGTTTTTCGAACCACTACAACGTTAATTCAATACTGCCTTCGTTCACCCGTTTTAGATAAAATCTAAATACATAAATCTAAAAAAAAAAAACTGAAAATTTATTTCTATAAAGGATTTATTGGGAAAAGTGCCCCCCCCCCGGTTTAGGTAAAATTTCCCCCTCCACTCCCCCATCATAAAATTCTTAGCTGTTCACTCTCTTAGTTTTTAATTAATTCAATTATACAAAAAAAAAAAAAATCCGTGCTTTTTAAAAAGATAATTTAGTCAATTAAATTTCAAAATTCAAGAAGCACTGTTTCATATAAGAAATAAGTTCACAACAATCGAATTGAAAGTATGTACAATTGACCCCCCCCCCTCTCCAATAAGGACTAATTATTAAAATCTTAACCCCATCCTAAATTGATAAATTCTATCCTAAATACACTTCAAAATCTTTTATTTTTCTGCAACAAATAATTATGACCATATTCAAACCATTCATTAAGCAAAGAAAATTCCACTAATGAATAATAATAATTAAGCCATATTCTAATTATCCATTAAACATAGAAAAAAACCTAATAATATATTAACCTTATTAATTCAAACCTGGAGGATAACAGCATCGATAAATTCTATGTCTTATGTACAATCTTATAATAATCGCTAACACTCTATCTTATAAAAATATCAACACACAGCAGGATCAGCTCTTCACCAATTACCCGCATTTAAAATCGTTTACAAACACGACCCCAGTGGCGAAGTAAGTAAAGTATCTGGCTTCCAAACCGGAAATAATGAGTTCTGTCCTTCTCAGAGGAAAAGAAAAGCCGACCTAAGTTCCCATTCTAAAAGCTGTAGGTACTTCAGAAATTCTCCAAAGATGGTGCCACCAGCGTAATTTTTTTTTCTAACCGGGAGAATAGCAAAAAATAAAAGCAAGTGATGCTAGAAAAATAATGCTAGAATAGCAAAAATTAAAAGCAAGTGATGCTAGTAAAATAATGCTAGAATAGCAAAAATTAAAAGCAAGTGATGCTAGAAATGTAATGCCAGCATAGCAAAAATTAAAAGCACGTGATGCTAGAAAATTAAAAGCAACTGATGGTAGAAATGTAATGATAGACTAGCAACAAAAAAAAAGTTTCTGTTGCTGGTGAATTACTGCTAGAAAGCAGAAATTACAAGCAAGTGGTGGTCTTGATTGTTGCTAGGCCAGCAACATATTCAAGCAACACAAGCTGGAATATGTATGCTGGCAAAGCAGTAAAGTGTTCCAATACACACCATGACTTGCTGGGAATTATGGTGGAACCAGCAAATGTGTTATGGTAGTTTATGCTAGTTAACTTTGCTGGGATACAGCATTTAATGCTTGTCTAGCAAACAAATACCAGCATGAAATTCGACCTGGGCCACAAGCCCCCTACAGCCCCGACCTTGTTCCCACCGACTTTTTTTGTTCTCCCGGATCAAGAAAGGCCTGAAATTGAAGTGATTCGACACGATTCCAGCGACCCAAGCAGCTTCGACGAGATGCCTTAACAGCGTTGCGCGCGAAGACCCCGAGGGAGCCTATGAATAATAGAAAAAGAGATGGAAGCGGTGTGTTGATGCCTAAGGGTCATATTTCGAAGAATTTTAGTTCGCTGTACAAAAATGTTTAATAACTTTTGTGTTCTAGGACCAGTCTTGAAACTTTGTGAACACACCATGTATATATATATATATATATAATGGGCTCAAGGGAAGGAAAATCTTTTTCCGCCCCTGGAGCCCATTTTTTATTTTATCAAAAATCTGTGATATATAAAATTTTAGCCCTATTTTTAGAAGTAATAAAAACTTTAAACTAATTTGATATGTACAAAAATTAAGAAGTTATGGAGTTTTTTCAGTTTTCACAAAATCCCTCCCTATTTCACTCCCTTGGTCCGAAATTGCCCATTAACGAACTTGACCGAGATTTTATGCCCCTTGATTTTATGTATCAGTTTGGAAGAAATTTGTGTAGAATTACGGAAGTTATCGTGTACATAAAAAAGTGATATTATATATATAAAGTTTTTTTTTACTGAGCTTGGTTTTGGTTTCTAAGGGGTCATGATCGGTGTAAGATATGCAAATTTTTTTCAGAAATTCCAATGTAGGGGATAATGCAATAGGTAGTATTTCATAAGAAATCAACCTAAAAGAAAATTAGGGACAACCCGGCCCGATCCGATGTAGGACTTTTATTCAACAATCCCGGAGTGTCCAATATTTAGAAGTTTTACTATATTTAAATAGTAAAAATATAGATTTGTCCTTTTTTTTAAATTTAAATTCTAGATTAAGGAAAGTAAACATGATTTACTTTCATTTCATTTCGGTTCGAGTTTGCGGGTTGATGAAAATTATTTTGGTAGTTTCAGATCGGGTACGACCGGCTCCGCCTGGGACTTTAGTTTAGGTCTAATTTTATCTTTTCTTTTCCTCGTTTTTGTTTATAACATACTGATATAGATTTGGAGGGAATTGTTTGCTTCGTATTTTAATTATGTTAAATTATTTCATATATAATGAAAATGATATACGTCGCTGAGGTTTACTATAACTTATTTCATGTATAATACGAAATGACACACAAAAGTTTTCTGATATCATATTGTATCTCAAGTACTGTACATTAGCGATGATTGCTGGAAATGCATTTTTAATGATGATATGCGCTTTTAGGTTTCACTATATTCATGCATATTATATGGTGTGCATAAATGCTATATTTTATATACAGTGCTATACAAAAGAATTCGAAAGAGTTTTTGGGTATAAGCGCAAATTGCTTAAAGTTAGTTTACTAAGATATGTTTGAAGAATATAGATAAAATTATATACAGGTTCACGTAAAAAATTGGATACATGGCCATCTAAAAATGATAATTTCTGGAAGTGTGATTTCAGTAGTTTTAAGACTATTTTAGTTTGAATTATGTTTTAGTTAAATAGTGGCGTGTAATAAAGTTCAAGTTAATCTACAGCGTTGTACAAAAAATATTCAAGTTGTTTCCATCTATTAGTATGAATTTCTGAAAAAGAAATTTCAACCTGTTATGTGTTTGCTAAACTAAATTTTCCATTATATATTATATATTATATATATCGACCTACATATTAAACACAGGGCAGTTCAAAATAATTGGAATACATATTTGGCTATAGACTGTAAAAAGTTTTTCAAATCATTTATACGTTTTATTCCCTAAATAATGAAGTTGTGTTAAAGCATTCAAGAAGTGTTGGAAAGTGTTTCATAATCTATGCTTAACGCATGATTTTTCTTTCTTCGTAAAATAATGAATTTTATTTCCCTGGATTTTATATAATCGATCCTCAGGAAAGAATGGTGATTAGTAAATAATTTGGGAAAATTAATGACGAACAATCCTTAAATTCTTAAATAGCCTGTTTGAATTTTCAAGATTTGTTTTTAGTTGAAAGCCTACGATATATGCTCAATGATCGTGGGAAATAGACTTCCATTGGAGGAAGTGGCAAATCCATAGTATATAATAGCAGAATCACAAGATATCACCCACTTAACTTTGAACGCCCTCGGAATAATATGAATAAAATAACCCCATACCTCAAAATGCAGCGATCACAATAAGGAAAAGCTATGCATTTACTTTTTGCATTTACTTATTTCTTTAAAACGAAAATACAAAAAAAAAAAAAAAAAAAAAAAAAAGGATGACCCAGTCATAGTAAATCTGTCAACCTTAAAAATGAGAATGCAGTTAATCGTTGGTATGTGTACCAAAAAAATAAACGATTTTCCTGACGAATGCGGAAAAGAAATAGATCCAAATGGCATAGCAATTAGTGGGATACTATTACGAATAGCTTAAAAGTAATGCTTTTATATATAAACACTCATGTTCAAAATTAAGGAAATTTTCAGATTTGGTCGATTCTCTACTGATCTCCTGGATAGAATTTGATGAAATTAGGTATGTACATAGGATGATATAATGAAAAAAATAACTATTCAAAAGTTATAATACACACGCATGACCATGGAATAAACTCATCAGCTTATGAAGGTATAAAACAGAGCTTACAATATCGAGCGAAAAATGGGTTAATAGGTGGTATGGTCCAGTCTTATAGATATACAGCTCTCCCAACGTCAATTCATTCTGGAAATGAAATCAGGCAGTTTATGAGTCGCTGTGACAATTAGACTCACTCCATCAGCAACACTGTTTTCTGGCCCTGAGGGATTCTGAGAGGTAGAAAGTTAGTTCCAACTGTCCTCCTCAGAGCGTCCCAGACATGTTCTATAGGGTTTAGGCCTGGAGATGTGACCAGCGAAACCATCATTCAAATACACTCACTTTCCAGAAATTCGTCGACTTACAGCGTTCATCATCTGGGCTGGCGTTGCAGTTAAATAGGAACTTATGTATTCATTCATAAAAGGTAAATTTACAATGATTACATGAGCGTGGTATCATTTTCTATGTTCTTTTATCTGTAATGTTTTGTTTGAAAAAGTAAACAAATGTTGCTATATTTAAAATAAATTGTAGAAAATGTTAACAACCCATCTATACTCTTCGAAAAAATAACAATTTTAAAGCTGTACTATACAAACGGAAAAAAGTAGCAGAACATGGTAAACTTTCGAAAATGCATAAAATTTAATTTAAGTTATTCATTTTAATGCAATTTATTATTAAAGGTTGTTTGTAAATTCAGGTTTTTAAGTTTTTCGAGATCCCGTTGAAAAATTATCATATAGTCGCGAAATTTATAATATCTTGCATATTTTTATATTAAAATCTGTCAATAGAGCTTATACTCTAGATCAGTATCACACAAAGGATCTAAATATCATAAAACGTATAGAAGATTACCATTTAAAGATGAATTACAGTGATATTATAGATTTTCAACTTCATTGAAATTTTACCATGCAGCCTATGGTAAAATATAATGTTTATTCTATTAAATGAAAATCCCTTTACTTATCATAAAAAAAATTCTGATGGACTTATAATTGATTTATTATGGAGATGTCGATTACAATATGACTTCATTTCATTTCATTTAAAGCGATATAAAAAATAAAAATAAAAGTTTAAGTTTAATAAAGTATCTTACTAAGATTAATCTCTTAAGTATAAATTTTTTATATTTAATCATGATTTAATGAATGATAGCTTTATAATACACATGGTTATTTTTAAATTATCATATCACATGCCATTAAAACATCAAAAAATTAAGATTTTAAAAACAGATTTAATTATTTTTAATTGCTACAATTTTTCTTCTTATAGAAAAAAAAAAGAATTCCTGTAATTTGTTTTCTTTTATCAAAAGAATATATTTCATATGTTTATGATTGTAATTAAATAATAACATCTACAAATAAATTTATGTTCGAAAATATAAACATTTTTTAACACATATGTTACAGAAAGTCTGTAAATTTATGATATAAAATTAATCTCAATAAATAATTCATAAAATGAATTATATAATGCGCCATTCCATTTTTCATTAACTTTAATTTTTGGTTGATATTTTATATCAGTTTAAAATGTTAGTTATTAAAATAAGATAACTATTTTCTAACTTTTTTTCTATCGACAAAAAGCATTTCTGAATTCTATATTGCAGTGAAATACGTGCAAATTGTTTGGGGAATTACTGTTCATATTTGTAGACATATACTCTTACGTTAGTAGTCTTAAATTATTATTATTATTCATTTATGCTACCACGCGAAAAGCATAGACATAATTTTACTTTATTTTAATAAGAATTTTTGAATGTATAAGTAACACGTACGAATATAATACAGAATAGAAATATCTAAGTGTATCTACTCGCATAATTTAAGCTCCACATAATTTACGCATCCTTTACATTTGAAAAAAAAATTGATAAAATAAATAAAAACAAAAAACGTTTAATTTTTAGGTGATTCATATATGTCACAGTTTGAAATACTGAAGTAGGATTTTATATTACAATAACTGCATATACCCTAGCAATTTTGACTTAATAATTGGACTAAATGTCAACTTTCAGTTTTGTTCCATGTATTCAAAGGATCATGTTCGGTTCTTTCTTTCCTTCTATTATTATTTTATTTTTTTTTATTTTTTTTTTTTACTTTCTCCTAGAGAGTAGGTAATTTTATGCTCAAGAGTATTCCATTAATGTACACGTGACATACTAGTGCTTCATTTCAAAAATTAACCAGTCTACGAGGCATTTTAACAGATTGTCACATTTTACATGCTTTCTTTTAACTAAAAATTCTGTTTGTTATGTGACATTCAAATAAAGTTACTCATTTTTTATCCACTTTCTGTTAAGAAAGATTTTTGGAATTTGGGATATATCTGTATTCTTAAGGGCAATGCAGGAAGTATACATTGATTTTTTTTTTCTATCACAAAAGGGAGGGAAACGGGGGGAGGGGGGAGACAAGAAAAAAATCCTTATATCTCATAAACCAGTGGAAACAACATCTTTAAACTTGGCATGCCTATATTGTAACCAAAAATGATAAACACGTGTTGCGGAATTTTTTTAAATTCTATCCCAATGGCGGTTCCTGCAGTCAAGCGACCTCCGTTTTCGAAAGACGTCGTAAAAACATTACTTGCTTAATTTTTACAGAATTATAGTTTGATTTCCTATTGAGAAATCAATATCAGTTTCAACAATGAGTATTTCTTTAAAGTAATAATGACAAAGTTACCACTATGGCGCCAAATGTTCACTAACATGGCGAAATATCGCCATCTTTGTAATGCATTTAAAAAATATATTTACTCTACATTTTAGTGAATTTTAATGAAAGCGCGTTTATTTATTTATTTATTTTACATTTATATCATTTTAATTTACCGTATCAAAAAATCATTATAAACCATTAAAATGGTTAAGAAAATTTTTAAATAGTAGTATTTACTAGACCTATGTGGCTAGTAACTATTTTTTTTTAATTACTAATTTAAAATTATCCTGACAGTTAAAAAAGGATTGTGTTTACGCTGTTTAAAAAGTAAACTTATTTTATCGATGGAACTGCAATTTATTTTAATTTTCAATATTAATTTTTTATTCAAATACTATAATAATCTGAAAGGGAGTTATTTCCTGGAGGACTCTAAATTTTCCTACAAGAAAATTTGATATAACTAAATACCCAAAGAAAGCACTTACTTTTTGTAACGAAGAAATGGAAAAAAGTGCATACAATATACGCTCAAATACGATAATATAAAAAATATTGCAAATTTTCTGTATATAAATATATTTTGTATTAAATGCAAAATAAAATTTATCAAAATGAGTTTCTAAAAAAATAAAAGAATTTTATTTTCTTTCGTATTATTTTATTCTCAGCGCATTCAGATATTATTTTACACTTTTCGTTCATATACAAATGAAAATTTATGCTGCAAAAGAATGAAGAATAGAGAAAACAATTTATAACCTAAAAGTCAGAAATGTCCAGCATTATCATAGAATGAACTTTCTTTTATGAAATAAAATAGTATCTTCTTCATTATACTTATTACAAATTTACAAATTAAAGGGACATAATAATAAAATTTGCTTAAAGGGTTTTAATCCAAATACATCTTTTATTGGTAAAGAATTAAAATATCTGCTTTATTTTCGAAAAAAATTACTCATATGTTTTGTAATACAACATTTCGTGATTGTATTAAAAAAGAAAATGTATTTGATAATTAAATATTAACAGAAAAAAAATGGTTGATTAAAAAAAAAAAATCTCATTCTTTTTTTCTGAATCTGCATATAGTGGATTTGAAATTAATTCGACGGGTATTTAAGAATTAATGATAATTGTAACTAAAATAGAAGTCAGCAGATATAATTACTGTTTCGAATTTTGTTTCAGTAATAAATTTTATTATTAAAAAAAATCCGTGTTTATTTATTAAATATATTTTTATACACATGATCATGTATTTAGAAATTTTCTTAGTTTGTTAAATATTCATTCACCTGCATTAATCTGACATAAGTAATAAACGCAACACAATAAATCCAATCAATGAATACATCAGGTAAGTGGAATAATTAACATAAATTGGTATCACTTGCTGGTCGTTGATATATCGTTTACTGAAATTTACTTCAAGAACTTTTATTCTAATATTGATAAAATATAATAAATAAAAAAGTTTTGTTGGAGTTAGTCTAAATTTCAAAATATTTCTTATTATTTTCCCATATTGGTAAATTTTAATAAATGTAATGATTACATTCCTCTTAATTTAATTTTTTTTAATGTAAAAATTTCTTATTTCAAATTTTTCCAGTCTTATCAAAAATTAAATAAATAAATCAAAACAAAATCAGTAATCTTTTCTAAAAAGATGCATTTAATCATTAAAAGATGTCACAATATGTAAACGTTGTTATTACATTTAGAAACAGTTAAAACTGAAAACTGAATACCATATGCCGATAATTGCGTCTAAATCGCGCCCTCACAACAGCCCTTATCACAAATACACTCGAGAAATTTCCTAGCATTTCGACCTGGCTCATACGATGTCATTAATGTTTACTTTAGTGTTGAATATTCAGACATCATAGTTTTTACAAATAAAAAAGGAGAAAAAGACTTACAAATATCATTCATCCACAAGTTACATAAAATAGATTTGCGCTCATACATTCGTTAGCGATTGCGACGTTCAAGAATTTCGTTCGTTTGTGATCGCGGATTTTGCAAATTTAGTACGTTTTTGAAACTGATGCATCTAGTGGGATTTTTTATGAGTGCTGCGCGTTCATTCGTTCATTATTGAATGCGGCGTTAACGAATTTTGTTCATTCTTCATCGTGGCTCTCGCGAATTATTGCGTTTCAGAGACTGCTGCACGACGAGGTTGCTGCAACCTGTGATTTTTTTTTCGGTTCTCATGAGGGCTGTGCCTTCATACGTTCCTAACTGATTGCGGCGTTAACAAATTTTGTTCATTTGTGATTGCGGTTTTCGCGAATTTAGTGCGTTTTCGTGACTGCTACACAATGAGGTTGGTGCATCCAGTGAAGTTTTTTTTTCGGTTTTCATGAGCACTATGCGCTCATACGTTTGATACTGATTGCGGCGTTAACGAATTTCGTTCGTTCTTGATCGTGACTTCCGCGAATTACTGCGTTTTAGAGATTGCTGCACGACGAGGTTGCTGCACCCAGTGATGTTTTTTTTTTCGGTTTTGATGAGCGCTATGCGGTCATACGTTCGTTACTGATTGCTGCGTCAACGAATTTCGTTCGTTTATGATCACGGATTTCGCGAAATTAGGGCTTTTTTGAGACTGCTGCACGACGAGGTTGCTGCATCCAGTGATTTTTTTGTTCATGAGCGCTATGCGCTCATACGTTCGTAACTGGTTGCGGCGTTAATGGATTTCGTTTGTTCGTGGTCGTGGCTTTCGCGAATCACTGCGTTTTTGAGACTGCTGCACGACAAATGACGACTGCTGCACCCAGTGATTTGTTTTAGTTTTCATTAACGCTATGCGCCCATATTTTCATCACAAAAATTGAAAACAAAAGACCAGAGAAAAAAATATAAAATCAAATAATTATATCAAAACGATTGTTATTATAAAATCACAAATCTATAATAATAAGATAACTACTAAAATAACAATAATAACAAACGATTGCTCGGTTACATGTATTTTAAGTATCGAATAGGGGAAACCAACTGAACAAGAATCCATATTTTCCTTATAAATAGCAGTTTTCTCGAAAGCATAGTTAATTTCTCGGGTGCATTTTTGATAAGAGCCGTTGTGAGTGGCTCAATTTAGACGCTAGTTACGCCGAGTACTTTCGATCTTAACTTGATCGTTTTCAGGGCTGCTTCGATTACGTACTGAACTCCTTTTCTCCCTCTGTCTTTATCTGAACAGTAAGTATATTGTAGAGTTCTTATTCCTAATTATGCTGGTGATAGGATTTTTTCAAATTGGGATCATATTTTGATAAATCGGGTGTTAAAGTTCAGCATACGTTTCAAATACCCATTAGTTTGCATTTCCAGACGTGGACTTTACCGCGTTAACGTAGAATTCTCGCCAGCCATCCGGAGGGCCCAAGTTCGATTATGACACCTGACTTCTTTTCTTTTTTTAAATTAATATTATATTTTTGATATTTTAAAACTTTCAATGCAAGTTATAAATTGCTACAGGTTTGAAATTTTGATATTTTCCTAAAAAATTGATTTATTGTTTTGCGTTATGGATTTATCATGAAAACTTCTATTTTTCTGTATTTTTTAAAAAAACATTTCTGTTTACGGAAATCCAAACTAATTTGAGTCTATTTTGCGCAGAAATTTTTTTTTCATAACATTATTATTATTTACCTTTCATATTTTAAATAAAAGTCTTAAAATATGCATAGTATTTGATTAAAAATGTTAACAAAATAAAATACTTTTAACAGTTGATTTCTTTTAAATATATTAATATATGTCAAATGATGAAGTACAAAAACCTTTATTATTACAGGTATTATTAATTGACATTTTACTTTGATAAATATGGAATTAATCTGTTATTATTTATCGTAAAGATATTAAAAAAAGAATATTCATACAGAAAAAGTTCCTACATAGAGCAGAACGTCTTACCTAGTACTCGTCTTCAAAAGAAGATCAAATATATTAATAAAAATAATTTTATATTTATCCTGATACACTGGTCAACAAATTTGAACTTTTGCTCTGTCTTAAAACAGAAATTAGTTGTTTTTTATGCGGTTTTTTGTGCTGATACCGATTCTAGTTTTAGATTTACTCCGGCACGTCAAGTCTGAGAGATATTTGCATATTTCAATTTATGCAAATTTAGTAAATTTTATAAAATTATTAGTAAATTAAAGGTATAAAGCAATATTAGGCAGGGATTTTTGTTTTATGTTATGATTACTACCTAATTTACTTTACAAAAACGTTATTTCTGAGATTATACTGGCATGTGACTGTGAAATATAGTACCTAATTTGCATATTTTTCCTGTTTTTCTGATAATGTTTCTTGACGTTCAAATATTTCTGACGCCCGAGTCCACTAATATGTTTCTAAACCAGTTTTTTGAGCTGATTCCAAATCTTGAATCTGTTTTCTTCTATAACGTCTAGTTTTTGAAAAAGGTGAAGTTTTATTTTTTGGTCAAAAATGCGAGAAATAGCTTTTTATGATACTTTGTATCAGAAACTTCAACTAGTTACGATAGATTCTACTACTTATTATTTTTCGATTATATAAATTTTTGTTTATGTCTCTGATATGAATCTGACCCTGTTCACCTTCTTGTGAATGAATTACACATCCCTAAAAAGCATCTTATATCAAACCTGTATTAATTGCGTGCAAAAGTAGAAATTCATTTTACTCAAAACCTAGACATGACATAAGAAAACAGACTGCAGATTTGAAATCAGCATAAAAATCTAGTCTAGAAAAACATTACTTCAATTCTGTGGCAACTATTTTAAAGTTGATAGTGATGTAAACTTTACACCATTGAAAAATATGCAAATGAGGCTTAATAATTGATAAATACATGTTAAGAAAATGCAAATCGTGACATTTATCTGAAGCAAATAGTGAAATAGTCATTATCTAGAAAACGTAATTAGATGTGACATATATTGTATCAAAAATTTGCATAAAATATCATAAAAAGCTTAAATTTGCATAAATTTTAAATATGCAAATTTCTCAAAACCTGGACCATTTAGAGATAAACGGAAAACATATTCGGAATCAGCGCCAAAAACTAATCTAGAATCATCTAATTTTAGTTCTAGGACAAAGCCTTTGGCGCAGCATGTTCCTAAAGGGATTTTGAGCCATAAAACCCTATGCAACCAACCATCTAGGACAAAACCACTTTTGTACAGTAATATTATTACGAAAGTCTTGCTGACGATGTCTTAAAAAATGAAAATTATATACACCATAAGTGATATGTGGGTTGGCAGACGATTTTTACATTTTCAGTTGACAATTTGTTTTTACTATCATTATTTGTAACAATGAAAAATATTTAGAAATATAATTTGTCCATTGCTATTCAGTTAAAGACAAATGCTCTTGGAACATTTGACATCATAATTACTTTTTATAATTTACGCGAAATAAGAAAATTTCACTTAACATTCCGTAAAGAAAAAAAATATATATATACATATATATATGCATAATTTCAGAACTTTACTTAAAATAAAAATTGGTAAATATTGAGTATAAAAAATCTAGACATAAATTGGTTTGAAAACATCAGTAGAGATGTTTAAAAATTAGATAAAATGTATATTTTCAAGAAAAAAAAATCATAAACTTTATTATATATTTTTCGGTAATATCAAAAAATCGATTTTCAGCAATTCATAAACATGCTTAAAATTTGTAATGTTCCAAAATATAAAATTAATTAAAAATAAAAGAAAAACAAGACGTATTATCGTGCTCGGAAACTCCGACCGAGTACTCTACGGTAACGCCAAGAAGATCACGTTTCCAAAAGTAACTAATGGGTATTTTAAACGTATGCTGAACTTCGTCACCCAATTTCTCAAAGTCTAAAGCCCATTTGAAAAAATCCTTTCTCCAGAATAAAAAGGAGACGTACTTATAAGAAACCATGAATATATTAATTCATTCATTATGTATTGCGCTCATCAATATATTGAATATATTGATGAGCATATACATGAATATCCTTTGGTTTTAAAAATTGTATATCTGTATAATTTATCTTCATGCTTATATAGATAAACTGCCAAACGCTAATATTACTTGAGTACAAATGTTTCCGCAGATTAAATCTGTTAATTAGTAAATGAATTATTACAAAAAAACACACTTCAGATTCATCAAAATAGGAGAGCAACGTGTTTTGTTCTCCCGTTGTTAGTAGCCTAGATGGATTTTAAAAACCGTTGCTAATGGCAAGTAATTTACAGACGTGAAAAGCAACCGAGAAATATATTGAATCCAGTAAATTACAAAACATTCCAAATGTTTGAATATATATTTCAAAATAGTTAAATATTTTAACCGATATATGTATTAAACATGCAAGAAAAATCATGCGTTAAGCATAGATTGTGAAACACTTTCCAACACTTCCTGAATGCTTTAACAAACTTCGTTATTTAGAGAAATAAGGTATGTGAGAGAACTAAGTAAACATTTTAGAAAACGAATGAAACATTTGAAAAACTGATTTCTGCAGTTACCGTCTATAGCCAAATATGTATTCCAATTGTTTTGAACAGCCCTGTATTTGATCTGTAGGTTGATATATGTACTATATAATGAGAAAATTTAGTTTAGCAAGAAAACACATAACAGGTCGAAATTTCTCTTTCAGTAATTTATACTAATATATCAAAATATATTTGTATACATTTGTACAGCCCTGTAGTTAACCTAGTACTTTTATTACACGCCACTATTTAGCTAAAGTTTAATTCAAAGTAAAACACTTTTAAAACGACTGGAATTACATTTCCAGAAATTATAATTTATAGACGACCATGTATCCAATTCTTTGCGTGACCCTGTATATCTTTTTATCTATTTTCTACAAACATTTCTTAGTAAACCAAATGCAGTTCCGTGTAAAAATGCATAACTCATTTAAAAACAAACCTTAAACAATTTGCAATCATACCCAGTAACCATTACGAATTATTTTGTGTAGCACTGTATATGAATTACAACATTTATACACACCATATACTATGTATAAATATAGTGAAACATAAAAGCACATAACATAATTAAAAATGCATTTCCAGACATCATCGCTACTGTACAGTACTTCGGATACAATACAGTACCTTTTATCTTTTGTTCTATGCACTTAGTTTTATGCATGAAATTAGTTGTAGTAAACCTCAGCGACCTATATCAATTTCAATATACATGAAATTATTTAACATAATTACAAAACGCCGCAAACAATTCCCTCCACCCCTATATCGTTCTGTAATGGAATTATTTTGTGTGGCCCTGTAAATAAATAATAACTATTCTTTGCACCGTATATTCTAGAGAATGCATATTTTAATGCACTTGATAAATGCATATCAATTTTATTATGTTTGAAAGCATGTAACTTCATTAAAAACCATTTTAAACGATTTTTCCCATAGCCCGTAATGTAACGAAAAAAATTTGACTGTCCCTGTAAATGAACTAAACATGCTAGAAACTTTATTTGAAATAGGGATCGTGCTATGGTAGAGGTCACTAACATCCAAAAATTTCAGAACGATCCGATTATATTTACGAGAGTTAGAGCGCGGACAGTCGGCTACACGGGCAGACAAACCGAAGTCATAAACACTTTTCAAATTTGTTGGAAAGTGTTAAAAACGAAAATAATAAAATATGCTATTACAATAAACATTTTAAATGCATTCAATTTTGTGAGACATATTTTACTATGAACAAAAGAGATGATTTAGTATTGAAATGTAATGTTGGAGTATTAGAGAAATTATATGTAATTTTCAATCACTATAATTATTTCCATCAACTGATCGGAAAGAGACATGTAATTATGGAGTATTCTGTGTACATTATTAGTAGTATATTTTGTAAAATACATATTATCAACAAATTAACTTAAATATTTATATAATATTTTAATACTTAAATGCTGAATTAACTGACTTAAAGAAATTACTTAAAAATTATAATTTTGGTACTGTAATGTATTCCCAGATTAAAAGAAAATATTTATAACGATTACGCTTGGGAACTGACCAATGTGATTAGTAATGTAATAGAAGATAATAAATACTATCACTTGCGCAGGAAATGAATTGATAGATTTTCTTGTAATAACGTTTACATTTTACTTATAAGAAACTATGGATATAACAATGCATTCATTAAGTATTGCGCTTATCAATGTATTGGATATATTTACGAAACATGAATAACCTTTAATTTAAAAAATGTTACATCTGTATACTTTATCTTCATGCTTATATAAATAAGCGGTCGAGTGCGAGTATTAATCGCTCACATAGGTTTATGTGTAATAAATATGTTAATTAGTAACTGTATTATTACGAAAAGATATCGTTGCTAAAAAGTAATAAGACTTTGTAAAAACTATACAACGTAGGGTTGGGTATAGATATGTATATATATGTACTAGAAAAGTATAGATGGATTTCATACCATGAAAGTTGAGAGAGATATGAAGCCTGAATAGTCTCAACTGAAGTAGTATTTCTGTTCTGTACAACTGTTTTTAAATCTTATTCATATCTGTTCAGGATGACTAAATAAACTGAAATTCAGCGTAATAATATGCTATTGTTCCTACAGTGTACCTAAAAAACCCCCCTTGTTTAAAGTTTAAACTTTGCATTGTGCTAAGCGCGCTTTGAAAGGATGTCGCCATGTTCA
Source organism: Maratus speciosus (assembly GCA_963932465.1). Taxonomy (NCBI): domain Eukaryota; kingdom Metazoa; phylum Arthropoda; class Arachnida; order Araneae; family Salticidae; genus Maratus; species Maratus speciosus. The sequence goes on along the minus strand of OZ010788.1, from coordinate 407,773,870 downwards.
AAAGGAGTAAAGATGCATCGTCGCCTTGGTTCATGTCGCGGTTTTACAGATATATTTTTAATTAACCTTTAAAGACACGGATGGCGCATTGAGAGTGCCATTCGATGCAAATTAGCCGCGAATCCCACAGTAATTATGTGATTAATTCTAAATAAATTAAGTCTTTTTTTTCAACAGTTTGTCGTTTATTGCTTTTATGCTAGTACTGAACATTGCATTACGCAAATATATGATTAAAAGTTGTTATCTAGGGTTTAATAGCCGATGGCGCATAGGGTACGCCACCCGTGTGTTTATGGATGCCAAAGCGTCCGTGTATTTAAAGGTTAATATCTCGACTAATTACCAACATTTCCTTTTCGAAAATAATTATCAACAATGCTTTCATACTTTTGTGATGATAGGTACCTGCAGCGCTCCTAAACTCAAAAACTATTTGAACTAGGATAATCGCTATTGTTTTCCTGAAATTAGAATTGAAAATAGAATTGAAAAATAGTCCCCTAACTTTTCAATAATTACAGTTTCAATACATTCGGAAATAGAGGGGGGGGGGGTGGACTTTTTTTCTTTTGCATTACATTTTCAACGATATCTCTAAAAAACCTAATGCCTAAAATTAAAAGAGATGAATTTTTGAGTTTGGCGTTACGAAAGCTTTCACAGGATATACAAAGAAAAGTTTCTTTTTTATTCAAGCAACCTCGTTAGTTGTTCTACATTTTTCCTAAATATAATTGTGAATGGTTAAAAAACCATAAATATGTGGGTCAATAGCCTTTATTAGTTCAGCCAATTTGAACTTTCCACGTTCCATAGTTTACGAGTAAAACGCCTGTGACAGGCGGACAGACAGATACAGGAGTGATCTTATAATGGTTATGTTTTTACTTTTTATGTACGGAACCCTAAAAGGGAATTTGAAGTAATTTCTTTAAAGGCCGTTATTAATAAATGAAGAGCTAAAATGATAAAGGTATGCTTCCATTATTAACTAAAATCTCAGTGATTCTGAGGTTTTATTAGAATACTAATTTAAGAGATTGTAGAGGACCATTGATTATCTTCTACCATATGATTAACTCAATTTTTTTTTTATTATTTGTGACATACCACATTTATCATTTGAGCTTCTAAATTATCCCTTAAAATCTAACTAATAAAGGTTTTTTTTACTGTTTGTTTTTAATATCAAAAGGGATATTTGCTCTATAGCTAACAGATGGGAAAATATGAACATAAATATTTATACGATTCAAATTGTTTTCACATATTCTTAATTCACTTTTTTAATAGTTAACATTTATTAATGTTTACAGTTTCTAAAAAAATTAAATCTGAGCATTAAATTAATGTTATTTATACTGTAGTTCTAGAACAAAAATTATCATAGAACTGCAGACATCTGTGCACTGAAAGAGAAATGTAAAAATGTAAATCTATAAACATGCGCAAAAGCTGTGCCTATTTAATCCACTTTGATTTAACTGAAAGCTTTTTTATTATTTTAGAGAAACAATCAAAACATATTAAATAAATCATTTTCCGTTAAGGAATATTATTGAAAGAATTAAAGGGACATTATTTTTTAATTCAAGATTCAATTGATTTTTTATAGTCACAAATTTAATAAAGTTAATATTAATAATACTGTGTAACATAATTTTTTTAATAATACCAGTATAAAATAATTAAACCGTTTTTCTAAATTCTCAACTGTGCTGCTCCAACATTGAATAATATTTTTACTCTATTCTACCTATTGTGAAAAAAAAATCGACTGCCGGTTTTCGAACGATTTATACGTTTTAGAAGGTTCTGAATACAATTTGAATGGTTTTAAATAATGTCTGTCAGTGAGACTGAGTCTGTATGTGACACAAATTTTGCCGTCGCTCTATCTAAAAAACTAATGAACGGAATTTAACAAAACTTTAGATTCAGTTATGCCTTGAAATAAATTAGAGCTGATTAGTTTTTTTTGTGTAAATCGTCAAACAGGTAGCGCTACTATGCTGAATTTTTTACGATGTCGACAGTAGCAATATCTCTAGAACTAATGCATAAATTTTCATAAAACAGATTCAGGTATACATTGACATAAATTGATGATGATTGCGTTTTGGTGTAAATCGTCCAAGAGGTGACGCTGCAATCTTGCATTTTTCTCGATTTCCGTAAAACTGCTACCTCAAGAACAGCTGCGCTGATTTTCATCCGACTTCAGCTTTAATTAGACGTTGACATAAGTTGTTCCTGTTTAGGTCTTTGTGTAAGTCACCCAGCATTTTGCAGTCTTAAGTTTCAGGATGATTATGTTTTTAAGGATTTACACGATTTTAACGATAGTCATATCTCAATAACTAGTGCACGGAATTTCACTAAACTTCATATTCTGTTATATCTTAACACAACAGTGTTTGTCCTGATTAGGTGTTCGTGTAAATCATATAACAGGTGGCGCTGCTATTCTGCATTTGTCACGATTTTCGCGATAGCTGTATATCAAAAACTAATGTAAGGAATTTAATAAAATTTTATACTATGTTACACTTTCACATAAATAGATTCTTATTAGCCTTGGGTGTATACTGCTCAAAAGGTGTCGCTTTTACGCTCTTTATGTTGGGAATTTTGGTTGCAGACATCTAAGAAGGTGGGTGCCAAAATTCGATGATTTGTTTGAAGAATGCTATGCTTATATCTCCTATTTAAATGCACATGACCAAAAACTTTATAGCCAGAACCTATTATTATTATAGGTATTAACCAAAACCTATAACTTTAGAATCCTCCTGATGGGCATATATTATCATTAAATTTTGCACTGTGATAGCGACTTTTGAAGTATAAACAAAAATATGTATTAGATAAAAGAAAGTTAAGAAAGTTTTGGGATTGTCTCATTCGAATAGTTTTGAACTTAATTTATTTTGGAATGCTTCATACTGTCTAACGCAACATTGAAAGAAGCATTATTAAGAATAGTCTGGGAAACGCGTTTCTCAAAATTTTATACGGATTCCTTTTTCGCATATCTACTTTTAGAAGAAAAATCTCGTGGCATGTACAGTCGTGGAAAAAAAAAGTAAACACCCCTTACTAACTCTGCATAAAATTATCGTAGAAGAAAGTTACTGATACCACACGATTGGTAACAAAGCCTACTTTTAAATGATGTATATAAAATTGGCTTAGGAGGCGATTTACATATTTAAACAAACCATAACTTTTTTTCAATGGCAGTACACAATTCTGACAGCATGAATGAACTCTACAACCTTCAATTAGTCTGAAAGAAAATTTTTATGCAACTCGTGCGATAAGTTTCCGAGAAATTTTTTTTTTTAAACGAGCGTATTTTAGGGGCAGTATCCACATTGAAGTTCGGTACAGGATTGTTGACCGAGAGAGTTCTTAATCACGGCATCTTAAGTGCAAGTCAAGCAGTCATTGAAGACTGCTAGATTACAGGATAGCATAAGAAATTTTAAAATATCTAGTCCCTTCTATCCCTTCAACCAACATTTTGCCGTTTTTTTAAGCATAATTTGAAAACTACTTGGAAGAAAAATGTCAAATTTCGGATTTCCATTAAGCAGGACTTAATACATCTAAATCTATCAAAAAAAATTGTAGGTTGCAATTCATAATTTTTTTCGAATATTAATTTCATAATTCATAATTCATATCATCAAATTATAAAAATTGAAAATTCAACGTATTTATGTTTGGGTATTTTATAATTATTGCTACAGAAAAAATTAGCACATTAGGAGTATAATTTCAGGAGATATTAATAAAAAAATGAAAATGTAATTTAACATTATAAGTACTAAATTTCGAATGTTCATAATTAAAAAACTTATCATTCAAATCACATGAAATTAAGTGTCTTGGCATAGTTTGAACCGAAGATTTGAAATATCTTGTTAAAATTGGGTATTGCCATTGAAAAAAAAATGAAGTTTGAGTTAGCTTTAATATGTAGATGGTCCCTAAGCAAATTTTACATACATCATTTAAAAGAAGACTTTATTTCCTATCGTTTGGTATCAGCAACTTTCTTCTACGATAATTTGTTGAGGAATTAGTAGTGGGTGTTTACTTTTTTTTCCACGACTGTACTTAATAAAAGCATAACAAAGCAACATTAAATAAGACATAAAATTGCCCAATATTTTTTTCCTTAAAATTTTTACAAATGTCGTTTTTGATAATACGTGATTTAAAATAAAATTTAATGTAAAATTTAACAAAAATGTTAAGTTTTGATAAAGGCTTATATAACAGCCCATTAAATGCAACTTCAATTCAACACCCAGTAAATAAATAGGTAATCCCCTAGATGTCGATATTTTCTCTTCTGATAAAAGTAACATATGTTTTCTACATCGTATTTTTTTTAGTTCCGCAGTGGCATTAGTCTCGGTTGCCTGAACAATTTTGTGGTAAATAAATATTACTTTGCTTTATGCCTAAAGAAATGAATAAATCCCGTAAAAATAACAATGCAATTGTTTCATTTCTAATCCTAGTGTAAGAGTGACAAAGAGAATGAAATGAAAAATGTGCATCTTGATTGTTATTATTCCTATGCATTACTTTTTTTCTAATAACTGTTTAAGAATATATTGAATCACTTAGTGTTTGATAAATTATACTACAAAAACTTGTTCACTACACGCTTTAAATTGTAAATGATAAAGATCAGAAGGAATTTTTTTAATGACTTAATTCTAATGACTTTATAATTATCTGTTATAGCATGTTTCATTTTAAAAGCTAATAATGTTTCCGTTTGTCAATGTATAATTTAATCTACTGAAAATATATTATTACTGCTCTTTGTAGTTTATTCGATAACATTATCAATGTTTATCTCATGTATCTGCCTTCTTTATATTTGTAAAGGTTATTGCTACTCGGAAAAAAAATACCACATTTATTAAAAATAAATTTCCTTTTATTGATGAAACAAAATTAGACTTTTAAAAAAATATTTAAGACGCATTTATTAAATGTATTATGTTCAATAGAATCTATCTTAAATGCGTTTGTCTTAGTTGATCCAATAACATGTTGTAATATTACAGAATAAGAAAATTTTCATTAAAAACTATTATTTGGCATAAGTAAAAGTGATATAGTGTTATCTTTTTTAATGCTTAAAACTATTATGCTATTTAAAAGAAAATAAATGTATTTAAACAATACGAAAAATGTTTTAATTAATGAAATATAGAAGCATTTTATTAACGAAGTATTGAAACTTTTTAAAGTCATAAAAAGCAAAATCCAATGTATTAAATACGACTTTTGTAAATCAGCTAATGATTTTATACAATTTTTATATAAATTCAGTGCATTGTGTAACAATTTTAAAGACTAAATAGAAACGGCAAATTACTATTACAGTAGAATTATTGTAATTAATGACAATAAAAGTTTAAACAATTTTGCATTATACAACAAATCATCCAAAAGTTCATGAGATGTTTTAGATATGTTCAACATTTGAAATTTTCCAAAAAGAAATAAAAAAAAATTCATATATTAAAAAATTCAAGAGAACTTTCACACGTGTTTAAAATAACTTGAAAAAGAACAAATACAATACAGATATATATGGAGAGAAATGAGAATTAATATGGTATTTTATAAATGAAATGAAATTACAATTTATTATTTAAGTAATAACACAAACAAACATTCCTTTTATCTTCGCACCACATTTTTTATGGTTTAATTAAATAAAGTGTTGCGTTAATGTGTGCCGCAGATATATTTCCGCGAGATTCATATCTCACATTAAGTAATTTATACATATTGCGGTCTCAATAATTAATTTTTGCTTCATTTAAACTTTAAGATTCGTTAAAAAGGGAAATTTTTATTTAATGATAATTTAATTTAAACACGTTTCATACGTATGCATAAATATCGTTGTGTATATTGTACTGCTAACTCTTAAGTGACATTGAGAATTTAATAAGCCATAATAAACACTAAGAAGATGCTAAATTAAGATGCACTGTTGTAGCCAAATAAGTAGCATCTTGATAGCAGTTATACTTCAGCTTTGAACACATTGCTAAGATATATGAGTACAATGTTGTCATTCGTTGCTATAAATTATACAATTCTCATGTTGCATGCGTGAATACATTTAAATAACTATTTTAACAAAACATTCAATTCTATTCAAATTCCAAGTGAAATTACTATTAGTATATATATTTAGAAAACGTGACGGTATTCTTCGGCTTTGCTGGCATAGAAATAAAACATTCCCTTACATTTGTAGTACCAGCAACTTGCAAATTTCATTTAAGTAATTTTGAAAGCTGAATAAGAAAGTATTTTATACTAAAATATGTAACTTTGTGCTTATCCACTTGTAATCAAAGCTACCATTTTGTGAGATATATTCCCCACCCAATTAAAAATGCTTACAAATAATTTAAATATTTTTCAAACTTAAAAATAATACTAAATTACATGCATTAAATAATGTCTATTTTTCTCTTGAGATATTAAAGAATTTTTTGGTTTAATTTCATGCTTGAGCTACAAGACATATGATTTTTTGGCGATATTATATCCATATTTATTTTAAGAAATTTTTTCATTGAAATATTTTATCGTTTATTATCAGCTGTACTTACGTCTGCTATAGGAACTCCCGCAATCTGTTGATAAAAAGGTGTAATAAAGGCTGCTTCAAACTCGGTTGATTAAAACTATTTTTTCATATTTACAAAACATTCTTATCGTTATCTGCAAATTTATTGATGTACAGGGTGTCTAGAAATTAGTTGGGCAATTTCGTAAGTTATGAGCTTCCGAAATATTAAATGAAATTAACTAATTGAAAGTCAGACTAGTAGTAATATTGCCAGAGTTTATTTATAGGTGGCGTTAGGTGTCATGACTGACGCTATATCGTTTAGCAAGCGAATGTGTTATTCAATGGCCAGCACGATCCCAGAATCCTTCACTGCTTGATTTCGGTGTATGGGGTTTTGTAAATGATCAAGTGTACAAACTGCCACTTCCTGTATCGATTTCTGAACTTAAATCAAGAATCTGAACTGAAATTAATTTGGTCAATGGAACCATGCTGACAAATCTGTGGAAACAAATGATTTACCGATGGGACACAGAGTCACGAAATGAAGTCATATCCAACATTTGTGATAATGGTAAACTAGAACTATTTTTCTACCTTACAACGATATGTACTTTAATTTTTTTCCTGTCAATTCCATTCAATAAATCATTCTTTTTACACAACTAGTTGGTAAACACCATGCACTAACCAAATTTCCGACAATTTATAATTTTTTTATAAAATTTGCAAATGGCCTTTAGAAAAATAATATATATGCAGGGTATATCTGAAAATGGGGGGCGCAATTTTACGGGGTGATGGAACGCAGCCATACGACCAAATTTCGTCCTAGAATGTATGGTCGGAACGCAAGCGGTGAGAAGTTAAAAGATAGTTCTCCAATGTCACAGTTAAAGAATTAACACAATAATGAAAAGAGATTATTCAGAAACCATTTTATTAGTAGGAATATAATTAATGTACATGCTCAAAGAAATTGCTCAAAAAATCTTTCTACAGCTGTAATGTACGCTTCACACCTGCGGGATAAAGACTGACGCACATTTACTAAGACACCAGGCATTGCCCGAATATCGCCGGCAGTAACGATAATCCTGGCGACTAGATCCATATCAATTTGAAGGGGGTACACATAGATTAGGCTTATCATATGGCCAACAGGAAAAAGTCTAAACACGAGAGCTCCGACGACCTCGGTGGCCAAGGTATGGTACCACCTCGACCAATCCATCGCCCTGGGACAGTGAAAAACTACATTTCAACTTCTGACCGCTTGCGTTCCGACCATACATTCTATGACGAAATTTGCTCTTATAGCTGCGATCTATCACACCGTAAAATTTTGCCCGGTTTTTAGACACACCCTGCATAAGAGATAAAAAAATTTCCTCTTATATTATTTTTAGCCTTGCAGCGTAACAAAAATATGATACCTCAATAGAAAGATTTATCCTCTTTCATTCACTCTATTACTTAATGTAAAGCCAGGAGAACTCGTCCGGTCAGAGAGGTTACGCACAAAGAGGGTCGGGTGAAAGAAGAGAGAGCTCGCTGCAATTCTAGGTAGTTGTACAACAGCAGTACTGGAGTGTCTTCTTAAATTTGCATGTTGATTGTTTGGAGCCTCTAGGATAAAGCATTAATCCATAACTACTGTGAGCAGTCTGATAGACCGCTCCAGATTTTCCCGCATTCATTTCCACCACTCAGAATAGATAATGATCCTCACCCTTACCTCTACCTTCATGAAACGCCCCCCCCCCCACCACCACCACCCAAGTTCTCATTTCGCTTTTCATTCTGCTAGCTGCTTTTGCTATTTTTAGGGTTTTGTTCATCAGGCGAACCCCTATTCGTCTCGCTGCTCTGTCTGTCCGTCCGCCACAGAGCCCGTTCTCAGAAACTATATATATTGGAGACTTGAAATATTGCATACTTATAGCTGAAAACCTCACATCAAACGACAAATCATAAAATTTTGAAAAAAGTCTTATATTAACCCTCTGGACTCTAACTTGTGTATTTTAATCTTTTTGTTCTAACTGAAACCCTAATTAAGTTGAAGACGTAAAATTTTACATACTTATAGCTGAATACCTCACATCAAACGACAAATTATAATAAATTTTGAAAAAGTCTTATATTTAACCCGCCGGACTAAAAACTTGCGTATTTTAAGCAATTTTTCTAACCTCCTCCCATTGCACCCGGTAGGTAATTTTGACGACACCCCTTTGACCACTCTTTCATATTATGCACATAACCTTACATATTTCACTTCCACATTTTACAGCCAGGGGACGCCTACCTATCTCGGGTGCTATTGGCCCCATTCCCCTCGATTAATATATCTACGGATAGGTTGTAAAACGGAGTTTCGTTCGGATTGAGGTTTGTGTAGAATAGAGTGCACCCCCTGTTTGCGAAATGTAGAACTAATATATTTCGCAAAAGGATAAAGTGTTTTGAAACGAATATTAAACGAAACCCTCTGTGTGATCTGTGATTACACTTACCGACTTGTTTTTTTACTCTTTTCATTGCGATAGCCGTCTGGCAGACCGCTCACAGTAGCTCTGATTCTGTTTTTGTCCGATAAGGAAATTTTTATTTTGTGGATAATTTTATACTTTTTTTCATGTTATTATGAAAAAAATGGAATCATATTATTCAAGAAAACGTCCAGTGTATCTCAAACAGACTGAAATTGGGGGGCCTGTAAAAATGTAGTCGGACATAGAATATCCGATTCTGAATATTCTGAAAATGAATTTATTGAAAGTGATCACGATACCTGTTCGGAATCATCACTGGGCGATGAGGAAAATATTTCAAGTAACTCAGGGTATTTGTATGGAAAAAATTATTTTACATGGACTACAAAAAAAAACAAAATCGTGTTATTCGAACTCCAAAACATAATATTGTGGTGCTGCTGCCGAGTTTAAAAGGTCCTGCAAAAACTGGTTATAAAGCACATCCAGAAACATGGAACTTACTATTTGTTATAAACGTTATATAAATTATAGTTTAAAGGGCTAGTGTAAAAAATAAAGAATGTAACTTGCGTTTTTCTGATCAAACGAGACACGAAATTAGTGATACACATTATATTGAAATAAGAGCATTTCTTGGATTATTATTGTACTCAGCAGTTTTCAGATTAAATCGAGAGTCTGCCTTCAATGTTCGAGAATGCTAGGCATTGACTGCAACTGAATGTTTTGTACTGTGAAATAAAAAAAGTTATTGTTTCTATTTATTTAGTTTCTGTGGTGATAGATAAATTCTCATGTATTTAACTTCATTTAAAATAATTATGTAGATATGTACGTAAACTTTAATTTACGAGAGATTTTATTTATATAACGATATTTTTTATGCACATATAATCTAATTTTTACTATTTAACTATGCTTTTATTAGATATTGATACATTTTTTACAAAAAAATTCATTTTTATTCAACGATTATTAAATGAGTTTAAAATTACATATTTCTTTTCTTCGATCCCCTACAATAAATCGCTTTCTCTTATTATTCTCATTTAACGGGATACCAGTCATTTAGTCTTCAAAAATAAACTTCAAGATGATTTATAAATCAATTAAGTAGAAAAGTATTGGTATACAAACCATTTTGTACCACTTAGTTGATATTTTATTCATGTTTTGATTTAGCGGTCTGAGAGACCGCTCACAGTAGTTATGGGCAATTTTTGTCACAGTAGTTAAGGGTTAAGAGATAAAAAATGTACTTCTTATATTATTTTAATCCTTCTAGCGTAACAAAAATATGATACCTCAATAGAAAGATTTATCCTCTTTTATTCACTCTATTACTCAAGGTAAAGCCAGGAGAACTCGTCCGGTCAGGGAGATTACGCACAAAGAGGGTAGGGTTTGTTCGAAATTTATTTATCGTCTGCCAACGCTCAGTGCGAGCATTTTTGTGTAAGTTTAATTTCTAAAAAAATGGCAACGTTCTTTTTTGTAGATATGTATTTTATTCTATTCTAAGAGTGTGAAACCAAGAGGGTTTATAATTAAACGTGTGATACAGTTCACTTTGTTATTTATTAAGTGTTGTGAGTTATTGACGAGTTTGTGTTTATTTAATTTCAACCAGCGCGCTACATAATTTTTGGTTACGTCTACCGGAGATTCGATATTTTTGTTGTTGTTGAATTGAGTAATAGAACGAACGGTAAGAGGAGTTTCGTTTTCAAGTGTAATCATGTCATCGTTCTGAAGTTATGATGCAATAAGTAAATAAAGAAGATGCGTCATTTAAACATCTGTACTATTCGGTGAGTCTTTTTTGTTAATATTATCTCATTATGACAGAATTTAAAGATATTTTAGTTAGAAAACGAGTATTAAAAGCTAGTGTAACTAAACTCGAAAATAATATTATTAGTTCGATAGATGATGCTGATTCTAGTCAGCTTGCTTTATTCGAAAATAAAATCGAAAAATTAAATGAGGAATTACATGAAATTTTTAATGCAATTTTTTCACAATGCAAAGAAGAAGATGTAGATAATTTTGTTGATGAGCAACAATCCGTACAAGATAAACTTGACAATCTTTGGTTAAGTGTTAACCGGAAAAACTCAAAATTTACTTTAAATGAATCGAATCAAAATAATAGCCTTTCTAAATCTCAAATACCAGAAGTAAAGCTTCCAAAATTGACGCTTCCTTCGTTTAGTGGTAATTTAGAAGAATGGATATCATTTTATGATTTATTTAAAGCTAGTGTGGATAATAATGAGAGTTTATCAGACTGTCAAAAATTGCAGTATTTGAAATCGGCATGCAAAAACAGCGCACTTAAAATTATTCAGAGTCTTCCAATATCTGATTCAAACTATAAAACAGCTTTAGAATTATTAAAGGAGCGATATTCAAATAAACGTGAGTTAATTAATGCATTAATTAAGAAATTAATTGGAATGCCTTGTATATCGGATAATGCACAGTCTATTTTAGAGAGTGTAGATGTTATAAACGAATGTGTGCGTTCTTTAAGCGTACTTGAACAAGACGTTAGTGGATTTTCGGAAGTAATGATAGTTTATGTAATTACAGATAAATTAGATAAAAATACGAGATATTGGTGGGAAAGAACATTAAAAAAGGAGGAGGTGGGAACTCTTGACAACTTATTATCTTTCTTGAAGGATCACGCTAGAACCCTTCAAAACAGAAAATCCTCACTAAGGGAAATAAAGAAAGGTAAAGTAACGACATTGTTGTCTTCTAATAATAGTTGTTGTGTATGCAAGGAATCACATCCGTTGTATAAATGTCCTAAGTTCTTGCAGTTTAGTGCACATAAAAGAATAGAATTGATTAGAAGAAACAACTTGTGTTACAATTGTCTTTTAGATAAACACCATGCAAAAATCTGTAAGAGTTTAAGTAAATGTAAAGTGTGTCATAAGCCTCACCATACAATTTTACATCTTCCAAGAGACCCGAAATCTTATTCAGATAGTGTAAATGAAACGCCGACTGGCCCTCTGTCTCCGAACGCACCAGAATTTCAGCCGAGACCAACTGAGTCATTAAATCAAACTTCTTGTACTAGCATCTTTGAAAACAATTTTCCAAACAACTCTGTGTCGGGATTACATTCATTTCAAAATAAGCAAACTCTACTTTGTACAGCAATGATTAAGGTTCGTGACTCACTGGGTAATCTTGTAAACTGTCGCGCTTTGCTGGTTAGTGGCAGTGAAGCCTCTTTCATAAGTGAAAATTGTATGCGTAAATTATGTTTGCCAAGGCAATCTACTAAAGTACAGATTACATGTTTAGGTTCTTATAATGCTGAATCTAATGAAGAGGTAAATTTAAATTTTACTCCCCATTTTAATTCTGAAGTGAGATTTGCCACTAGAGCATTTGTGATAAAAAGAATCACATCAAATGTGCCGTATAGTTCTATTCCTTCAAATATTGTGAATAATTTCAATGATTTAGTTCTAGCATACCCAATATTCTTTGAATCAAGACCAGTAGATATCTTGTTAGGTGTTAACGTTTTCTTTACATTGCTTAAAGGGGAAGTTATAAAAAGAGAAGAAACTCTACCCTTCGCCGTATGTTCTAAACTTGGTTGGATAATTACGGGAACTACCTCTTTTGATACAAGTCAACGTACATTTTCTGTTAATAATATTCAATTTCAACTAGATGATTTAGTTCAAAAGTTTTGGTCTTTAGATTCCATTCCTGAGCTAGTTCGAATTTCTAAGGAAGAACAAGAATGTGAAGACCATTTTAAGAGCAATTATTTTCGAAATAGTTCTGGAAGATTTGTTGTGAAACTTCCATTTAAAGATTCTCCATCGCAATTAGGTGATACTAAGGAATTAGCCATACACCGATTTCATTCTTTGGAACGTAAGCTTTCAAAACAACAGTCTATTTATAAAAACTATCGAGAGTTTATGAAGGAATATTCGGATTTGGGTCATATGGAACGAATATCCAAATCGGAAAGAGTCCCTACATTTGTTTTTTATTTTCCTCATCATGCGGTAATTCGTGAATCAAGTACGACGACAAAATTAAGAGTTGTTTTTGATGCCTCTGCTAAATCTACCTCTGGTGTGTCCTTGAATGATATTCTAATGGTCGGACCCCGTATACAACAGGAACTTTTTCCAATTCTTTTAAGATTTAGAGTTTTGCCTATTGTTGTACGAGCAGATATAGAGAAGATGTTTAGACAAATCTTGATTAATCCAGAAGATAGAGATTTTTTAAGAATTTTTTGGAGAGAGAATTCCCAGGATCCGTTAGAGGAATATCGTTTAACAACGGTCACTTATGGTACAGCATCTGCCCCGTTTCTGTCTACAAGAGCTCTTCATCAGCTTGCCTTAGATGAGAAAAACGATTTTCCTTTGGCATCTGCAGCTGTGTTGAAAGATTTTTATGTAGATGATTTTCTCTCTGGCGGCCAGAATGAGGAAGAAGTTGTGGAACTAATTAGTCAATTGGCATTATTAATGAAACGAGGAGGCTTTAATTTACTAAAATGGATTTCAAATGTACCTGGAGTACTGAGGAATATTTCTGAAGAATGTAAGGAAAGTACAGAGTCATTGCTCTTGACTAATGATGGCGGGATAAAAATTTTAGGAATTCAATGGAATTTAACGGGTGATTTCTTCTGTTTCACTGCTTTAGACCATGAGAAAATGGACAGATATTCTAAAAGAGATATTTTGTCAGAAGTTGCAAAGGTGTTTGATCCGCTAGGCTTGCTTCCCCCCTGTGTTGTTTTCATGAAGATACTGCTGCAAGACTTATGGAAGTTTTCACTTACCTGGTACGAGCCAATTAGTGAAGAACATAGTAAACGGTGGACATCTTTTCGGAATGATTTAAAGGTAATTTCTAAGTTGAAAATTCCTCGATTTGTATTATCTGCAGATAAGATAAACCTTCAAATTCACGCCTTTTGTGATGCGTCTGAAAAAGCATATTGTGCAGCAATATATATGCGTTCGGTTTCTCAGAATGAGACAATCACCGTAAATCTTTTGACATCTAAAACTAAGGTCGCACCCATTAAGACTCAGTCAATCCCAAGGTTGGAACTTTGTTCAGCTCTTCTTTTGACAAATTTGCTAAAGGTTGTTTTGGATCACTTAAGTCTCAAGGAGAGTGAAGTGTTTGCGTGGACTGATTCTAAAGTTGCGTTGGCATGGCTTTCTTCAGAGCCTCATAGATGGCAAACCTTTGTAGCAAACCGTGTTGCTAAAATCCAAGAAACACTGCCTAATATTTCGTGGAATCATGTTCGCGGGCTTGAAAATCCAGCTGACTGCGGAACAAGAGGTATGCTACCATCGGAATTAGTGAATTGTGAGCTATGGTTTCATGGTCCTAAATGGTTAAGAGAGCCATGGGATAAACCGTCTAATGAATCATTTGAAGGCAAGGATGTACAAGAAATTATCCTAAAGGAAGAAAAGAGGAATTGTGTTGTAAATATTTCTAAACTTAATGATGATCATCTGATTTTCAGATATTCTTCTTGGAATAGACTAGTACGAATCGTCGCGTGGTGCTTAAGATTTGTAGACAATGCAAGAAAGTCGTTATCAAATCGAGTAAATGGTTTTCTCTCAGTCTTAGAGCTTTCAAATTCCACAACGAAAATTCTGAAAATAGTTCAAAACGAATGTTTCCGTGATGAAATATCTGATTTAAGTCATCGCAAATATTTAAAATCTTCAAGTAAACTTTTGTCTTTAAACCCATTCCTGGATCATAATTGTATTTTGCGTGTTGGTGGAAGATTGAGACATGCTAATGTCTCAGAAGATCAGAAACACCCAATATTATTGCCTAAGACACATCATATAACTGCATTAATTATCAAACATTATCATATAACTTATTTACATGCTGGTCCACAGCTTCTTTTAGCTGTTCTTCGAACCAATTTCTGGATTTTAAGTGGTCGAGATGCAGTAAGAAAAATAGTGAGGAGTTGCTTAAAATGTTTTCATGCTTCACCATCTGTTGGCACTCAAATAATGGGGGATCTTCCAGCCATACGTGTTAGGCCAAGTCGTCCATTCTCAAAGACTGGAATTGATTATGCCGGTCCATTTATGTGCAAGGAGAGAAATCGTAGAAATATCAAGTCGTTTAAGAGTTATATTGCTATTTTTATTTGTTTTTCAACTCGTGCTATTTATCTTGAATTGGTTTCGGATTTGACAGCTTCCACATTTTTGGCTGCTCTAAAAAGATTTGTTGCCCGTAGAGGTAAACCAGCTGAGTTGGTTAGTGATTGCGCAGGAAATTTCAAGGGTGCATGTAGGGAACTGCGTGAGTTATACAATTCCGGATCCTCCATTGTAAGGATCAAACATTACAGAATTATGTGGCTAATGAAGGTATCATCTGGAACTTTAATCCCCCGTCTGCTCCACATTTTGGTGGGCTGTGGGAAGCTAACATAAAATCTGTGAAATACCATCTACGTAGAACAATGGGAAATTCACTATTTACAATTGAAGAATTCTCTACATTATTGTCACAAATTGAAGCCTGTTTGAACTCTAGACCTTTATGTCCTCTGTCGACCGATCCAAGTGATCTACAAGTCCTGACACCAGGTCATTTTTTGACTGGTGCTGCCTTGATGGCTATTCCAGAACTTGACGTTTCTGAAATTCCGCCTAATAGACTTCGCCGTTGGCAATTAACCCAGAGAGTATTTCAGCACTTCTGGAAGCGATGGAGTGGTGAGTATTTGTCTCAACTCCAGCAACGTCCCAAGTGGTTGCGTGCGACAGCAAATTTAAATGTTGGTGACTTAGTGCTAATTAAAAATGAACTTCTTCCCCCTCTTCAGTGGAAGTCAGGAAGAATTATTCAGACATTTCCGGGCCATGACGGTCGTGTGAGAGTCGCCATAGTAAGAACTGCTGCCGGAAATTTTAAACGAGCGGTTCATAAACTCTGTCCTTTGCCCTTTCATTAACATATATAACTCTTTTATTTGTACCCCTTGAAGATTTCAAGTCCGGGGGTGTATGTTCGAAATTTATTTATCGTCTGCCAACGCTCAGTGCGAGCATTTTTGTGTAAGTTTAATTAAAAAAAATGGCAACGTTCTTTTTTGTTGATATGTATTTTATTCTATTCTAAGAGTGTGAAACCAAGAGGGTTTATAATTAAACGTGTGATACAGTTCACTTTGTTATTTATTAAGTGTTGTGAGTTATTGACGAGTTTGTGTTTATTTAATTTCAACCAGCGCGCTGCAGGGGTAAGGTTAAGTGTGAGCGCGCAGCAACTCCAGGCAGTTGTACAATAGCAGTAATGGAGTGTCTACTTAAATGTGCATGTTGATTGTTTCCAGCGTCTAGGATAAAGCATTGCTATTTTATTTTGTTTTCCTAAGGTACATGTTTGAATTTTCATAACTATTCATCAGAATTTCTATAGAATGCCAATAGTAAAAAAATATTTTAATCTTAAAGGATTTCTCATAAGCTACTAGCCTTCACTAACCGTGTGAACACCAGCGGTTAGTTTCAGAAGCAGACATGTTTAAATAAAGACCGCGCAATCTCTCTTACCGAAACTGGAGAGTTTGCGCATCTGCTACTTAGGAGAGATGGCGCATTGTTCCCGTTAGTTTCAATATTAGGAGTTAGGAGAGATAACGTAGGTTAAAAGTAAATTCGCATTAATTACAAATTACATATAAAACATACCATTGAATCAATTTTTTCTGAAAACAATTACTTATAATAAGTTAATTTGTTTATAAATTAATTTGCTAAAAACGACTTTCGCAGACAAACGATTTTGTTATTAAATTAATAATACTGTTGTTGTTATTAAGGTAATTTCATATAAATACTTTTGTTACTAAATTAATTGTGTATATTTATATTTGTTAATTTATGAACAAATAATTTGCTCATAAATTAATTATGTTATCTGAAGCTAAATTTTCTAATAAATGACTTTTTTATTTTTGCTAATATGTTAGGCTTGGCATTCCACATTTATGCGATCACATCCTGTGTTAAGTATATGTAAAGTTGTTAGTAGAGATTAGCAGACATCCTTATTAGCATAGAATTAAAAAAAAAAAACAGAAGGAAACAAAACGAAGTGCAGTGAGAATGAATGCACTGAATGCCTGGAACTGTATCAGAAGACTTTTTCGACTAATAGAGTCATTGTATAACTTGTAGCAGGTTATTGCACAAAATATGCTCCATTTACAACAATAAGTGCATCCGTTGTGGACGACGACAACTTCAGTCACAAACAAGAAAACAATGACAATGTGGAAATGAATATGAACTAATTTTAAGTTAAACGTGTTGCCGAACAATTAATGTTATTTTGCAAACTTATCCGTTCTTGCTTTATCTGATTCTTTAATTTTTTTTCTTTAATTAAATTTCTTTAATTGTTTCTTTCCTTGTTCTTTCCTTGTTCTGTTTCTTTAATCATTAGGTAGAAATATTCATACCTGATACAATAATATTTTGACAAAAGCAACAATCTTTGCAACAATCTTTTTAAGTGCATTTGCAATTTTATTGCCATCATAAATAATACCAATCTCTCCTATCCATGTGCACAATCACACCAACCCTGTAAAGAGAGATTGCGCCAAACAGCACTCTTCGTTTTATTACAGATGTTCTTTTAAATTACCGCATAACAACAAAATAGCAATGAGAATGCATAGAAAACAAATGAATTCAAAATTATTCATGGATAGTTTAGCAAAAAAATTGTATTTAGATTTTTTTTATTATTATTTTGTTGATTTGTGTGCAGACTCGCCTAGCTTTACTTTAAAGATTTGAAATTTTTTAAGAAAGAACATATCATTCCATAAACTTATGTTAGCGTTTAATTTAGTTTAGTATTATTAGACACTTTTCACCAGAAAAATACACTGATATCCAAACTTAAAGAGGCAGTGACCGGAAGCTTTCGATTGGACGCGATTTGTCGAACACCTGCTAAAATTCTCGACGAATTGTCTTCGAACATCTAGTATATAAAGATAATGTTTGACTTTAGATGTTGAGTTAAATAATACATTGCTCGAACTCTAAATTTTATTAAAATATGCATATGTAGTAGCGTTTCAAATGTGCGACATCAGTGACATTATTGGCATATTTGATGTTGTTTGCCAAAAATATTTCCCCTATGAATTGTTTTCAAACTGGTTCAATGAAAGTAGCGCTCTGATGAAAACATGTTTAACTTTTTAAGATACATGCTTTATTTTATAAAATGACTATTAGCATTTTTGAGAATATTCTTAAGCATTATTTATAAGTGGTATGCATATGATGTCACAACCGTGGTGATACTGCCAAACACACCATAACCTGGTGTCTCCATTCAGAATTGAAGCTTGTTTCATTGCATAATGTTCCATGTCTCAGGACGAGTACTTATGAAATAAACAGATACTCAGATTAAAATATAAAATATTCATTTAACTTTACTAAATAAAATCATCGATTTAAATGTTTTCGTAGAAAGAAAATAGTACACTATTAAAAATCTGTACCTTAGGCTGCATTGTCACTCCACCACTTTCATAACTTCACTTTTTTCACTATATTATGGCGCATTCACATTCGTCAAAATAGAGATATTCAGTGGAGGACTATGCAGCTAAAGCAGTGGAGGACTATGCAGCTAAAGATGCAAACTGTTAACAGTGTACGCTAGCCACACCTGATAGTCACATCTTTTATCGTACAAACAATCCACAAGTTCCATAAAATGTAAATATTTTTTTTCTTTTATTAGTTTTCATTTTCGGCGTATTACTTAATCTACAAAAAATGGCAATAGCAATTTATTCAAATTGTGAGAAATGAAAAATTACCTATTCCCATAAGCAGTTATAAAATAGATACCATACAGTTATAAAAGTTATAAAATATTTTAGATTTCCAACAGATAAAAGAGCACTAAAAAATTAATGAGCGAAGATATACTGAATAAATCTATACAGACAATAACTATATTTATTAGAAGTTGCATTCACTGTATGGTATATCCATGAAATCTCACACCATTTTTTCTGGTTAGGAAACTTCTATTTAATATTTAAATCGGAGCGTTTGTAGTCACATACAGTGGTGGCCAAAATTGTGGACATTTGTTTTTTTATTTTCATGTATTATAACTTCTGTGCTTAAGCAATATATTAATTTTCACTTAATCATAAATGTTTACATATCAAATTCAATTAAATTTAATGTAGAATTTAATAAAAAATTAAAATATCTGCATTACAAAAAGCATTACTTTAGTTTAAAATACAAATGCTGAAGTGTATTGTAATAAAAGTTTCATAGCCAATCACAATGACTGTTCGGAGAACCAATCTAATGTCAATAACTAAACTGTGGTATTTTTTTATTTGTAAAGGCGGTATTTTGCTGGAATGAATTTTGCAGAAGGTTGAATACTAAATGAAGAAATTAAATCAGTGATAAATAAAGCAAGATAAGGGCGAGAAAATGCACAAGTGCTTCTGAAGATAGAACGAAATAAACGGTTAAACGGTCAAGAGAGAGTATTACTCGCGCACAGAGGGTTCAGTAAAATAAATATATGAATTTGTAATTGTATTATTAAAAAAAAAAGTTTCTAAAAGCTTTGTAAAAAAAAAAAAATGTTTCTAAGGCTTTGTAAAAAAAAAAAAAAAAAAAAACTTCATAACGCAGGGTTGGGTATAACTGTATATACTAGAAAAGTGTAAATATATACCATGAAAGGTCAAAGAGATATGGAACCTAAATAATATCAAACATAGCTATTCTGTATAACTCATTTTTTAATATTATCCTAATCTGTTTATGAGGAACTTAATTCGGTACTGACAATAAAATCAATGCATATTTAAACTTCATTTGGCATTTCATAAAACTAAATTCAGCGTAGTAATAACCTTTCTTTCTACAGTAAGTAAGTAAGCACCCACCCTGGGAACCCGCTTTTGGCTTATGGTTGGGTGTAACCCCCAAGCCCAGGGTAGGGAAAAGTTTTACTACCTGCGGAACCCTTTGGAAACAAATAAGTTTTAAGATTAATTATAACTATTCTAAATATTGTTATCTACAAACGAGGGTTTATAGATTACCCACAACTTTTTAAAGTTAAGTGTTCATATAAGTTCATGTATAACTTCATACACCTTGTAGTTATAACTAGTCCCATCAAAACCAGCCACCACCACCAAGGCCACTAGTGCCTGGACTGGAAATGTCATTCCTGTATTTAATCTGATTCATAAAGGTGGGGCATTGTGTTGAGTTCGCTGTGTGTTTATAATAATTTGGTAAGTTTATACAATTTGCACAGTTTCTGAGATCCTGTTTGTTTATATTCGTGCAACTAGTGGTCTGATGAGCCATCGCACAGAATGCGCATATTGAATTTCTCCTGCAGTTACTTTCGGAGTGTCCGTACAATTGACAGTTCGCACACCTGATGATTGGCCTGTAAGGATGAATCCTGCAGTTTCGTAATCCCACATTTATAAGTTCCATGCTCAAAAGTGTGTCTGAAGTTCTCTTGTCTACCTCGAGGAGCAGTTGATAATATCTTGACGAAGTTTTTTGTATTATTTTTTGAATCTGGATGTATGAACTTTTCTTTATGTTTGGATGTTGCTTTATTTGATTTATAAGATATTCTCCCTGTGTATCTTTTGGAATACCTATAATGCTAATTCTTTTAGTGTTATGTTTTCTGTATTGTATTTCCGTGATGCTTTTTATATCTTCTATTTTTTCTATATGTTGATATATTTCTAGTAACTGCGATTCTTGTTGGGTTTTTATAATTATAGCTTTTCTGTTTTTAGATGTTCTGCTATAGAATAATGGCAAATGTTCTACTTGCAATAATTTTGCAGTAATTATTTCTTGGATTTCTGATATTTTTGATCCTTCAAGACCCTTTATGAGAATTGCTGCTTCTGTATAATTGTCCTGTTCCCTTATGGAATTATCTGTTGTTATTTCTTCTCTATAGCTATTGGTTATTTTTAATGTTGTTTCTTCTAACAGTTTTTCCAATCTATAAAGCTTTTCTTCAATCCGTGCAAGTTCTGTTTCTTTTGTTAGGCTTATACTAGCTATACTTTATTATTATGCTCCTCCTGGGAGTAATATTCACTTTTTGTATCCTGTATTTCCCCGAGATCCGAGGTTACATCATTCTTGTCTTCTCGCAGATGTGTCTCATTACTAACTTGCTCGTTTATTTTGTCTTCTTTTGAGTTTTTGGTTGTTTGAGTATATTTTTCTTTAATTTTTGGATGGTTTGTTATTGTTTCTTTATTATGAAGCTGCTTCTTATTAGTCTTATTTTTTTGTAGTTGTTGTAATTCTTTGTGTAGATTGTCAATTTTTGTAGATTTATTTGTTATTTCATTCTGTTTTTCTGTTAATTTTTCTTCTAATTTAATTAGTTTTTCTAGTATTATAGAGTTAGTTTCTTTTTCGTTTTCATATCTATTTTGCAGTACATTCATTTTTTCTTCCAATTCTTGTTGTTTAATCTTTTCTTCATTAAGTATTTCTTCTTTTTCAGTTAACATGTCCTTATAAGCATTTATTTCATTTTGCTTTTCCCTTATTATTTTTTCTAGTAATATTTTCTCATTATTTGCATAGGTTATTTTATCTTCCAAGTTAACCGACTGATTATTTTTACCATTTATTATGCACATCCGCTCGTCAAAATCACTTTTCTCTTCTTCTTCTAGGAATTTGTTTTCTTTATCTACGGTCTCGCAGTCGGTATCCCCTTCACTCGAGGAAAGATATCTTTCATCTGTATTAGGTTCTTCATCTGACCCTTCAACTTTTTCTTCGTCAGACTCCGATGAGCTGTAATGCCCGTATTTCTGAAAGTCTCTCTCAAATTCATCCTCACTAAGACTGTCATCTTGTTTAAGACGGATAAAGTTGCCTGTTTCTATTCTTTCTTTTATTTCATGATATGCAACAATCAAATTTAAATGGTCGTATATTGCGAAATTTGAGTCATCGTTTATGTCTACGGAGTTAAATTTATCTTGTAGTCTAGATGCTCTATGATTTGTAATATTGTTGTGTAATTTGTACACTTTTTCGTTCTGGGCTGTATAATATGGACTTTCATTGTACTTTCTCGTTTCCATTGCAATACCATGCTC
Organism: Maratus speciosus; assembly: GCA_963932465.1. Lineage (NCBI taxonomy): Eukaryota > Metazoa > Arthropoda > Arachnida > Araneae > Salticidae > Maratus > Maratus speciosus. The sequence continues at coordinate 407,751,489 of OZ010788.1, read as the reverse complement.
TAATTGTAGTTGGAAGAATTTTACTGTTTTGTGCCATTTTTTGTTTTTCTTTTTATAGTGATATAATCTCTGCAAGACTCTATGAATTAGTATATTATGATCGTGCATCTGGAGTTCATGATATGGACTTTCTTCATAGTTTTCATTTTCCACCGCCTTGATGTGCGCCAACTGTCTGAGTAATTCATACCTGTATAGATTATAACAAAGTGTTCGATTCTTTTTATGAAGTATTATAAGTTTCTTGATACTCTCGTATGTAAAGAAGGCATTTATATTTTCACTTATTCCACAGATACTTGATATGGTTGTTAAGTTCATGTCACATCCTTCTGGCGATTGGGACGGTGTTGCCATCGTTGTAGTTAATACAGAAGCAGGTTTTCAAATAATTTAGTTAGTTACTTATATTTGGAGAGATAAATTATCTTGAGTATGATATAGTTTTAACCGTGATTTATCAAATTCCGGGATATAAATTTTTAAATAATATAAGATAGATAATATATAAATTTATAAATTATTGGAGATAAAGATCAGGGGTCCACTAGGCCCCCGCCATACATCTTTGAAAGAAAGGGATATAGATAGTTAAAAACAAAAACCAGTGGTCGTAACCACCGAAAATGACTAAGAGAAAATTAAGAGCCGAAAAGTAAAAGGGGGAGGATTTGAAGAATAAATAAAACAAAATAAAATAATAAAATAAAGGAAAGCAATTTTAATAGCCAAATATAAAAAATGGGGGGGGGGTATGTGCCCTTGCTTCTCATGCCACCGTGACCAAGCACTTGAATTAAAAGTAATAAACTTCCTTTTTACCAGACCAGCACTCTTGCTGGCATAATATGTATTCTTTCATAACCTGTTATTTAGTATAGATTATTTGTTGTAAGTTAATTGAAGTTTTGCAAAAATAATAAGTATCATGATCCATCGAAAACATTAAATTACCAAGCTTTAAAATAATTTACACCTATACAAATGTACACTTTTGATATTAATAACAGTGCTAAGTGAAAAAGTATTAAGTGGGAACAAGAATGTAAGACATGTGAAGTATGACCCAAATTTATTAAGCGATTACATTTTTAGGCAGTGAAATGTGTGCAAGTTCAGAAAATTTAAAATGGGAACACTACTGTTGGCAACATCCAATACATTCAAGAAAAAACCAGAGTAATAGCCCAATAATCAAAATGTTGCTAATGTTAAGGAAATGAGTGCTAATAATAAAAGTGTTTAGTTGGATCAAGAGTATATGTCATATGAGAGATCCCAATGAAAAGCTCAAAAGAATAACTCAGATAATAAAAAAGTAGTCAATGTTAGGCAACCTTTCTTTCTACAGTGTAGCTAAGACAAAAGCTTTGTTCAAAGTTTAAATTTGGCATTGTGCTAAGCGCGCATCGAAAGGGGGTCGCAAATTTGTAACGCCGCCTTGGTCCGTTCCGCGTTTTTACAAATAAATTTTTAATTAACTTTTAAAATCTTAAGAGGCATATTGAGAGATCCACTCAATGCAATGTAGTCACGAATGCCATGGTATTTATGCAATTCATTCTAATTAAATGGTCTCTGAACCCTTAAAGCTTCAACATATTAGAAATTTTATTTTTTTTAGATGTTAAACTCCCATTTTTCTGAACATTTTGATACAATTGTTTCTTTGAAATTCCCATTAGAACAGAAGTTATGGCTTTTATAATAACAGCTAAATAGCTGAAGCGGCGTTTCCGAAGCTTTGAAGTTTTTTTTTTTTTTTTTTTCAAAATGACGTTTTTGGGCATAAATCGCAGGATATCTCAAAAACTTCTGAATATTTTTTTAATGAAATTTAATTTTGAAAATGGTCTTTTTTTTTTCCTTTTTTCAAATTTTAAGAGATCTGAGACCCTTAAATTAGTCTATTTTTAACAGTTTGACGATAATAGCTTTTATACTGCTACTGGATATTACGTTACACATATATATCATTACAAATTGTTAACTGTGCATAGATTACGCCGCCCCTGTCATTATGTATATCCAAAGTGTCCGTATATTTAAGTGTTAATATATCGGCTAATTACTGGCATTTTTTTTCGAAAATTATTATAAACAATACCTATATACTTTACTACGATAGGTACCTCGAGCGAAGCTCAAGACTTTTGCTGAATGCCCGTAAATCGAAATTTGTGTGTAAAATAAAAATGCGATTTTCTCAAAAAAACCATGTGACCTAGGAAAATCTGTATAATTTTCCTCCAACGTTTAAATTAACATCTACTACCTTTAATGCTTTATTAATTTTAGTTTCAGTATATTCGGAATTAGATGGAAGGAGACATATTTTTGCGCTACATTTTTGACGATATCTTTGAAAATGTAATACCTAAAAATTAAAAGGAATGTATTTTTGAGTTCAGCGTTATGAAAGCTTTCGCACGATACCCCACACGATATACAAAGAAAAGAGATTTTTTTCAAGTAGCTTAATTAGCCCTTCTACATTTTTAATAAATATATTTATGAATTTTTAATAATATGAAAATATTTGGATGAAATGTCTTTATTACTTCCTCGAATTTGAACTTTCCACAATCCATAGTTTACGAGTAAAATGGCTGTAACAGACAGACAAAAAGACAGGCAGACACAGGGGTGATCTTATAATGGTTCCGTTTTTATTTTTTAAGTACGGAACTCTAAAAATCTCTGCCGGCCCGGCCTACAAGCGGAGGTAGATTTCAAAGTTAATTATACTAATTTCACAAAAAAAACCTAAATCATAATTAGAGATAAAACCACTTTAACAATTTTATCTGGACGCTTTTGATGAGTTTTTATTTAATTTTTATGTAATAGCTGGTTTTATCAGAATTATCTTAAGGCGGTATTTAAAAAAAACATATTTTTCCGTGCTTAACAACTCGAAATTATATGGCACATTTTCAGATTCATTTTTAAAAGAAAAATTATTAAACTTACTGACGTGATTTTTGAAGAGATTTATAATCGACATGTGTTTTTATTTTACGTTCAAGTAATTAAAACTTGAATCATAAACAATTAATTTCTCAGTAGAACAATATTTTTTGTTTCTAACAAAATCGCTTCGTGAAAGTCTGTTAAAAATGCCCACGTTGACATCATTTTTTGAAATATATTCTGCCTCTATCAAAAAAATCGACCATTACGGTACATTATATAATTTCTGAATAAGAGAATCTGTCAATTGGATGCGTTTGAGAGCAAAAATGAATTTAAAAATGAGTAATAAAATAAGCAGTTTGGATTTGAATACACACTTAATAAGATGATTTTTTTTTCAAACGCTATGTATTTTCAATTTGTTTTTGTTGTAAGAATTGGTCCTATCAAAATCTTGTCTATATAAATGTTTTAGACAATATTAAGAAGATATATGATTTTATATCTTGTGATTTGAAGGAGTTATGGATTTTTTTCTTCTTCAACCCTCCCCCCATTTTTTGTTTCCGTTTTTATTTATTTATTTATTTATTTTTTTTTTTTTTTGCGGTACGAATTGGTCCTATCAAAAACTTGTGAGAATAAAAGTTATGGATAATATTAAGGAGATTTATAATAAAATTAATTGGATTTGATATCTTGAGATTTGACTATGTTATGAATTTTTTTCTCTCACAAAGCGTATTTTTTGCGCCCCTTGAGCCCATTTTTAATTTTATCAAAAATCTGTGATGCATAAATTCTGTGTTCTATTTTTAGAAGTAATAAAAACTTTAAACTGATTTAATATGTACAAAATTTAAGAAGTTATGGGGTTTTTTCGTTTTTCACAAAACCTCTCCCTATTTCCATCCCCTTGGTCCGATTTTGCCCATTAACGAACTTGACCGAGATTTTATGCCCCTTGATTTTATGTATGAGTTTGGAAGAGATTTGTGCAAAATTGTGAAAGTTATCGTGTCCAGAAGAAAGTGATATACAGTCGGACCCCGATTTAACGAATCCATCGGGACCGTAATCTTTATTCGTTAAATCGGGGTTATTCGTAATATCGGGGTTCAAAAAAAATTCTGCACTTACCTTATGGAAAATCTCTAATAAGCCGCTACACAAAAATATCCATAATTAGAGATTGTAAACTTTTTATTACAGCTAAAAATACAGCGAATACTTCGCACTAATTAATTTTAAAGTACTGTGTAATAGATGTTTGAGAGTTTCTTTGATTCCCTACTTAAAAAAGTTCTTTTTCGACTTTATGGAGAGAAGAAAATATAAAGTCATTTATGTCCTGTTGCATGAGGTATGTTTTCACAGTTTCCAAACCATCTAAAGCGTGAGAAAATTTAACAGTTTTAATGGGAATTTCCTTATCGATTTCAGCATCAGAATCGCTAATAATTGGTTCCGAAACCTTAACTGTTTCGTCAACTTCAGTTGCACAGGTAGACAGTCCGTCATCACATGTAACATAATCGTTATATTCTATCTCAGGAGCGATTTCTTTCCACATAATTTCATCTGGAGGGGCGATATCTTCATCATTTTCATCACTTTCCACTTGTCTGCCTGGAAATCCTGCTTTCTGAAAGCATTTTTCAATTGTATTTTTAGAAACTTGATCCCATGATTCTCGCACAAAATATAGAGCATCCAAAACACTGACTTGGTATTTTTCCTATGCATTTTCGTCCAACGATGCTATAATTTTCCTCATAAGCAACTTTCTGTAATTAACATTTACAGAATGGATGATACCAAGGTCTTGTGGCTGAAGCACACTTGTACAATTTGCAGGGAAAAACAAAACTTTGACATTGTTGAAATTGCAAATTGGAGGATGAGCGGGACATTGATCAATAAACAAAAGAATTTTTCTCTTTTGTATCTGCATAGACTTACCTAAAGACGTCAGAAAGTCTGTAAATAGGGGAGAAGTCATCCATGATTTTAGGTTTGCTGCATATTTTGTCGGTAAGGTCTTTACGCTTTTAAAACATCGTGGCGTTGCTGCTCTTCCTATAACAAATGGCTTCAATTTGTCAGTTCCATCAGCATTAACCGCAAGCAAAACCGTAATTCTCATTTTGCTTTTTTTGCCGCCAAAGCATTTTTCATTTCTATAACAAAGCGTTTTGTCGGGTTGAAATTCCTAAAACAATCCTGTTTCATCTGCGTTGTAAATGTCCGATGGTGAATACACTTCAATCAGGCTGAGCAACTTTTCTTCCCAATCTTTTATTACATTTTCGTTTACATTTGCCTTTTCTCCGCAGATTTTCTTTGGACTACGCTGTATCTTTTCTTAAAGCGCTCAATCCAACCATTGGATGCAGAAACATCTTTCACATTATGCTTTTCGGCAAGTTTAAGTGCTTTTTCTTTGATCGGAGACCCACTAATGGCTATTTTCTTGGCACGAACGATGTTGAACCATTCTACTAGGACAGATTAAAGAGCAGAAAGAGGAGTGGCTTTCAATGACTTTCCTATTTTCGACGAATTTTTACCACATTCTGCTGATGCTTTTTTCAATTTCTGTCCGTTGTTTAACAATTGTTGCTAATGTCGACGTAGAGATTTCAAGGCGTTCTGCTAACGCGTTTTGCGGTCCAACGTTCTTGTCAAATTCACGTAAAATGTTAAGCTTTTCAGTCAACGAAAAATGTTTTCGTTTCCGACAATCTGTCTTGCTTCACAAAGTTTCAAAAATTAAATGTTATGCAAAATCGAGCGTTCAATACACTTCACGTCACTCAAGAAACAAAACAATTGCTAAAAATTCTTAAACTATATTCTTGTTCCTACTTGAAACCCACCTGACAGGTTACACTCATGAATCATCTGCACCTGCGAATAATAATGAGCTCACCCTCAAAGAACTAAAAAGCGGATCTTATAGCTGTCTGCACCTGCACTCTCTCTTTTTGCGCAAAAGCGAAGGTGTAGCAAGTCGCGACACGCTATTGGCCTAAATGAGGAGAAGTTTTTAATTTAGTCCAATAATGTTCGGCGACCCCGTTCCTCGCTTCTGCAAAGTCTCATCGGAGAGGCCCAGGTGCGTTTTGATTTATTCTTGCAGTGACGCATGCGAATGACTATGTTTTATTAAATAAAGTTTATTTTTCATTATAGCCTTTTGATTTATAGTCACCTTATCATATTATCATAAACCAAGGACACTAAAATCCCCATTTTTATTTGGAGAGAAAGTTGACGCAAACATCAGGTCCTCTTTGGTGCTTTAAAGGTTGTCTCTTTTATGGTAATCGCTTCCTTGGCAACTTTCCAATGACATTCTCTTAAAGCAAAAGTGCAGTCAATTTTAGAGAAACACCGACGAAGTTTCGGCAGGAATTCGAAGGGAAATTCCCAGTAGATTTTGGCGAGAGAAGAACCGGTTCTGAGTCTACTTATATAAGAAATCTGTGGCTTCATCGTGCCCCGTCGAAAGTTACTAGGTAGAACAAAGTATTTTTCTGTTCCAGACAAGATGGATATATCATTTGAAAAGCAATCCAATATTTTTCTAACCCAAACTTATATATATATATATATATATATATTGTCGGCTGTTTGAAAAAATTCGTTAATTCGGGGTTTATTATTCGTTAAATAGGGGGTTTTGCCTTCATTTTAGTCGGGGATAAAGGAAAATTCGTTAAATCGCGAAATTCATTAAATAGGGGTTCGTTAAATTGGGGTCCGACTGTATATATATATATATATAGATATAGATAGATAGGTAGATATATAAAGTTTTTTACTGAGGGTGGTTTTTGGTTCTAGGAGTCATGATCGGTGTGGATCTGCAAAAAATTTTCTGAAATTCCAACATAGGGGAGAATGTAATAGGTAGTATTTCATACGAAATCTACCTAAAAAGGATATGTCTCAAGGATAGGAGAATATCATGAGATGCTGTTAAATGTGACATGAATGTAATGGGTATTTCAGTTTGTTCAAGAACAATAAGGAGAATATTAGCAGATTTTGGACTTAAAGGTATACGGATTCCGAGGGAAATCCGCTTTTTAAATCTTCAGCAATGCAGGAAACGAGTTCAGTGGGCAAAAACACTCATTAATGAGTCAGAAAATCAGAGGAAACAAGAAACTTGGAGCGATGGGAGTAAAATATCGCTCTTTAGTAGTGATGGGCGAAAATATGTGAGACGTAGAGTAGGGGAAGAGCTGCATGCAGATTGCATTGAAGCAACTACAAAGAACCCAACAAGTGTCATGATTTGGGCCTGCATGTCTGCAGATGGTGTGGATCGTATTCAAGTGATTGATAGTATTCTGAATGCAAAAAAATACATCGAAACTGTCCTGGAACCAAAATGAGATCTCTTCATCTCTTCATTCTCTCGAAATTGATCTCTTCACCAATAAAGCACAATTTATCTTTCAGTAGGATTCAGCTCCATGCTATACGGCAAAAATATGCAAAGAATTGTTTAAAAATAAAAACATGCAATTATTATCCTGCCCAGGAAACAACTCGGATCTGAATCCTATAGAAAGTTTGTGGCGACTAAAAATCCTATAACAAAAATGCGTGTATCTCATAAAACGCAACTTATTGAAGCTATAATGGATTATTGGTATCATGCGATTAAAAAGGATGAACTCGAAACACTAGTTATCTCAATGAAAAGACGCTGTGAAGCTGTAATAGAAAACAACGGTTATCCTACTAAATATTGAATGTGTAAGTGTAACTTTAAAATATAATAAAATATAAGATAAATCTTATTTTTTGTAAGCTTAACTTTTTTTGTAATGCAGATATTTTAATTATGTTTTTCTATTAAACTTTACATTAAATTTCCTTGAATTTGATATGTAAACATTTGCATTTAAGTAAAATTTATTATATTATTCAAGCACATAAATTTATAAAACATGAAAATTTCACAAAATATACAGAATTTTGGCCCCCACTGTAGTCTAATATCGAATTTGTAACATTTTTTTTTTTCAAATATAAAATAGATCGGAAAATTGTAGTAAAAAATCGTCGTAAAACAGCATGCAATCTATTATTATATTTTTCAATTTTCAATCAAATATGTCATTTTCTAAAATTTATATTTATTTCTCAATAAAATAATATACTTTTCTAGAAATACATCAAATAGTATGATTAAAAATACACAAAATTTATTTTTTATTATTCGAAGATTAAACTCGACGAATTAATATTATCGAAGTATTATTATAGTTTTTAAAAATTTGGTCAAAGACATTTTTTGTAAATTTTTATTTCCTTTTAATTAAAATAAGATACTTCTTTTATCTTTTTTCTTAATAACTGTCGAACTTTCTTCATTTTTATGGATTTTATTTTATATATAAAAAATAGTAATTTCTGAAAAGTTTTGTTTTATTTAAGAAGATGATAATAAGTTTTTGTCTAGATTAGTTTTGTTGATATTAAATTCTGTCTAGATACAAATAAATTTGGAAAAGTAAAAGAAAATGCTAATATTTAAATATATTACTTATCCAATTATTTTATGCAATTTATTTTCATAAGTTATATATTTTTTTTTACCTTGGTTTGTAAATAAAACTTTTGTTAACAAGCTGCCTATTAAAGTATCGTTTGCTATGTATTTTTCATTTTTAAATTTAAGAAGCTTTCCGAAGTTAAATTCTATTCAAAACATTTTTATTAGTATGATCTTTTATCCTTAATTTTTTAGTTTTATACACTTAAATATTCACATGATTGGGAAATAAATTCTGAGCTTTCAGTTTCTGATTATATAGTTGTTATGACATGTAATTGCGAAATTTTTATTATGGGATCCAATTATTGTATTGCAAATTCCTTAGATGAGGAGTTAGTAAGTTCCTTAAAAATACTTTTTGATTTTTTTTTTTTTTTTTACTATATAAGGTTTATTTCCTCCATTGTCTATAAGAAAAGCCTTTTTATTAGGCTTTTTAATAACTTTTAATTATGTGTAAAAAATAATTATGCTTTAAAAGTAATGGCAAAGGCAGTAACATTTATCTATCGAATAAAAAATAATCTAATGCTATAAAATCAAAATATTCAGAATATATAATATCATCGTGATTTGAATATGAATAAAAATTTTAAAGAATAGTAACACAAATGTAACACATATAGTCTACAACAAGGGAAAAGGAATAACTGCAAAGTCGACATGTGTGACTATGGGCATATTACTCAAAAATAGTTCATACTGGCTTCAAAATAGCCAAAGTGTAGTAACGTAGTTAACCGAAATACAAAATGCGATGTAAAGTAATTGTTTATTTGATGGAATTTGATGACGACTGTGATATCAGAGGAATGTCACAGTTCATTGCTGTGTAATTAGATATATTATATGCAAGGCAATGTTGAAAATGGAACAAAAGTTAAAGTAATTATTCGTATAATATTATAGAGTAAACCGTAATTATTCATTCAATATTATAGAGTAAACCGTAATTATTCGCATAATATTGTAGAATAAACCGTAATTATTCTTATATTAGAACCTTAATAAAGATATACTCGGATGTTCCATTCCATATCTCATAAATGTAAGATTAAAATTTTGTGTTCAACTTTAAGGAATTCTGATAATACAGTAAGTGTAAGAGGAAAATCAATAATAATTATACTGATTGTCTCAGTCGTGCAGTATTAATATCATGTTCTTTTAAAAGATTAAATTCGCATTAATGAAAAATTTGCGACTGAGTTTCAAAATTTTCATATCTACTACAAAAGAGGTTTTTTTTCTTCAATGTCTATTATAATGAAATGTTTCAATATCTGTTAAAATTCGCATGTAATTTGGGATAGGATAAACCCAGTTTAGATGTCAGACCGGATTATTTTAACTATTCAATGTATTTCAGCTATTGAACATATGGCGAATATATCAACGTTCTGCTACTCTCAATTATTATGCAAAAGCATTCTAAACGAAGTTAGAGCGATTTATTTCTTCAATTAAATTTTATACTCATCAAATAAAGGTAAGTTTGGATTTTGTTGTGTGCTCTTATCAGATAGAGAGGAGTAGAAGTCGAAATTTAATGTACTTACTAAATGCTTTTTTCAAATATTTAGTGAATATTTTTGAAAGAGATATCAATTAATATGCTAGTATAGGTTGCACCACATTTGTTCCTAAAATGAATCTTGCACCACCTTGCATCCAGGATATATGCCCCATTTGTGATTCAGGATAAGACGTCCCATTTGTAATTATCAAATAACTTTGATGGGTGATAATAATTTTTTCGATTTTCATGAGTGTGGATGAAAAAACATTTTTTGTTTTCTTTTCGTTGATCATGGTTTTTCCGTGGGATAATTCCATATTAAGTCCGGAGGAGGTGTTAGAAGTAATCAACTCTCTATCAGCAATTTATTTTATTTGTTTCATTTCATAAAGTTGGTTTAAAAGGTCGCAATTGACTGACATTTTTAAGTGAAAAGTATTTAAGTGTTTTGCATTTACAGCTACGATCAGATATTTTTAATTCAGACATTCCGAATGCTTCCTCTCTTTATATAAGAATATATTCAGAAGCACTAAATACAAAATGGAAATCTAAAATTCTTTCCTCAATCGCACAGAAAAATTCGGAAGGATACAGGACATCATATTAGAGATATAATTCCTCTTTGTTCTTATTCATTTATTTAAGTAATACTTCTTGCATTGCTAGCATTTTACCTCCCCCCCATCCCTTAATTTAAATTAGTTAAGTTCAACCTTTAGTAGAATATAAAAAATATTTCGTACTCATTCATTATGTAACATAAAAATCTAGCGCATTTAATTTGAGAATTTTTAATTCGTTTCCCCAATTAGTTTTCACAGTTTGTACATCGAATATCAGAAGCATGACAGCTTACTCTTCTTAGTTTAGATTAACTCCCAATTTCTGTTAGCCGTCTCACAGACAGCTGATTTTAAAAATTTTCACAATTTACCATGTAATTTCCAGTACTTGTGCAACTTTGTTTTGATATTTAGCCTTATTACTATCGCTGGAGACTTCTGAAAAGGTGGAAATCACTTATAATAGTATTGTACAAAAACAATATCATGTGAGTTAATAGAGCCTTTTATTTATCTTTCGATGGATGTATCACACAGGCAGCTCAGCAGTTTCGAAAATTTCTTTCACAGCAGTTAAAGGTTCAACAAGTTTAGTCTTCGTTAAAATTATACGATTTGCTTCAAATACCGGCTTTTTGACGAAAGGCAGTGTGTTGATTGTTTGAAAAGGCTACATTGGACGTGCACAAATTCGCAATGCATAACATCCGTTGCAATATTTCCTGGGAAAAAGAAAATTAGAAACTTGTCAGTAAAAATTATAATGTTTCTATTTAAGATATACATATAATTTTTCTACAAAAAGTTCTTCAATTTGATGTAAATAGATACAAAGTCAAATGCAAATCTAGTAATTGAATTATAAATGTTAAGTACTCATCATTTCTATTGTTGTAAAATGGAACATTTAGCCGCATCAATTGTGGTGTCTAACCGGTCAGTAATAAATGGCCAAAATCATTAACAAGGAGAGGGTCCGAGGTTGGTCTCACGGAATCCAGCGATCCTTTGTACATTGATAGAGTATAGTTAATAGATAAACATATCAACATGATAAAGTGCAATATTCAGGAGGGCCGTAAAAAACGAGCCCCAAAGTTCACCCATTATTGACTCTTTAGTATATAACCGGATAAATTACTCTCGCTTGCGAGAGGCTCGGTAGTACAGTTGCCAGCGCGCCAGACTTTTAATTTTCTCCTTCTGGGACGTCTGCGGGTTCGGTACTCCAACAAGCTTTTTTTTTTTTTTTTTTTTTTTTTTTTTTTTTTTTTTTTTCAGACAAAATAATGATCAGTTATTTTCAAACCATAATTAAAAAATATATATCTAATTATTTAAAGTTAGACAAATATTCATAAAAATATGCTTCTGCACGCACATTCACACTTATATATATTATGTGCTTATTAATTTACAGAGATACTGCCGCTTTATGGATCTAATGGGGGGGGGGGGAAGGAAAATAACTGAATTATTTAGTCGACAAAATTTAATTTTATTCACATTTATTTATAGACTTTTCTATGAATAGATACCTGTTGTTTTCAGCGAAGTAAATTAAAACACGCTACATAAAATTAAAATATGCTATTTTACTTTTATCTTGTCAATTTAAAATGTTATAATTTTTAATTTTTTTTTCTTTTTTTAATTTTTAAAACATAATTATTTTTTATCATGGGATCCCATGTTTGGAATTAGAATAATTGTTTTCGGTTAAAAATCTTGTACGTAGATTTGCAGGTGGTTTTTAAGCGAAACAAGTACGCTATAGAAAATGAACAGGGTGGGTTTAAAATGTTTACCTTTCTTTTCTTGAAATTTAAGCACCCATCTGCCGCAGAGCGAATGAGTACGGCATTTTGTTTTTAAAGTTTTGAAGTGATTAGACGTTGTTTTTATTATAGTGTCATAATTAAAATGAAAAAAGTTATTTTGCAAAAAATGTCTAGTGAAGAAGCTTCTAAATTTACAAATATTGAAAAGCGAATTTCATAATACACAATTCATAGCGAATCATCAAAATTGATATTAAAAGATGTAGTCGTGTATTACGAAAAGTTACTCTCTGAAAATAATTTAATTTCATCGGAGTCTTCCGACGCTATTTCTTGTGAAGCCAAGCTTATCGGGAATGAACTTTTTCACAACAAACTAGAACTACTTTGTGATAGAAAAACTTATAGTTGAAGCACAGCTTTGGTAAAACCAGGCCATGTTTATTTTCATAGGTAGGTGAAAAATATGATTAAGCGATTACAAAATTGTAATTGTTTAATTGAACAGGAATGAGAAATTAATTATCGCTAGGATTGTATAAAAATTCATTCAATTGTGCATTATCAACTCTCTTCACCTATATTTTGTAACATTATAAAATACGCCTGGCATGTATCGAAACTTTCACATAAAAGAATAATATTTATGAATGTCAATGAAATGTGTTTTCCAAATGATCTTTTTAAAACGCCTTGTTCCTGTAAAAACACTTCTTTTATTATTCGTGCACGCTGTCGCAAAAGTTTCTGTTTCATATGTTTTTATTATAATTATCATCCCGGTTCCTGTCCGTAATCAGAACCTCAATTTTAATAGAACACATTTATTTTTTAAGTACATAGTATAGACAGAAATGTAAAATAAATATAAACAAGTGTAAAATAAGTGTACGTCATTGTGAAATATGTGTAAGTAATTGTAAAATAAATATAAATGATTGTAAATAAAACTAAATATAAAATTTACAAAAATGTTGAATGCAAAAAAAAAATACGTATATACTGTATAAGATTCTTGCTTTTTTTTTTCATTATATCCATAAGGATGCAATAAAACTGTCTCTCTCTGTAAATAAATAAATATGTGTGAATGCGCCAATATTTATATTTGTCTTACATTTAAATAATTATATATATATTTTTTAATTGTGGTTCAAAAAAAATTTATCATTATTTTGTCGGGGGGAAAAAATCCTCGTTGGAGGATCGAACCTGCAGATATCCTTAAAAACGAAAATTAGAAGTCTGGCGCGCTGCCAACTGTGCTATCGAGCCTGTCGCAAATGAACTTAATTTATACGATTATATGCTAAAGAGTCAATTGGGTGAACTTTGGGGCTCGTTTTTAACGGCCTCCCTGAATCTTTATCCTATTGATATGTTTATCTAATGACAATACTCTATCAATGTACAAAGGATCGCTGGATTCCGTGAGACCAACCTCGGACCTTCTCCTTGTAAGTTTTTTGATAAAATCCCATTTTAACTGCTGTTTATATTACAGTCATATTTTTTATGAAGTTATACATAAAATGTGGAATACATTGTACAAATATGCACTACAATAATCATTACTATAAAAAAGAAAAAATAACGGTGTTTAAGGGGGAGACCATCCGTGACTTTATTTTATAATTAAAATTTCATTAGACTCACGACTATCTTTAACGATTAAAAAACAGCGATTAAATATACCTTTTACAGAATAATCATTTTTGTTAAAAATATATCTTTTCATACATTAATTTTGCTTTCAATGTTTTCTTTCAAAAGAAAATTATGAAAAGAAACCTTATAAGCTCTTATCTTTGTTTATAAACCTTCCTTGAAGTTCATTATTAAAATACATTACCGAAAAGCAGTCTGAAAATGAAACTTGTTGAAAATGGACTCTGCAGCCATTCTATTTCATTTTATGATTGCAATAAAGTTTGCTTGCTTTATGGATCCAGATGAAATGACAGAATTCGTACTAGAAATTTTATCGCTGCGGAGAAATGAAAGCTAGAGATTAGAAAATGCTTCGGAGTGTCTTGGTTTATTGTTTGGAAGTAATATATGCTGAAGTTTATTTGAATGTTTTGCTTCAAGAACGTGTGAGGAAGAAATCACATTACATTTTTAGTTAACAATTAATAATTTTAACCGAGAGAAAATAAATATTAAATGAAAGCGTTTCGTTTAAAAGAGAAAATAATCCGTTCAGTAATGTTGCAATGTTATACGACTTCAATAATATGAAAAGTTTTGATAATTTATTTAAAGATTCAATAAAGATTTAAAAATTACATATTCTCCTAAGCTATTTTATAGCGTTATGACAGAATATCATACTGTGCTCATAGAATATGCATTTATTCGAACGCGGATTATTTTGATAAATGCAACTTACTAACATTGTTAAATAGGTCAGTAAGGTCATTGCAAAATAGGTTACATTCATCTTCGAATATTATTTGGTTGTAATAGTATTTATATTTTTCTCAAACAAAATTTCAAAGTTTATACTTTTTATATATAATAATTGTTATTCATTTAAAAATATGCCTACGTTTTGCCAATGATTATTATTTACTACTTTTAATCTTACAGAAGTAAGAAAATTCTGCAAATCAATTGAATCAGCATATTTGTACGAAATAAAAGTAAAGAAAAACCTGTAGTAGGTAACCGATTTTACAAATATTCTAGCATGTCTAACATAAATTTTGCTAATATTCCCTCACTTCTAAAACAATTTGATGATGTAAAAAGAAATTAATATTTAATTTTTCTTTCAAGAAAAAGTCTTTCTACATACAATCCGATATTTGAAGTTTTCTCAAACTATTTGTATGCTTACTAGTTCTAGTACATGCGATTTCGGATACTGATATGGAAAAGCTGAACAAAAATTATCGCAAAAGTGAAACAGACCTTATTTTTTCTAATTTGTCATGATACACTACCTTATACTTATATAATCGTCACTTCTGTTGACGAGCATCATATTTGGAAGCTATACAGATAATAAGTACTGTAACTTTTCTTTTATAGCTATATAAAACAAATTATGTTTTGCTTATTATAAATTTCATTACATAAACCCGAGATGTTGTATGACAATTCTAAAATATAGTATCATTTATAAAAAAAATAAAATATATATTTTGTATAACTTTCGTCACTGATTTTAACTATTTTTCATACATTTTCATGGTTCAGATTTTGATGAAAGTATATGGGGCATTCTCACAATCTTTTGACTTTCATGTGCCTGAATAATAATTTTTATTTTAATACACTTTTTGTGTTTTTTTTTTATTTCATGTACTGGGGAACATCCCATTGCATGATTGCATAACAATATTAACGAGATAAATAAGTTTTGGACGATGTTGGGGGTCCAAATACCAGGAAAACTCCTCTAACGTCCCGTGTCCCTGATGTTGATTTTTAAGTTTGGAGCTGCCTGTATAAAATTGTTTTAATAAAAGTAATTCGATGCAATTTTTTTTCCGAAACTGGGACAATTGTTTTATATAAATATGTAGCCAAAAAGTAACCTGCACACATTTTTGCGGATGATATTATTTATTGAACTCTGTCCCTGAGTTTTTCATCCTTACCGTCTCTCTTGCTAAACTTATACAGAAAATGCAGCCACAGAATTTTTTCAGATGCAGCCACAGAATTTTTTTGAAGTTTTTTGTCATGCAGAAGTATGCTAGAAAAAAATGTCTAAAATTCTTTGACAGGAAATTGACGGCAGAATTTAAATCAGCATTTAAATATCAATTTCAAGATCGTGCCTTTATTGGTAGTCTTATTGTCCCCAAGGTTTATTCCTGCACTTTTCGAGGTAAATTAAAAAAAAAAAATAATTTAATCCAATGTTAACAACTGTTTCTAAAAATCAATGAACATTGTGGCTATCACTTAGTCTTATCGTGATTTTCCTAAAAATAGGTGTTAATTTTCCTTACCGTCCCCTTTTTTACCATTCCGTCCCTTTTTTCCTATACCACCCCCCCCCTTTTTTACCTTACCATACCCTTTAACACACCTTTAAGACAATGTTATACAAAAATTCTGTATTAAAAGTACTACATTTTTATTATTTCTTATTTGAATGTCCTGTGGGTACTATGCAAATTCATTATAAGTAAATAATTTGGAGAAAAAAAATTATAGTGGTAAAATGGTAAGAAAATTAAACTCGCAAGTTTAACTTAAACCTCAGTTAAATAAAAAAAAAAATCGCTGTTGACTATTTCTTCTTTATTTTGAATCATTGTGGCATTCGTCTATCCGATTAAAATATTCTTTTAGCAAGTTTAATTTCACCAAATGTTTATTTCCGAAAGTCAAAAGATTGTGAGAATTTCCCATAAATAGATGTAAATTGATAGATCAATGAGAAATAATTTTTATTTTCCCCTGTTCCTGAATTTTTCCTCACTCTGCTGTTATTCTAACTTACAGATTAAGTTTTTAAGTTAGTGTTCACTTGAAAAATGTGTAAAAAATTATATAGTCACACTTAATACATATTAATATTTTTCACGGAAACTAAAACAACGATTTGCCTTACATTAAGATCTAAAGATCTTACCATTTGTTTTTTCTGTATTTTGAATCATTAAGGCATTCGTCTATCAGATTAAAATGTTATTTTAGCAAGTAATTTGGCCATATTTTTTCCCCAAAAGTCAAAATATTGTGAGAATGTCCCATATACATAAGATTAATTTTACTTCAATTTGAATTAAAAAAAACCGAAGTATTAATTTATGTATATAATAACGAAGATGTAGATACTAGAATAATCTTTGACAGTGTTGTAGTCTTAAAAAAACCAGAGGGTATACATTATAGGCAAATGATATACGCTAGAGTCATGAAAGTTAATGGCTAGTGTATACACTATAGCTTCATTTGGGAAACTGAGGATATAAAAAATTCTTAAAAGAATTCTTATATTCTTAAAAGAATTCAAAAGGTACACGGTGTATATCTCCATATTCCCTCCACTACGCCGCTGACTTTAATATCTGTGGTACTGCGGTGGAAAATATTAATTTCGATTTTGGGGTAGACAAATCTAACTTAGCCCCTGTCACTATCAAAACAAAGATTTTCCATAAAATTCAATGTAAAACAGTATATATAAATGAAGAAAAAGACATTGTTAGAGGCTAATTAGCATAAAAGGAATAACTTTTTTAATGTATTTGGTAGTTGAGTAATCGCAATGAAAACAGATTATAAAGATTACATATTCTCCTAAGCCATTTTATAACGTTATGACAAAATATCATACTGTGCTTATAAAATATGCATTTACTCGAACGCGGATTATTTTGATAAATGCAACTTACTGACCTTATTAAACTAACCTGAATTCCGGAATATGTGTGCGGATTATACGCTTACATAATACAACTGAGTAATAACTAGTTTATTTCAAATTTGTGGAAAATCTCTGTAACGAAAATTTAATATGTAAATTATAGAATAAAATTCTACTTTAAATGGAAAAAAAAAATAATAATGTTTTTGAATGTTATTCTAAATATGTACGTTGCTTTTAGCGGATAATTATAATTTGAGAGAAATATAAAGATTATTTATACAAAAAGACATTTAAAATATAATATCGCTAATTTGTTCTTAAATGTAAATTATGTTTGATTTTCAATATAACATTTTTATTATTAACATATTTTTCCGAGCTAAATCTTTTTCTTAATTCATAAATTTGACCCCTGGCGTGTTTCTTTCATTCATAAAAAATACTAGCTGACCCGTCCTGCGTTGCCCAAGCCCGTGATAATATTCTTAATTGAACCTGGAATTTTTATCGCAGTCCGTACAGAGTGAGTGTAAAGACGGTGTAAATTACCAGCGCCTCACTCTTTTTTTACATCAAAATTTTAATTTAAATAACTAACAAATAATAAATTGCAAAAGTCAGAATTTGCTAGAATGTCTTTACGCATCCTGATCAGGGTCCGTACTCCTGAGAATGTATCAAGTATTTGAAAGTTCATTTGATATCAAGAAAGTTTTGAAACGGTGCCCTTTTTTAACACCTTCCAACAAATTTGAAAAGTGTTTATAACTTCTGTCCGTCTGTCCGTGCTCTAACTCTCGTAAATATACTCGGATTGCCCTGAAAATTTTTGATGTTATTGACGTTTAGCCTAGCATGATCCCTATGTTATTGACGTTTACCCTAGCACGAATCCTATTACAAATGAAGTTTGTAGCATGTTTAGCTTATTTACAGGTACAGTCAAAAGTATTAGGCTCATTACGGTCAATTGAAAAAAATCATTCTCAAATGTATTTTCAAGATGTTACACCCTTTCAAACATAATAAAATTTATATGCATTGATAAAGTGCACTAAAATATGAATTATGTAGAATGTGGGGTGCAAATAATAGTTATTATTTATTTACAGGGTCACACAAAATAATTCCGTTACATAATGGTATAAGGGAGGGGTGGGGGCGGAATTCTTTGCGGCGTATTTCATTTATATTGAACTATTTCATATACAATGAAATTTATATACGTCACTGAAGCTTACTATAAGTTATGTCATGTATAATACGAAGTGCATAGCATTTATCGAAACACACAAAAGATTTCAGATAGTATATTCTATCCGAAGTATTGCATATAGCGATGGTGGCAGGAAATGCATTTTTAATTATAATATGCGCTTTCAAGTTTCACTATATTTATGCTTACTACATGGTATATATAAATGCTATAGTAGTTAATATACAGGGCTACGCAAAAGAATTCTTAAAGGATACTAAATATGGGTGTAAATTGCTTAAAGGTGGTTTTTAAATGAGTTATGCATTTTTATGCTGAACTGCCTTTAGTTTACTAAGACTTTTTTGCACAATATAGATAAAGTGATATACACGGCCACGCAATGAATTGAATATATGGCCGTCTATGGATGATAATTTCTGGAAACGTGATTTCAGTAGTTTTAAGAGTTTTTTAGTTTGAATTAAATTTTAGCTTTATAATGGCATGTATTAAAAGTACTATGTAAACTAAACTTGACTGAAAAAAAGCATTCAAGTATATTTCCATCCATTAGTATAAATTGCTGAAAGAGAAATTCCAACCTGGTATTAGTTCAATCCTGCGATTTCTTGCTAAACTAAATTTTCCTATTATCTAATACATAAATCAACCTACAGATCTAATACAGATCTAATACAGATTATTTAAAATCTTTAGATTGAAACCTGTTACAAATGCATCATAAACAGTAATACTGTAAAATAAATGCAACTGTGTGAAAAATCGGCTTAAAGAAACTGATATTTAGCGGTAAAAGAAATAAAATAAAAGTGTAAGCAAATACTACTACATAGATTTTTATAAAAGGTACTATGCAGCAAATTAATTTTCCGATAGGGTAAAGCATGTTTATAATCGAATGCTCCAAAATAAAAATCATGGTCCTCTCCACCTCCCCCTACCCTAAAAAATGCAATTATACTCTGAAAATTTAAATAACCTGTATAAAACAGAATGTTTCACTGGTCGTTTTTATTTCCGTCTAAGAAGATTTTAATGTATGTCTGAAATTTATAATAAATATTCCCAGGGAGGCATATTTTCGCGCCATCTAGCGACGGTTTTATACGTGAAAAAATTATAATTGAACATTTATTTTTATTTATTTATCCTTTTATTAGAATGGATAAAAGAAACTCTTAAAATTGCCAAAAAATACAATTTCTTTTAATTAAACTGATTGGATAATGAAATTTAAAAATGTAGTATATTTTTTAATAATATGATTCATTTATGCGTAATTTTCTTTTATAATTCAATTGCTTTAAAATTAAGAAGAATGACAATATATAATATATATGTTTATTTATTACAATAATGTCGTTAAACATAAAATGCGAAACTTTCTTTTATTACTAAAATTAAAGGATTTTGAAATATATATTAATAATATATATTTAATGTTATTAAAAGATTACAATATTATTTTTAAAAAACCTTAAAATACTAAAACTAAAAAAAAAAAAAGAAAAAAAACGAAATTTCTTTTAATTAAATGCGTCGGACAATGATATTTATAAAATGTAGTAATTCTTTTTTATAATTCGATTCATTTATGAGCAGTTTTTTAAATAATTCAATTGCTTTAAAGTCTCGAATAATTACTATATACATTTATTTATTTATTTATTGCCATATTAATGCATTGACATACAGGTCATATGAGAAGCTTTATTTTATTAGTACGAGGTGGAACACGTCGAATTTCGACGAAAGAAAATGTTTACAAAGGAACTGCTGCATCAAATTTATAATACATCGACAACAATAATTACAATAAAAAAGCCTTCTTAGACTTGTTAGTTTAATTCTCCAAAGACATATTTTAACCTAAGATTAACAAAATACTTTTTCCATAAACTTCAACTGTTAAAATTATTGAAAAATTAAACTTTATTCATATACGTAATCAGTAACATATAATCAATATAAGTATTTTTGATTAAGTTATCAATTGATGCTTAGTATTACAGAATGAAAAATCAGCATAAATGATTTCACCTTGACATAATCATAGAATCCCCCCCCACCCCCTTTAAATCTAAACCGAATCAAGTCATTTTCCACGGTTCACATCCATATTAATCATTTAAAAATATTTTAACGCGCAATAGGCTATAGGCTATTAATAAATATATTTTCAAGTTTGAAGTCACGTTTGTCAACTATTACAACTTTCCATGTGAAAATTCTCCCTCGTGATTTGAGGCTTTAGTATAATCTCTGTATGCCTGCGCGTAAAAATTCCAGAAATTTATAACTTTTAGACGTATTTAAGGGGAAATATCTCGTTTCATCTAATAAAATTATCGTATTCTTTTAAATATGGCGTCATTTCCAGTCGCTGAAATATTTTGCCTTATCTCAAGCTCAATATCAGCGAAATGAAAAAATAGTGTGAAATATAACAGCATCATCAGAAAAATTGTGTCCTTTTTAAAGCGTAATGTCATTTTTTGCTCAAATTTTTAAAAAAGATATTTTTAATTGTAATGAGAAAATGGCATCAGTAAGAATATAATCAATAAAGATAACTAAACCACTTTTAATAGAAATGAAGTACTTCAGTTGTCACGATTAAAAATTGGTATTAAAAACTATAAAAAATGAATATCTCAAAAATAAATTGAGATGCAGCTTTCAAACAAATTTCATTTAAAAGTGCATTTTTTTCTGCATACGACAGTGTAAACATTTAAAATGTGGGATGTTTAGAAGTTTAAAAATTTGCAGTAGCGATCATTGCAAAACCGAAATTCCATTTCAAATTTCAAAGTGTTGCCATTCGCAGAATGACGTATGCGTTACGCACAGATATGTTTGTCCTTTATAATATAGATAGGTAAAGATACCCTTAAAATTGCCAAAAAAAGTACGATTTTTTTTTTATTAAATCCATTGGACAATATAATTTAGAAATTTTCAACTTCTGTTCTATCTAGCTCTGAACCGGACAACTTTCGTGTAGAAGACCTGTGCTTTCTCATTGAGTTACCACAATTATAAAGAATTGATTACAATAAAGGTTCTGTTTCCTACGTATGCATAAATGTTTTTTTTTTTTTTTTTTTTTTTTTTTTTTTTTTTGCATTGGTTTCAGTAGCATGACTATATGACTATATAAGTATTTATTATCGTCCGAATTCATTGAAATGTAATACATTGTAAATATAACTATACCCAAGTCTTTTCTAAATTTTTTATTAAAAAAATATGCATATTTAATAATGAAAACGGCGACGAAATCTCTCGATTTTTATATTTTTGGTCGAAGTTTTCACAAATTTTATTTTGTAAAAAAATATTTCTACCCGTCCGAACGTTTCGAAATTTTTGTAGATGATGTAAATCTGGTCTATTGCGATGCTGTAAAAAGATTGTGTTAAAATGCGGACGTTGAGTTACTTTTAGCATAGAATAAATATCCTCTCCGTGAGGCCAGAAATGACCTGCGAAAAACGTTTTTCTGAAAAACGACCCTTTTTGAATTTTTTTTTCAGTGTGTTAACTGCAATATTTTTTCAAATTGATTGCGGCATTTGAGACGCAAGAGTACGATCTTTCGAAAGTGTGTCTTTCAATGTTCACTGTACCGAGCAGTTTGGTCCATTTTTTTTAAAACAAAAGTATTGAAAAATAAAATGAAAACCCGTTTCTTCATTTGTTAGAGATGCGTAAATGGGTTTGCGGGCATGCGCAAAAGAGATTGAATTTTTGATGAGATTTCTTTGTCGTTTTTATTAATATCTCAATTAATTAACAAAATATTAAAATTCTGATTCTCAGGTGCATTAGAAAACACTTTGGGCTAACCTCCCAAAAAATTTCAGTCTCGTACGTCTCGTATATTTTGCTAGACATCGCACATAGCCACTCAGACAGAGCGAAACTTTCTTTTATTAGTATAGATTATTTATGAATGTATGATTATTATAGTATATTATTATCATATTGTAGGTATATTTGTCCTATTCCTTTGGTATATGTATACTATATATATGGGTAATTCTCCTAAAAGTGTACCATTCCTGTCACAAAGTCTTTTTTTAGTAATTGACATGAATATTGTTTTATTAATTTATGTTTTTTATTGAAAGTGAAAGAAGACTCACTGTGTTGAGTGCATACATTTTTTATAGTACTTTATATTTTTTATTTCTTAGGACACACTATGTGATATCTCACCTCCGTGCAGTGTCACACATCGAATATTACTATGGAAAATGTTTGATTACTTATTTAACTGAAAACAAAATAGTTAAACAATTATTATTCTAGCTACTACTATCTCAAGAGCAAACTAATTTAGCATAGTTAATTACTTTGTGTTTTAGTTTGTTTCTGAGCATGGAAATCAGTGTCACACAATAAATTCTCACCTCCATGAACCAAATATTAAGTTGCATTTTCATGTTAATGGATGGCAAAATTATCATCAGGTTTTGTTTCTCATGATGCTAAATTTAGCCCATTTGTTTGTTGTTGTTAAATTATAAGTCATAAATTTGTTTTTACTGTCAGGTGTTAGATTTTGTTATAAAAAAGCAACCACGGTTTTTGGAGATTCTCACATCTGTGAACTGTAATTCAAGGTGGCTAAATCAACAATAAGATATATGCTATATATTGCTTATGTAATTATATCAACATATGTTGATTTAAAGAACAAAAATGATTTTTATCAAAATAATAAATATGTAGGTTAATATTTAGAGCATGTTCTTCACCTCCGTGAAACTCTCAATTTTGAAAATGTATATATCAGAGAAAAATGCTTAACAAGAATTTACAATGACTTTAAATCAAGAAAGATAGTTTTAAAACTTTAAAATACAATTATTGAATAACATATAAAAGATCGGTGATCAAAAGAAGCTCCAGATGGGAGATTAAATTTTTGGATTTTTTTATAATCATTCCAAATAAATTCATTATGTATTCTTATATAGAATTGCGCCTTAGTTATAAATTTTATAGAATAAATGTATTTTTATGTGTTGTCTTACTACACAAACATTAACTGTAGCATAAACCTGACCTCCGTGAATGATGTTAATATATATATATATATATATATATATATATATATAATGTAGATTTGTCTTTGCTGATTTTTCTTGCAGTAAGTCATAAGTTTCTAAAAATGATAAAATTTGTCTTGAAACACAAAACTTTTCAACAGGAAAATTTGTATTGAAAATGCACAGTTTTGGGAGAATGACACACACACACACACACACACACACACACACATATATATATATATATATATATATATATATATATATATATATATATATATATATATATATATATTAATTGGGATAGCATCATTTCTTTCAATTGTGAAGTGCTCTCTGGTATTTATTCTGTCTATGATTTGAACGCATGCTATAAAAAATTGAAGTCACGGATCACTAGCACAGAGACTAAAATCTTTGAAAATAAGAAAAGATTCAGCCTCCTATTGTTCCATAATTCAGGAAGCATTGGAATGGGGGATGTCAATAAAGCAATTCGATCTATTAGTCTTAATTAGACTATTATATACATATTGTATAAATTATATGTTTTGAGTGCTAATCCTAGTTTGCTTGAAGAAGCCAGTTACAAAGCATTGTAAGCAAATATCTTGGAGGAATTTAATCAAATTTTGTATGATTAAAGCTTTCGGTTATTATTCCAATACTTATAAGAAAATATTCGAATAAAAAAAATAAAAAAAATAAATAAAGATTCTACCTGGTTATCCCGTCGACCAATTTCGCCTAATTATACAAACTGACAATTTTTATTTTAAATAACAAAAGAACAAATAAACTGGTAAAGCATTAATAAGAATACAAATAAAACGTCGAATTAAAAATCACTTGATGGCCTAACCAACACGTGTAACGAATTTAATGTCCCGTGAATTTGGCATATTACGATCATCCGTTATTGACATTGAATCTTTTAGTTTAGCGATAGATTTTTGGTCGACGGGATAATCAAGTAGTACCGTCAAAAGTTAGACTGCCCATGATCAGAAATGAAATAAAAATAATCGTATATTCAATGATGTTGGAGGAGGAAGATACAAACTTTCAGTTATACCATCGTCCAAATGCAACATAAAAATAGAAGCATGCAGACAAATAAATGTCAGACCATTGATAGTAACCGTGCAATCGTACCAGTGGGTAATCAAGTGAATCAAAATAGGTGTCGTAAACGTAAAAAAAAACTGAATGGTTTCCGAAGAAAGTTTCGAAATTCTAAAAAATGTGGCCTCCTCGTCTGACATTCTGATGTATAAATCGGTTGGTACTGTAGTTTCTATTCTGCTGAACTACAATGATACTGCTGTGAGTTATTCATATCGCAATAATAATGCATTTGGGATTTCAAAATTTCAAATATGTCATATCGGGATACGGTTACACTTGTTGTGTAGCGAGAGAAGAGTATTCTACGATTGTGATCTGGTCTAAAATGATGGCCATCAGTATAGACAACACCAAATATACATATATAATATATTAAGTACGTGCGTAGTACGTATTTACGTTGTATGTACACCCACATACTTATATATGTGTGTATTCACGGGGTGTCCGTTCTAAACGGTGTCCTATGGCTCATTTCCTAAACCGTCAAGAATAGACGTACAGTTTCCACTTCAAAAATGCCTTTGTAAAAAGTATTGTAAGAGCGATTTTGTCAAATAAAAGCATCTCTTAAAAAAATTACGAAATTTAATTTTTTTTGCGGTCTCCCAGTTCTATAAATTATATTTAGTAAAAATATCTTATCACACTAAGAAGTAAGACAAAAAAAGTTCCATTCTACAACGATTAAAACTGGTCAAGTAATAGCTCTTTAAATTTGAAGTACTTTTTTCTTGCGAAATAGGGGTCATTCCCAAATTTACTAGAAATATAAAATATTATAGTATAAATAAACAGAAAAAATAATAGTTTAGAGTAAAATCTATCTTATAATATTTGAATTTATTTTTAATTCTGACATATTAAAGGAAAACATACAACTTGTACTAAAAATAAGAGTTAAAAAATAACATAATCTATGTTTAATGAAATGATGAAAATAACAGTTGCAATTTTTTTACAAAATGATACATATTTAAAAAGGCGTTTATATTACCTAATCTGAAACTCAATTAATAAAAATTAAAGTTCTTTTGACTTGATCGAAATGACTCCCTTCCGCTGTAATGCAGAAATGTACGAGCGAAATAAACCCTTCTAATACGGCCCCACTCAGCATAAGTTCACCTGTGTTCAGTTGCAGAAAATTGGCATAAGTCATTTAATTCTAAGTTTCATACCTCGATCAATTTTTGTGTTAGATGAAAGGGACTTTGCTTTCTCACTTTTTAGTGTAATAGGACATTTTTACCAAATATCACCTACAAGACTGGAGGATTATATAAAATTTTAAATTTCGTAACTTTTTAAGAAATGTTTTTATTGATCAAAACGACTTTCAAATTTTTACCACATTAAAAAAATATTAATAAAAATATATATATATATCAGGAATGGAAAAATTGAAACGAATTGTAACTCTTAATGGAGTAGAGGTTGTCTAAATGACTACAACACGAAAAAAGGAATATTTACAATATAAAATGTGAAAAGAAATTCACCAAACCTGCCTCAGAGAGCACACAAAAGTTTCTGTAAAGACTATATTTGTCAAAGTTTCCCCTTTCAATAGGAAATTGAAAGAATGAAGCGTAAAAAAAGGTTAAAATGAGTCATCCCACTACGAGGAGTATTGTTTTAATTTCTATATTTACAAACGAAATTCTATTTAAGTATACCTACCAATGACTTTCAAAGAGTGAAACTACTCCAAAACAGAACCATCAGTGGTAACTTGAAAACAATTTCCCTATGCCTTATAAAAAGGTAAACTGACACATGCATTGAATACATGCATTTTCAACATGGCTGCCAAGTTCCATGATTTTTTTTTTTTTTTTTTTTTTTTTGTAATATTGGGAATTTGGTATGCTTAAAAGAGATCTTACAAAGCAGAAATCCATCAGTATTCATTGAAACTTTAAATGTGTGCAATAGGATTGCAAGCAATATTCTAGAAATTGTAGGAAAAGGTGTTGCCTCATGGATAAACATAAACCCCAAAACACCTTTTTCAAATTAATCACTTAAAAATAAGCATTAAATTTTAAGCATAAGAAAGCAGATTGCAAACTTTCTAAATATGTAGAAAAACCGTCTGTATGTAATTATATGTAAACTGCTTCCTTAAAATAATATATACTGGCTATTTAAAATATTGTATATCAAGTGAAATGTAGTTAAACATACCTGTACATAAAACACAAAATAACTTTAAAAGTCAATTACTACTCTTCAGACAATTAATTTTCTATTTAGTACAATAATAGATTTAATGAAATATTTAATGATTTATGTATAATTTTTATAAACAATAAAATAGTTATACTCTATGCGAAATATTATAAATGCTGTGAATTAATTCATTGCAATAATTAGGTGACTATTCATTGTAATGTTCGGTGGCTTCGTTCAAACTATAAATTAAAGTAACAATTCAATTGTAGTAGATTATTTAGGATATTGTGTCTTAATGCTACAAGTATATAACAATTAACATAACTGCACATGAGATTAATATGTGAAACAGCTCTTCAAAGGGTAATTGTAAACGATATTATATAGTTCAAAGGAGGATGTTATCTATCCTCTGAATATAAATAATGCAATAAGATGTAAGTTTCCTATAGTGGGATATGTTTGAGTATTCACTTATTTACTTATAGAATGTTTGAAAGCACCAAACTTTAATAATTATTTTCCACATAAGTTTATTTCATTTATTATAAATAAAAAATTTCTTCTACAGTTTATAACATTTTAGCATTTTTAGAAAAAATATAATCTAACACATTTAAATTTTTAATCAATTAACCTCTTGAAGGAAGAGGTTTTGTATTTTGTATTACTTATTATTAATTAAATTTTTTTTGTATTATTTCTGTATTTTTATTTTATTCCCAAGCTGCAAAATGTCAACTAAATTTTTTTAAATGTTTCCTTTTATTTTTTAATATACGTAAAAGAAGAAAAATATTTATTGTCAAATAAGTTCGTTCGAAAATTCTGCTGACATACAATCACTTCAGTATATCATCAAAATGGTATTACTTTTACCATGAAAGTGTTAAGCAAATGAAGAAACTGTAGTATCCGCTAACATTTCACGCACATGTAGTATAAGGTTGAAAGTCTAAATGTACTTTTATTTTTAAATGATAAAAAAACATTAATAATTTTATCTATGAATTTCAAATCTAACAGTGAAAATAAAAGACTTTTAGATTCCACAAGCAGTTTAATAAATAAACAAATTTTTAAGTATCAAAAGTTCATGTTCGATATTAATTATTTTTTGTTTAAAATATAAGCAATAAATTTAATTTAGCTTAAAATTAAAGTTTAAAATATAGTACATATACTTAGATTTTGGTCAAAACACGTTAAAAAAATCAAAAGATTATTAGTAATCACTACAGCATTCAATCCTATATATTAAGAAATTTGGATTTTATTTTATTTTTATAATTAGACAAGAAAGAAAAATCACACGTCAAGCATAGATTATGAAACACTTTGCAAAATTTCCCTAATTCTTTGGAAAAACTTAACCGTTTAATAAGGTAAATAAGATATTTAAGGCACTAGAATTCTTTGGTGCAAGCTTGTATACAGTCTATACATTGTCCTGTATTCTATATAGTATCCAAAAAAGTGATTTAGTTAGAAAACGGACAGTTATTTTACTTTCAACAATTTCAGCCAATCTACATAAATGTATTCGAATTCTTTTGTACAGTCTTGCTTATTACCTACTAAGTGTTATACATGCCCTATAGTAAGCTAAAATTTAATTCAAGCAAAAATAAACTGCTTAAAACAAGAAAACTCCAGAAGCTTCTAGAAATTAGCACCTACGGACGGTAATGAATATAGTTGTTTGTGTAGTCCTGTATATGAATATATTTATATTCTACAAACATTTCTCAGTATACTAAATATAGTTCAGCTTGAAAATGAATAACCCAATTACGAACCTCCATTAAGAAATTCATACCCGTACGCAATAATACGAATATTATTTTGTTTATCCCTGTATATGAGTTATAGAATTTATAGAATTATTATGTAAAAACTTCGTTAAACTTAAGGATACATACTATAAACTGAATTAACAGCAATTATCGCTAATGAATACTATTGTATCCAGTATATTTTGTGTGTCCCTGGAATGCTTTGCACATCGTATTCCACATTAAGCATCTTATAGTGAACCTCGTTAATGGATACCAATATTATTATGCTTAAAATATCAAAATAGTGTAATTATATAGTATATAGTATATATTATAGTATATTATATATAGTATATTATATAGTATATATTATATAAATAATAGTGATTAAAATGGTGTAACATATTTAAAATTCGTTACAAACAGCTTTTTTCCATAGACCATTAAGTATAAAATTATAAGTTATTTAAAAAAAAAAAAAAAAAAGAAGAAGAAACGTCAAACTTATTTTTTTTTCTATTTATTATAGCACATGTCATGGCATATAATGTTTCTTAATTAATATTTAAAATAGTTTTTCAACTGAAATTTGCAATTATTATGTCTTATATATTTTTAAAAAATGTGCTATTTCCCTATTAATCAATACTTTTGCAATTATAATTATTTTAAATAAATATTTAATGGTAAATTAAACTAGATTATGATTATAGCGACATGTATAAAATACATGGCTTTTTTAAGACAAAAAAAAGCTGCTGTCCAATTAAAGAAAAAAATAATATAATAATAATAGTAATAACTAAAAAAGGCTTTAAAAAAGTAATTAAAAAAGGAATTTAACTAAAACATTATCATGTTCGTTAGATGTTGCATAGATAAGAGGAGAACATATTATATCTAAACATTAATATTTTCCATTTCCTAGTATTTATTGGCGTACACTATATGCAATAAACATTGAAAAGATTAAAATGAAAATTGTCTGTTGTTCTATCTTAAATTTAACATTCTGTAAAGGAATCAAAATTAACTGTTGTAAATGTTTAAAGTATTTATTTTCAAATACAAACAAATAACAAACCCTTTATGTACTGAATTATGAATTCATGAAAATTTTATTTTCTGAAGCATTTTTCGTGAATTTTTGAAACTACATTAGAAGATTTACATAATCATTTAATAAATTTTAGAAGGAATTTAGAAGGATTAATTAAATTTGAATTTATAGGGATTTTATGCAATATTTATAACCCCACTCAAATCTTTTATTTTAATTATTTTTTTAGTATATTTTAGAATTAGGAAATGTACAAATATAATGTTCTTACAATAGAATTATAGAAATATTTCCGAATTGAAAAATCCCCCCCCCCCCTCCTTCCCTATGCCAAGAACTCTGAAAACATGCAAAGGCAAAATAAATCATGCTTTAAAAATTATTTTTGTTTTGTGTAACCAATAATGCTTTTGGAACAAGATAAAGTAATGCATCCATAACTCATTCTAAACTGTATTATTACTAATCGATGTATTAAATAAATTTTACAAAAAGTTATTTTAATGGTAATTATCAGTACCGTCAGTAGATAAAGGGTAACGAAAGCTGAATTATAGCATTTCTTAAGATTATTTAAAAAATACTTTGTAACTATATTTATGTTTCTTGTAGGTTTTATTTTTTTTTTGTAGACTCAGTGATCTGTTTTACTCGTTTTTACTGTTTTTTTGGTTTCAACCTTTTTTATACAGGGTCATCGCATCGTCTCCTCCTAGAATGATCTGATAAAATATCGCAACTTAGATGAAAATATTATATGTCATTATTTAATTTCTTATCCGTACTATATAATTGTAATATGGATGTTACATGGAACTGTAAAAAAATATAAATGTAACACTCGAATGCGAAAGGTTGAAGAACCCTACTTTAAGTCGTCTTTTTTTTGTCTCAATTTTTGCTATATTTTAGGAGAAATAATAGTGAAAGCTAGAAGAGTTGTATTACTGTACATTTCACTGATGGAACATAACTAAAATATATATAAGCTGGACCAATTTCATAACACTTTTGAAGACTATATTGCATAAAGTATGTCGTTACGAGTAATCTGATGACCGAGTTTTCTTTTGCGCCCTTTTTCTTTTTCATTGAATTACTCACAACTCACCAATTCTACAATCCACTACTGGCACTAGCGGTAAAGCATTTATCTAAACGTTATTCATTCAGTTTATATGGCGCCAAAAAAAAAAAAAAAAAAAAAAAAAAAAAAAACTTCTGCTGACAGTAAATCCCTCATTTCATTTTTTCTGTAATTTGTTTACTTCAGTGTAAATACAAATCCATCCGTTGTAATAACATTTGCCATCATTTTCTTCTTTTATTGCGATGTACATGAAATTTAGTGCCAGTACAACATTACTTATTTTGTCGATATTTCTCGTCCTTATACTTATCATCTTTATTCTGGATTTGTGTAATTATAAAAATATTTACCAATATCTCATAATACCAAGCCGTTTAATAAATCACTAGGAGTGTTTGAAGAAACTACAAACTTTTAACCGAATTTCCAGAGAACTTAATACAACTCATACACATTCACTCACTATTCGAGGCACCCATTTTTTGTTATTATGTTTTCCACGATGGAAGAACATTCATACATGTTTGTAATACATGGTCGTAAGTTTATAGAATTATTTTGTCAGAAATTGGTTCATAATGTTCAGTTAAGATCCGGTCTACATTTTTGTTTTAATTAGCTGACTCACCGAACGTTTCTCAGCAACGTGATAATAACCTTAAATATATCTAAAATCAGTATTGAATCATTTAATATATTATTAAACAAAAATTTCTCCAAACTAACAATATGTAGGATCTCCGCCGCGTTCTCCAACGTTTACCGTCGAATTTGTATGATTTTGTCTATTTAAACGAAAATCCATCCAAATGAACCTAGAGATGGGGGACTGACTACCTTCTGCAGCGTACATTGCGGGTACTACGCCCGCTTCGGTTTGTTTCAAACAAAAATATTCCAAAATGAATGTAAAGTTTTGGTCCCCATTACCTTTTGAGTATACACGCTAAAATGTGTATTATCCCATATTTTTAAAAGAAAATCTATACAAAGGATCGTAGAGTGCGGAAATGTCATCGGAATGCCCGCAGTTATCGGTACAGCATACCGGAATTTCTACGCACAGCCCAGATTGTTTTTGCAAACAAACATCAAATTTGTATGATTTTATATTCAATAAACAAAATTCTAAATTTAGAAACTGACTCCCATTATAGTGACGGCTGATTTAATTTATGACATTTTGATTTATTTAATTTTCAATACTGAGCAACTGTTACTGACCAAAACCTATTTAATAGAAATCTAATTTCTCCGTATTTTAAAACGCGTAATGATATATTCCAGTCTTGAAAATCTTTGTTGAAAATGTAAAGATTTACATATGCAGAAACGAAATCCAAAAATATGTAAAAGCGCGATTCGCTTAAAGCCAGAAACGATATCTTTAAAGGTGCCGAAAGAAAAACGTAAATCTGATTACTTCGAGGAAAAATATTTAGAATATGTTATTTATTTATTTATTTGTAATAGTAACAATTCATACTTTTCGAAAAAAAGAGAGCTGGAAAAGTATCGGGCATACCGGGATTTTTTTCTTTTTCTTTCTTTTTTTTTCTTTTTTCTTTTTTTTTTTTTTTTCGTATTTACATTTTGGAAAATTGGTGTATTCTGGAAAATATTTCATATTATTGCATTTTAAAGAAAAGGAAAAGGTGAAAATACTACTAATAGACGTCGAAGAAAAATATATGTTTTTATATATTTTGAAATAGAGAATAATATTAATTTTCGAAACAAAAGACACCGCCAGAACCCAAAAAGTATACTAAATAACTGTTAAATATAAAACCAATATAGAATAAAACTTCCGAAAAAATATTTAAATATAGTAAATAATATTTTTTCAAAGAAAAGACACCGTTATAAAGTTAAAGACACCCAGGATAAGCTTTTCTTTTCTGTCCTACAAGAGGATGTGGCAGCTTCAAATGCAATACATGGAAATTGAGATTCGGTAAAAAATGTGTTTTGAAATAGCAGTTATTAATATTTAAAATATAAAAAAAGATACGGTTTGAACCGAAAAGGTGTGGATAAAATTCTTGTTCTTTGTTTATAACCCTACTGGTAACTCTGAGATCACGAACAGAAAACTTGGGTGGAACGCGCAAATGGTATTCGTAATTAATCTTATTGGACTCTTGCTACTATCAGATCCAATCAAGTTGATCGGGAATTTCATTTCAGTTTTCGACCAAGGTTTTATAGTTCGAGGTAGATGGTGAATACAAACATAAGTGTCTTTCAATACCGCGGCTATTTATCAAAAATTAAAAAACAAACTTATACTTAGGGGCATTCGGTCTTTTTCTATCCACATCAGATACTATCTGATACATACTGTCCTATAGATTCCCAAAGACACATTTCACACACAATTCCCACATGCAGCCAAAAAGCTTTATTTTATTAATATGTATAATTAATGTATATGTCAATTGTTTGTAAAAAATTAAAATAAATAAGAAGAGCTATAAAACGAATAATAATAATTATAAAATAAATATTCACAATATCGAAAAAAAAACATGTTTCTGATGTAAAAGATAAATTTTATTTTAATTAAGAGATTTAGAAAAATATTAAAATGAATTTTTAAACATTTGTATACGTATTTTAAAGATATGTTTTTAACCTTTAAAACAGAATACATTTTAATATATATATATTTCTAATTATTCCGTAATATTTATTATAATTTCGGAAATTTAGAAATAATTTATTTGACTTAATTATTTCAAAAAGGATTAAATGCTGTCTTAACTATTAGAATATTTACGCAACAGACTACAAAATAAATTAAAATGGAAATATGTGGGTGTTTTTAATTTTTCTTTTGAAACATTAGAAAATTTATATTCCAGAATAACTTTTCTGTTAATGTTTTGATGAATATATTACATAAGAAAAAATTTAAACTTGAAGAATTTTTTTTTAGACGCGTATTCTTTCTTTTCTATGAGAGACTTTTTTTTTTTTTTTTTTTTTTTTTTTTTTTTTCATAATGTAACTTTAAGCTAATATAATCTCATTTTATAGTACTATAAGGAAAGGTTTCTCGCTTTTATGATCCTTAAATAAACTAGAAAACTCTATGTTGAACGTTTTAAAGTACTCGAAATTTCTTATTCAGCAGATTGAAAATATTTTGATTTCACTTTATTTTGCCTTTTTATGTTTAAACCTATTTTTATGTTTGGAAGTAAGAGAAAATGTAACACAGAAAATGTGTTATGAGTTGCATCTAATAGATAGATATTATAAAGTCATTGTACTTAATGTGAGACCTCTAAATGCGATAATGTTCTTCGTCTTAATGCAAAAATCGTAAATAAATGATACATAATGAGACATCCGAACTACAGGAACAAAACCAGAAAAATTTCTCCACATTTAAAAAGTTTTCTTTAAAAAGATTTTTCTGTTAAAGCACAATCGTTCATTTTAAAGCGCACACATCCTACCTAAATGAGGCAAAAAATCCGGAATTCGTTCACGGTAATTCTTTTATAACTTTGAAGATCAAATACTACGGACGTGAAGGCCTATATTTCATTTAACTGAAGTTTAAGCTTTAGAAAATGCGACCAATATTAAAATTAGCGTTACAAACTACCTTACATATTTTGGCGACTGTGTTTTCTTCAGGTACTTATTAGCGACGAACTGAATGCCCTAAATGCGGAGAGCCTTTTTGGCAATTAACGAGGTGGGTTTATATAGTATTGTTCATATATTGTATTAAAATTACGTTTAAATCAAAAATTGCATTTAATTAGCTGTGTTGAGTTTTTAAATATTTAATTCAAAATAGTCAATTAGGAATTTCAGAATTTCTCCAAAAGTGTTTTTCTTTTATAGGGTATTTAAATATGTGTTTAAAGTGATCAAAACAGAAAAAATAAATGTCTTTAAAATTCATAATAAATAAATTGCGTAAGAATAGCGGTGTATATTCGAGACAAAGAAATTAGATACATGATTACGGGATTCGTAATAGTTTTATATGATGGAAATTCTGTAAAATCTTGTATATAAAAATAGCAAATAAAGCCTTTGTGCAAGAATATTAAAAAGCAGAAAAACCAAAAGGCGCAAATAATACATGAAAAGCAGCAAACAGCTGTTTCGAATCTACTAACGAGATTCTTCTTCAGTGCAAGATAGGGAAAAAGGAACAGCGTGCTAGAAAAAGCAACGATAAGCAAAATGATAGACAGAGATGCGCTGGCTTAAATACCCGATGCGGGTAGTGAAGACGCCAAAAACAACCAATGAGAGACAAGCAGTGGAAACGACTGGGTGGACAAGTAGCGGCATCTACCGGTAAAGTAGAGAAAAAGAAACCAAAAAAGGGGAATTAAATTAATACTTTCCAAATATTTGGAAAATCAGGAGTACTAGATAAGTCATTGACTAAAGAGTGAGAATTTATATTGATGTGGTAAGCTCACCAAAAATCAAGATCAAGGTTAGAAGAACATTTTTGGATAATGATTTCGATCTCTCATTGGTTGTTTTTGACGCCTTCGCTACCCGCATCGGATATATAAGCCAGCACGTATCTGTCTAACATTTTGATCAATCTTGCTTTTTCAAGCACGCTGTTCCTTTTTCCCTATATTGCACTGAAGAAGAGCCTTGCTAGTAGATTCGAAACAGCTGTTTGCTGCTTTTCATGTATTATTTGTATTCTTTGTATTTCTTATCATGTATTTTTAAACATTCGTTTTCTGCTTTTTAATAAATCTTGTATCGATTGAAAACATTTAAATTATGTTAATGCGATTAATAAGTTAATTTTATACACATTAAAACATTCTGCAGCTTAAATTCCGAATCTTATGCAGAATACAGCTGAGTTATTCCCTGGTTTGGAGGTTTCCTATTTTTCTTTTACACTTTTCTTAAATCTGATATTTCAATACTTTTTTCCACTTGTACTCATTTTAATAAATATTTTCTACTTTTAGATTAGAATAAGATTAAAAAAAAAAAGAAAACTGTGTTTATCTAAAAGAGTATTTATATTTCCATATATGTATTCTAAGGTATAGAAAATGTTCATATTTTTGTGAAAGAGTAAGGAAAAGGAGGGTGTTGGAGGCAACACGATACCAGGCTCTGAGACTCTCTTTGGTTTAATCAGGCCTGCTTAATCGAATTATTGGGAACATTGGATGATTTTAAATGTTTTTAAGTATAATATTTTTGTCATGTGACATTTTATAACAACTTGAGTTATATGTAATAAATATTGTTTTTAATGTTATAAATATCTTGTAAATAATCTTTTAACTCTTGAAGTACCCACTAATGCGAATTCGCCTCTATAAAAATTAAAAATCCCCACGTTATTTAAAACATGATTTAATTAATTTATATTTTCCATTAACAAAATAAGATTTTTGATAAAAGATAATATCACTTTTCGAAATTTCTTGTTAAATTTCCTATAGGAATAATGTGTCATATTTCATTATCACTATAGGGCCAACAAAAGTATACTCAGTTAAAGTTACGCATTCCCATTTCCATTCGCACTATTGTTGCGTTTATTGGTTAATAATTACTCCCGATTCCTAACGATGTATTCCGCGATTTGTTTCTAAATGAGGTTTTCCCCGACAAGTGAGTAACACTTAACTGCTATTAGCAGTCTCACAGACATTTCAAAATAGTCACACATTAACTTCAAATTGTCATTTTAACTATAAATATTTGTGAAATTTTGCCTTGTTTGGAGCCCTAGTATTAATGCTACAGAATTCTGAATAAGTTATTTTAAATTAAAATAATCCTATACGTAAGCAGTATCCTTTGAGTTAACGAAGCTTTTAATTTATGTTTCATTAGGCGGCCTCGGAGAACATTTACGGTAGCTATACTGCAATTTTTATCACATTTGTTAAGGATTAAATGAATAATTTCAGATGAATTGCCATGTATACAACGCATTTTCATATTTAAATCTGTGGACGGCTGATTTAGGTTATAACTGACGTAAATGCATCAGAAATCACCTATATGTGGCTTATATTGTGAGATAATACTACATATATTGATTCCATTTCTACAAAAGAAGTTAGTTTTGAACTAAAGCCACAGTTTTCAATAATTTTCTGCGTAATAAAATGTATATAAATTTAATAAAATACCAAAAATACCCTAAACGTGACAAAAATATGGAAATAGTGTCTCATTTAGGC
Organism: Maratus speciosus; assembly: GCA_963932465.1. Taxonomy (NCBI): domain Eukaryota; kingdom Metazoa; phylum Arthropoda; class Arachnida; order Araneae; family Salticidae; genus Maratus; species Maratus speciosus. Next base: position 407,714,069 of record OZ010788.1, on the reverse strand, counting down.
ACAATGAACTTAAAAAATATTTATCTCACCTTTTTGACAATGTATCTTTTTCGTGTTAATATCGCTTAACTAAACGTAACTGCCACAGGATTAGAGATATCAGTTAAATCCTGCTCCTCTCGCATTGATTGCAGCTGCCACACCACAAGACTTCGATTAAAGAAATCTATAGAAGTTTACGGATTTATGATATGCTAAACATCAACAAGAATTTCGCATCAGTCAGATAAGAACGATAATTGTCGAGAACTTTTTACAGAATATCTAAATTTATATCTAATTGTATAGGACTTAAATATGGTGTTTGTGACAACTATTTTTGCCGGAAAAACGCATTAGAAATAGTCATCTAATAAGTTGGTACTTATCAAGAATCTGTGTCAAAAACAAAACCGCTGCTTGAGAGTTTCGATTACATCTGCATGGAAGTGTTCATGGTAGTTGTGGAATGGGTCACCTAATTGACTTACCTAGTTAAACATTTTCAGTACATTACTTAATTAGTACATTCACTTAATTATAATAAATTGTTAAGATAAAACACAATAGACCATCATTGACATATCATGACCTTTTACAGTGCCAATCAAAATCAATAGCTTCAAGGGAGTCGATTTCTTATACCACTACCAACCTGATGCTGCCAAAAATGAAAATTAATTAAACAAAAACATAATTTATAGATTAAATTAAAGACAAAACATTTTATACCTTACGTTGTTTAGGCCTAAAAAGGCACATATATTAAGATATTTCTTTCCATTGGCTCTAAATTTAATGTTAAATTTTTGTCACAAATAAGTTAAAACAAATGAACATTAAAATATAAAAATAAAATTCAACAGTATGATACTTAAAACACTCTAAAAACTTAGGTTTTTAAAAATGCGTTTTCTGTGGTTTTTAGCGAAATGAACACGCCGTTATTTATATTACGTAAGCAACAATTAAGTTATATTCCACTTGCTAATTTTAGTTCGGAGTATGGTTAACACATGAGAAAAAAATTCATTTTAAATTTTTAGTAAAGCAATAAAAAGTATCACACACACTCACACACACATACATATATATATACCGGGTGTCCCAAAAAGGACTGACTGATTTTAAAATTCAATAACTTGCAAACGGTGACAGATATTTAAAAAATTCTTGCAGGGGGTTTACGCATAAGGTGAAAAGTTTTATTACAGTGATTTTCGATTTTAGTTCGAATTACAAACAATAGATGGCGCTGTAAGCAATAGTCGCTAAATACAGGCTCGATTTCTAGTCCTTTCTCTTGTTCCATGCTGAAAAAGGAGATGGAAATGTATTATCCGGGCCACGAAGTACCCAAAATCGAGCCTGAATTCAGCGTCTGTTGATCGCAGCGCCATCTATTGTTTGTAATTCGAACTAAAATTGAAAATCACTGTAAAAAAACTTTTGACCTTATGCATAACCCTCCTGCAAGAATTTTTTAAATATCTGTCGCCGTTTGCAAGTTATTGAATTTTAAAATCAGTCAGTCCTTTTTGGGACACCCGGTATATATATATATATATATTAGCCCTTAAATGCATGAATTATTCTTTTAGAATTGTGTTTTTTATTTTTATATTAAGGATTAGACACCAGAAATCTTAAGACAGATTTTTAACTTTATTTAGTAGCATATTTTTGTAATTTTTACAGGATTAATATTTCTATATAAATATAGTGGTTGTAAGACCTTAATTTATGTATTAAAAATTAAATAAAAAGGTGATGGAAATATACATCACTATGCAATTGAGTGTTAAAACATAAAAATGACGTCGCAGACGCTTATTAGGAAGATTTAGCATAAAAATAAAAATCAATTTTATTTGAATTAATTCTTATTTCTGTCCTGGAGGTAGTATAAGCGCAAAACAATGCTGAATCTGTATTAACTAATTTTAATTTGGAATATGGTTCCAATATCAGAAAACATTAAAAAAATAATTATTTTCAAGTTTTAGTTATGCAATTTCCCTCGAGGTACGCTACCAGCTTAAAAAAAAAACATATAATGTGAAAACTTTTATCAGAACATAATTGTTTTATAATAGTAAGAAACTTATTCTAAAAATTTAATAAAAAAAACATAAAAGTAAATTTTATTTAAATGATGTTACTGAATTTCCCGATATTTAAATCTGTGTCAAATAAATTTAACCTCAGTAGTATAGCTATCATACAGTGAAACATTAAAAAATAAATTTTACATAAATTTGATTACCATATTTCCTGCCATTGGACACTAGAAACACAAAAGTAGCTAGTGTTGAATCAGTACAAGCTATTTCACAATAACCATCTATTCTATAAATATAATAAGACGTCACTTTTCTCGTCGGCGAATTATCTTTTTAATATCGCAACATCATGTTCGACAGTAAATTCTTTTCTGAATCTAAGTGATACTCATGCTTATATTAACAATCAGTATCATAAAACATATTTCAATATTTTGTTGGATGTATAACATCATACTCACCTACTTTCTGTATTTATTCATATTGCCGTTTCTTGTTTTATTAACAAATGTTATAAAAAAAAACATTTTATTATTAATATGTCAGCATATTCAACTGCTTTTTTAAATCTCAAAAAAGTATTTCAATTATCTTTTTTACATGGAAATATTTTAACAGAAAATTTTATTGCTGTAGACAAATAATTATTATGGCTTTTGAATTTGTTTTGCAACAATAAAGAAATAACGTAAAATTTTATAGCAAAAATGTTCATTGATTCTCAATGAAAATAGCGAAATATAGAATTATTAAGAAATATATTTCAATAAAGTAAATAATACATAGCCTATGTTGCTGTCTGGATCATAATTCATCAATATGCAAAGGCATTTTATAATCATTTTTCACACTGGCGTCAGGCAAACAATTTCGCATATTAAATTTATAATATTATTATAATTAGCAACGAATAAAGTTTTTCTGTCATCAGAGACAAAACGGTGGTAAGAAATTTAGTTATGGTACCCTTTGGCCCGTGCGGGACATTAAGATAACATATTATAATGAAAAGTGATGGGGTTCCTGAAATGGAGTTCTGAATTGACCCTTCAACTTCTTCGAAGAATTCCTGACTTATGGTTTACCAACACGTCTGAATAGTGTGGCCAAAATTTGGTCGATTTTTGCAAATTAGGTATAGATTAAAGCTGACATTATAGAAATGTGCCGGAATACACTTTATTTTCCTCTGTTTCGATACTGTTGCCGTACCTTTTCCATGCGTGAGTATTTTAAGAGTACGTTTACTACAAGAAATCAATTTAACTTTTTGTACTCCGAATTAAGAATAATTTCTAAACCAACTGTATTTTGATTACCTCTTATTTTGAATAGAAATATTAGCTTATATAAAAGCCTTAAATTGACAATTAAATAAAGCGATGATTGCAATTCTAAAATTATGAATCTCAACATGTGGGATTTTTTATAGAAGTTTACCTCCAGTTGCACTCGATCTGATAATACAAACTGTTCAAAAATGTGCAATTTTTTTTCATCGCAACAAAGTTTCATAACTTTATCTTTTATAGAACTATAGATATATCAAATTACACGTAACAAATGATCTTAAAAATATACCCTCAGTTAAATAAATTAACAAAGTTAATAAAGGCACTTATACCCCAAACAGCACAACGTAAAAAACATGAAATATCTTTTAATCAAATTTCGCATTAAATTGAGATTGCTGAATTTTTAAACTAAAAACTGAAAAACTAAAATTTATCCTTTTATATTTTTGTGTCATTGACCACATTAAGTGAAAAAATTCTCTGAATATTAAATTTCCTATGGAAATAAAAAAATATTTTTTTCTAAGTTACAAAATAAAGAAATTATTTCGAAGTGGAATTTATTTCTATTATAGTTTCAAGACGTAACTAGATTAATGGAAATTGAAACATTATTAAAATCCTGATATTAAGATCGTCTTTTAAAAATGTATTTTTTATTATTGTGGTGTAAAAAAACTGTCTTTAAGATTGAAAATTTTAAAATTTTAAAATAAATTAGTATTGCTTAAATACAAAAATAACGGCTCAAATTTTCACATTATTGGGATTATTTGATCAGGAACATAAAAAAAGTATATTGATTCAAATCGAAGTTTAAAAATTCTTTTCCTTTTTTAAGTATACGAAAAAATTACCTTTAAATTAATATAAAATTTTAGGCATTTTAACAACTTCATTTTTTTTGTGTAGTTTTTCATAAAGCTTCGTCAAAATAACATGGTAAATCATTTTTTTTTAATTTACATAAATTATACATTAGTAACAGCAAATTAAAAAAAAATCGATTATATGCTATTCTTATATGCATTATTAAGCGGGAGATATTGAATATTAAATCACGGTGCACGTTGATTTTTTTTTCATTTTTTAAATCTAATATTTCATACTTTAGAAAAACATATTCTGACCTAATCAATCTTAAGTGGCTTTTTTCATAAAATGCGTTGTGAACATGCATCAAACCTAATTTACATCATCAATTTTTCGTTTTTATACAAAGAAAGTTATGTTTTTAAAAGAAACTAGCTTTACTGCTAAAGCAATTTTAGATTGAATCAAATTATTAATAGAAGAAAAAATGGTTGGTAGAACAAAATTAAAAAAAAAAAAAATAGGAAAAGATATAAATAACAGAATTAATACCAAAAAAAAAATGAAAAATGAAAAGTAGCTTTCAGGTAAAAAACAAACACACACAAAAAAAAAAACAACAGTTTTAAAAAACATTACTCCAAACACCACTCAATATTGTATAGACTTACATTGCATAATAACCTTAAGAAAAAGATTGAAAACGAAAATAGTAAATTATCCAAGAAATATTATTAATATTAAAGCCAATGAAACGGTAAAAAACACAAATTAGCTTTTAGGTAAAAAATAAGTTAATAATTATTTTATTCCGAAAACGTCCGGAATATTATGTAGACTTAAAGATAACAAAATTCCTATAATGATGAGATGATGAAAAAATGAAATGAAAATAGAAAATGATCTAAACAATAAATTAATATCAAAATCAATAAAACAATGCAAAACATAAAACATATTTAGATAAAAAACAAGTTAGAAAAAACTGTAATCCCAACACCTCCTTAATATTGTTTAACCTTAACGAGCAAAGGAATTCTATAAATTTAAGAGCAATGGGCAACTAATGTCTAACTCTAATCTATGGTTATCTTAAAAGTATATATGTTACCGGCCAAACCCGATTTTAGGCCAAACTAGTTTATTCTAACGCGTATCGGACAAACTAGTTTTTCCTAGGCCAAACTAGTTTATCCTAACGCCTATAGGATAAATTAGTTTTCCCTAGGCCAAACTGGTTTATCCTAACTCCCATAGGATAAACTAGATTTGCCTAGGCCAAACTAGTTTGGCCTAACGCTCATAGGATAAACTACTTTAGCCTGCTAATCATTGGTCTGAACTAGTTTATCCTAGGCCAATTCAATTTGTCTTGCTTTTATAGATTCCAAAGACCACTTCGGCGCCTACCTTCTAGTTTGTCCTAGGCCAATTGAATTTGACTTGCTTTGATTGATGTCAACTAGTGGTGACCACGTTAACAGAAAAAAAATGCGAACAATGGTTCATGCTCAATTTCAAAATTTTTCAAACGAATCCGCTCAACTCAAACACATCTATGGAAGTGAGCAACTTTCTCTAAAAACTAATTATTTATTTATTTATTTATTTTTAATATAATAGAAGTTTAGCGTCCAAATTTACAAAATTTTGTGAGCTAGTCTTTTGGTTACTCGATGTATGGGTCTTTACTGGCCCGCCCAATTTTCCTTCCCGACACTCGGTCCGGGCTTGGTTTGCGAATTACTTTTTTCGAGAAATTCGGACCGAGATGGACCAGGCTCAATTTTTTCCGTCTTTAGTCGGGACTGGACTGCATTCTTCTTGAGATCTGCACAGGCAGAAATTTTCAGTATAATTTCCAACCCAGCTCATATGAAAAACATTTGGACCGGCTGGATATCTGGTCTGTTCAGTAAAATATCAGTAACATTTGTCCTTGCCCAACTTTTTTTTAATGCACGTATTTTTAAATCGCTATTATTTAAAAATTTAAATTTATATATTTATTATTATTATTATTATTATTATTAAGATGAGTGGATGCGATTTTAGGTAATAAAATTAAAGTACGGTTAAACCTGAAAAACAATAACCTGCCTATGACGAAATGCCATCTTTAATAAAAAAAAAAAAATTATATTGCTCTATGTAAAATGAGGATATTAGTATCTACTTGTAAAAAAGAATATAATGCATTTAAACACACGATGAACCTTTAATAAGGGAAACTGCCTATAACTGATTTTTCTTCTTTCCTATGCAATTCCGTCTTAGAAGATTTTATTGTATAGAATTTAAAAAAAATTTAAAACTTCAAGCTATAGAATGTGGATTAACGTTATTAATGATTCTAATGTAAACTATATAGATTTTTTTTTATGAATCTCTATTTGTATGTAAATATCTGAATAATTACTAATAATATTAAAATTTTTACACGGCTTGGAGGCTTAAAAATCTGAAAAAAATTAGATCGAAAAACATTCTAAGAAGGAATCACACAGGAGAGGACAAAAACATCGTTATAGTTAAGTTAATTTTTTAGCAGGTCCGTCGTCTCTAGCAGTATTATGTTTTTTTTTTTTCAAACGGATATCCAATTTTCAACGATAAAAAAAAATCCGTTTAAAACAGGATTTCGTCATACTCAGACTTTTCTAACAGGTTTTACAGTACTGTATCCCCATCCGTATAAATGTATATGTACTATTTTTCAAACAGAATTTTAATTGTGGAATAATGGTAGCTTAAACATATATGTATTTTAGGCCAAATTGAGACCGGGACTTCACCAGATTTTTTAAAATTCCAGATTTCTGAAAGAATATCAAATGTGCTTCTGATATTCTTAATGGTGCATTTATTCATAATTAATTCAAAGCCAAGTGATATTTATGTGAAGGGAAAAAAATCAACATAAAAAAAATCAATGTTTTTTTTATATTTATTTTTTTTTTCCTCACATAAATATCACTTGGCTTTGGATTAATTATGAATAAATGCACCATTAAGAATATCAGATGTACATTTGATATTCTTTCAGAAATCTGGAATTTTCAAAAATCCGGTGAAGTCCCGGTCCCGACGATGTCGGATTTTCGAGGTTATACTTATTTTCCTCTCCTAAATTTTATGATAACCTCTCATCCCATTCTTTGGCCCTCCAGCACACAATATGTCATATGGAACATATTTTGTAACTAACGGCGGCGGTGAAATGGGAAAGATAGGTGGACAGTATAATAAACCATATCGTATAAAATATATTATACAGGGATGACGGCAATCTACTTTGCACAAGGTTGGCGCCGGAGCGGTAGTTGGGATTATATAAAGCACGTCAAATTGAAAAAACTTTGAATTTGAGCATGAACTTGACTCATTTTTGAGAAATTGAATTTGAGTTTAATTAGTTCCTTTTTTTTTCTTTTCTGTGACCGTACTCAACACAAGTTAGCATCAATCAAAGCACGTCAAATTGAATTGTCCTAGGATAAACTAGATTGGCCTAGTAGACGTATAAACTAGTTCAGACCAATGAATAGCTGGCTAAACTAGTATATCCTATGAGCGGTAGGCCAAACTAGTTTTTCCTAGGTCAAACTAGTTTATCCTGACGCCCATAGGATAAACTAGGTTTTCCTAGGACAAACTAGTTTATCCTATGCGCGGTAGGATAAACTAGTTTGGCCTAGGCCAATCTAGTTTGCCATAAAATCGGGTTTGGCCGGTAACATAAACAACGAATTACCACCACCGTCAGAATTTACAATTTACTCAATTTATCATTTTATAGAAAAAAATTACAGAATATAATCTAGAATACAATGACTTTATGATCAGCTATGACGTTGATAGTCTGTACCTACCTATAGGTATTTCAGAAAATGTAGAAATTATTAATAATGCATTTGAAATTAAATATAAACTGAAACACCTTACAAAGCGCCACAAACCATGTTCTTAAAGAACAAAGCTATTAAAAAAATTATTAATGAAGTTGTTCCAGAATGGAAAATGGGTTTTTTACAAAATGTTAATATAACTTATTTTAAAAGTCTATTTAAAAAATATTTAATATATGTAGATGGTATATTATTGATAATTAATAAGGATGTTAATTTACGCTCTTTATTATGCTTATGATCCTATTTCAATTTAGTCTAGAATTGGAAAATGAAAGTAAACTATTATTTTTACAAGTTCAATATACACAATCTGACAATAAAATAACCTTAAAACAACTATGTATGTGGAAATACCCTAACTATATAATTGATATGGTTTTCATGTATTCTAAAACGATTTTTCTATTTAAAATATAGAAACAGTATCATATATGGCAACTATACATTATAAGAGAACTACATAATATATCGTTGACATAAATACCAGCATACAAACAGCTTTAAGCGTCTTCTCATCAGATGGACTCCTGAATATTGAAGATAGTGATACTGAAATAAAACTGTAAAAGACTTAAATGATCTGTCGATAGATATAACATAAACTACCAGCACAGAGAATGCTAAATTTAATAATTCCGTATTTTTGACAAGCAATGTATGAAGTATGCTTTGAATTTTTAAAACCACTGGGATACTCGTGAATAGTTGAAGAAGATACAATATGAATTTGTCACTTCGTATATTTAAAATTGACAGTAAATTAGTTTTTGTACAAACATATTTTTTTTTTCAAAATTTTTTCTTTTTCTATAAAATATATGTGATCTATTAAGAAATAATAAGACCACCGAAAAAAATCTGCCTATCACATGCCAATTCAGATTAATCAAAAGCTGCATGTTGTGGCATTTTGAAAACTCATTGAAACAAAAGTAAAATTACAATGTTTGATTGGGATTTTTACATTTTACTCCAAAGTGTTATATCACTACAAAGTGAGAAATATTTTATTTTTAAAGGTACTAATAAATGTGAAAGAGAAATAGTGACGTTAATGAAATCTTCCGAAACTGCAATTCACAATGTCATAATTAAAAATATTTCTGGAAGCAAACTAAAACAATTTCGAAAGAAGAAAATGTTGAAAAACGTGAAAATGAACAATTTTTTTTGCTATCTACAAACAAAGATCTTCCAAGTCGTAAAATTTTTAAATGTGTAAGGAAAAAATAACATGTCACGTTTTGAAAAATTCTAAATCTAATGACAATAGCAAATAAAGGAAAAACAACAACAACAACAAAAAAGTTATTGAAACATCAGGGAGGCAAAAGAGTGAAATGAACTATAAATCTCATGTTACGGAAAGATGATTGGAATTAAATGATATATTTTAATGAGAATCGGAGTCTGGATTATGATTTGCAAAATATTTGTTCCTTGTAATTTTTTTTATTTGGGTGGTATTAGGTTTTATTTGGAAGTATATCTTCTAACTGAGTTTTACTACATGATCATCTTACACAATTTGAAACCTAATTAAGTGGTGTTTACCGTTTGAGAATAAAAGAGAGTTTCAGAAGGTATAGAGCTTATTGCCATGCATCTAACTATAACCATTTTTTGTTTAAAATGAAAGAAAAAAATCATGTTCTGCCATCCAGTAGAAGTCCAGATTTCAACACCATGGAAAATTGTTGGGATATTTTAAGTTGCAGAGATTATGCTAGTATTAATAAACAGTTTATGAACTGAAAGTCATTGTAATAGAACAGTGAAACATTCCTTAGTCTTACATAGGTATGACTAAAAGAAAAAATAAAGTGTCACGTTTAAAGAGCATAAAACGTTTTTAAAGTGAAAAATCAAATATTACATTCGCAAAATATGATAATAAGTTATCTCAATTAAACATTGAGTTCGATAATATAGATAAACTAGTAAGTTAACAATCTTAATTATGCATTATTTAGAGAAACGATCAAACTTTAACAGAACGCTTGAACGTTTGATCGTTTGTAAATTTCTGAAATTGACAACATATGGCGATACTTATTGAATTTTAAATCGTAATACTGGGAAAATTCAACTGAACGTTTTGTCTAACAGCATAATTCCAGATGCTTTGTAGCGGACATTACGGGCTCATCAGCTATGAAAGTAGCCATAAGATAGAAATTAACCAGAAAACAGTTTATTTAAAATACACAATAAAATACTTTAGTAATGCAACAGAACATATTATCGAAAGATGATCAAATTATAATATCAAATTATAATATCAAATAATAAAAAAGACAGGAGAATTCAAAACCTGTTTATTTCTAACACTAACTCTAAACAAGATCGGCTACGTTGATTGTGTAATGTAATCTAAGAAAGGACACTTTTGCTCGCTACCGAAATAAAATTAACAGCATTTCTGAAATGCCACTAGGGAATGCGACAATATCACCAATTGAAGCAATGTACTGTTATGTGTTATATTATTCCAATATTAGCCAACATAGAATGTCACTGGCTATTGGCTGAACCGTTTGATAAAAAGCTCAAATCTAGTGCCGATCTTCCACAAACTACGTTATCCAACAAAATCCATTATATGAAACATCTGTTTCCCTATTTGTACCACCTAGACGACCAATTAACATGTAATCGTTTAACAGAATCCTAATTATCACATCATTGCTCGAAATAACCATAAAAATTAGATTCCTGCACAATCGACTAGAAAAAGAAATGACAAAATAGCTGGCACATTTAGACAGAAATGTTGGAATGAGGACAACGAGTTCACAAAGAAAACTCAGTAATCCATTTGAGAATAGACTACTTTTATAAGAGAGTAGCTAGGCACTTATATAACAGACTTTTTAAAGTTTTTTTTTTTTTTGTCAACCTTATATACTTTATCACACCGACATTTTCTATTTTTGAGGTTGTTTTTATTTTATTTTTGTACATAAATTATCGACGTCTGTGATGTTATTTCTAAATAAAACATAGTGTTTAGAATGATTTCGCAAGTCGTCAAGTGTTTATAATACGACTCTTTGATTAAACTGATGATTCCTTTTCATTAGCAAAAAAACTTACAGTGATATTAAAAAATACCTCGACTACACATTTCTTTATACGCTTTTATGTTTATGCCGGATTTACCGACAGTCTTTGCAATCTCCCCACATTCACAAGAACACGTTGGATTTTTCGAAAACGTGTCCAATCAATTTTAAGGGGGTATCCTTCAGTTAACATAATCGGTACAGAGGACACAGTAGACCCCAGGTGGTCCAACATTAACATATATAATGGTCACACATAAATGTGACATCATATTTAGATTCTTTGATAAATGTTATCTAGGATACGAAACGGGAAGTCTTGTGTTCATGCAGTTTTGGATTTATGACACTTTAGCTTTTAGAACCCCTAATGTTAAATTCATTTTTAAACATTGCACAACAATTTTCAATGTGGGTAGCTTCTAAAAATAACTCCAAAACTAACTGGGAAAAAGCTGTAATGTTAATTTCGCATATTTGTATCTTCTAAAAATAGATTTATTTAAATAATTTCACAGCTTAATCTTTTTTTTTTTTGAAAATATATAGAATTGAAATTAATTTAAAAAAAAGCCTCTAACTAGTGATTTGTTTGCAGAAACAGATTTATAGTTATTTTAAATGTACGAATTAAAAATTACAGTTTTATTAATAATGTATAAAAAGTCAAAATTGGTTGAAAGCTTAGTTAAAAGTGGGATTAAGGAAGAATGATATGGCAGCTATTATAAATAAATAGCTTGACATTAAAAAATATTTGCTCCTTCAAAAAATATAAATTACGAATATTTTACGTACTTGGAATTCCTCTCGTGGTTACTAAAAAATGACAATAACTTTTCTCTGAGACAGTGTGTTGTGAGTAGCATATATATTAACTTGTTTACACGATATTATAACGTCAAATAGTTGTAAGGATAAAATGTTGTTGAAGTATCACCGGGATGAAATTTCAAACTAGAAAATAAATGTTTCTGCTCGGTGAACGTAGCAGTCCTTGTATAGAAGTGGGACAAACATATATATTGATAAGTTTAATCTTCTGCACAACACTTGTAAAAAGTTGTCAATCGCTAGTGGAGAACCTATTTTACCTTTCTCATTCCCAAAGTGCTTCTGTCTATGTTTCCAAACGAAAATGCCACATTTGATTCCTAGAACGAATTTTTAACTTTTCTATACTTTTAAAAGAGCAAAATGTTTCTTAAACTTAAGTTATATTTAAATTCTAAGAAGTTCAACGACAGTATCATTAGAACCACCTGTGAAGCCAATAAATATATGTATAAGTCACAGCCAAAAAAGAGTACAGGATGTATTCTTGACTGCTCTGTGTTACTGATTAATACTATTTATGTAATGCTATTTTCAAGCAATTTGTCAAACTAAAATGTGATCAAAGGTCAGAGAAACAGCCAAAGTTAATAGCGTTGACTGCGATCGCATCATACATTTGAACAGTTAAGAATCATTGGAATTTTACACTTGCTAAGTTAAATGAAAATATATAAACTCTTAAATGATTTTCTTAAAAAGAACAGCAAGTAAAATCACAGATTTGAAAAATTAATCGAGAGTGCTCTTAGATACAAAAAATGTTGCATATTGATAAACAAATCTATTCTTCGCAATATCTAAACAAATCTAACACTTAATATATCTACCCTCATAGCATGCATGGTCACGGTGACGTCGTTGTGACGTCACTGTAAGTCACTGTGGTCACGTCACATCTGTGACCAAAATGCCACCACTGAGTGATGTCACATTGTGACTGAGATGTGAACTTCTTAGAAAACTTTAAAAAATTACGAAAATTCTTTAAAACATGTTATTTACTGTAAAATTATATTTTTCTGGCAATTAAAAAAAATTGTGACGTCACTGTTATGTCGCTGCTATGTAACGTACGTCACGTCACATATGTGACAAAAAAAACCACCATATTGTAAGTCACAGTGTGACAAAAATATGAACTTCAAAAATCTTTGAAAATGAAGAGAAATATTTTAAACAGTCACGAGTTACAGCAGCATAAGGAATGAAAATATATTAATGGATAGCAAATGGTAAATTCTGTCACTAAATGGTAGGGGGGGGGGCATAATAAATAAAGTACACGATACAAGCATTAATAAACTAAATTTTCAGGCTATATTTTATCAATTTGATATCTAAGACAGTGAATGTATACATTTTCATGATTTCAATTTTATCTAGCATTTGGATAATATATTTAGAATTAGGAATATTAAATTTATACACTTTACATATTTAGTTTGCTGGGAGGAAATTTCTTTCTTTCTTTTTTTTTACCGACCAGGATTATTTGAAACACTTCTGTGGTTTCAAACTAAAAATTTTCTATTACAGTTAAATCTGCACCTTTTAATGAGCACATAGAAAGAGTCTTCAGAGTTTAGTCATCTATGCATTTCTTGCTTTAAAATATTTTTATAATTTGTATACAGGTCATAAATTCTACTTCTTTCAGACTTTTTAAATAAAATTAGCATTTTCCGAAAATAAAAGAAATATACAAAATTTGTGCAAAAAACTTTTTACTTAAAAAAAAAGAAAAAAAAAAGGGGGGGGGTCGTTATTACCATTAAATTTATTTTTACACTTTTTAAAAATTTAAACAATGTTTTATCTAATAAACTCTAATTATGAATATTATTATTATAATTATTTAGAAAAAAGGAACTTTACAATACATTTTAACTTAAATTATTTGGTACGGATAAAAAGAAAAGGTTAAATACATTGGACATTTCTTCAAATACAAAATTTTAATTAACGATACTTTCAGAAAATTATTGCGCATTCAAGTTCCATATGTCTTGCATACAAAAACAAATAATCTGTAACAGACCATCTGCTTGAAAATCGTCTGCCGACAAAAAAAAAAAAAATAATAATAATAAATAAATATGAGAAGACGCGGGAAATTGTTCACTGTTTTAAGAACATCACAACGTCTACAACACTTTAAAATAAGGAAATGACCATTTTAGGATACACGGATATTAATGGAACGTAATGGAATGTAAGTCTTATTTAATTTAAATATTTTATTCCAGATTTGTATATTATGAGTTAAATAGTTTTATGTTCTATTTGTAAGAGACTGATCTTTAACTGTCAGAAGCGATATTTTCCAATTCGATAACTGTATTGAAAAACATCTTAATTTGCCATCGCTTGAAAAAAAAAACTGCGCAAAGACTGATTCATGCCTACATTCATACTGCAATTAATATAAACATTAATTTACTCTTACTTAAGATTGAAAATGTATGGAACGACAATGATTTGGAATTATTTTATCGGCTTCTTACTATTTTTTTTATTACTAACACTTATAGTTATTATTATTTTGGGGTTAAATATGATGTTTGATTATCATGAGATTACGAAACTGTTTCAGATTAGAAATTAACATTATACTGGAAAATGTATTTTTACATATTACAGTAGTGAAAATTTTGAAAGAATTTTCTTTTAGTGCTAATAATATTTTAAATCTTTTAAAATCCTAAATCTTCAAACCAATGTTTTCAGATTTAACATTTACAAAAATTATAAAATAATAGGAATTTCTTATACCATATGGAAATATTTTTGAGATATTGTTAAATCTAATAATGCATTTAATTTATCTATTGTAGTTTGTTGTTGTTTAATAGTACAATTATAAATACTAATTATTATTTTTAATGTTTTTCAAATTGGTATATTTATTTTTTTAAATTGTATGTAAGCATCTTTTCTGTTTGTGATTTTAATCAAACATTTAATTATAGACATTCTGAATCGGTTATTAAATTTTCTTCTATTGTAAATTCCTTTTCTACGTTTATGATACGCGTAATTATTGGCACTAAAAAGTAAAATATGATATTTAAGCATCCCGTAAGGCATGGTGACGTCACGGCGACGTTGTTGTGAAGTCACACTGTGATTTTGTGACCGTCGATGTGACGTCACGTGACGTCGATGTGACGTCATAGTGACTAGAATGCGAGGTCGTTATGGCTGTTTTAGAGGTCGTTTGTGACGTCACATTGTGACCACTCTGTGAAGTCACGGTGTGACTAATTTGTGAAAAGTGTGTCATTTGTGACTAATTTGGCATTAACTTTGTGACGAACCTGTGACGAATGTGACAATGTTTTGAAGTCACATTGTGACCAATTTGTGAAATATGTGTCATTTGTGACGAATTTGTCATAAACACTGTGATAATTTCAAATGAAAATCAAATTTCAAATTAATTGCTTAAAAGACGCAAAGGCCAACATAGTGAAAAAGATTCCATGCTGGGACTCGAACCCGGGCCATCAGTATAGCGCACTGACATTCTCCCGACTAAACCACATGGAACGATACCCAGCCTGGAAAATTTCTCACTATTATATGTTGGCAAGGCTACAAAAGCAGCACAAAATGGGATATTTATCGTGAGCCACCGACATGGGGCAAACACGAAACTTAATTAAATCCAGCATCGATTGAAACTATATTAATATTTGGAAATTTTTCCAGAGAGAACCATTCGCCTAGCATACAATATTTCAAATGAAAATCAAATTTCAAATTACATGCTTAAAAGGCAGTTTTAATTTGAAATTTGATTTTCATTTTAAATATTGCATTCAAGGCAAAGGTTTCTCTTTGGAAAAATTTCCAAGTACTAATGTAGTTTCAATCGAATCTGGATTTAATTAAGTTTCGTGTTTGCCACATGTCGGTGGCTCACGATAAATATCCCTTCTCGTGCTGCTTTTGTAGCCTTGCCAACATGTAATAGTGAGAAATTTTCCAGGCTGGGTATCGTTCCATGTGGTTTAGTCGGGAGAATGTCAGTGCACTATACTGATGGCCCGGGTTCGAGTCCCGGCATGGAATCTTTTTCACTATGTTAGCCTTTGCACCTTTAAAGCAATTAATTTAAAATTTGATTTTCATTTGAAATATTGTATGCAAGCCGAATGTTTCTCTCTGGAAAAATTTCCAAGTTTTAATACTGTGATGGTTCTTGTCATAAGCACTGTGATGTATTTTAAAATGCACAATTTTGAAATAAAGTTTTGTTTGAAATGTAAAATCTTATATTTTTACCATACTTTTTAGCAAAATATCGCTATTTTGGAGTCCTATTCTTCTAAAATATTTTAAATTTTTCCACTTAAAAAACAATGCTTATCAACTGACATCTTTTTTTTTATTAAATTCCAAGCTTGATCTTGAGTACAAGCTCGATATTAAGAATGTGTAAGATTTTAATGTGTTATGATTAGTCATTGCTTTATTAAATACGACATTATAAGCCATATTTATTTAAATTTTTTATTCCCGTGTATATTGTATTTTGTGAATATGACCTAAATAGATTTTGTATGTTTTATAGGAAAAGACTGATCTGCGAAAAAGAAAAAAACAAGTAAGAAAAATCATGCGTTAAGCATAGATTATAAAACACTTTCCAACGTTTCCTGAATGCTTTAACAAGACATCGTAATTTAGGGAAATAACGTAAATAAGATAACTAAGTAAACATTTTAGAAAACGCATAAAACATTTGAAAAACTGATTTCAGCAGTTACCGTCCATAGCCAAATATGCTTTCTAATTCTTTTGAACAGTCCTGTATTTGATCTGTAGGTTGATATATATACTATATAATGGGGAAATTTAGTTTAGCAATTGAAACATAACAGGTTGAAATTCTCTTTCAGCAATTTATACTAATAAATGGAAAGATACTTAAATACTTTTGTACAATCCTGTAGTTTACCTAGAACCTTTATTACACGCCACTATTTAGTTAAAATTTAATTCAAACTAAGACACTTTTAAAACTGCTGAAATCACATTTCCAGAAATTATGATTTACAGACGGCCATGTATCCAATTCTTTACGTGACCCTGTATATCATTTTATATATATTCTACAAACATTTCTTAGCAAATTAAATGCATTTCAGCGTAAAAAAGAACAACTCATTTAAAAACCACCTTTAAACAATTTGCGCCCATACGCAGTAACCCTTACGAGTACTTTTGTGTAGCCCTGTATACGAATTGTAGCATTTATATACACCATATACTGTGCATAAATATAGTGAATCATAAAAGCGCATATCATAATTAAAAATGCATTCCCAGCAATCATCGCTAATGAACAGTACTTCGGATACAATATAGTATTGAAATATTTTGTATGTCCCTGTAAATGCTATATGCACTTCGTATTATACATGAAATAATTTATAGTATGTAAACTTCAGCGACGTATATAAATTTCATTATATATGAAATAGATTAACATAATTAAAGTACGCCATAAACAATTCCCTCCACCCCTATATCATTATGTATTGGAATTCCTTTTTTAGCCCTGTAAATGAACAATAACTATTCTATGCATCGCATATTCAGCAGAATGCATATTTAAATACGCTTCATAAATGCATATCAATTTTATTCTGTTTGAAAGCGTGTAAAATCATTAAAAATCCTTTGAAACGATTTTTTTCCATAGGCCGTAATGTAACGGAATACTTTTGACTGTCCCTGTAAATGAACTAAACATGCTACAAACTTCATTAGAAATAAGGAACGTGTTATGGTAAACGTCAATATCTAAATGTTTCAGGGAAATCCGAGTTTAGTTACGAGAGTTAGAGCGCGGACAGACAGCCATACAGAAAAACGGACAGGCAAACCGAAGTTAAACACTGTTAATCTGTTTAAAAATATATTCACTCCTGCATTATGTAAATAAATATGAACTTAAAAAAAATATATATACTAAAGTAGTTTAATTTATAAACTTCCTATTAGACACGAAAAACTTTTTATTTCAATGTTTAAATATCATATTTTACTTTTAGTGCCAATAATTACGTATATCATAAACTTAGAAAATAATTTTATAATAGACGAAAATTTAATAACCGCTTCAGAATGTCCATAATTAAATGTTAGATTAAAATCACAAACAAAAAAAAAATGCTTATATACAATTAAAAAAAATAAATATACCAATTTGAAAAACACTAAAAATAATAATTAGTATTTATAATTGTACTATTAAACAACAATAAATTACAATAGATGAATTAAAAGTATTATTAGATTTAACAATATCTCAAAAATCTTTGCATATGTCATAAGAAATTTCTATTATTTTATAATTTTGGCAAATGCTAAATCTGAAAACCACTGGTATGAAGATTTATGATTTTAAATAATAATTTAAAATATTATTAGCTCTAAAAGAAAAATCTTTGAAAAGTTTCACTAGTGTAATACGTAAAAATACATTTTCCCAAAATAATGCTAATTTCTAATCTGAAATAGTTTCGTAATATCATAACAATCGAAAATCATATTTAACTCCAAAATAATAATGTCTATAACTACTGTAAGTGTTAGTAATCAGGAAATACAAAACAGTAAGAAGCCGAAAAAAATTCCAAATCATTGTCTCAACATATTTTCAATCTCAAGTAACAGCAAATTAATCTTTAAATTAATTCCACTCTGAATGCAGTTATGAATCAGTCTCTGCGCAGCTGTTTTTTTTTTCTTTTCTTTTTAAGTGATCGCAGATTAAGATATTTTTCAACGCAGCATCGAATAGGAAAATGTTTCTGAAAACAATTGCAGAACAGTCCCTTACTAATATAACATAAAACTATTTAAGTCATCATAATATACAAAACAGGGATAAAACATTTAAATTAAATAAGACTTACATTTACGTCCCATTTATAATATCCGTGTATTTGTAATATTTTAAAATGGCGGGCTTCCTTCTCTTATTTTATAAAAAAGTGTTGTAGACTTCGTGATGTTCTAAACAGAGTAAACTTCCGGCATCTTCTCTTCTGTGCGCAGACGATTTTGATTTTCAGCAGATGTTCTTTTTTATCGTTATTTGTTTTTGAATACAAAAGATTTCGAACTCAGATGCGCAATAATTTTATGAGACTGTCTTTAATTAAAATTTTCTTTTTGGAGAATTTTCCAATGTATTTTATCTTTTCTTTTTATCGGTTCCAAACAATTTAAGTTACAATGGATTGTAAAGGTTCTTTTTTGTAAATAATAATAATAATAATAATAATAATAATAATAATTAGAGTTTATTAGATAAAACTTTGTTTAAATTTTTAAAATGAGTAAATATCAATTTAATGGTAATAATGAACCCCCACCCCCCTTTTCTTAAAGTAAAATTTGTTTCACACGTAATAAATACAAAATATCGCTCACCCGCATGAAAAGTGACACATCTCGACAAAAGTAAATTTCACAGGAGAGGCAAAAGAAAATTTACATGATTTTACTGTAACATGAAATTATAGCACTTAGCTTTGCATGCAAGAATTAAAAAGTGCATAAAAGCGTAAAGCACATAAGAATGAAAACTTAGGATGTGGTTTGGAGGGTTGGATAATTTTACCTCATTACATAATTCACCCCTCTTCTTTGGTTACAAATGGACATATAGCGTAATAACGTGATTTTTCATGTAGCTAAACTTATGAAACTGTTTGTGTAGCAAGACGCGCCTATGACAAATCTTTTAGTGGAATAAAACGCAAAATGAATTTCTGTGAGATGTGTCACTTTTTTTGCGGGTGAGCGATATGTTCTTAATAAATAAAAAAGGATTATCGAGGATAAAATAAAAGAATCCTTTGTCAATCTGACAATCTTTTCATATTAATTTTCTGTAAAATAAAACAATTTGTAAAATAACTTTTTTTTAAGTCATATCTGTAAAATACAAATTTGAAATACGAATAATTAATTATTATCATGCGTTTTGCATAAATTTTGTATATTTTTTTTATTTTCGGAAAATGTTAATTTATTTGAAAAGTCTGAAAGAAGTAGAATTTTTTCAAAAATAGTTACTTAAAATAGTTAAATAGTTGTCAGGAAAAAAAACTCTCTCAAGAAAAAAACTCCGACTAAACTCTGAAGACTCTTTCGTCTTTCTACGTGCTCATTAAAAGCTGCAGACTTAATTGTAATAGAAAATTTTTAGTTTGAATAGTTTGAAACCACAGAAGTGTTTCGAATACCACTGGTTGGCAAAAACAAAACAAAAAAAAAAATAGTTTCCTCTCTGCAAACTAAATACTGTACAGATTTAATACTCCTAATTCTAAATATGTTATCCAAATTGCTTTAATGCTTGTATCGTGCACTTTATATATTATGTCCCCCCCCCCCCCTTCGTGACAGAATTTACCATTTGCTATCCACTAATATATTTTCATTCCTCATGCCGCTGTAACTCGGGACTGTTTAAAATACTGTTTAAAATATTTCTCTTCATTTTCAAAGATTTTAAAAGTTCATATTTTTTTCACACTGTGACTTACAATATGGTGGGTTTTTTTTTTTTGGTTTTTTTTTGTCACATATATGACGTGATGCACGTTACATGCAATGACATAACAATGACGTCTCAATTTTTTTTAATTGATAGAAAAATATAATTTTACAGTAAATAACATGTTTTAAAGAATTTTTGTAATTTTTTAAAGTTTTCTAAGAAGTTCACATCTCAGTCACATCGTGACATCACTGAGTGGTGGCATTTTGGTCACAGATGTGACGTGACCACAGTGACTTACAGTGACGTCACAATGACGTCACCGTGACCATGCATGCTATGAGGGATTGCAATAAAGTGTTTTTCATGCCTGATAGGAAGTTATAGATTAAACTGCTTTAGTATATATTTTTTAAAAGTTCATATAATACAGGATACATAATATAGGACACAAGTTGAAAAGTGCTTATGACTGCGGTTTGTCTCTCCGTCTGTCCGTCTAGCAGTCTGTCCGTACTCTAACTCTCGAAAATATACTCGGATTGCCCTGAAATTTTTGGATGTTATTGACGTTTTACCAGAGCACGGTACCTATTTGTAATGAAGTTTGTAGCATGCTTTGTTCATTTACAGGGACAGCCAAAAGTTTTCCGTTACATTACGGCCTATGAGAAAAAATCGTTTCAAATGATTTTAAATGATTTTACGCACGCTTTCAAACAGAATAAAATTTATATGCATTTATGAAGTGCTCTAAAATATGCATTCTGTTGACTATGCGATGCAAAGAATAGTTATTGTTCATTTAAAGGGCTAAAAAAGGAATTCAAATACATAATGATATAGTGGTGGAGGGAATTGTTTGCGGCATACTTTAATTATGTTAATCTATTTCATATATAATGAAATTGATATATGTCGCTGAGGTTTACATACTATAAATTATTTCATGTATAATACGAATAATACATATATAGCATTTACAGGGACACACAAAATATTTCAGATACTATATTGTATCCGAAGTACTGTTCATTAGTGATAATTGCTGGAAATGTATTTTTAATTATGATATACGCTTTTATGATTAACTATATTTATGCATAGTATATGGTGTATATAAATGCTATAATTCCTATACAAGGCTAAACAAAAGTATTCGTAAGGATTACTGGGTATGGGCGCAAATTGCTTAAAGGTGGTTTTTAAATGAGTTATGCTTTTTTTGCTGAACTGCATTTAATTTACCTAGAAATGTTTGTAGAATATAGATAAAATGATGTACAGGGTCACGTAAAGAATTGGATACATGGCCGTCTATATATTATAATTTCTGGAAATGTGATTTCACCAGTTTTAAGAGTGTCTGAGTTTGAATTAAATTTTAACTAAATAATGACGTGTAATAAAGATTCTAGGTAAACTACAGGGTTGTATAAAAGTATTCAAGTATGTTTCCAAACATTAGTATAAATTGCTGAAAAAGAATTTCAACCTGTTAGGCGTTTTCTTGCTAAACTAAATTTTCCCATTATATAGTATATATACACTTAAAGAAATGAGTACTCAAAATTGAGTAAAAAGTATTCAATTTTAAATGCGTCACATACTCAAAATAGCTCCGATCCAAATGTACTCAAAGTTGTGAAACACATGTACTCATTTTTTATTCCATGGTTGTGATCAAATATGAATCGTTATGTACTGCCCCTCCCCCCCCCAAAAAAAAACCCCTAAAATTTAAAGTAAAAATGTACTGAAATTTATTTCCCGTTCATAGTTCTTAACAAGAAATGTTTAATTGATTATTTATTAAGAAAAATAGCAAAATTCTGAACAAGATAATCAAATCGAATATTTTTATGACAAGAGCATTATTTCCAAGCACTTTTAAATTATTTTTAAAATGCTGTGCATAATTTAATATTTACATTAATAAACATCATTTATGCCACTATAAAGGAAATGAACTATTACAGGGTACAAAACTATTCGTTTGTTTGGGTTTGATAACATGTGATTTTTCAAAATAGAGAAAGCATAGGTTCATTTTTGATCCAAAAATATTCAATTCGATATGAGTACGTCGGTTTACTCATTTTTGAGTACTTCATTTTTTTCAGTGTATCAACCTACAGATCAAATACAGGGCTGTACAAAAGAATTGGAAAACATATTTGGCTATGGACGGTAACTGCTGAAATCAGTTTTTCAAATGTTTTACGCGTTTTCTAAAATGTTTACTTAGTTATCTTATTTACGTCATTTCCCTAAATTACGATATCTTGTTAAAGCATTCAGAAAGTGTTGGAAAGTATTTTATAATCTATGCTTAACGCATGATTTTTCTTACTCGTTTTTTTTCCATTTCCCAGATCAGTCTTTTCCTATAAAACATACCAAATCTATTTAGCTCATATTCACAAAATACAATATACACGGGAATAAAAAAATTAAATAAATATCGCTTATCATGCCGCTCTATAAATAATAGTTGTATTAATATCCGTTAGTCTCCATGTTCGTATTTAATAAAGCAATGACAAATCACAACAAATTAAAAACCTTACACATTCTAAATATCAAGCTTGAACTCAATATCAAGCATAGAACTTAATAAAAAAATATGTCAGTTGATAAGCATTGTTTTAAGTGGAAAAATTTAAAATGTTTTAGAAGAATAGGACTCTATTTTGCTAAAAAGTATGGTAAAAAGATTAGATTTAATATTTACAGCAAAAGTTTATTTCAAAATTCATCGCTGTATTAATACTTAGAAATTTTTCCAGAGAGAATCATTCGCCTTATATACAATATTTCAAATGGAAATCAAATATCAAATTAATTGCTTAAAAGGCGCAAAGGCCAACATAGTGAAAAAGATTCCATGCTGGGACTCGAACTCGGGCCATCAGTATATCACACTGACATTCTACCGACTAAACCCCATGGAACGACGCCCAGCCTGTAAAATTTCTCACTATTACATGTTGGCAAGGCTACAAACGCAGCACAAGATGGAATATTTATTGTGAGCCACCGAAATGGGGGTAAACACGAAAATTAAATAAATCCAGCATCGATTGAAACTATATTAATAATTGGAAATTTTTCCAGGGAGAAATATTCGCCTTGCATACAACATTTCAAATAAAAATTGCCTTTTAAGCAACAAATTTGAAATTTGATTTTCATTTGAAATATTATATGCAAGGCGAATGGTTCTCTCTGGAAAAATTTCCAAGTATTAATATAATTTCAATCGATGCTGGATTTAATTAAGTTTCGTGTTTACATCATGTTGGTGGCTCACGCTAAATATTCCATCTTGTGCTGCGTTTATAGCCGTGCCAACATGTAATAGTGAGAAATTTTCCAGCCTGGGTATCGTTCCATATGATTTAGTCGGTAGAATGTCAGTGCGCTGTACTGATGGCCCGGGTTCGAGTCCCAGCATGGAATCTTTTTCACTATTTGCGTCTTTTAAGCAATTAATTTGAAATTTGATTTTCATTTGAAATCACAGTGTTTATGACAAGTTCGTCACAAATGACACATATTTCACAAATAGGTCACAGTGTGACTTCAAAGCATTGTCGCTTTCGTCACAGGTTCGTCACAAAGTTAATGCCAAAATAGTCACAAATGACACAATTTTCACAAATTTGCCACACTGTGACTTCACAGAGTGGTCACAATGTGATGTCACAAACGACCTCTAAAACGGCCATAACGACCTCGCATTCTAGTCACTATGACGTCACATCGACGGTCACAAAATCACAGTGTGACTTCACAATGACGTCGCCGTGATGTCACCATGCCTTACGGGTAAACACTTATGCACTGAATGTATGTTGAATAATAATATCTGTTTTAAAACATATAAAAAGCAATTTTTCAACTTTATTTTCACACGAAATAAGTTTAAGTTAATTTCTTTTATTAATTATGATTTCAAAAAACATTGATAATTTCAGGAAATTTTAATTTCTTTCATATATTAGCACAACGAAAATGTTTATCATTGTAAAATTTCCATAATTTAATAAGTGATAAAAATAATTGAATATAATTATTTTCTTATCACTAGATCTCTATAACAGCTGAGTTTTCTTTTTACATCACAGAAAAGTAATTATGCAGTTATTGTAAGTCTCTTGCAAGATAATTTATTTTTTCAAGGGAACCTTAATAAACAACTCTGAAACGATAATTACGAAATTTGATAATTTGATTATACTATACCACTTGATTAAATTTAAGCAGTATTTTTAAGCTGTTTTGTTTGCAATAATTTTGAAAGCTCGATTAACTATTTTACTATCATAAGGTTATGTTAAGATTTTTTTATTATTTCTTTTCCTCTTTACGTTGAAAGGATGAAACGATGATTACGTTGAAATATTCTAAGAGGTTAATTTTTATGAATCCAAGCGTTTATCCAAAAAATGGAGTATGAAAGAATTCTTTTTCATTTACGTAATAAACGTATAATTTTAAAATTGAAAATTTAGTTTTAAGTTTAAACAATATTTTTGCCTATGTAGTGCGATATCTAATTTGTGAAAGACTTCTTATTTAAGTGTTATAATTAAAGCAGAGTTATAAATACGCAGGTTTTAAGGTCATTTTGTGTGGCGTTAAAGTATAAATCACAGTCGACGAAACAGTTCATTTCAAAATAACAGTTCATTTATGAAATTCAACTTGAATTTTAAAAACTTAAATAATAAAGATATATACATACACCTCCAACTTTTGCTGGGAATTATATAGACATATTATAGCTGTATCAAGGCGTAAGTTTAAACTCCAACTCAATCGTCCTTCTATTACATTACCTCCATCACTACACATCATACTCCATGGAGTTGTTTCACACTAAATATACTTACTGAGTACATCAAACTGGAATAAAAATATGCATACATTTACAGTTAAAAAAGAGTGCCTTTACGACCGAAATGGAAAAATAAAACTGGTTCGGAACGATATAACTTCCGAACAAACCAAACGACAAATTTTGGGGGACAAGACTTTGTCCAGATTTCCGACATTAAGTATGTGCGAAATTTTTGTTTAAAAATGTTAATTTTTCGTATATTTGTCTGCATTAATTTTTAAATCTGGGCGAATTTACACAAGAAATTTTACTTTAAATATGTTAGGAAACGCAACATAAACAAATGGTAACTTGTTCACTCGAAGATTTAAATTTAGCAAAATACTGTAGTATTCTAGTTGAAATAGGATTAAAGTTTTAGTACATTTTAGTAAATAAATTTCTAATAAAATATTTAGAAAATCTATAGGCATACACCGAAGAGCCATTACATTATGACCACCTGTTTAATACGACATAGAACCATCTTTCGCCCTCAAAACCGCCAACACCCGACCTGGTATCAACTCGACAAACTTATTATAGGTAGTCTGAGGTATCAGATACTAAGCGCTCTCAAATTGGTCCTAAAATTCTCGCATACTGTGAGGTGGTAGCGTGGCAGCACGAATCGGCATTTCCAGCGGCAGCCACAAATGTTCTTTTGGATTCATGCCAGGTGAATTTGGAGGCCAGGACATGACTTGAAACTCACTAGAATGCTCTTCGAAACATTCCCTGATGATTCGATCCGTATGACATGGTGCATTATCCTGTTTGTAACTGCAATATTCCGCCGGAAACGTTGTTGTCATTAATGGGTGCACCTGATCTGCAACGATGTCAGTGAAGAGACGTACGGGACTGTTCTTTGGGGATTATAGGGGCTAATTTGCTCCATAAAAACGTCGTCCACACGAAAATATAGCCGCCACAGGCTTTTCTCCGACCGACTGTGCATCCGAGAGCCAGGGTTACCCTTAAAAATTGGCGTATTCGCACGCGCCCGTCGATGTGGTGGATCAGAAAACGTGATTCGTTGGACCATGCAACTTTCTTCCATTATTGTAAGGTCCAATTCCGATGTTGATGGACGTGTTTCAGTAACTGCTGTCGATAACTTGATGTCAGCGCCGGAACGTGCTTAGGCCTCCATATGCGTAAGCCCATACGCATCAGTGCACGCTGCGCTGTGTATTGAAAAATACTGTCTGGGTCGCCACTGTTGTAGCTGTTTGTGATTTCGGCTGTTGCTCGGTCACAACGACTAATGCTTAACAATCTCCGCTCTCCTCTGGAATCAATTACCCACGGGCGACACACCGCAGGCCGGAGACTTGTCGTTTCACCATCCATGCGCCACTTTTGGTACGTGCTCTCAATGACTGCACGTGCACATCCCACAAAACGCTTTTTCCGTATCGACGTTTGCAGTCGCCGAGTCATAACGATTTGACCTCTATCAAAGTCTAATATATATCTACTGCTTTTCCCATTAACCTTTTACCCGCCGCACCATGAACTGCTTGTCAAATTAATTTGAAATTTTTTTTGAGACGATTTCGATTAATTCTAAGGTTGCATGCCGAATTTTGGGATGTTATGTAAAATATAAGTGGAGTTACAAACATGTTCCACTTGTGGAACGTTGGCGGTACGAATAACATTTGTACATTTCGCTGAATTTTTCTTTCGAAATCACACCAGCACTGCGCACGTAACAAAACAAAGGAAACAAGGTAAAGTAAAAATTGTCTCTATTTTAGAAACATGTTAACTAGTCATTAACCCTCCGACTGTCTTGGAAAAGGGCAAAATTGTAATGTTGTTTTCTCTGCATTTTGTTTTAAATGCTAAAAAAATGATTCTTTGAACACTTTATAAAAAAAAACTCAATAACGAGTATGAATGCAATCCTTGGAAGTATTAATCATTGTTCAATGTATTAAAAATACATTAAATGAATAGAATTATATTACTTTAAATATTGCTTGTATTGCAGTGAAACCTGGAGCTTAGTGAACGTATTAACACGGGCTTGTCAGTGAGGGGGTTAACAGCAAAATGTTTATGAAAGGCCTGAAAACATTTTTCATGCATACGCTTTGCATAATATTCACACCATTTATTCATGTTTTTCTGTCGATTTGTGAATTTTCTAGTAGTAGGCGAAAAACAATAACTACTGAATGAGGTGATAATATTTATACTTTCTACTCCCTTTCTCAAACATCAAATCCAAATTTATGGCAACAATCGCAATTTCACGACGAAATTCCAAATGGATTAGGGCTTCTTTTGAACCTACTGCATGACAAGTAACAACAGCCATATCTAGTTCATTTGCAAACAGATTTCATCACCATTTTTATCATCGAAGTACTGGACGACATTTTCCAAGCAAATAATCCAAAAATCTACACTATACATATTCTAATTATACAATATAATCAATTGAGGTTATTTGATTGAAACTTCTCGCTTCAATTTTCGAGAATATCATGTTCCACTTTGAGTTAGCTAAATGTTAGCTTCCCAATTTGATGCAACAATAACAACACTGTTGTCACTCCATCGTACACAAACAACTTTGCCATCCCTATAATAATCAAAATCTCCTCCTTCTTGTTTTTGCAATTCTTTTGTTGATTTTATTGGCATTTATTGGTTCAAAAATATTTCACAGACACTTTGGCAACAGGTGCAAGAGATATATATCATAAAATGTATTCTTTAATAATACTGGTACGAAAATAATAATAAAATAACCGCCCGAGGAAGCCCAATAAAAATGATCAAAATCCTAAAAAAAGTAACAATGAGATAATTTTGTATTCTGAACCGCCAGCGTTCCACATGTGGAACATTGGCATTCAAATGATTATAAAACAAAAACGAAATCAGATAAAACATTCATTTATGCATAAAACGTAATAAACAACACTAAGCAATACAATACTAATCATCACAGCACTCACATTTGAATTCTAAAGTTATAGATAGAGTAAAAAGCACAGTCTACTACATTTACGTTTTTTGTTACATTTCAATAAGCTCCAAAATAGAAACCACAAAAAATTATAAAAAAAATAATTTTTAATCCATTAAAATATATCTTTTAAAAAGATATATTAAAAATTTCAAACAGATTAAACAAATACTTAAAAAGATATAGCACCACATAGCTTATGTTCCACTTGTGAAACTTTGGCGGATAAAAGGTTAAGTCGCTAATCACGAAATGTTTTGAAATACAATACATGGGCACTTTATATACTCCAATATCAACCGCTCCCCAGCCGTGGTTTCGCTTCTGGGTGAGCTCATTGTAATCGATGAAGGGTGGTCATAATGTAATGGCTCTTCGGTGTATATAGTAAGGTACTTGTGTAATATTTATGTCAGTGATATTTTTATTAGTAAAACACGTGAAGTATTGATAAATTAATGAACTTATTTCTTTGATGATTAAAGAGAGCCGAATCAGTAAACGGCAAAGCACGACAAATGTTTACGATCTTCAATATGAGTTAACAAATGTACCCGTAAACGGCATGTAGTTTAAACAAATCGTCGAAAGTGTCAAGTTTTAAAATTTCGGAGAACATCTGCAAAAGTATGAAATGCTTGGATAAAATATAGCATATGTTTATTTCCACTTGTATTATCATTGGATTCTTTGTATTATTGTTGGAAAGTAGAAACACTTTTTGCAAGATATTGTTCAAAGCAATCTTCCATTTCACGTTATATTACACATTATATCACGTTATATTGCGAAATATGCAATTTTTTTTTTCGCGGCAAATTGACTAAATTCGCAATTTTTTTCTGGCTATTTTTTCTCAGCCGGTCAACGAAATTTGAAATTTTTCTGCTTCTAATCGACAAAATTTGCAAATTTTGCGCATCCAATCTACGAAATTCGCGATTTTTAAATGCCTGACGAAATTTGCAGTTTTTTCTCGCTGCAAATTCTCGAAATTCGTGATTTTTTTCTCGCGACAGACGAAACTCAAGATTTTTCTGCAGTCGATCGACAAAATTTGCAATTTTTCCACGTATCATCAGCGAACGAAATTCACGATTTTTAAGAGCCTGATCGACAAAACTCGTGGTTTTTCCGTAGCCGATGGGCAAAATTTGCAATTTTCTTCGCGTCTCATCGACAAAACTCGCAATTCTTAGCTGACTGGCGAAATTTTAAATTTTTCTCGCGGCAAATTGACGAAATTAAAGATTTTTTCCTATAACTTACGGGCAAAAATTTGCAATTTTTCCAGTTAAAAGTTGACGAAATTTGCGGTCCACACGTTAACCTATCGCACGCATAGGCTCTGCATCCCTAATGTATGGGTAATTATGTTATATATAGATATAACAAATATATAATATAATACATATTATGTTGTTTCAACTTTTCTTTTTGAGTATAGAGAAATAAATATATAAAGGAAAAAGAGGCATTTTGCTACTTGTTTACTTTTTGGTATACTCAACCTTTATGCATTTTTTTTAATGTTTAAATTTCTAATCTGAAACTTTATAATCTTAATTGTGAGAATTCCTGGTCATATAACATGAAGAAAAGGAAGTTTAAGACTTACACTATTGAATATCGACAAATGCGCCGAGATGCTTTGGTACAATTCGAATATGAGCAAATTATAAAACAGTGGGTATCATTTTGTAAAGTATATGTGCTTCGGTTTTTTAAATAAAATCACATCTACTTTTAGAAAAATGACTACAAGTAACATATAATGATGCATAGGGTGCATTAACGAAATAATGAAAATAATTAGACAACATGTTTTTAGAAAAAAATTCGCACTGCTTTAATTAATTTCTCGCACACACTATGTTGAGCGAATATGTAAGAAACACTCATTTATTAATATATACTATACAATTCAGGTAACGTTTTACATCTTAATAAAATCGATTTTTTAATTTCGAAATTTTTAAAACAATAAAAATAAAATAAATATTGTCATTGATTTTAATTTGCTATACGAACACACAATTTTCATGATTTTTTGGGGGTAAAAAGAAAAATCAAAGATAACTCAGCATCATCTTCGTGTATATTTTAATAAAAAGTCTCTGATTTTTTGTTTTAAACCTTTTATTTTATATGTTTTTATTTTGTATAAATAATTAGTCTTTCTTCATTGAATCCGGTACTTTAGAAATAATTCGTGACCTTTTTAATATAATCTATACTATTGCAAAATATAAAAAATCCCATTTCAAATAGAAAAATGTTATTTGAAGGAATTACTATAGCTGAACAATTCTTTGGGATGAGCCAAAGAGAAATCACGAGATAGAAATAGACAATTATCCAAAGCGATGTCGTTAAAAATTCCAAACGATTAGATGAGTAGGTCTAATTTGATAAATAGAGAACTATACTTTTTCTTAACACTAGAAAATTTAGACACCAATCCGAATTTAGCGTTTAGCGGTGTGGGCATTTTAGATCCGATGACTAGAAAACAATTTGAAAAATCCTTATCAAGGAGATGGCCTGTAGATACATTTTAGAATATTGTAGACATTCCAGTTATAAATGCTTGGCTTATTTACAAATTTATGTCAGGTTGTCAAGCCATTACATTTCCAGGAAATGTTATACTGAATAGTTAGCAAATGAATTGCGTTCAAATTGTGTAAAGGATAAATGTGCCACTAATCAAAATTATATACCAGAATTAAACAAAAACATTTCTCTTAAATGCAGAAAATATAAAATTAAAATGCGTAAAGATAACGCCACAGACAAAATATCCTTTACGTTCGTGGAGATGGCATGTTTAAAATATACCAAAATAATTGCCTACTACTGGAAAATTTGTAAATAAGGTATATATCTGATATAAAATATTTTGCATAATGTTAACCTATGCTTGAATATTATAATGTGAAGAAAATTGAGATTTATTTCTCTTTTTAGGTAGATTTCGTATGAAATACTACCTATTACATTCTCCCCTATGTTGGAATTCTCCCCTAATTGAAAAAAAAAAAAAATTCTGATTTACACCGATCATGATCCCTAGAACCCAAAACCACTCTCAGTAAAAATTTTTATCTATCTATTTATCTATCTATACAGGGTGTAAAGGAAAGTCCCTTTAACCTAAAAATATTTGCGAACGGAGAGAGTTACAGCTATGCCAGTGAGGTAACGGTAAAGCGGTATAGTAAAGCGACTACTCCCAATTTAACGCAAACGACAGAAGCGCCCCCTAGTGGTGAAATTTGGAAGATAGCCATTGCAAATCGAAAACGAAAAGAGATAGAGCAAAATTTCCAAATAGAATGTTTTAGAGCATCGATTAATTAGTACGAAACGACATTTGCTTTGCATGGATAAAATAAATCTTCACCTGTATACCCAAAAATGACCGAAATCCATGCACTCCATTTTGTGTAAACGTTTGAATGGAATAGCCAGAAGTATGAAGAAATGCGCACAATTTATGGTATAAATACGTACTTATTTCAATACATTTTCATAACATCACACAAAAAAAGACAAACTGTCTCACACTGATAAAAAGTTAATATTCAGTATGTTCGAAAAGTTCGCCATTGCTCACGATACATGTTTGTATTCGTGTTAGTAATTCTGCATGCACATATCTCAGCATGGAACGTTTATTGCAAGCCTCTTCAATACGACGACATAGATTTAACCCTTTCAAGGGCGGTGGCTAGATGATCTAGCCAAATAATTTTAATTCCAAAATTGACAAATGACACCAATATATTCTAATATAATTTTGCTTTTGTAATGAAACTGGAAATTAGAGCAGATATATTTGGTAAGAAATTCGGTTTAATATTCTGGTGTCAGTCTGATATGTCCTCAGTTTACGAATAGAATTCTTCTACGCATGAAAAAGCTAATCTAAAATTTTAAATACATTAAAATTAAATTTTTGCAGACATTACAGTACAGTAGAACGTCACAATCTGCAATTGTGCACTGCTATATTTCCGGAATGTGAATATGCAAAGTAGAATAGTCACTCATCGATTTAGGACATTTTTAGGGTTCCGTACTTAAAAAGAAAAACGGAACCATTATAAGATCACTCCTGTGTCTGTCCGTCTGTCCGTCTGTCTGTCACAGCCATTTTACTCGTAAACTATGGAACGTGGAAAGTTCAAATTCGGGAAAGTAATAAAGACCATTGACCCACATATTTTCAGATTAATAAACATTCATAAATATATATAGTAAAAATGTAGGGGGGTAAATTATGCTACTTGAAAAATAAATCTTTTCTTTATATACCATGTGGGGTATCTTTTGAAAGCGTTCGTAACGCTGAACTCAAAAATACATTCCTTTTAATTTTACGTATTATATTTAAAAAAATATTGTCGAAAATGTAACGCAAAAATATGTTCCAACCCGATCTAATTCCGAAACTACTGAAACTAAAATTATGAAAAAATTAGAGGTAGTAGATATTAATATAAACCTTGCCGGAAAATTATAGCGATTATCCTAGGTAACATAGTTTTTGAGAAATTAGCATTTTTCGGTTATACACAAATTTCGATTTACGGGCATTCAGAAAAATTGTTGAGCATCGCTGGATTTACCTATCGTTGAAGAAGTATAAAAGCATTGTTGATAATGATTTTCGAAAAAAAAATCATCAGTAATTAGCTGAGATATTAACCCTAAAGATAGGCTAGTTTGGACATACATAAGGACAGGGGCGGCGTACTCTATGCCTAGTTAACAACTTTTAATGATATATATGTTTAATTTAATGTCCAGTAACAGCATAAAAGCAATCAACGTCAAATTGTTAAAAACATACTAAGTCTCAGTCAGGGGTCTCAGGAGTCTAAAAAGTGGAAAAAATGAAAAAAAGACCCTTTTCAAAATTTTTGATGTCTTAAAATGTATATGATTTTAAAACACAATTTTAATTAGGATGAAAGATATAAGTATGTTCTTTCATTTCATGTATTTAAAAAATTGCAAGATACAGAATTAGTATTTAAAGGGGGCTCGAAACTGTTAGACTTTTGTCGTACAAAAAATTGGGATAACAGTTTACGTGCCGGATGACAAAATAAATATTGCAACTAGAATGAAAATTTTGGTGCTTACTTATACTTCAGATTGTAATAATTACCCTGAACTTAAATAAATTTGTATTTAAAGCATTTTATTATTTTAACGCAATTTTGCATTTAGCTAATACAAAATTTTTAAAATATCAACAGTAAAATCACCTAAAAAAATATTTCTTTGAACAATAAAAAGGAAATTTTATGTTC
Source organism: Maratus speciosus (assembly GCA_963932465.1). Lineage (NCBI taxonomy): Eukaryota > Metazoa > Arthropoda > Arachnida > Araneae > Salticidae > Maratus > Maratus speciosus. The sequence continues at coordinate 407,680,384 of OZ010788.1, read as the reverse complement.
AGTTTATACAGACTAACATGAAATACATGTTTCGACAATTTCATGAAAAAATATACAGAAGTTTTTGAGGTATCCTGCGCGTTATGCCCAAAAAACACCATTTGCAGAAAAATGACTTCAAAGTTTCGGAATCACCGCTCCAGTTATTGAGCGGGTATAATTCTAAAAGCCATAACTTTTGTTCTAACGGGAATTTTAAGGAAACAATTATATCAAAATATTAAAAAATAGGAGTTTAACATCTAAAAAATTAAAATTTCTTAACTTTTGAAGTTTTAAGACTCCTGCGATAACTTAAACGTTTCTGGCGCGGAGGAATTCTATTTATAAACTTATGAAATAACGAATTTACACCAGAATTTAAAACGAATTTATTAGAAAATGCGAACTTGCTTATTTTTACGTACATGATAAAAGGAAAATTTTAATTAAATATTCTTGGTGCCGATTGTCTGTTTTGGAATTAAAATTAGGTGTTCTTTTTTAAGGGCACCGCCCTCGAAAGGTTTAATTAGAATGAATCGCATAAATACTGTGGGATTCGCGATAGTTTGCATTGAGTGTATCTCTCAATACGCCTCGAATGACTTTAAAAGTTAATTAAACACCTATCTGGAAAAACGCGGCATTGGCCAAGGCGGCGTAACAACTTTGAAACCTCCTTTCGAAGCGCACTTAGCACAATGCCAAATTTAAACTTTGAACAAAGGTTTTGTTTTAGCTACACTGGAGAAATAAAGGTTATTATTACGCTGAATTTAGTTTTATGAAATGCCAAATGAAGTTTAACTATGCACTACTTTTATTGTCAGTACCGAATTAATTTCTTCATAAAATGATTAGGATAATATTAAAAAAAGAGTTATGCGAATAGCTATATTTGATATTATTTAGGTTCTATATCTCTTTGAACTTTCATGGTATACCCATTTACACTTTTCTAATATATACAGTTATACCCAACCCTACGTTGTATTGTTTTTTACAAAATCATAGTATTCTTCTAGCAACGGTTTTTTTATAATAACAAATTCATATATTTATTCTACGGAACCCCGTGTGCGCGAGTAATACTCGCACTTGACCGTTTACTTAGTATACAGTCGAAAATTTATCTTATCCGTGTGAACCAAACATCGTTTGTACTAATTAATTGATGCTCTAAAACTTTCTAACTGGAAATTTTGCTCTATATCTTTTCGTTTTTTGATTTGCAATGGCTTCCAAATTTTGCCACTAGGGGCGCTTCTGTCGTTTGCATTAGGTCGGTTGTAATCGCTTTACTATACCGTTACCTCACTTGCATATATCTACTCTCTCTGCTCTCAAGTATTTTCAGGTTAAAGGGACTTTACTTTGCAACCTGTATATATATATATATATATATATATCTTTCTTCTGAACACGATAACTTCCACAATTCTGCACAAATCTCTTACAAACTGATACATAAAATCAAGGGGCATAAAATCTCGGCCAAGTTCGTTAATGGACAAAATCGGAGAAAGGGGATGGAAATAGGGAGGAGTTTTATGAAAAACGAAAAAACCCAATAACTTCTTAAATTTTGTGCATATCAAATCAGTTTAAAGTTTTTATTACTTCAAAAAAATAGGGCAAAAAATTTTACGTATCACAGATTTTTGATAAAATTAAAAATGGGCTCAAGGGGCGCCAAAAAAGGGGTTTTTGGGTGAAAAAAATTCATAACTTCATAAATTATCCAGATATTAAATCCAATTAATTTTATTATAAATATCCTTAATATTATCTATAACTTTTACATTCACAAGTTTTTGATAAGTCCAATTGGTACTACAAAAAATAAATAAATACGAAAACAAAAATGGGGGGGTTGAAGAAGAAAAAATCCCTAACTCCGCCAATTCACAAGGTATTATATCACCGTGAACTTATCAAATATCTTCTTAATATTGTCTAAAACATTTATATAGACAAGTTTTTGATACGACCAATTCTTACAACAAAAACAAATTAAAATTACATAGCGGTTGAAGAAAAAAATCATCTTATTAATGGTGTATTTAAATCCAAATGCTTATTTTTTTACTCATTTTTAAATTCATTTTTGCTCTCAAATGCATTCAATTGGCAGATTCTCTTATTCAGAATCTATATTATGTACCGTAATTATTAATATTTTGATAAAGGCAGAATATATTTCAAAAAATGATGTCAAAGTGGGCATTTTGAACAGAATTTCCCTAAGCGATTGTGGCAGAGAATTTTTGTCCTGCTGAGAAAATAATTGTTTATAAATCAAGTTTTAATTAACTGAACGAAAAATAAAAACACAGGCCGCTTATATATCTCTTCAAAATTCACATCAGCAAGTTTAATATTTTTTTTTCTTTTAAAAGTGAATCTGAAAATGTGCCATACAATTTCCAGTTGTTGCGCATGGAAAAGTATTTTATTTTTAATATCGCCTTAACATAAAACCAGCTATTATATAAAAATGAAAAAAAAATCGCCAAAAGCGGAGAGATTAAATTGTTAATTGTTGTGGGTTTATCTATAATCATGATTTAGTTTTTGTTGTGAAATCAGTATACTTAACTTCGAAATCTACCTCCGCCAGTAGGCCGGACCGGCAGGGATTTTTTTAAATATTTTTGTTTCCTTTTCTATAAGTGTGAAATTTAATGTCATTTAATTTATATTTCTCTAAAATAAATCATTGTTCTTTTGTGCAAATTTAACAATATTTTCATAATTAAAGTACAATGATCAAATACAGTGTTAAAACAGAATTTATAACATTCATTTTGCATAATTTAATTAGTGGTGTCGAATTGACACCAGCTGTTGTTTTAGGATATCGAAAATGTCGGACGTTCTAGTGTTAAACTAAATACTATTATATTTTAAGTTTGTCTATCATAGAGAAGACTCAGGCCGGTATATAATGATGCATTCTGTAATTTGTAATAAATGATTTTATGCACGCATCTTCACTAATATAAACTTCAGGCATTCGTTTACGAAGTACCAGAAATAAGTTAGGGGAGTAATTAATATCAGTAATGTATTGTATTGCAGGGTTCCCAAGTTGGAAATATTTTTATTCAGAAATTCTCACTTTTATACTAAAATAATATTTCATTAAACTAATCACAGGATGTATGTCATTAAAAAAAGTGAAAATTAGTGTTCCCAGTTTCTGGTGTGAATTAAAATTTCCTTTTAGGCCAAACTGTCTACCGTGTTGTATTGAACTATTTAAGCTCTACTGAATTTACAATAAATAATACAACAAGGCAGTTTAAAAATTTAAAAAAATTGCATTTACTTGCGTGTTTTACACCTTTATTAAATCATTTGTTTAGTGTACAGTGTAAAGAGGGAGAAGAATACGTGTGTTATTTATTTTAAACTCTTTATTGATATTACATTTGCTAAGAGAATAACTTAAGTTAAAGATAAGTCTCGCTTTAAGTTAATTAGACCAATAAAAAATATTAACAAATATTAGAGTTGTAGCAGTTTTTTGAAGGGCATTTGACAACAGGCTATTTTCTAGTTTTTAGCAGCATTTTACGATAATAATAATAATAATAAAGTAAGTTATGAGTAGCTTATTAGTAGAATCTAAAAAAGCTATTGCTATATTTTTCCGCAGAGTGTAGCATGAGGTTATGGTTAGACAATTCCTGCGGTAAAACTTAGTTTTTAGACGTAAATGAAAAGATTGATTCCTTAAATCCGATCTCAGAGTTTCTTAAAATTTTATGTAAATAAGGGTGACTACTATTAGTACTTTAAAAATAAATCATACGTATCATGATATTAAAATATTTATTTGCTTAAAAGACGTCCTAAAAACACATTAAAAGTAAATTAAAAACTCTTTATTTACATGTTTCAAATCATTTTCTGAGTCGTCGTAAGAATGTATAATAGAAAATTACAAATGCATAATGAAAAATGGAAAATGGAAAAAAATCATCGAAAATAAACAAGTAATCATGTAAAGCGCCCTATATTTTCGCGATTGCTCGTGTTTCCTCTATGTCGCGATGCCATAATTTATCTAAACATTCAACCCATAAATTCGGGATGCAAATAATAAAGAGTTTTTAATTTACTTTTAATGTGTTTTTGTGACTATTTTAAGCAAATAAATATTTTAATATTATGATATGATTAGACATGGACGTAATTTTGACTTACTACTCGCACTTATTTACATAAATCATACGTTTAATTTATAACACAAAAATGGGTTGACTTTAAATAAATTCCGCTGCACTAGCATCCATTAACAGTGCTGCAACTGGTCTGGATTTTGAATACTGATATTTCCGACGAAAACATTCCGTTATATTTTCTTACAACATTTGCAATTTAATCAAATTTCGAGTTTTGTTTCTACAAAATTTGCAAGTGAAATATAAAAAGAAAATCTTTAAAAAGTGGTATTTAAAAAATTGGCCAAGTGAAAATCTACATTAAGAATGATCTTATTCTTGCTGATGGTGTCCAACTCTGTATTGTTTTACTACAAGCTTTGATATGCTATCTATCATATGCCTAGTTCAGGTGGTGAGTCTAATACGAACACTTCAGTGTTGACTTTCGAAATACGTTAGGCACTCATTTTATAAACATGAAGAGATGACGTGTTGAGAGTTTGTGAAAAAAAATAATTTAAAACGACTACAACAACATTGTTTGCACATTTACTATCTCATTAAAAATACTAACTCTAGAGTTTACTTTTGTTTAAAAAGTAGAAAGAAATGTGAAGAAAATTCCGTACTTATATAGAAAGTTTGCACAATGCTGCAGCGAGCAAATTTTATTTTGAAAACATCTGTAGATGTTATACACAAAACACAAATGATTTCGTTCTTAGTAAAATTTTATAGATGATATCACCGTTTTACATATAAAATATAAAATATATTGCCTGCTATCACAGCTGAAATTCTTCGAAACAGATTATGTGCCTACAAAAAGCAATAAATATAACATTTTGTCTCTCAATATTTTATGTTTTTTTAAAAATACTTGTCTGTTATATTTCCAGACATTTAGAAATTTAGAGGTTTATGTATTGGAGAAGACGCACTATTGTAGAGAGCTTCGTTGAGAGCTATCAGTGGGAAACCTGTATTCATCCGTTAGCGAATCAGTTATTATATATGTTCTACTATCTGAAAGTGTAGTAACACATTAGAAAAACGATACTATTTTAATGCCAAAGAATATTTTATAATGAAAAGTCATAAATTAATTAAAATATTTTACTACTTATTTGGGGAACTTCGGACGTTTGACAACCCGTGCAGCTGAACATGCTGCACGGTACTTCTAAATTAATTTATTAATGGAACAAATGTTACAATCTCAAGATTTAAAGCATTTACAGTTGAAAATTCTCCTATAATCTGTAAACAGATCAAAAGTAAATAGTAATTTGCATTTTGTATCATTTTAACACTTTTGTAAAAATGTTAATTTAAAAAAAATAAAAGTAATGAATTGTTACTTCAATTACATATGTCCTGTGTTTACAGATATGTAAGTAAATTAATCGTAATAACAGCTTGTTTCTGAGGTAAACCATTAATTTAATTGGAGAAATATGGATGAAAAATTTTCTTAAAACTTTATTAATCTGCAAATCGTAACGTTAAAAATGAATTCGAACATGTAAACGGCACAAGAATCCCAATTGTGCAGGACGAAACATTCTTTCATGTTTTTGGCTGCATAAATGCTGTTTTGAGAGATTACCGACTGTATAGTTGTAGTTTACAACTTTTTAAGTCATTAAAGATGACTGAATATATAGCATACGATAAAAATTCTGCGACTTTCAACGGACTTAGTTTTGTTAATAATTGTCTAAAAGATTTTTAGTAAGACTCTTCTATATTTGTTTTTATGTCATATTTCTATCGTGTCACGATTTTAATAGTGAAAATAAAATTGCCCTTTTGTAAAAATGTAAATATTTCTTTAACTGTTCTACAAATCTTAGTAATCTTTATTTATTTATTTTCTTCCTATTGTAAGCCAGAGGAGTAGAGTATCTAATAGACTTCATACATTATAGTAATATCATTAAACTGAATACGGGCACCATAAAATGAAAAACAAACTCTTTAGAATGAATTAGATGTAATGAAAAATACAAAGATTCACCTGGTCAAAAAAAAAAAAAAATGTAAAATATTTCATGGAGCATTTCTCCCACAAATTGTATTACACTGACAGAAAACTATGTATAGTAGCTTCTATTACCTTCTGAGAAAATAAACCGGTTTCGTCAGAAAATCCCAAATATGGCAACAGTTATACGTTAGGGTTTATTTATTTAAAAACTAAAATCATGATCGTATTGTTATCAAAGATATCTCATAATTTTACACTACTAAGATGATTATTGCGAAGTCGGAAGGTAATTATTGCTAATAAAATTGTTTTTGTTTTCTTAAAAGAAATTTCAGTGTATATAAGTTTTGCAAAATGTAACGATTGACACGAAGCTGATTCACTCGCGCTGTTTACTTTGAGGTTATGTAACAAACAATTTCGAGGTAAGTCAAAAATTATCCCCAATGCAGTTTTAAATGCTATTGCAATATAAATAGGAAACTAACGTTTACACCATTTTTCAATATAGTCCCCATGCTTTTCAACGCACTTGGCCCATCGTTGCTCAAGCTTCTTGATGCTTTCAGAAAAGAAGTTATTCGGCTGAGCAGTGAGCCATGCATGCACCGCATCTTTCAGTTCTTGATCCGAGGTAAATAGATGGCCCCTTAATGCCTCTTTGAGTGGATCATATAAGAGGTAGTGCGAATAGGCAAAATCATGTCTAACAGAACCATGTCACTTGTCACATGCACACTCAACGTTGCCATCATTTGTATCCGTACACGGTCGTCCGACTCCTTCCTCATACGTAACACTTGTGTGAACATTTTTGAATTTTTCAATCCGTTGAGGCGATTCACTGTTCCCGTATTGTGCTGAAGGTCTTCGATGGATGGCGGCACCTGATACACCTTCCGACCACAAAAACCGGATCACTCATCGTTGCTCCTCTTCGGTGTAAACCTCTAACGGAGCGACCATGAACTATCTGTAAAAAAGGAAGACAAATGGAGGAATTACGTTGGCACTTTCATAGCATGACCACAGCAGCATTAGAATACAATAAACGAGGCCAGAGGACAGTATGAACAATGTAAGAATAGTTTTGTCAAAATTGCGGATAATTTTACTTACCCTCGTATAATTATGGAAGTTTAACATTCAAAATTCTTGTACTTTTTTTTATTTATTCCTACGGGAATACAGTCTAGTAGTTTATGGTTTCATCTTCTGCTTAGGGGTTCAACGTTTCTTCACCTTTAAGCATTTTTAAATATGATCAAATATTAAAATGCTGAAAAGTTAAAAACTTGTTATTTACATTAGTTCAATTTTGCATTTTTAAAGCACACAGTGAAATACATAAATATATAAATAAATAAACAACTAAAATACTTAATTATACTTTACAGACGAAATGCATTGAAAACAGAAAATAATGAACACTTTATTGCAATGAAAGAAAAAAAGTCGATAAGCTTCCAATTTTCTCTTTGAAATTCGATCCTTAAAACAATTTTTTTTTTCCGAAGCAAAATATTTCTGAATACTCGAACAAGTTGTTTTTCGAACAATTAGTAATTGTAAAAAGGCTTAAAGTTCTTAAAATTGTAGATATTAAAAATAAAATCTTAACAAATACATTTTTACGAAAGTTTATTTCTTAAAATATTTTTTATGGTACAATTAGAGTTGAAGAATACGAAAGAAAAGTATTAAAAATGCATAAGGACTGTGTTTATTAACAAAAAATGGATGAAATAAACAAAAATAATTTCATTAGTTTAAGAAAGGCGTTTATTTCTGATTTTCTGTGTATCACATATTTCAGTAATGAGATACGAGAAATAGTAAGTAAAATAATAAATAAATTTAGTGTAGGTACAAAGGAGATAACGTAATAAATCAGATAATGATATTTTAAATGTTGTATTGTCTTACTGCAGCAGAAACGTTTTGATAGTTAAAAAATAATTGTCAGCAAAATTGGCCACATATTTAAATTAAATCAATAGGATTTCAATGAAAAAATAGTTTTATAACAGGCAATTGATTTTAAATTCTAACCATATAAACTACGTTTTAATTTTTTTTTATGAAAGACATCGTAACAGGACTTAAATTTCGAAACTTTCTATAAATATAGATTATAATTTTAGGCAGATTTTATATTGTTATATTGTTCAACTGGAAAGGTGTTACATAAATTAAAAATATATATATTTGTTTTCAATTACGTGTCGATACAGTAAAATGTATTTTCATCAACAGAAATTTTAAATCTTTCTCCAGAATCAGCAAAAGTTTTTATTTTTTTTATTTTCACACGTTTATTTTTCTATAGACAGAAAATATTTATTGAAAAATAAAAACAATTTCGCATATCTGTGTATATATATAATATATATTTATGTGTTTCCAAATAATAATATTATGTCTAATTCATAACCAGTTCTGAGTAAAATTCTCGACCGTGGCTAGATACACTGCGCAAGGATCCATGCAGTGTAGTGCCCGGAACAGGAATAATAATATTATTGTTCCCGGACCTTAATCAAGTGACATATTTTATTCTCCACCTCCATCCTTATATTTTCGAAAATGTTTAGATGCTAGATGAAAGACTAGTCCCCATGCTTCTCAGTCACAAATAGTATCAGATCCCAATTTATCTGCGTTTTTTAAAGCTTTTAATATGATTTATTGTATTAAGTGTAACTTAAGAAACATGAGATATATTCGCCAAATATCTGGTACACTACATAAACGAATAAGCCAACATCGATTCGATTCTAACAAAAACAAAACGACATAACAAAACAATCAATGCACAGCTGAAAGTCAACATCTCCACAAACATAACTTTAAAAACAGCGTAAGTGAAATCATACAAATTCAAACAAGTTGGAAATTGCTCGTCAAACGTGGCAAATGAGGTGCGTTCGTACTATAACTAGTTTTATAATTATTTTTTGCACCCCATATTGTACTGAATGTATATTTTTTGCGCTTCATAAGTGCATAGTCTGTAACATCATTAAAATGCACTTACAATAATTTTTTCCCCATTCCCCGTAATGTAACGGAAAATTTTGACTGTCCCTGTAATTAAACTATACATTCGATTTTCATAAAATTTGAAATGGCTCGACAAAATTTTGCAGCAATTATATATTTAAAATTTCAGACCATTCGGAAGGCTGTAAAATCATTAAAATACATTTGCAATAATTTTTTCCCATTGGCCATAATGTAACGAAAAAGTTTTCGGTGTCCCTGTAATTAAACTATACATCCGATTTTCATAAAATTGGAAATGGCTCAACAAACTTTTGCAGCAATTATATATTAAAAATTTCAGACCATTCGGAAGGCTGTAAAATCATTAAAATGCATTTGCTATAATTTTTTCCCATTGGCCGTAATGTAACGGAAAATTTTGACTGTCCCTGTAATTAAACTATACATCCGATTTTCATAAAATTGGAAATGGCTCGACAAAATTTTGCAGCAATTATATATTAAAAATTTCACATCATTCGGTCGGGTAGTTTTTGCTCTGTTATATGCGGACGGACGGACAGACAGACGGAAAGACGGACAGACAGACGGACTGAACGACGATTATAGGTGCTACGTATTTATATAATTACGAACGCACCTAAAAAGGTATCAGAACGTCTGTTGATTGAGTCATCACATATGAATTATTTTAACACTATTTACCCATATGGACATAGTACTGAAAAATTCAATAGACCTGATAAAGTTTTATGATCTATTAATAACATTACTGATTATTCTCCAATTTATGTCATCCTTAATCATAATCTAAGTCGTAAAATTACACGAAACAAGCAAGATTCTTCCATCATTGCTTCCAAAAAATCTATAAAGAAACAAATAAAACATCTTCATAGTAATATTATTTAAATCATTATAATTATTTAATAGTTCGTAAATATAAGTTTTCTATTAAAAATAAACAGCTTGTAGAATAGTTAAAAGTATTTCTTAGTAAGTCATACTCTAAACATTTCTCCGATTCCTTTTTTTTTATCTCATTATCACCATAGCTAATATTTTCAACATAAATTTACAAAAAAAAAAAAAAAAAAAAAAAAAAAAAAAAAAAAAAAAACATAAAATCAAAACACAAAAACTTACATGTGAATACATTTTCCAATATAATCTAACAGAAAATTAATATTAATTCTATTATTAATGACAAAAAAATGTAAATTTCCTACTGATAATCTTAAAAAAAGTAAATAAATAAATATCAGATTAATATAGAAAGAAATTTTTTTAACTACAATTCATATTCAGAAAACATATCTGCAGAAAGTACATCTCTATAAAATTGCAATGACTCCTCTCTAAAGAGATACGTTAATATTGATCATGAACATACAAAAGTCATAAATCTATTCCTTATGCAATGCAAAATAAGTCCTTACAGTTCATCTCAATCGAAAGAGAAATTTGATTGATTTAATTTTTATTTCACGGTACATAAGGAAATGTTAAACAAATTAATCTCACTCATCGAAAATATTAATCTTTATGTCAATGACCAAATTTGTCCTTGTCTCCAATGACCGTAGTACCCGGGTACCTGCTGCGATTTTAACATACGCGAATTATAAAAAAACCCTTTTTCATAGAATTTAACTGACCCGCCTTTCGAGAAGCTGAATTTGACACATTTTTAGGAATATAAATTACTTCAGGTGCAAACAATTAAAAAAAAGATGATTAGAAATGTTGAAAACAAATTCATATCCGTTATATCGAACAAATAAAAATGTAAACTGATTCTGGAACATTCTTATATTTATTAGCTTTGACCAACAGAACACGCGAGTGGAACGTCTTCAAAATGATAAATCTGTAGCAATTCGGGATTTTTGGACCATTCTGACTCGTAACTTATTGCAAAAATGCAAATCGATGGAAAAATTAAGGGTTGGGGAGCAGTTATTTCCTTATCGAGAAAGAATAAGATTCACCCATATTAAGTGTAAACTGGGTAAATATGGGATCAAAATATGATGTGTATGCGACTCAAAAAATATTATCCTCTCAACGGCCAACTATACACGAAAAATAAAAAAACAGATAAATGCAGAGAAATAAACTAAGGTGAAAGAGTTGTGAAGGACTTGGCGGTTCCATTCAAGAATTCTGGACGAAACATCCCCATTTACAACTTTTTTTCTCTTTCTTTGGCCAAGCATTATTTATACTGAAAGGTCAAAATGGTTGGCACTTTGAAAAGAAACACACCTTATATTCTCCGTCAACGAAGCCATGTAAATCCGTTAAGCTGTATGCACAGTTTTTTGATTTCATGATCGAAGTATTTGTTCGTATATTTTAAAAAGGAACAAAGCTATCATTCTAATATTTTCTATGCTCTATGATAAAAGCATCCCGGAGCGAAGGAGAAACCCGGAATTATTCAATTTTATAATGAAACGAAAAACGGAGTGGATATAGTAGATAAATTATTGGGGAGATTATAGGAGTACGAAACCCATAGGCGTACAGACATATGGCCACTTGCATTATTTTTCAATATTGCGGATATAGCAGCACTTGCTTTTATACTGCAAATAATGAAATGGTGAGCCATGAAATGGAAAATCATAGCCTGTTTTTGCGGGAATCCATTGAGACCTAGAACCTTCCAGCTGATCTAGTTCAATCGCCATATGTACTGGATAGAGGCATTTTTTAACCATATAGGAAATTCAAAGTACACTGAAAAAAATCTTTGCCCGTATTTGAAGCTGCCACACGTTTAGACAGAAAGACAACATATAGAAAGGATAAAAGTGGTTGGTGTCATGTGCTTCTAAGTGTCTAAATGACGGCGGAAAAATACTAAAAAATCATGTAAACAATGTGGCAAGCCAGTATGTGATGTACATTCGCACACCTTTTGCTAATGTAAAGCTTGTCCACAACATTTCACGCAAATTAAATAGTTTTTTACCTTAAAAAATATGTTTAACCCTTATTTTCAAATTAATTTTTAGTTTTATCGATCTAAATCTAAATAATCTGCCATTTTCTGTATTTTTTCATGGAAAATTCGCATGGGTACCCGGGTACTCTAATGTTTGATGAAAGGCGTAAAAATGTCTAATGCTCTAAAATAGTAATAATAAAGTGATTATACTGAAGGGCAAGGAATACTACAAATAATGGGGATCTGGATTAATTTTCTTTCTTTTGATGATACCAAACTCAAATCGAGAGTAAAAGAGATAAAGTTACCCGAGTGCCCGGTCATTTACAAAAGAGTTAAACTGTTGTTTAAATCATATTTTAAACCTGCCCGCAGTTTGCAATATTTGAATGAATGCCAAAAAATTGGTGTTTGTCCCTGTAAACGAACTATAAGTATAACATACTGGATTATTCAATACGACTTATTCCAAGATAAAGGGAAAATAAATACACAGTGTCAACTCGAAAAGAATTGGTTCAGTATGTCGTACGCTATCCTGATAAAACGTTTTGGATTTTTTTTAAACGAACAAATGAGTACCACACTTGATAGTGAGTTCATGAAAGATATATATTAAGATCAAATACACACTATTAATATGAAAGCAAGATACTTGATTAACTAACGCATTGAATCTACTTGAAGTTCAATTACACTGCCATATTTAGATTCAAATTGATTCACTATTGGTAAAGTTATTGTTTTGACAATTTTTTCATGTCTTTTACTTATTATTGATTTTATCTATTCATGTAAAGAACTGTAACAAGTACACACTTGATTAATGATCTCGTGTAAGGTATTAGCAAGGTCATTATACTCTGCTAATTAGATTTGAAATAGTTATGCATTTCGGACGTTAACGTGATGAAAATTATCGATATGTATGTTCTTGAATTTATTAAGTCAGTGTAAACAAACTACACTGCTCAAACAAATTAGGGGAGCAAGCAAAAAAGTGAAGAGAACAGTGCAAGACAGCAATGTATGGGCATAAAATGGATAGTACACGTGTAGCAATGCGCAAGGCAGAACAAAATACGTAAAAAATTGTAAGGGGTCTTTTATTCTAGGAAAAGATGGAAAGCACATGAAAAGATGGTTTAGGGCAACAATTTGGTTTCATGTAAATGATTAAAAAAAGTATTGTTTAGAAATGATGCAAAATTTTTAATGTGGCGTGTGGTCTCCTTGAACTGCTAAGATTGTTGCACCCTGTTTTCCATGGATGCGATGAGGTTATTAATAAGACTTTGCGGAATACTGTTTCGCTGACAAGAATAGCAATCTCCAAATCCCGGATAGTAAATGGAAGCCTTATACGACATGAGGTCTCAGTATCTCGTCTGTATAACTTCGGACCGTAAAGTGGCGTTTCGAATGATATGCAGTCATGTACGTCCACCTATGCTGATTCCAGCCCATAGCATCAACCCACCTCGTCTGTAATGTGATCTTTCACGAACGAATGCGGGGTTATTTTTAGTACCTCTTTCTCTCCATGGCAAAAGACATCAGATGTACATTCAGACAGAATCGGGACTCGTGTGCAAAGAGAATTTGACTCCAACAAAGTTGCTTCCAAACTCGGTGTGCAGATACCCACTTTCTTTGGGCCGCACAGTTGCTTGAAATCAACAAAATACAAACCATTGGCTTACGTGGGTAGAGACCACCCTGATGAAGCCTATTTCGAACTTTTTCACTGGACACCCTTCGTCCTGTGGCCAAGAACAACTGTTTTTGTAGCAGAGTAGCATTGCCCGTTCTGTCTCGACGAGCTCTTAACAGGATATATCGGTCATCAGTTTCTGTGGTAGCACATGGCCGACCTTACCCTTGTCGATGTCTACCATTCCATGTGTCTTGAAGTCGATTATACAGCCTTGCACTAACACTTCTTGCGACCCCAACAACGTCCACTACACTTCGTTGTGTTTCTCCAAATTCAACTGTCCCGATAACATGCCAAGCCATGGATTTCGTTAAATCACATTGTTGTGGCCTTCTCAAAACACAAGCTTAGCAATTGAATTTTAGAACTGAGACAGTGAAACAGACGTTTCTCCAATATCCCGACTTCTGCATTTATCTCCTTTTTTTTACTTTTTGACATCATAAACTTTAATTTGCATGTGGAATTTTCTTATCAGTTTTCTACTACGCTTTAAAATATGGATGTTTTATTTTGTGTTACATATTGGTGTGAATATTTGCGTAATTTTGTTAAAACCAATTGCTTCCCTAATTGTTTTGCGGAGTGTATAAAAGGTATATTCTTGGTTGACGAACTCATTCAAGAAACTCATATTTCTGACGGTACCATGATGTCATGATTACTTTTGATATATATGCATTAGGGTGGGTAGAAAAAACCGAAATTTTTATAATCTAAATGTAATAGCGCGGAAAAGCTGCCTTTTGTAATACAGAATAAATTTCTAAAATATTACATCGATCGGTTAATATCTTTTACCGCCACAAGGGGGTCAAAATTTCAAAAAATCGCAAAAAACATGTTTTTTTTATCATTTTTTTTTAAATTATCCAAACATACCAATACAATTTCTAATAGAACGCAATAGCTACATGAAGATATGAGAAATGTCCCGGTAAATGTTCATTATGATGAAATCATATCTTTATTTGCCGCAAAAAGACCATATTTTTTGTAAAAATTTCAAAAATTTCAACTTTTCATTTTTTTTTTCTAAATTTTTATAATTTCTATAATATGTCAAGAAATAAATAATTTTACTTTATATCTATTAATATATCACAATTTTTTATAACTATTTGTAATAGACTTGAAAATAAAGTTAATCATTAATTTTTCTTGACGATCGCTTCATCTATGGATGTTTTACTTCATAACAGCCAATTCATGCCACCAAAATTATATAAAATGAGCAAAATGTTTTAGTATTTTATTAATTAAAATATAGAGATGTTTAACCGAAACGGGTTAAATAAACTTAAAATGAAGAAGAATTTAATGGAAATGAATTTTATAATATAACTTGCTTTCAGATGAAGCCATTATTTCTCGAGAGGCCAAAACTGATCAGATGTGATCCTCCCTCTGTTCTAGTAAACAAACTTTATCAGCGCTTCAATGAATAATTTCACGCATCTTTCTAGTGATTGAGTGGGACAAGGAAAGTTATAATAGCTGGTATCTTTAATCGAACATTTTAAACTCACCAGCGTTGTTAGTCGATAAAGAAACCATAACAGGTGGTTCCGTTAGTTTTCAAATTTGTCAGTAGACTAAAGCCATACAATTTTAAGCTTCAGTGTTGAAGTCTGCTATGATAAATTGACGGATGGCACTATTCTAGTCCACAGAAATTCGTGCTTTTGCAATGATTCATGGCTTCATGGCTGGGGCCCTGATGTTCTCCTCTTCATAAGCTATCATTCCAAAGAGGCTATTTGTATGATTTGCGAAATAATCATTTCGTGAAAATACAAGAACTATAATCCTTCGTAGATTATCTGTCAAGTAACGTAAGTTACTAACTATAGTGCACAGATTCTGGAAAACATGAGTGATTCATTTTAATTGTGAACCAACTGATGCAGTACATTTTCAGGATGTACTCAAAGAGTATGCCAAGTTAAGAAAAGAGTTTCTTTGTTCCAACGTAGAGTCTCAAAATTCGAATAGCAGTAATGATCCACCTTGCGTGAAATATTTGTCCAGGGACTCATCAAAAAAGGTCAATTGTATACACGCGTGTTGAAAGAGCTTTCAATATTTCAGACATATACTTCTGGTCAGTTGACAAATCATCTTTATCAACAGCTAGGTGAACAGATTAAATTGGCTTAAATTTTGCAATTGGTAATAATTCGCAAATCGCAAGAGATCAACCAATTGAGCCACAATATGATAGAGAACCTGTTTTTGTCATCAAGATGTTTGAAAAGATGTGTCAGTGGAAGCTCTTTGAAGTTAGGTCAAGGAAGCCAATAAAGTGGTTTTTTAAAAGTTGTTTTTTCATTTTTCTTCAAAAAATCTATAATGTCATTGCATATAGAAGTCGCCTTGCCAGACGATGGGGTCAAATGACGAAAATAATTGAGACCTGGTTCTAGTATCAAAGAGATATGTTCCTCCTTGACTTCGCAAAGATGAAACTTTGCCACCTCTTTAACCTGGTAGATATTTCTATTTTTAGGACCAGCAAAGTATAGAGTAAAATAAGTACATTACAAAAAAAAAAAAAAAAAAAAAAAAAAAAAAAAAAACGAACAAAGTGAAACGTGGCCCTCTAACAGCGAGAAATTTTACGTGCAGGCAGCTGCAGGTGTTTCTATCATTGAGCATTTTTTTTTAAAAATAGAATTACAGTGATCATGGTTAACAATGTGCATGAAATTAAACAACATAAAATGCCTTTCCCAGCCTATTAGAAATGTAAAAAATCTGAAAACATTACAAAAGTTATGAAAATTGAAAAAAATGAAAAAAATGAATTTTTAACATTTTTAGAAATTTTGGGCCTGTTGTGGCCGGTAAAAGCAACGATGTCACAAAAATGAAATGTTAATGTTACATTACTAATATCTTGGCGTGGCTATTGCGTTGTATTACAAATTGAATAAGTATGTTTGGATAATTAAAAAAAAAATGCTAAAATTATGTTTTTTGCGATTTTTTCGAAATTTGGACCCCTTGCGGCGGTAAAAGATATTAACCAATCGGTGTAATATTTTACGTATTTTATCTTTTTTACAAAAGGCAACTTTTCCGCGCTATTACGTTTCGATTATAAATATTTCGGTTTTTTTCGACCCACCCTAATATGCATATAAAGATTTATAGATATACTTGTATATACAGTAAACTCCCGATTATCCGCGAGTCTAATTTTTTTTTTTTTTTTTTTTTTTTTTTTTAATCTTTGAGAAGAAACTTATTTCTGCGATCTAGGATGAGTTTTCGATCCTTTTTACTAAATATGATTTCCATTTGAAAACGTGGAACAATCACGTGCACAAAGCAGGTGCAGCCAATCTTGAGGGTGTCGCAAGGCCACACAGCTGTTGATAAACAATGTACGGGTACTGAAAATCACCCCCGTCCCCCCTGTTATGATTTTGTTTCTCCCGTTTTTCATAAAGCACACCAGTTTGCTTGTTTTAGCTGAGCTGTGAACACGTGTCTAATTTTATTATTCCTGAAGTAATAAGTATCTTTATGTTACCCATTGTGCATAGAAACTGTAAAATGTATGCTTGTGCTACTTATTATGTGTATAAATTGTTCAAGTACATATTTGTGTTGATTTGTTCCCTTTTTTCAAAATTTTGTGGGTTATCCGCGATAGTCGCGCCACCCAATTTCGCGGATAATCGAGAGTTTACTGTATATATAAATGAAGTGATTGAAATAAAACGAATAATAAAAAAAACCAACCGAGAACTTCATGCATCGTGCATAAAAACCATGTGCAATCCAGTATAAACTATTTTAGATTTATTATCTGTTAGTAAAGTACAATCTTAGACTTTTTTTTTTTTTTTTTTTACTTTGTTTAAAGTGGAAGAAAAGAAATTTATATCTATATGTACTTGTGCATGTATGCTTAAAAAAACTACACTTTCTCTGTTAATATGGACTTGTCGAATAATTTGAAAAAGAGTTGCAAGGAATATTAAAATGGCAAGAAAAATTATGATTTACTAGAATAACAAGATTATTTAATGAATAAACAGTAGTAAATAATCTGCAAATCGTTCTTTGAAAAACTGCTCTAGTTGTGCTTTTGTTACTAATATTTAGTATTTATTATAAATTGAAATGTCTTGAATTAGGAGAATACAAATTGAATTTGAATTATTATAATGAAAATCTTACTTTTTTTTTTTTTTTTTTTTTTTTTTTGAGTGACTAAAGAATAAATATAAACATTTTACAATGAAGTAAAACAAAAAAAAGCAAAAAACTTGTTTAAACTGGCGATCGAAATGATGGGCTAACAAATGGGTTTCGTCCGTCGTCCGTAGGTGAGCCTTCTATAAGGCTTACAGCTTCGAGCGACGTGATGACGGATATCCCTGTCCCTTCCCTTCTTCAAAAACACCTTCGATCGGCCACTGCCGCCACAGTTTCAACTCAAACTATTCAAAACCGGCTCCACGCTGTAGGCTTGTATATTTCAAGACCAATGGTATGTGTTACATTAACAGCAAGGCACTGCGGCGTCCGCAGGTAATGGGCAACAGAGCACATGAACGTGGACTGGGGGAGAAATGAATGGCGGAATATTCTTTTTTTCTAACGCGTCCTGTTTTTCTGTTCATCATTTTAATAGACGTATTTTCCTCTGGAGGGAACGTGGCACTAGAAACAATTCTGCATTTGTGACAGGAAGTTTCAGATTTGGTGGTATGGGAGAGATGGTCTATATTGTCATCTCGATTGATGGACACACCGATATTCACATCATTCGAAATGGAGCTCTGACCTATCAGCGATTTAGGAATAACGTGTCCAAACCTATTGTAGTCCCTTACCCTGCAGCAATTTGAGATGGCTACATGTTAACGGATGACAATTGCAGGTCACATCGTGTTTGCTAACTGTATGATTTACTTTTCGGGAAAGGAATCATGCGACTGGAATGGGTAACGTGTTCTGCAAACACCAACTCAATAGAGCATGTTTGGGATTTTCCAGGCAGTCGTGTTCCTGGTCGCCTACCAGCCCCAGAAAGTTTACTCAGAATACTCCAGTTTCTCATTAATTGCCTCATTGAATCCATGCCTCAAAGGTGTTCAACGTTGCTGTCTGTCAGAGGAAACCATACCCCTACTAACAACGATTTTATTTGAAAGAAACACATTTTTCTATTCGTTTTTTGTCACATGCAAAATTCTTTTTGTACACAAATGCTCAATACAATGCATTTTGTTCCGTCAAACATGTGTATGTTTTTTTATATAGCTTACCACGCCTGTCGATCATGTTTCAATCATCTAAAAAAATTCTCTAACCGCAAGGTACATCCACAACCTCTATATCCTTTAATGGAGGATAAGACTGCGACGCCACTCCCACTCAAATTAATTTTACGATAACGTTTTATACCCTTTGATTCTATTTTTATATTCCGTTTATTGAGGTATTTATTTATACTTTAATTCATGTGTTTGTTAAAATTGTGCAAGAACTTCACACAAGTTAGAAATGCCTAAATTTTTGGCTCTCCTGAAAAGTCGTTCTTTTCAGCTAAAACCCCCATTATCTCCTAAAGTACTCGAGCGATTTCGATTAAAAAAATTAGTGGTAGAGTATAAATATAAGATCATGTGTGGCAGACAGTTAAACAAAAATTAAATAGTTTCAGAAAAAAAAAAACATTTCTAAAAAATTGCCATTACTCTAAAATGAAAAGTTTTAGTAGCAGTAAAAAGCAATTTGCCTTGAGTCTCGAGCATAATTCAGAGATAGGGATTTAAAATATCATCAATATCAGAGCGCATAAATAGCTACGTATATTTTCCTTTGTTTGAACCCAGCCTTGACACCCCTTAATTGTTTTGAGCAGTGTACTTATCTCATTCGTTAAATCCAAATAAAAAATAAAATATCTTCAATTTTTATTTAAAAAAAAGGAAAAGAAAAGTCGCTAGAGTAAATCGCTTCATTTCTGATACTTACAAACATGAAAATTATAATTAAGACTAGATAGACATTTTATAGAAGAAATCAATTATAATCTCAAATATCATATTTAATAAAATTATCAATGCGATTGATTTTCATTTTATGCCAGTCTTGCCAAAATAATAAACTAAAATAAAAAATTAATGATTTTCTTATTTTTCGTTAAACTTTATAGATTTATATATATATATTAAAAATATCTTTGCCATACGCGTATTTAATGAATTCTTTTGAAATATTTGAATAACGTTTTATGATTTTAAATATTGTTTACAACCAAAGATTTTGGGAGTTATCTGTTAGGTCCATATGCTTAATCTACGATAGAAAGACATCTGTAAAGAGAAATTGACTCCAACAACGTTACCTCCAAACTCGATGTGCAGTTACCCACCTTCTTTGGACCGCACAGTTGCTTGAGATCAACAGATTACAGAACATTGGCTTACGTGCATAGAGACACACTGATGAAGTCTATTTCGTTTTTTTTTCACTGGATACCCTTCGTCCTGAGGGCCAAGAAAAACTGTGTTTGTAGCAGAGTAGCATTGACCGTTCCGTCTCGACGAGCTGTGAACAGGATATATTGGTCATCAGTTTCTGTGGTAGCACATGGCCGACCTTACCCTTGTCGATGTCTACCATTCCATGTGTCTTGAAGTCGATTATACAGCCTTGCACTAACACTTCTTGCGACCCCAACAGCGTCCACTACACTTCGTTGTGTTTCTCCAAATTCAACTGTACCGATAACACGCCAATCCATGGATTTCGTTAAATCACATTGTTGTGGCCTTCTCAATACACAAGCTGAGCAATTGAATTTTACAACTGAGGCAGTGAAACAGACGTTTCGGCAAAATCCCGATTTCTACACTTATCTCCTTTTTCTACTTTTTGACATCATAAACTTTAATTCGCATGTGAAATCCTTTAATCAGTTTTCTACTACGCTTTAAATTATGGATGTTTTATTTTGTGCTATTTATTGGTGTAAATATTTGCGTAATTTTGTTAAAACCAATTGCTCTCCTAATTGTTTTCAGGACTGTATAAAAGCTATATTCTTCGTTGACGAACTCGTTCAAGGTACTGCAAGATCAATACATTGTCCCAATTTAAATCGTATGTGTTCAATGTTTCTGACGGTACGACGATGACATTATTTCTTTTGATATATATACATATACAGACTGATAGATAAACTTTTATGCATATGAACGAAGTGATTGCAAAAAAACGAATTTAAAAAAAACCAACCGAGAACTTCATGCATCGTGTATAAAAACCATTCGTAATCCAGTATAAACAATTTTAGATTCATTAACTTTTAGTAAAGTACAATCTTAGACTTATTATTTTTTTACTTCGTTTAAAGTACAAGAAAAAAAATTTATATCGATATGTACTTGTACCTGTACACTTAAAAAATAATTACACTTTTTCTATTAATATGTACCAGTCGGAATAATTTGGAATAGAGTTTCAAGGAATATTAAAATGGCAAGAAAAATCATGATTTACGAGAATAACCAGATTATGTAATGAATAAACAGTAGTACATAATCTGCAAATCGTTATCTGAAAAACTGGGTTGAAAAGTTGGGGTTTTGTTACTAATATTTAGTATTTATTATAAATTGTCATGTCTTGAATTAGGCAGCTATAATGAGAATCTTACAGTATTTTGAGAGTCTAAAGCATAAATGTAAACATTTTACAAGAAGATCAAAAAAGCGAAAAGCTTTTTTAAACTGGCGGTCGAAATGATGGTCTAAGAAATGGGTTTTGTCCGTCGTCCGTAAGAAAACATTCTATAAGGCTTACAGCTTCGAGTGACGAGACGACGGTTTGGATTTCCCTTTCACTTCCCTTCTCCAAAAACACCTTCGCTCGGCTACTGCCGCCACAATTTCGAATCAAATTGTTTAAAACCGGCTCCACGTTGTAGGTCTGTATGCTAGAAGACCAAAGGTATGTGTTACTAGCAAGGCACTGCGGCGTCCACATGTAATGGGCAACAGGGCATATGAACGTGAAATGGGGGAGAAATGAATGGCAGAATATTGTTTTTTTCTGACGAGTCCCGTTTTTCTGTCCATCGTGATAATAGGCGTATTCTCCTCTGGCGGGAGCGTGGCACTAGAAAAGATCCTGCGTTTTTGAAAGGAAGTTTCAGATTTGGCGGTATGGGTGAGATGGACTATATTGTCATCTCGATTGATGGACGCACCGATATCCACATCATTTGATATGGAGCTCTGACCTGTAAGCGATTTAGGAATAACGTGTCCAAAACTATTGTAGTCCCTTACCCTGTAGTAATTTGAAATGTATTCATATTAATCGAAGACAATTGCAGGTCACATCGTGCTCTATCTGCATGATTCACTTTTCGAGGAAGAAATCATGCGACAAGAATGGGTAACGTGTTCTGCAGACATGAACGCAATAGAGCATGTTTGAGACTTTCTATGTAGTCGAGTTCCTGGCCGCCTACTAGCCCCAGAAATTTTCCAAGAACTGGAAAGAGCTCTTCTGCAGGGATAGGGCAGAATACTCCAGTTCCTCATTAATTACCTTAATGAATCCATTCCTCAAAGGTGTTCAACGTTGCTGTCCGTTAGAGGAAACCATACCCCTACTAACAACGTTTTTATTTGAAGGAAACACCCTTATTTATTCGTTTTTTGTCACATGCAAAATTGTTTTTGTACACATCGCTCAATACAATGCATTTTGTTCCGTCAAACATGTGTATGTTTTCTTATATAGCCTACCACGCCTGTCGATCATGTATTAATCATCTAAAAATTTCTCTAACCGCAAGGTCCATCCATAACCTCAATATCCTTTAATGGAAGACAAGACTGCGACGCCGATCCCACTCACATTAATTTTACGATAACGTTTTATACCCCTTGATACTATTTTTATATTCCATTTATCCAGGTATTCATTTATACTTTAATTCATGTGTTTGATAAATTTGTGCAAGAGCTTCACACAAGTTAGAAGTGACTAAATTTTTGGCTCTCCTAAAAAGTCGTACTTTTCAGCTAAAAAACCAATTATCTCCTAAAGTACTCGAGCGGTTTGGATAAAAAAAAATTCGATGGTAGAGTATAAATATAACATTATATGTGACAGACAGTTTAAAAAAAATAGTTAAAATAAATTGCCATTACACTAAAATGAAAAGTTTTAGTCGCAGAAAAAAAGTATCTGCCATGAGTCTCGAGCATAATTCAGTGATACCGATTCAAAATTTCATCAATATCAGAGCGTATAAATTGGTACGTACATTTCCCTTTGTTTGAACCCAGCCTTGACACCCCTTAATTGTTTTGAGCAGTGTACTTATCTCGTCGGTGAAATCAATCTAAAAAATTAAAATATCCTTAATTTTTATTTTTTTAAAACAGGAAAAGAAAAGTCGCTAGTGTAAATCGCTTTATTTGTGATACTTACAAACATGAAAATTATAATAAAGACTAGATAGACATTTTATAGAAAAAATCAATTATAATCTCAAATATCATTGCCGAAACGTCAGTGAAGGCTTACTGTGGAGACACGAAAAGTTTTGATTTCCGTTTGTCTGTCTGTCTGTTCCGCGATAACTGCCGCAAAAAGCACCCGATCAGCTTGAAATTAATTGGGCATATTCGTGAGATACCCGGACGTAGCTGTATAGTTTTTGGTTAAATTTGGTTCATTCGTTCGGAAAATATGGAAGATTTTATTTTTCTTTATAATGCTTTTCTACGGCAAGTCAGACGATTTTCAAATTTCCATTTGTTGAAAGAAAATGGCACGTTTGATTAATGGATTTAAATGTCAAATTATGGATACTAAAATTCCAAATAAGGGTTTTAAATTATTACTATTATATTGAAGTTTTATCAATATATCTATCAGATTTTTTTATTTACGTGTATAATGTTTTGAGGACATTTATACATGTATTCCAATAATATAAAGAATTTTTAAATTTATTTTCTTGTTTTACACGATACATATTTCTTTTTTTTTCCTTTTCTTCGTTGCCTAGCGACTGTTATTCGTAGCCTATCATTGCGTCAAATATGAATGAAGTTAGTAAATTACGTTAATTTTGTTGCACGTACTATTAAAAGGCTATTACAAAAAATATTTTATCGCGCCAAATCGATGCAATTTATGCAATTAACAGTGGGCACGATAATGAATTATTTTCCAGTAGATTTATAGATCTCCAGATATGCATATTTTGGGGGGCTTTTAATATGTTATTGCTATCGCATGGATTAGGATGTTTAAACTAATGTTTAACCATGCTATAAGTGAAAAAAAAAGTACAGTTAAAGGCATGTAAATCCTTTTTAACGTGTTTCTCTACGTGCTCTAACTCGCGTAAATATAGTCGGGATTACATGTAATTGATATACGTTATTGAGGTTTGCCAAAGTATGTTTGGTATTAAAAATGAAGAGTGTAGCATTCATAGCTTAATTACAGGGGCACTCAAAACTATTCCGTTACATTATAGTCTTTGGGAAAAATCGTCTGCGGTGTATTTTAATAATGTTACACAATTTTAAACGTAATGAAATTTATATACTTTATTAAGGTGCACTAGAACCTGGTTACTATAAAATATGTTATGTGTAGCACTTACAGCATGCGTACAGGGAACTCAAAAGTATTCATAATATTACAATCTTTGAAGAAAATCCTTTTGTGGTGTTTTTTAATGATGTTACTCTGTTACAAAATAATAAAATTGATATGTATTTTTGAAACATTTTTGTAGTATATGGGGTGCAAAGCGTATTTTTTTTTCAGGGTCACACAAAAGTGGTCGATTAAAATGTGGTCTACGGGGGAAAAAAAAACTCTTCACAGCTTATTTTAACACATTAGTGACGGGAAACGAGAATTCTCGTTTTTATTCAGAATGCATCATTGGCTAAGGGAGTGACTTCTACCTTACAGAAAAGACATTTATATTGTGTTGTCCATATTTTTTATAGATTGTAAGACATTATATATTACATCCGTACATTGAAAGATATTTACTGCTGCATAAACATGAAAAACATATCTCAGAAACCAATTTCCGAGACACTTTCAGAAGAGGGAGGAGCTTCTACTGTTTTTAAACCCAGATTTAATTAAATTGCCTGTCGTCAGTGTGTTAATTGTGTTGCACTAATTCAAACATTATGAAATTAAAGTACATTACTGTGGTTGACTACAAGAAGCTTGAATATGATTTGTATCGTATTTATCGTTCATTTATAGGGTCACATAAAAAATTTCGGATACAGTTCTGGTCTATTAGGGATGATTGCTGAAGAGCATTTTCGATTATGGTGTGCGTTTTAACGTTAAGTAAATTTGTGCTTAATAAGTAGTGCTTAAATATTGTATAGACCATGTACAGGGATACACAAATGAATTCGTAAGTATAAATGAAAATGAGCGCGAATTGCTTCAGTGTTTTTTTTTTTATTATTATTTGAGTTATGTATTTCCCAGCCCAATTACATTTAGTATACTAACAAATGTTTGCAGAATTTAAATAGAACCATATACAGGACCCCGCAGAAACTGGATATATGGTGCACACTATGTATACTAATCCCCGGAAATGTGATATGAGCAGTTTTAAGGGGTTTTTTTGTCTGCATTAAATTTAATTGTTATAGACGACGCGTAAAAGTCTTCACGTAATATACAGGGCTGTAGAAAAGAATTCATGTACGTTTCCGTCTATTGGTAGAATTTACTAAAGGACATTAACACAATTAATTGATAATTACAAATGTAAATTAAATTACACTACGAAGGGGTTCAGGGAGGCAGAGCCCCCCTGAAGAAATCTACTTTATTACCTAAAAATTACCAGAATAAGTAGCTCATGAGATTTTCAGAATACCATTACATAACAAGGGATTTAATTTAACGCTTCTAATGTCAGAAACCTTCGAAATATTTTTTCGTTTTATAAATGTTTATGTAATTTCAAAACTTTAAATTTCGTTTTTTGTAGAAAGATTAATATTACTCAAAGGGGGCTAAACACAATGAATTGTAGAGCTGACGTTGAGGCTCCTGATCTGCAGATTTACTAGTATTTAATAAAATTATCAATGTCATTGATTTTCATTTTATGCCAGTCTTGCCAAAATAATAAACTAAAATAAAAATTTAATGCTTTTCTTATTTTTCGTTAAACTTTATAGATTTATATATATATTAAAAATATCTTTGCCATACGCGTATTTAATGAATTCTTTTGGAATATTTTAATAACGTTTTATGAATTTAAATGTTGTTTACAACCAAAGATTTTGTGAGTTATCAGTTAGGTACATATACTTAATATAGGATAGAAAGACATTTGATTTTTTACATGATATTTAGGTAAATTTGACAAAAAAGACTCTGTGATGACATTAGCACAATATAATGTGAATTACATTTTCTTGAGTAAAAAGAGGAATTTTTCTCATATCTTTAACCTTTTCTTTCTCTGAAACAAATCTCCTTATATACGAGTATTCTGTTTATCAAATATTTAATTATTGGTACATTTTCTTCTTTATATTTAATGCAAATATATGTTAATATTTCTGAAAAATCATATTTATATCAAACAATCTATCATTTATATTTTTTTAAATGGGGTTATGCTATTTTAAGTTTCCGTAATAAGACACCTGATTCCGGAAGATCGAGATTAAATTTTACTTTAAAAATTTCTGGAAGGTGCGTTTTACTTTATTTATATAAACATAAGCACATTCAAAATCTTCGAGTTGACGGAAACGCAAATTATTACGTTCTATAATTTAAGAAATATTTTACAAAGTTGTATTAAAACTAGGCGAACTCTGCCCCCTTCGAGCTATGGCCGCAAACCTCATTTCAGGTTTCAGAGACTCCAAAAACACGGTAATGTGCCCTATTTAAAAATATTACCAGGTTATGGATTGAATTATATAAATGCAGCGGAGGCTATCTTCTGTGATCGAGTTGCTTTTCTATTTGAATGGGTATTTTTCTATTACAATGGCCTCATCCATTGATGTCGTAACAACTGATGGCGGTTTTCAGGATTGATAAGTAAGATCAATTACGCATTTTAAAATCAACTTGTATAAATTGGTTAGGTTAAAAATGTTGTTATCTCTCTTCCTTTTATAACGACACTATGGACAATATCCTTCATTTAGCTCCATATGTTAAATAACTCCGTCTGCTTGAGAGTATCTTTCAGAACCATGGTATTGAAGAGCATTGTATTTTTAAATTTTTAACCTTATTTTTTATGTTTTAGATATTTTCAGGAACAGATGTAGCTTATTTATAAATATGTTCTTTATTTTAATATACACCATCATGTATATTTTACAATGTATTTTTTTTATATTATTTAACATGAATATTCGGATTTTCAAAAATGTATTTATCGATTAGTAATTCGTACAAAATAAAACGAAAGTATTTTGCGCATACATTTACCTGTATTTACGTTACATCAAATCATGTAATATATAAACATATTTGCTAGTCGCATTCCATTTATACCATCTGACGTCACATTAAAATTCTTCTTAAAGAAATTAATTTTAAATGCATCGTTTTAATATATGACGCAATTTTTACTATTAAATGCATTGATCATATAATAATGAATTTCTTTTAAACTTTTTTTCGCTTTCAAAATTCACGGGCACATACATTATTTAATTTGAAAGTGTTTGGGAATATGATTACTTGAGCTTTTCAAATATATTCAATATTAAAAGTTTTACATGCGTAATAATGGACAGTGTTCCAGCGACGTCACAATTAGTAAAATGACGATTTTTATAGCCTCGAACCGAATGAAAGAATACGGTCCATTCACTTTAATTATGACGATACATAATATTTACAAATTTTGACGTAATTATCTCTTTTGAATGCGTTTCGCGTGCTATATATTTTTTAAAATTTACGTACATTTTTAATACTTACGTGTCAATATTTTGACGTAATTTTCCTTATTTTCCGCTTTCTTAATTATTATTTTAAAATGTCTTTCTTATTTAAATAATTTCACTTTTTATGACAAAAACCTAACCTGATTGTTATTTTTTCAAATTTACCTGAAAAACATAATTTAATCATAATACTGTTTCACTATCGGTTGAAATAAAAGATAATTTCAATTATCAGTTTGATATTGACAGAAAAGAAGAAATCTAATAATCCCTATAGTTTTTATTGTTGTCCCCTTTTTCAAAAAAAAAAAAAAAAAAAAAAAAAGTAATCTTATTGCCATTACAGGTTTTTACTACAGAAATGAAATTAAAATTAGAAATAAATAATATTTCAAAAACTAAAGAAAATTTTTAAATTTTATTACCAGTTTTGATATCTGCGGATCAATACGGATTTTTGGTGGTCATTTTACCGCACCCATATTTTAGGAGAAACCGCCGTGAAATAAAATCAGTCGTTTCCTAAAATCGTTTCATAAATACGTTTCATTCAGTCGTTTCATAAAATCGTTTCAAAAATTCGTTTCATTAGGATTATATATCTGTATATGCAATCTGTCTCCAATGGATGTTTTCTGCTTGTTCATGGTTTTGTTAGTAAGAATTTTCCATGGTTATTTTGTTAATTTTTCTCAGTAGTTCAGTAGTTATGGGATTGGATGTATAGTATGTGTTTTTGGTATTATATATATATATATATATATATACATACTAGGGGGCACTGCACCCTAAGAGCTACGCTCGCCAACCCCCGTTCAGGCACACCAAAATCTAAAAAGCAAGCTAATTTGATCGGCTTTAAAAATATTGAATTAAAATTAAAAAAACCAAAAATAAAATCCAGTAGCGATCTCTCTGTAAACGGGTTTCCATTCGTTTTCCTTGGATGGGGGATTTTTAAGGCCAAATCTGCTGCTGTTAAGAGATACAATGGCTTTTTTCGTATTTAATTAAAAAAAATTAATTAAACTGGTACTTCTTAGTTATCCCGTCGACCAATTTCTCCAATTTATATAAATCGCCAAACCACTCGCCAAATTATACACATTGACATAATTTTTATTTTAAATAACGAAAGAACAAATAAATTAGTGAAACATTAATAAAAATACAAATAAAACGTCAAATTAATGGTTTTATTGGCCATTATTGGCATTTAATATTGCAATTAATTAATTAATGGCAACCATTATTGACATTTAATCTTACAATTTGGCCACAGTAATTTGGTCGACGGGATAACTAAGAAGTACCGTTAAACATTTGAAAATAAGCTAATGTAAAATGAATTAAGTAAACAGTGTCATTGTCTCCCTGTATTTTTTAACAACGCTATAAGATAGTTCTTTTAAATAATTCATTTTAAATGTATCGTTTCAAATCTGACGTAATTTACAACAAAGTTTTATTTCTCTTATTAATATTCACGTGAAAATACTTTTGTTGTTAGAAGGAAATATTATTTGCGCTGTCTTCGAATTCACGATAATAGCTGAAAAGATTATCTCAAAATATCTCGCGCAAATATATTTTTCAATTTAAATTGTTTTGCTATATTTTTTACCATTTTAAATATGACGTAATTTCTCAAATTACAAGTTTTAACACATAATAATGATTTATTTTTTTTTAAGATTTCGTATCTCTTTTTAAATTCAAGTGTAAATATGGTTCGGCACAGATGTCATTGGCGCAATTTTCTTCTGACGCCAATTTCATATACGCAACGGGTACCTAACTGGTGCTAAAGTGTCGTTATTTTGCTTGATATGGTAACCCGTACGTTGTTGTTTATGCTATTGATGTTTTCGCCACATTGGCGTCGGAAAAAATTGCGCCAATATGGGGCGTATATGACATCTGTGCCTATGGTTCTTATGAGGTAATTTTCCTGCTTTTAACATGTAATCATTTAATTCTAATTTTAAAGTTTTTTTTCTGTTTGTAATAGTAACGTGTAAATAAATTTTTAATTTGAAGTAAACATTATTGTTTGCGCTGTTTATACAACTGGCAACAGTTTAAATTAATAACTTTTTCTAAAATTTGTAAAAAATGTCTCTCAAAATGCTGAAAATTTGAATTTAAAATTGAAATAAAACCTCAAAAAATGAGTCAAATAAGAAAAATGAATGCAATCTGCACATCGGGAACTTATAACGTATAAAATGATCTAAAAATGATTAAATTCTCATGTATAGTTTTCGCTCTAATAAAACTTTTTTAGTGGAACGATTTTGTCCAAATTTAGCATTAAATATCTCTTAAAATAATTCTTCTATTTCAAAACTGTCTGCATCAGCGTGTTTATCAAACCTTTCTCTATAATACCTCCGATTTTCATATTTTTGTATGCAACAGTTTTTTTAATATTAACGATGAAAGGCCATGCTTAAGCATTCAAATTGGATGTGGATCTACCCGGAATATCTACGCAGATTTTCATTGGTCCATTTCCAAATCAAAACTTTTTTTTATATATAGAAGGATGTATGTATGTAGGGTATATATCATGTAATTTGTGCGGCTATTAATTAACCTAACTTTGGTTGTCACAGTAAAACAGCAAGCTCAGTGTAGTATATAACTTTTTTGTGCTGTAGCGTGTTATCTACCACATCCTCTACACGATCATCAGGATTACCCGTCGCTTAATTTGAATGTAGCATTAGCGAAAAGTGCGCCAGTTACACGCCAATAAAACGATAAGCGTTCAGATTGAGCAACGGGATAATCGCAAGAAACACGAGTAAACTGCCTCAAAAGTTTATGATATGTTAAAGGAAATTTCCAGGCATAAATGTTTTAAAAATGTGCAAAGAGGGCCGATACACGACCGTAGACAATGTGTGGTCTGGACGCCCTCACACGTCCAAAACAGACACAGATATTTAAAAAAATGTCAGTTGATCCTCGAATCAATCAGCATTACTACATTTATTTTTTTACTGAGCTTCGTGCCGAGGTAAGAAAATGAAGACCATTTTTGTATGGCCCATTGTTCTGGAGAAGAATCGTTCCTGGATCCTTCACCAGTACAATAGGCCTGTACTCACCAGTACTTTGTCAATGCAGGCGTTCTTGGCAAATCACAGCACCCCCGTGTTGGAGCATCCATTGTATTCAACATAGCTTCCTGTGACTTCTATTTATTTAGAAACACCAAATTGGAGCTGAAAGGGACAGAAGTGATCTGAAGGCTGTGTGAGCGCGTAATTGTTTAAATGAAAGCTTCTGTTAGTCTCAACAACCTAACATAAGAAGACTTCAAACACTGATTTGCCAAAGGGAAATTTGGACGGAACAGTGCAGGGATCTCCAAGGGTTGTATAATGAATGCGATTAAGTATATAAATTAATTGGCTGTAAATAAAAAAAAAATGGCGACAAACTGGTTATTTAATAATCACACCTAGCATGTATTGTAAATTGTATTTTATGACGTATTATGCATTATAATATAATATGCAATTTTATCATATAAAATATATAAAACCTGTTTTTAAGAAATTTATAGATCTAATTATTTCTTTGAATAATATTATCAAGATGTATAATATAAATAATTTAAACACAAAAGTTGATACAATCTGCCAAAAAATAAATTTAAAAATACATATTTATTAAATGCATAACAGTCATTGGAATAAAAATCGTCTCTCGAATATTTTGTTTCTTAAATTATTTATTTTACTCCCAACAACTATGCAGATCATTTTCCTTTTCATTTCTCAGAATACGAATATAAATATACGCAGATTCAGAATCAATATTGTAGAAAACATTTTATGGCGAAGAAGACATTTGACTTTCGTTCTCTTTATTTCTTTTATATTTATGACAGTAAATAGCAAATGTGCACTCTTATGAAACAAACTTTTTTCATGATATGTTGAGTTAACTTCACCTTTGTTGAATAAGTAAAAGTGTTCAGAAAAGAAAATGTTGCTTACGCAAAACAGTATATCTTCGAAATTCGATCGATAGTTAATGAACTGAAATCTGATATATTTATTTTCGGATGTTACTGTAAATATATTCTAACAAGAAAAAAAATTATGCATCAAGCATAGATTATGAAACACTTTCCAACACATGCAGAATAATGTAACAAAACTGCACCGTTTTCTAAGTTAAAATATTATGTCTAATTCAACCATATGGAAATGCATAACACATTTACAAGCCCAATTTCAGCTGTCTTCATATACAATCGGAAATTTATCCGAATTCTTCGAGCAAACTTGTATATGATTTACAGATCTGTATATATTAAAACATGCATGCAAAAATTATTTTCAGTTAGGAAATACGTACCTCAGTTGAAAATTCACCTTCAGCAATTTCCGCTTACAATTAGAATGGTACGTGAATTATTTTGTGCATCCCTATGTACGAGGTATAAAATTTATATAAAAAGAATAACGTGCAAAAAAATGTTTAAATATAAAAGCGCATTCCAAAATTTAAAACGCATGCCCAGCAGTTATTGCTCAAAGACCGTAACTGATTCCTTTTGCGTGTCCCTGTAAATGAACGACAAATACTATGAACCCTTGTTTCATCTAAATAATCTTGTATTAGAATTCAGAGATTTATACCAATTCCAATACATTTGAAATAGCGTAATGTAATTAAAATATCCTGCAAACGATTTTTCCAAATAAACCATAATATACTGTAATTATTTTGAGTGCCCCTGTAAATTAACTATTAATACTAAACACTTCATATACAATACCGAACTTGGTTTGGTAAGCATCATTAACATATTTCATTTGCATGAAAATCCGAGTATATGTACGTGAGTTAGAGCGTGGACAGACAGACAGTCAAATCGAGTTCAGAAACGCGCTTCAACTTTGTTGGAAAGTGTTAAAAATGAGTTTTATTGCCGAAACGTCAGTGAAGGCTTACTGTGGAGACACGAAAAGTTTTGATTTCCGTTTGTCTGTCTGTCTGTTCCGCGATAACTGCCGCAAAAAGCACCCGATCAGCTTGAAATTAATTGGGCATATTCGTGA
The DNA here is from genome assembly GCA_963932465.1 of Maratus speciosus. NCBI lineage: Eukaryota > Metazoa > Arthropoda > Arachnida > Araneae > Salticidae > Maratus > Maratus speciosus. Next base: position 407,647,498 of record OZ010788.1, on the reverse strand, counting down.
GATACCCGGACGTAGCTGTATAGTTTTTGGTTAAATTTGGTTCATTCGTTCGGAAAATATGGAAGATTTTATTTTTCTTTATAATGCTTTTCTACGGCAAGTCAGACGATTTTCAAATTTCCATTTGTTGAAAGAAAATGGCACGTTTGATTAATGGATTTAAATGTCAAATTATGGATACTAAAATTCCAAATAAGGGTTTTAAATTATTACTATTATATTGAAGTTTTATCAATATATCTATCAGATTTTTTTATTTACGTATATAATGTTTTGAGGACATTTATACATGTATTCCAATAATATAAAGAATTTTTAAATTTATTTTCTTGTTTTACACGATACATATTTCTTTTTTTTTTCCTTTTCTTCGTTGCCTAGCGACTGTTATTCGTAGCCTATCATTGCGTCAAATATGAATGAAGTTAGTAAATTACGTTAATTTTGTTGCAGGTACTATTAAAAGGCTATTACAAAAAATATTTTATCGCGCCAAATCGATGCAATTTATGCAATTAACAGTGGGCACGATAATGAATTATTTTCCAGTAGATTTATAGATCTCCAGATATGCATATTTTGGGGGGCTTTTAATATGTTATTGCTATCGCATGGATTAGGATGTTTAAACTAATGTTTAACCATGCTATAAGTGAAAAAAAAAGTACAGTTAAAGGCATGTAAATCCTTTTTAACGTGTTTCTCTACGTGCTCTAACTCGCGTAAATATAGTCGGGATTACATGTAATTGATATACGTTATTGAGGTTTGCCAAAGTATGTTTGGTATTAAAAATGAAGAGTGTAGCATTCATAGCTTAATTACAGGGGCACTCAAAACTATTCCGTTACATTATAGTCTTTGGGAAAAATCGTCTGCGGTGTATTTTAATAATGTTACACAATTTTAAACGTAATGAAATTTATATACTTTATTAAGGTGCACTAGAACCTGGTTACTATAAAATATGTTATGTGTAGCACTTACAGCATGCGTACAGGGAACTCAAAAGTATTCATAATATTACAATCTTTGAAGAAAATCCTTTTGTGGCGTTTTTTAATGATGTTACTCTGTTACAAAATAATAAAATTGATATGTATTTTTGAAACATTTTTGTAGTATATGGGGTGCAAAGCGTATTTTTTTTTCAGGGTCACACAAAAGTGGTCGATTAAAATGTGGTCTACGGGGGAAAAAAAAAAAACTCTTCACAGCTTATTTTAACACATTAGTGACGGGAAACGAGAATTCTCGTTTTTATTCAGAATGCATCATTGGCTAAGGGAGTGACTTCTACCTTACAGAAAAGACATTTATATTGTGTTGTCCATATTTTTTATAGATTGTAAGACATTATATATTACATCCGTACATTGAAAGACATTTACTGCTGCATAAACATGAAAAACATATCTCAGAAACCAATTTCCGAGACACTTTCAGAAGAGGGAGGAGCTTCTACTGTTTTTAAACCCAGATTTAATTAAATTGCCTGTCGTCAGTGTGTTAATTGTGTTGCACTAATTCAAACATTATGAAATTAAAGTACATTACTGTGGTTGACTACAAGAAGCTTGAATATGATTTGTATCGTATTTATCGTTCATTTATAGGGTCACATAAAAAATTTCGGATACAGTTCTGGTCTATTAGGGATGATTGCTGAAGAGCATTTTCGATTATGGTGTGCGTTTTAACGTTAAGTAAATTTGTGCTTAATAAGTAGTGCTTAAATATTGTATAGACCATGTACAGGGATACACAAATGAATTCGTAAGTATAAATGAAAATGAGCGCGAATTGCTTCAGTGTTTTTTTTTTATTATTATTATTTGAGTTATGTATTTCCCAGCCCAATTACATTTAGTATACTAACAAATGTTTGCAGAATTTAAATAGAACCATATACAGGACCCCGCAGAAACTGGATATATGGTGCACACTATGTATACTAATCCCCGGAAATGTGATATGAGCAGTTTTAAGGGGTTTTTTTGTCTGCATTAAATTTAATTGTTATAGACGACGCGTAAAAGTCTTCACGTAATATACAGGGCTGTAGAAAAGAATTCATGTACGTTTCCGTCTATTGGTAGAATTTACTAAAGGACATTAACACAATTAATTGATAATTACAAATGTAAATTAAATTACACTACGAAGGGGTTCAGGGAGGCAGAGCCCCCCTGAAGAAATCTACTTTATTACCTAAAAATTACCAGAATAAGTAGCTCATGAGATTTTCAGAATACCATTACATAACAAGGGATTTAATTTAACGCTTCTAATGTCAGAAACCTTCGAAATATTTTTTCGTTTTATAAATGTTTATGTAATTTCAAAACTTTAAATTTCGTTTTTTGTAGAAAGATTAATATTACTCAAAGGGGGCTAAACACAATGAATTGTAGAGCTGACGTTGAGGCTCCTGATCTGCAGATTTACTAGTAAATTTAATTTTGTAATTGGAAATAGATTATTAATTGCCGAAACGTCAGTGAAGGCTTACTGTGGAGACACGAAAAGTTTTAGTTTCTGTTAGTCTGTCTGTTAGTCTGTCTGTCTGTTCCGCGATAACTGCCGTAAAAAGCATCCGATCGGCTTGAAATTTACTGGACATGTTGATGAGGTACACGGACTTAGCTGTATAGTTTTTAGTTAAATTTGGTTCATTCGTTCGGGAAATATGGAACATTTATTTTTCTCTATAATGCTTTTCTGTGGCAAGTCAGGCGATTTTCAGATTTTCATTTGTTGAAAGAAATGGCTCATATGAAAAATCGATTTAAATGGTAAATTTTTGATGCCGAAATTTTTAAATAAGATTATTAAATTATCCCAATTAGTTTGAAATTTTGTCAATATATTTGCGAGATTTTTTTAATTAGGTTTATAATATTGGGGTTAATTTTATGCGTGTTTTCCAATAATATAAAGGATTTTGTTTTATCAATTTGACATAATGCATATTTCATTTTTTCCCCTTTCTTTCATCTGTTGCCTAGCAACGTATTTGGTCCTAATAATATTAGTATAGTTGTGTGTATAATGTTTGAGTAAAGCCCACGTCAAAACGGATGAATTAATGCATTTGTATCTTTGCATATAGATGGATTTTAGCCCAGAAATAAAAATAGACAATATTTCATTTATTTTATTTATTTTAGTCAAATATTTTGACAAAAAATACAAAAGTTCATTATTTTCATAGGGAATAACGTAACATTTTTCCATAACATTTACCAATATTTCTTTAATTGTTGCCAAGAAAATCAAAACACGGAATAATATTTTCTTTTAAACAATTTTCAATTGAAATGTCTTGTCGTGTAACAGGAAAATGAAAAATAAAATTAAGAATAGAAAAATTAATATGGCGGCATAGTGGAAATAAAAAGAAAACTCTCGAGTATTTCTTAATATAACAAGATGAAAAGTTTTGAGTAAGTACGCATAGCGGGTGAATTAGACGTCATTTATCGAAAACAAAGATGCTGGAATAAAAAGTTCTTGGGTAAAATAAAATTAATTATTATTCACGGAGAAAAGAGATAGATGGAGATGCAGTATGCAGTAAAAACAGTTTGCAATACGATGTGCGTTATCGCTCAGATTTAAATGCCCTCATTCGGCCCAAACAAAACAAGCATGTGGAACAGGGACCGAATTCTTTGACTTCATCCGTGCATTTTTTCTGTAAAATGAAAATGATCTGCTTATATTTAAGCAATAAGCATTCTAAGGTAGCATTTCATTGTATTATGAATTAAAAACTCTATTACTAAATATATTATTCTGTTTTTTTTTTTTTTTTTTTTTTTTTTTTTAAGCACGTCGTTGTGTTGTGCCGAATGTCGCGGATTTTAGGGTTACATTTTTGGCGTCACTTCAAGATTTATTGTCTGCGTACGGTTAACATGAATATTTTATTTTAAATTTAAATTTTATTAATTTGTAAAAAAAAAAAAAAACTTATGCTTATCCTTATAAATCACAGCGTAAAAAAAAAATCTAAGATATACTATAACCATCCGCACAATCAATAAAAAATTACGAATGTAAATTTAAATAGACTACGGGGGGTTCAGGGGGACAGAGCCCCCTGAAGAAATGCAATTTTTGATTTAAAAAGCTACCAGAATAAGTAGCTCATCAGAATTTCAGAACATCAATGTATAACCACTTGTTTAACACTTTTAATTTCTGAAACTTTACGAAGTATCTTGTAAGCTTATAAATATTTATGTAATTTGAAAAATTTTAAAAACGATTGTAGGAAGTTGAATATTACGCAAAGAGTGTTAAAAAACAATGACTTGCAAAGATGACGTTGAGGCTCCTGATCTGCAGATTTACTAGTTAATTGCCGAAACGTCAGTGAAGGCTTACTGTGGAGACACGAAAAGTTTTGATTTCCGTTTGTGTGTCTGTCTGTCTGTTCCGCGATAACTGCCGCAAAAAGCATCCGATCGGCTTGAAATTAATTGGGCATGTTGATGAGGTACTCGGACTTAGCTGTATAGTTTTTGGTTAAATTTGGTTCATTCGTTCGGGAAATATAGAACATTTTATTTTGCTCTGTAACGCTTGTCTATGGCAAGCCAGACGATTTTCAAATTTTCATTTGTTGAAAGAAATGGCTCATATAAAAAATGGATTTTAATGGTACATTTTGGATGCTGAAATTTTTAAATAAGATTATTAAATTATTCCAATTAGTTTGAAATTATGTCAATATATTTGCGAGATTTTTTAAATTAGATTTATAATGTTTAGGGGAACTTTATGCATGTTTTCCAATAATATAAAGCATTTTGTTTTATCAATTTGACATAATACATATTTCATTTTTTACCTTTTCTTTCATCAGTTGCCTAGCAACGAATTTGGTCTGAATAATATTAGTATAAATGCGTCTATAATGTTTCAGTAAAGCCAACGTCAAAACGGATGAATTAATGCATTTGTATTTTTGCATATAGATGAATTTTAGCCCCAGAAATAAAAATAGGCAATATTTTATTTATTTTATTCAAATATTTTGCTTAAAAATACAAAAGTTGATTATTTTCATAGAGAATAATGTGACATTTTTTCATAAAAATTATCAATGTTTCTTTAATCGTGGCCAAGAAAATCAAAACCCTGAATAATATTTTCTCTTAAACAATTTTCAATTGAAAGATTTTGACGTGAAACAGGAAAATGAAAAAAAAAAGAATAAAAAAATTAATATGGCGATATATTGGGAATAAAAAGCAACCTCTCAAGTATTTCTTAATATAACAAGATGAAAGGTTTTGAGTAAGTACGAATAGCAGATGAATTAGACGTCATTTATATATAAAAAAAAAGATGTTGGAATAAAAAGACCTTGGCTAAAATAAAATGAACTATTATTTACGGAGGAAAGAGATAGATGGAGATGCAGTATGCCGTGAAACCAGTTTGCAATATGATGTGCGTTATCGCCCAGATTTAAATGCCATTATTTGGCCCAAACAAAACAAGCACGTGGAACAGGGACCGAATTCTTTGACTTCATCCGTGTCTTTTTTCTGTAAAATGAAAATGATCTGCTTATATTTAAGCATTCTAAAGTAGCATTTCATCGTATTATGAATTAAAAACTGTATTACTAAAAATATTTTTCTTTTCTTTCTTTCTTTTTTTAAGCACGCCGTTGTGTTTCGGTCGAATGTAGTGGATTTTAAGGTTACATTTTTTGGCATCACTTCAAGATTTATTGTTTGCGTACGGTTAACATGAGGATTTTATTTTAAATTTTAAAGTTATTAATTTATAAAAAAAAAAAAAACTTATGCTTATCCTTATAAATCACCGCGTAAAAAATATCTATGATATACTGTAACCATCCGCACAATCAATAAAAAATTACGAATGTAAACTTAAATAAACTACGGAGGGTTCAGGGGGGCAGCCCCCCTGAAGAAATGCAATTTTTGATTTAAAAAGTTACCAGAATTAGCAGCTCATCATAACTTCAGAACATCAGTGTATAACCACTTGTTTAACACATTTAATTTCTGAAACTTTACGAAGTATTTTGTATTCTTATAAATATTTATGTAATTTGAAAACTTTAAAAAGCGATTTGTAGGAAGATGAATATTACGCAATGAGTGTTAAAAAACAATGACTTGCAAAGATGACGTTGAGGCTCCTGATCTGCAGATTTACTAGTTAGTTAAATCAAACACTAAATAGATTATCCTGGACATTTAAAGATATATTTTGGATTTTTAAAAACATTTTTATGCTGCATTTGGATCTTATTCTGCGTACTCTAAAACATGTACTACTACGAATATCCGAATAATATAAATTAAGATCGTAGACATTGCTTGTGTTTCGAATTATTTTATTCGAAAGTCAATTTCTTGTAGGTCAACATGAAATTCCCCTTTGAAAATATACAGTTTTAAAAATCCTATCAGTTCTACTTATTGCTAGATTAATTTTAAATGAAAAATTATTTCAAGGATAATTCAAAAAATTAATTAATTTAAGCTGTACAAGTATTACAGCTCATATTCAAAATATTAGAATAATTACATTTTTTTTTTTTTTACAAATTGAAAATATCATTTGGTAATTTAATGCCTTTTAATAGCAAATATGCAAACGATATTTTTGTTAAGAACTTATTGTTTATTAAACTTATTTATTATTTTAAAATTAATGTCTTTTTGAAAAGATTAATTGAAAAAAATCTTTGGTAAAGTCAAAATATTAGAATATTAGACATTAATTCTACCTTAATTATCACCAATTCATAACTGGTGGCATCATTGATTAAATGCAAACGACTTTATTTAAAATCAGTATTCTTTTTGCAGTTTGTTTGCTTTTCCATCTTAAAATGGGTCGTGTGAGTGATATTCCTGAATCTCTTAAACTTCGTATGGTCGATTTGTATGGACACGGTAAAAATCAGTGTTATATAGCGAATTATTTACATTGTTCGCAATCAAGCGTTAGTAAAATACTAACGCAATATTCAAAAAATGGAAATTTTCAAAATAATCTCCGAAATGGCGGCCGAAAACCAAAAACATCTGCTACAGAGGACCGGAACATAAAGCGTATAGTTAAGAAAAACCATTTTAAAAGTGTGCGATGGAGCAATGAAGATTGGAAAAATATATTATTTAGTGATGAAAGTATGTTTTCTGTTTCATGTGGTAATCAAAGTATTCGAGTTTGGAAAATGAAGCAAGGAGCCTTTGGTAAAGAATACCTTAAACATTCCGTAAAATTTGATTATGCTGTCATGGTTTGGATTTGCATGAGTGCAGAAGGACCTGGAAAGTTATGCATTTCCTACGAATAGGTTAACCGCATACTTCGGTGTCAACTAAAAATTTTTCCGCCAACGCAACCTTACGGTACTTCCTCAGCCACCAAACTCACCAGACCTTAATCCCAGCAAACACTTATGGTGTACAATGAAGAAAAAAACTCTAAGAAAATCCTCCTTCATGTAAAACTGATTTAGTGGACGTATAAAGTGTATTTGGTCTAATATTCTTAGAAATGTTTGTAAGCACCTTGTAAATAGTATGCAAGATCGATTGTAAGCTGCTATGAAAGCTAAAGTTTATGCTACAAAATATTAACTACCATTTACTTCATATTTATAAGGTAATATTGTTGCATAAAGTAAAATATTCTAATATTTTGAACCAATCTAAATTTTATTCTAATATTTTGATGTGTTTCAGAAAGCTGTATACCTAATTTATAGTACTGTATTTTATAAAATGTAAATGTTAAAATCTTATCTTTACATCCGAGATTTAATTTATAAGAAATTTAATTGCATTTACTTAGTATCAAAAATGTATAAATGGAAAATATTTTTTTCTTCTTACGTTTTCTCAATTATTATAATACAGCTCATATTCAAAATATTAGAATAAATACTTTTTTTTACAAACTGAAAATATCGTTTGGCAAATTCAATGTCTTTTTATGCAAATATGCAAACGATATTTTTATTAAGAACTTATTGTTGATTAAGCTTATTTATTATCTTAAAATTAATATCATTTTTGAAAAGATTAATTGAAAAAAAATTATTTAGAAAGGTCAAAATATTATAATATTTATTCAAGTGGTTCAAAATATTAGAATATTTCACATTAATTCTCCTTTAATTATCACCAATTCATAACTGGTGGCATCATAGATTAAATTAAGACGATTTTATTTAAAATCAATTTTCTCTTTGCAGTTTGTTTGTTTTTTCGTCTTAAAATGTGTCATGTGAGTGATATTCCTGAATCTATTAAACTTAGGATGGCTTCGAGTATTCGGTATACGAGATTCAAACTTAATTTTATGGAGACGTCTTAATGTTCTCGATGTAGAAACTTCAACTCTCTCTTCTTTCCATTTTCGGTGAAAGACTTGCACACTTTTAAAATGGTTTTTCTTAACTATACGCTTCAGTTTTCTGTCAGCTCTAGCAGATGCGTTTTTTTTTTCGGCAGCCATTTCGGCGATTATTCTGAAAATTTCCATTTTTTTAATATTGCGTTAGTATTTTACTAACGCTTGATTGCGAACAATGTAAATAATTTCCTATATAACATTGATTTTTACCGTGCCGATACAAATCAACCATGCGAAGTTTAATAGATACAGGAATATCACCCACTCGACCCATTTTAAGACGAAAAGCAAACAATCTGTAAAAAGAACAGCGATTTTAAATAAAATCGTCTGAAATTAATCAATGATGCCACCAGATATGAATTGGTGATAATTAAAGGAGAATTAATGCGAAATATTCTAATATTTTGAACCACTTGAATAAATATTCTAATATTTTGACTTTTAAAAATAATTTTTTTTTCAATTAATTTTTTCAGATATGATATTAATTTTAAGATAATAAATAAGTTTAATCAACAATATGTTCTTAATAAAAATATCGTTTGCATATTTGCATTAAAAGATGTTAAATTACCAAACGATATTTCCAGTTTGTGAAAAAAAAAAGTAATTATTGTAATATTTTGAATATGAACTGTATTTTGAATATGATCTGTACAGTCTATGGAATTTCATTTATCCCACATAATATACTAAAAGGCGTATCTTGTCTGAAAATGTCTGTTTAACTGAATAAAGGATTTTCAATATATTTACACACACAAAAATACATATACGTATACAATAAGCCAATTATAATGAATGAGATTAAAGAATGTAAATATTAAAGGTGATTTATGTTTCTCAAGTCTGATAAGTTTCGTTTCTCTCCCAGGATATAATATGCTTATATTGTCAAAAATGTCTGTTTTACCGAATGAATGATTTTCAGTACATTTATACATTAGAAATTACGTATACGTATTCAATAACCCAATTATAATAAAGAAGTAAAGAATAAAAGTAGATTTAGGTTTTATATTGAGTTTAGTTAAAAATCATACCCACACGATATCATTCTTTTGGTATCTTTAAAAGTACATATACAATATAGCATACACTCATACTTCCATTATAAAAAATGTTGAAATTAAAGTCTATCAAAATAGGTATTGCATGTTATTGGTGGATAAAATTAACTGATCAGAAAACGCAATTCAGCGATACCAGAGGATTGTTTAAACGTCTTTAATGTTTAAACTTCTTTTGGGCAATGTTAAGTAAAATAAAAAACTTCTCGTGATAGAGTTGTCTGAGTTGCATGCAATTCAGTTAAATGAGTTACAAATAAATAGGATTATAGATAGCCCCTGTTCATATAGACTTAAAAAAATGTATCATCAGATGAATAGAAAAACAAAGTCTGACTATATTTTTTATGCTAAGCATCTAAACTTCGTATCTCTAAGGTAACCTGTAAGTGTGAGGCATATAATAGAAGAAAAAAAACCCTACATAATTAAAAATCTTCATCTCCAAGAATACTGATATATATATATATTTTTTACATTACTAGAGGGCTCTGTCACCTCCCAGCTACGCTCGCCAACACCCTTTACCGTGATTCCGAAAGCACCAGAAAAAAACAAGCAAACTGGTTACGTTTTTAAAATATTACCTGATTACAGTAGATACAATGGTATAAATCGATCAGCGAGGCACTTTTCTTATAGGTTTTCAATTGGTTTCCCTGTGATTTGGGGATTTGCATCCACAACTGTTGCGACAGACGGCGGATTTTTTCGCGTTTGATTAAGTAAGATGAATTATACAATTTTAAATCAGCCTCTATGAAATGTTAAGGTGAAAACTATTAAAGCCCTTCGGTGTTTCCCGATATGTCCAGTGCAAAATATTTCTTTTAGATGCTATATAAGAAACCGCTTAAAATGACGTAATTTTCACCATTAAATGGTATTCGCAAGTAATAATTTATTTATTTTAATAGGTTTACTTCAATATTCGTGTGTAAATATATATTTTATTTTAAAATACAGTGTTTGGAAATAATATTAGAAATTAGTTTAAAGTATGACATTGTCAATGTGATGCAATTTTCTCAATTACATGATTTTTCTAAGTCAAAGCTTAATCACTTCTTTTTTTTCTAAAATTACCGATTAAATACCTATACAATTATTCATTTTTATGCTTTTATACTCAATGCATGTTTTCTTTATGAGACTAGAAACTGAAATGTAATAATTCCTTCAATTACGGAACTAGCGACAGAATTATTTTTATTAGAATAGAGAGTAATACATTTACGTTCATTTATTGGTGATTTACGTCAGCGTGAACTCTTATTTTTACATGTATAAATTCATGTAATTAATATGTGCTAAAAGAGACGTTTTCACATTGTATTACAAAAAGGAAATTTGAATTAAGGAATACAAAAAATGTTTATAGCAGGGATGAGATTTCCGACATTTTGCATACCAGTATAATCTTGATGAAAACGTTGTTCTCTTAAATCGCAAAAATATTCAGATTAAATGAAATAATGTTTTCCCTAAGATTGTACTGGTGTAATACTGGTATAATAGTAATTATTGTGGATAAATGATGTTGTTTCAATATTACATGTAAACCAACAAGAATTCATTTCCTTAGTTTCAACAGTTTTTACGGCGTATGAAAAAAAATGGTAGATTTTTCGTATGAGGGGATATTTTTGTTTAAATAAGGTTAAAAATAACCACAAAAACACCGACTTGTACAATGTCCTGAAAATAACAAAAAATAAATTATTAATTAAACATTGAAAAATTCTCTTACATAATGTCAAGGATATCTTTTCGCAAATTCTAGCATAAGATTTTATTCGTATCTCTGTTTTAGAAAACATGAAGCCGGTTCAAAACAATTTATGATAATACATATTAAAAGAAACAAAAAAAATCCTTCCGGCCAGTGCCGTGAGGAAGAGGTAGCTTTCATATTCCTTATTTTTTAAAAGCTAGCCTATGTTATTCAAACACACGAAGCTCACGAATCGATTATAGAAGATTCAATGCTAATTTTTATCAATACTAAATCCTTATGAATGAGAATTTCGCGAAATTAGTCAGCTTTATCCAAGCTGCTTTTATTTAAAGTAACTTATATTTGGTTGCCAAATTCGGCGATATCTTGAAGTGGCTGCCATTTTAAGACAACATGGTGGATCAGGCTAACCCGTGTACTTACTCGAGACCTTAGTAAATCCTGTGCACATACTCACACACATCGGAATCGGTTGATATATACAAGTGCTGTGGCAGGCAAAATATCTGATTTTTCAAAATGTCACCCACTTAAAGAAATTCAAACTGCTATATCTGAGCCATTTTTTAAGATAAAGACAAAACAAAAAAAGCACCGGAATCCTTATATCAAGGTCAAATACTCAAGAAAGAAATCTTTATGAATTTCTAATTTTTTGCACGTCTCTTTAAAAATAATTTTTTTTAATTTAATGGCCGCCATTTTGAAACAAGATGGCGAATGAAGTTGGCCAGCGGACTTGGTCGAAACATTGCTATATACTATCCACATGCCTTCTTACATCTAAATAGGTTAATAAATACGTGTGTTATGGCGTGTAATAAATACGTGTGTATGCTAGAAATACAAACTGCTATAACTCAACCATTTTTTAAGATATAGACGAAACAAAAACTGCTCCGGAATCTTTGTATCAAGGTCAAATACATAAGAAAAAATATTTTTCCATTTTTAATTTTTTGGTACCACATTTCAAGTTTTAATTTTTTTTAAAAAATTTTAAATGGCCTCCATTTTGAAACAAAACGGCGGATGAAGCTGGCCAACGAACTCGGTTGAGACATTGGTATGTACTATGTACACACCAAGTTACATCTAAATCGGTTCATAAATACGCCTGTTATCGCGTGATAAAAATCAGGTCATTTCAAAATGTCAGCCACAATAGAAATTCAAAATGCTATAACTAAGCCATTTTTTTAGATATAGACGAAACAAAAATTGTTCCGGAATCTTTGTATTAAAGTCAAACACATAAGAAAAAAATCTTTTTCATTTTTCAATTCTTTGGTACATCATTTTAAATTAAAAATCTTTTTTAATATTTTTAAATGGCCGCCGTTTTGAAACAAGATGGCGAATGAAGCTGGCCAACGAACTCGGTCGAGACATTGGTATGTACTGCGTACACATCAAGGTACATCCATATCGGTTCATAAATACACCTGTTATCGCGGTGACAAAAATCAGGACGTTTTAAAATGTCAGCCACGCTAGAAATTCAAAGTGTTATAAATCAGCCATTTTTTAAGATATAGACAAAACACAAAACTGCTCCGGAATCTTTGTATAAAGGTCAGAAACATAAGTAAAAAATATTTTTCCATTTTCAATTTTTTTGGCACCACATTTCAAATTTTAAACTTTTTAAAAAATTTTAATGGCCGCCATCTTGAAACAAGATGGCGGATGAAGCTGACCAACGAACTCAGTCGAGACATTGGTATGTACTATCTACACACCATGTTACATCCAAATCGGTTTATAAATAAGCGTGTTATCGCATGACATAAATCAGGTCGTTTCAAAATGTCAGCCACAATAGAAATTCAAAATGCTATAACTCAGCCATTTTTTTAGATACAGACGAAACAAAAACTGTTCCAGAGTCTTTGTATCAAGGTCAAACACATAAGAAGAAAATCTTTTTCATTTTCCACTTTTAGGTAGCTTTCATTACAGAAAGCTACCTATAGCAGCCGTTCGGAGGAAAGCGATTTCTAAAAATTTTGGTTTATTTTCATCGATCATGACCCCCAGAAACCCCGAAACCACGCTCCGTTCAAAAGTGATATGTATAACTCTCGTATTTATGAACCGATTTCGATGTAATTCGGTGTGTACATAGTACATACCAATGTCTCGACCGAATTCGTTGGCCAGCTTCATCCGCCTTTTTGTTTAAAAATGGCGCCCATTTAAAATTTTAAAAAAAAATTAAAATTTGAAATGTGGTACCAAAAAGTTGAAAATGGAAAAATATTTTATTCTTATGTATTTGACCTTTATACAAAGATTCCGGAGCAGTTTTTGTTTCATCTATATCTTAAAAAATGGCTGAGTTATAGCATTTTGAATTTCTAGCGTGGCTGACATTTTGAAACGTCCTGAATTTTTTCACGCCATAAAAGGCGTATTTATCAACCGATTTGGATGTAACTTGGTGTGTATATAGTACATACAAATGTCTCGACAGAGTTCGTTGGGCAGCTTCATCCGCTATCTTGTTTCAAAATGGCGGCAATTTAAAAAAAATTAAAAACAAATAAAATTTAAAATGAGGTATCAAAAAATTGTAAAATGAAAAAGATTTTTTTATGTGTTTGACCTTGATACAATGATTCCAGAGCAGTTTTTGTTTCGTCTATATCTTAAACTAGTCGGATGTACCAATCCCAAAACTTTCTTCTATCTCATACATGTTTATACTTCAAAATTCGCTATCACACTGCCAAAATTAAATGGCAATCTATGCATGTCATGAGGATTCTAAAGATATGAAATTCCGTGCATTAGTTCTTGAGATATGACTATCGCTAAAATCGTCTAAATCCAGCAAAATGCTGCCTAGTAGCACCACCTATTGGCTGATTTATACCAAATCCTAATCAGCAACAATTTATGTCAACGGCTGACTGAATCTGGAGTTTGAAGAAAATCCGTGCATTAGTTTTTGAGATAGAGCTATAGCGAAAATCGTGAAAATTCCTGCATAACAGCGCCACATATTGGGTGATTAACACCAAAACCTAATTAACAACAACTTGTGTCAACATACAACTAAATCTGAAGTTAGATGAAAATTCGTCCATTAGTTTTATAGATAGAGCTATTGAGAGAATCGTGAAAAAGGCAGCACAGAAGCGCCACCTGTTGGGCGATTTACACCAACACATAATCAGTAGCAAGTCACATCAAGGACTAACTGAATCTGAAGTTTGATGAAAATCCGTGCGTTAGTTCTTAAGATAGAGCTATTGGCGAAATCGTGTAAATCCTGTAAAATTCATCATAACAGCGCCACCTATTGGACGATTTACACCAAAACATAATCAGCATCAATTCATATCAAGGACTAACTAAATCTGAAGTTTGATCAAAATCCGTGCATTAGTTCGTGAGATAGAGCTATTGCGAAAATCGTGAAAAATGCAGCATAGCAGCGCCACCTGTTGAGCAATTTGCACCAAAAACAAATCAGCAGCAATTTGTATTAGGGACTTACTGAAAATCAATTTTTATTAAATTCCGTGCATTAGTTCTTGAGATAGAGCGCCCACAAAATTTGCGTCACATACACACAGACAGACAGACAGACAGACTCACGGATTCACAGACAGACATTTTGTAAAAACATGTTTTTTGGAATCTCTGACCACTAAAACGTGTAAATCCGTCGAAAACCGGAATTCGAAAATTTTCATGAATCCAATACTTTCTTCTTGTAAAGATAGAAGAAAGTAAAAATGGCTGAGTTATAGCGTTTTGAATTTCTATTGTGGCTGACATTTGAAACGTTCTGAATTTTGTCACGCGATAAAAGGTGTATTTATGGACCGATTTGGATGTAACTTCGTTTATACATAGTACATACTAATGTCTCGACAGAGTTCGTTGGCCAGCTTCATCCGCCATCTTATTTAAAAATGGCGGCCATTTAAATTTTTAAGAAAAATTAAATTTCAAATGTGGTACCAAAAAATTGAAAATAAAAAAATATTTTTTCTTTTGTGTTTGACCTTGATTAAAAGATTTGGGAGCAGTTTTTGTTTCGTCTATATCTTAAAAAATGACTGAGTTATAGCATTTTGAATTTCTTGCGTGGCTGACATTTTGAAACGTCCTGATATTTGTCACGTGATAACAGGCGTATTTATGAACTGATTTGGATGTACCTTGGTGTGTACATAGTACATACAAATATCTCGACCGAGTTCGTTGGCCAGCTTCATCCGCTATCTTGTTTCAAAATGGCGGCCATTTAAAAAAATTTTGAAAATTTTAAATTTAAAATGAGGTACCAAAAAATTGAAAAATGAAAAAGATTTTTTTGTATGTGTTTGACCTTAATACAAAGATTCCGAACAGTTTTTGTTTCGTGTATATCTAAAAAAATGGCTGAGTTATAGCCTTTTGAATTTCTATTGTGGCTGACATTTTAAAGCGACCTTATTTTTGTCACGCGATAACAGGCGTATTTATGAACCGATTTGGATGTAACTTGGTCTGTACATAGTACATACCAATGTCTAGACCGAGTTCATTGGCCAGCTTTATTCGCCATCTTGTTTCAAAAGGGATGCCATTTAAAAAAAATTAAATTTAAAATTTAAAATGAGGTATTAAAAAATTGGAAAATGAAAAAGATTTTTTTTATGTGTTTGGCCTTGATACAAATATTCCGGAGCAGTTTTTGTTTCTGAAAATCTGTTCTTTTGTTTATATCTTAAAAAATGGTTGAATTATAGTACTTTGAATTTTTAACATGGCTAACATTTTGAAACGATCTTGTATTTGTCACGCGATAACACACGTATTCGCCTATTTCGATATAGAAGACATGTGGATAGTATACATCAATATCTCGACCAAGTTCGCTGGCCAGATTCATCAGCCATCTTGTTTCAAAATGGCGGCCATTAAATTAAATATATATATATATTTAAAGTGAGGTGCAAAAAAATTAGAAATTGAAAAAGGTTCCTTTCTTAAGTATTTGACCTTGATATAAGGATTCAGGAGCATTTTTTGTTTGTCTTTATTTTAAAAAATGTCTGAGATATAGCAGTTCCATTTTCTAATGTAGGTGACATTTTGAAAAATCTGATTTTTTGCCTGCAACAGCACTCGTATATATCAACCGATTCCGATGTGAGTGAGCATGTGCACAGCAATTACTAAGGTCTCGACCAAGTTCACTGGTTAGCCTCATCCACCATGTTATCTTAAAATGGCAGGCACTTTAAAAAATCGCCGAATTTGGCAGCCAAATATAAGTTACTTTAAAGAAAAGCAGCTTGGATAAAGCTGGCTAATTTCGCGAAATTCTCATTCATTATATTGATAAAAATTCGTGTTGAATCTCCTACATTCGGTTTCTACTAAATTGAGCTTCGTGTGTTTGAATAATATAAGTTGGCTTTTTTAAAATAAGGAATGTGAAAGCTACCTCTTCTTCCCGGCACTGGCCGGAAGGACATTTTTAGTACCTTATTTTAAATTTAAAATTTTTAAAAAAATTTTAAATTGCCGCCATTTTGAAACAAGATGACGGATGAAGCTGGCCAACGAACTCGGTCGAGACATTGGTATGTACTATGTACACACGAAGGTACATCCATATCGGTTCATAAATACGCCTGTTATCGCGTGACGAAAAGCAGGGCGTTTCAAAATGTCAGCCACGCTTGAAATTCAAAGTGCTATACCTCAACCATTTTTTAACATATAGACTAAACAAAAACTGCTCCGGAATCTTTGTAAAGGTCAAACACATAAAAAAAAATATTTTTCCATTTTCAATTTTTTGGTACCACATTTCAAATTTAAAATTTTTTTAAATGTTTAAATGGCCGCCATTTTGAAACAAAATGGCGGATGGAGAGGGCCAACAAACTCGGTCGAGACATTGGTATGTACTATGTATACACCTAGTTACATCCAAATTGGTTCATAAATACGAAAGTTACAGTGTGACAAAGATCAGATATATATATATATATATATATATACATATCAACTTTTGAACGGAGGGTGGTTTCGGTGTCTGGGGGTCATGATCGATGAAAATATACCAAACTTTTTTGCAATCGCTTTCCTCCGAACGGCTGCAATAGGTAGCTTTTTGTAATGAAAGCGACCTAAAATAACCTTCAACGAAATAACCCGGCCCCAATTGTGGGTGTATTTAGAGGGCCACATACGTCAGAATGCACTAACTCGACCCTTTTTGTAGCTCTATATGCACCCCCTTTAGGAAATGGGGTCTCGTTAATTCTTGACGTTATGCATACCTCACATGTGTTTTGTTTGCAGTTGTTGATTTTAATTCCATTAACTAACTCCTTTGATAACATCAACTTTATCGTGCCGTAATTCCTATGCCCCATCCGCCTTTGCCACAAATCTATTCAATTTGCATTTGAGCAGTTATAAGTGACATTTACATAGTGCTTGTAAGTTTCATCTTTACTAACGTGTATTTCATACAGATTGTTTTTTAGTTTACTTTGAAGTATAATATTACCGTTATGTATTATGTCACATTTATCTTTTTCAAATGATTTGATTTCAAATGATTTCAATATTTGACTTTGCAACCGTTTTTAGTTGCCCTACTCGCTGACAGCAAGTTAGTTTCCATGTCAGGGACATAAAGTACGTCACGTAATATAACTTGTTTGTTTTCATTTTCGGTATGAATTATTACCTCCCCAGATCCATATGAAATTATCTTATTCCCATTTGTAACTGTGACGTTTGTTTCAGTGTTATTTGTTATTTTAGTAAAGAATTCCTTTGAGTTTACTGTATGGCTTGAACTACTACTGTCCACTATAAAACTGCCTTTATTTTCGGACTCTTTGATTATAAAAGCAACCCTGTTGTTTTCAATTATTGTATGTTTTCTTTCTTCAGGTTCTTCGTTTTTATATAAGATATTTTCTTCATAAACTAGTGATGTTGAATTGTTTTTGCTTTTATAGTGTCTGTTATTTGTGTGACTGTTATTGTTTTCGTTTTAGAAACCAGCACTTTTTATTCTTGTGGCTTTTCATCTTACAGTGAGAGCAATTCTTATTATTGCCTCTTTTGTGTTCTGAATTATTAAATTTACCTTGTGCTTTATAAAATTTTGTGCTGTTTTCGGAATTATCTATCCTACAAGTATATTCGTCTGAAAGCTTACATTTTATAAAGTTTACAGTTAATTTTCCTTCATCTCTCGCCTCCAGTGCAGTGAATAATGTTTTGTATGACGGTGGCAAGAAGCACAGTAGTAGTGCTGAAATGTGCAAGCCAGTTATATTTTCACCTATGGCTGACAGTTTGTCCACTATTTCTAAAATTTTTGTTATGTGGGCTGTCATATTTCCACCTTCAATTAACTTTGTACTGTAGAGTTTTCGTAACAAATAAAGCTTACTAGAGAGATTAGATCTCTCATGAATTTGTTTCAGTGCGTCCCATGTTTGCCTAGCTGAATTAAAGTTTTTGACATGCACTATTTGATGCCGCCGATGGACAAATTTATTAAAGCTCTTATTTTTCTATCTTTCGTGGTCCATTCATTGGTAATTGGAGTGGGTGCCTGTTCCGTAATAACTTCAATTAGCTCATACCGAATCAACAACATTTCAACTTTGAATCGCAATTTTTTATAGTTGTTGGCATTAAATTTTTCAACGGTTATGCTGTGTTTTATTGAAGCCATAATATTGTTATAGATTTGTTGTATTTTTTCTTTCTAATAAATTACCCTTATTGGTTTACCAGATTTTTATTTTTATCATTTAATGACGATGCCTTTATTGAGACAAATTTTTCGGTCTCATAATCATTTTATTAGACGTATTTCAACTTATCCAACAAAGTGTTTCCGCGAAATTCGCTGTTCCTCACAGTTTATTGTTTATTCTTATCTGAATTATAAAAGCAAAGCATAGGTAAGAGAAAAATTGGCTTAGCTTGTATTTATGTTTTATATCCGTGGTTTATCTGGAATCCATTATCAGGGAAATATGATCTGTAAAATCTAGTAATTTCCCATTCTGATCCATTGCTAATTCTATAATATTCTGTGTTGATTTTGAGCACGCGTGATTACTTTTGTGACTTGTAAAAAAAAATTTAGATTGAACTTTTGAAACATAATTTTGCTTTTAAGAATAATAATTTTTAATAATTTTATGAAACATAATTTTACTTAGTTACAATTGCAGCATAAAAATGGACGCGTCTCACTTTTTAAGAGTCTGGAATACAAGTAAATGTAAAAAAAAAACATACATGATACATTGTTGAAGACAAAAACGGGATATTTATATCACTAATCTTAAAATTACATTATTTATATTTATAGTCACTAAAACAGTTTAGATTATTGATTGTTCAAATGTCTTAATTTCTTGGATAATCGATGAAATGTTTATATAAAGTATTTACTTAGAATCGTAAACTTCCTTGTTTTGAATAACAAGTTGTTTTCATAATTGCTTTTATGAATCATGTTGACAAATGAAAATAAAGTTACTGAGTTTGATTTATTTTAGAGCCTTCATTTGGAGATTATATTTCGTAATATCTGTCAACAATTATAAGACACAGAATAAAGATTTGAAAGAGTAGGGGACATGAAATTTCGGCAGGGAAGATAATTTTTCTTCTGGGGAAGGCTATTAATTATTTAAATTCGTACCTTTTTCTACAGTTTTAGATGCAGACTTTTGAATGAATCCTGTGATAAAAGTTATTTATTCAACATAAAACTTTCAGATAGTTTATAACACTTGATATAGAGTTTAAAGACTAGGGGGCATCAAATTCTGGAGGGATAGGGGCATTTTTTTTTATTTTTATTTTGACACGATCAAATATTTATTATTATTTATTTAATATTAAATAAATATTACTTATTTATTACTAAATTTCAAAATTGTACTTACCACTATTTTTGAAATTTAATTTCAACAAATATCTTAAATTCTTGTTTAAGTCCACCGCCCCCTTGGATAATATATCTCTGGGTAGGTTGTTCAACGGAGTTCCGTTCAGAAAGAGTTTTTATAAGAATAAAGTTCAACACCGAGCGGTGGAATGTGGAACTAAAAGATTCGAGATTAGGTGTTATTTTCGGCAAGATTTTGCAGTGCGTGCGCAGCACGCCTGCTAAACGGTACTTTAGGTAGCTTGGAGCAGTTACGGGGATCGTTTCGTTCGAGAGTAGGCCTTTTTATGAGATTTTTCCTTAGAAATTTCAGGTTCATTTAAAAAAATTATTATGGGCCCGGGTAACGCCGGGCCTCACAGCTCGTCTATACTAATAAAAGAACAGATCGCTGTGTCTGTCTGTGTGTGTGTATGCGATGACTACGGAAATCTTCCGCACGTAGAAGTCCGAAAATTTCAGTGAGAATAGTCCAAGACAAGTTCTGTTGCAACTGAGGCTCATATTTTTAATTTTTTAAGGGCCGGTGCCCCTGGGACCCTTTAAGTTTTTATGCACTAAATTGTTTATAACCCCCCTCCTTTTAGCCAATATTCTTCATTTTGGGGACCTTTCTCCATTTAGTTATTCTCGCCTCTCTACTTTCCAGTTATGACCCTGAACCCTTGGGGCCCGTTTAAGGGCAACTTGAAGTTTTTGTGGAAATAAATGGTTAATAAATTGCTTTTTTTTAAAAATCAGATCTTCATTTTAGGGATACTTTTTCCATTTAGTCATTCTCATGTTTCTACATTCCGCATAAGTCACCGGGGTCAACTATTGAACCATAGGGCCCGGACGAGGGCCCCTTGAACTTTTTGTTCACCAAGCATTTTTCAGCCCCGAAACTTTCGCACCTGCTCGTAATTCTAAATTTGTATTTTGGACTCTTCTACCAGGACCAACACCATCTTTTTTTTTTTTTTTTTTTTTTTTTGGGGGGGGGGGGGGTCCAAAGGCCCTTTCTTAAACATTTACCTAATCTTTTGTGCATTTGTTTAAAATATTATTCTAACGAATAATTTATACCCTATCTTTAATTTTGACCATTTGAAGAACTAGAGCGCTACGTACAAAGACATTTTAACATGTTTTTATGTTAGGGCTTTGTTTCCAACTGTGAGTTGGGCCCTTTCGGGCTCCTATTTTAGCTCCCTTAAGAATGACCGATTAACTATCTTTTTCTAACAACTTCTTAGGTATCCATCTACTACATGAACGACAAAAAAATTTCTCAGATTTCATCTACCACCAATTTTGAATATTAATGGCCTTCTTGGGACCCTTGGTTCAGCTTCTTTAAAAATGATCCGAGTTTCTTGCAATTTTCTTTAACATTGTTCTACCGTCTGCAGATTATTTAAAAAACTACCAAAAATATCTTTATACCCAACTACATGCCAGTTAACACCCATGACATGTTGTGGGCCCGGTACCGGGCCCTTGAAGTTTTGCACCATAAATTGATAATAAATTGGCCCTCTTAACCCTTTATCTACTGACGGTACTTATAAGTACCACTCACTTTAAACTTTTATACCATAGTGAATATTACTAATATTATAATGGTACTTTGCAAAAAACGCTCTTTTAACTCCACTTTATCCGAATACATGGCAGCAGTAGTTCTAGGTTTGTTATTTTAGAGAGGAATGAGGCTATCTTTGAAGCATTCGATGTGTTTTGTGCCGACTTTTTGTACAGATTGCCACGCTCGTATTTTCATTGCTGCAAACACGGTAAACGATATAAGATAAGTGTTGGATTTTTTTATGTGTTCATTATGGTCTTAGAATACATTTTCACTCGCTATTTCAGGTGAACGGTGTACGTATTTGATTTAACAGTTGAATTACTCCCCGTAAGGCATGGTGACGTTACGGCGACGTCGTTGTGAAGTCACACTGTGACTTTGTGACCGTCGATGTGACGTCACGTGACGTCGATGTGAAGTCACAGTGACTAGAATGTGAGGTCGTTATGGCCGTTTTAGAGCTCATTTGTGACGTCACATTGTGACCAATTTGTGAAGTCACGGTGAGACCAATTTGTGAAATATGTGTCATTTGTGACGAAATTGTCATTAACACTGTGATGATTCGGTGACGACAGTGACAATGTTGTGAAAATTGTGTAATTTGTGACGATTTTGTCATTAACTTTGTGACGAATATGTGACTACAATGACAATGTTGTGACAGCTTTAAGATGCAATATATTTATTGAAAAATGAAATCGCTATTCGAGTTCAATCAATGCACCATGGCAATGAAAGCAGGAATGATTATGAGTAAAAAAAAATTCTGAAGTTCACAGAAAAATTTCAGAATGTTTTTTTCACGATACTTTATTGAAATTTACGTTTTTTTTTCGAAATCCTTCGGCGAAATTCACCTTATTTGTACGATTTATTGACAAAATTTTATGTTTTTTCACTATCATTTGACGAAATTCGCTTTTTTTCACTATGCTTTGAAATTCACAAAATTCACGTTTTTCTTCAATCTCTTGACGAAATTGCGATTCTTAGATGAAATTCACGTTTTTTTCTACGACCATTTCAAGAAATTTAGATTTTTTTTGCGATCGTTTGACAAAATTCACCTTTTTGTGCGATTTATTTACAAAATTGCGCCTTTTATGTGGTCCATTGATGAAATTCGCATTTTTTGTACAATCTTTTGACAAAATTTGATAGATGAAATTCGCTTTTTTTCCTCGATCTTTTGACGAAATTTGCATTTTTTCGCGATCCTTTGACGAAACTCACGTTTTTCTTCAATCTCTTGACGGAATTGCGATTCTTAGATGAAATTTACGTTTTTTTTCCACCACCTTTTGAAGATATTTAGATTTTTTTCGCGATCATTTGACAAAATTTGCCTTATTTGCGCGATTTATTTACAAAATTTCGCCTTTTATGCAGTCCATTGATGAAATTCGAGTTTTTTCTACAATCTTTTGACAAAATTTGCTATTTTTAGATGAAATTCGTTTTTTCCACGATCTTTTGACGAAATTTGCATTTTTTCGCGACCCTTTGACGAAATTCGCGTTTTTTTTCAATCTCTTGACGAAATTGCGATTCTTAGATGAAATTCACGTTTTTTTCCACGACCTTTTGAAGAAATTTAGAATTTTTTTCGCGATCGTTTGACAAAATTCACTTTATTTGCGCGATTTATTTTAAAAATTTCGCCTTTTATGCGGTCCATTGACGAAATTCGCGTTGTTTCTACAATATTTTGACAAAATTTGCTAATCTTAGATTAAATTCGCTTTTTTTCATGATCTTTTGACGAAATTTGCATTTTTTCGCGATGCTTTTACGAAATTCATCTTTAATCAATCAAGTTATTCTTTCTTTTCTAACTTTTGAGAGTAAAATAATAATTAGGTAATATTTTCTCATTCTGCTTTTGCAATAATAAATTTACAGCAAATTGGAGCTAACAACTACAGTATTTACTCGCGTAATAGTCGCACTTTTTTGCCAATTTTTCATTGTGAAAGTCTAAGTGCGACTATTAAGCGGGGAAATCTACTACACAATATTGTACACTCTAATGCTAAAACATTACTGGTATAAAAAAACACATTATAATAAAATTAGTAACTTATATGTTTCCAAACTATATGCTGTTTATTAAATACCATTTTTCTTTTTATAGTAATATTTTCATAGACGTAAAATTTACAAATAATCTTTGTGAAAATTTTGACAAAAAATTCTTATAATAAATCACTTTCACTGAAGGTAGCAGTACCACTATTGTAATATGAATCGGTGTATGAAGAATCTCCGTCATTCCATAAAATGTCATCTTTGCTTCCGTCCAAAGCGTCGGAGATTAATAGTAATATTCCTTTGTACAAATGCAAGATGAGCTGGAAACCATATTTGCTTGTTTTGATGTTTGTGCCACTAATTAAGGGTATATTCGAAAAAATGTTTTTCCACCCTCAACAGCTCGAAATTTTCTGAGACATTTTCAGACTCATTTTTTAAAGTAAAAACATGAAACTTGCTAGGAGTGATTTTTTAAGACATGTTTAACGTGCCGTGTGATTTCATTTTCAGCTCAATTAATTAGAATTTGATTTTTAAACAATTATTTTCTCAGTATGACCCTTTTTTTCATTCCCAGATTGCACGCTTCGGAAAATTCGGTTCAAAACGCTAACTTTGACAGCGTTTAATACAGTATTTTCTGCATTTATCAAAAAATTGAGAAGCACGGCACATTATGTAGTTTCTAAATAAGAGAATTTCCCAGTTTGATACTTTTGAGAGCAAAAATGAATTTTAAAATGAATTAGAAAATAAGCAGTTTGGATCGGAATACAACCTTAAATTATATTTATTTGCTGTTTTTATTAATTCTGCAATTACTTACTGTTCAATCTAGGCCATTTTTTAAAGTTGCAGTACCCTGCTCTTTTTAAAATGGGCGAAATACATCCTCTTTTTTAAAAGTGAAATTCACCTTTAGTTGCAATCAGAAATTTCTTCTAAAAAACTACCTCATACAACCGTATTCCTAAATCAGTGTGTCCAAGACCTTGCAAAAATTATAGAACTTTATTTCTTCAGAAAATACAAGATATTGTTAAATCATGTCGTTATTTAATTGTATTTTTCAATTTGTAATTCATAAAATCCTTAAAAATTAATGTCACTTTATTTATCATATTAACAAATTATATACTTTTTCTTATAGCATTACGAAACACATTACTATATTACATTTACTCATGAAGCTCTGTCATCATGCTCTGTTTTTATGAACTAGCATCTCTTTTTAATGCATTTGACTAATAACACCAAAAGCATTTTTATATGAAAAATATCAATTATTTATTCAAATAAAGTTTTGAAATTCAATAGCGATACTTTCATATGAGCAACAATCCAAGAGTTAATAGTCGAAGAAATCGCCAAAGATTTTACTACCTACAGCAGTTTTTTTTAAAATTATTATTAATATTCTAATAGTTTTAGTAGTTTAAGCGAGCAGTTCGATTACATGTTTATTAAATTTGTGTTTTATTTATGAACAATGTTTGATGACGTTTTTAAATTGTTATAAAGGTTTTAGAATAACGTGTGGTGAAAATTTTATATATACAGTCTGTTACAAATGCAGGTAATCAAATTTACTTTTATATGACACAGTAAAATAAAAAATAATGAAAATAATGTAAAATAGTTAGTCATTTTTATGTGAATAAAGTATAAAAATTCAAACCATAAGCAAAAAATAGAAGCACACATTGGTTCATTATTTCTATTATTATTTTATTTACAGGATTAGATGATAATCATAAATAACAAGCCCCCTTTAATCAGTCTGTTTTCTAATAGAGTGTATAGTATAGATATTTTGAAGTTTATGCGTATAAAATCATTCAAAAAGTAAAATATTAAAAGTGTCTAGAAAAAAAATAATGAGATATATTTTACATTTTAGTTTCATTCATTCAAGTACATGGATATGTGTTTTAAAAATTAAAATCTTTCAATATAACCAAATTTAAATTCTCACTGGGTTGCATAATTTCTATATTTGTCAACAAATTAAGACACCGGTTTACTTTCAAAGCTTTTCGTTCATAATGTCTAACTGAAAAGTTCTTACCAGCTAAGGTTATCTCTTTATAATTTTTTATAACTTTTTTCACATCGAATAACACTCATTGACACTGATTTTTCACTCTTAATACTACATATGTATGATATCCTTTAAATAGTACTTCTCCATTATGTAAAAATTTCCTATTTCTTCTAAATAGAATAAACAATCTTCTTTTCTTCCGAACATATATTAATTTTTAAATAAAAATGTGCAACGCAAATTGTTTGAGACAATCAAAAAATTTTATTCTATAAAAAGGCCTTTTTATTTAGTACGTTAAATACATTTAAATATTTGCTAATTATGTTAAACTTTGATTATAATATTTTTATATGTCATTTTAAAGTTTGAGAAAACATGTGATTTTAACCTATAATATTTTAAAAGAAAACAAATCTGATTAAAATAAATTTATATAATTGATATTAATCATCTGATTAAAATTGTTGAGACAGTTATTTATTTCAATAAATTAAATAATAAATCTACTAAACTGTATTAGGTTAATGAAATGTTTATAAGAAAATACTAAAAGCGTTATAATTTAAAGAAAAGCAAACTCTGGAATAAAATATTTTTTCATACCTTTTTTTTCCCCTTAACGTCATTCTTTAAATTCCGATGTAATCCATGTTTTAGGAAGAACAAATTTTGGCAGTAGAAAATATGTCAATAATACATACACTAGCAATGATGGGAATCATTTAAACCACACCAAAGCTAGTGTAAATATCTCGAACTCATATTTTCCTCTAAAGTATGACCTTGGGATGATTATTCCTATGAATTTTTTAGGTTAAATGTTTTTATCTGACAGACTGCATGTTCATAACGCTACCTATTGTCCAGCAAAAAACTCCATCTGCCTGTTCCAAAGGTTAAACACAATATGTTGTTTTTAATAGTTTTATCGTCTGCGGTTAGCACTGTTTTGTTTATCAAAGCAAGAACAGATGGCTTTTCCGTTTTTATACATTTATATGATATAATATTTTTATAAACTTACTTCCAATTAAAATTTCTTGTTTGAAGAATTTTTTGATGCATTTAACTTTTTTTTTATGAGTTTCAAAATAGTTCAAGTTTTAAGTTTTGCAAAACAAAAAAAAAATATGAATAATTAATTACGCCATGAGTTTTACATATACTTTGTATACAGTGAAACCTCCCTGTGCAACCACCTTCATTAAGCGACCACCTCCATTAAGCGACCACCTCCCTCAACGACCATTTTGTCATAGAACGAAATTTATTCCCATAGGCTCAATACTAATTTTACCTCCATTCAGAGACCATTTAAGTTGAACTCCCTCCATGAGCGACCAATTTCTTTGAAGAAAATGAAATAAATTCCGCTTTTTCCTGGTCGCTTGAAGAAAGTTTTATTAGAAAATTAATTCCTCGCATTATTCATGAAACTTCTAAAGTTAGTTTAGAATTTTTTTTTAAATATTTTTTTCCGATAACTTTTAAGTGTTTAAACACCTTTGTGCCTCTTTAGGCAATGAATTTAACTCTGATGACAAATTAAGAATGGCGGTCAATAAACTGCCGTGCACTATTCTGTCAAGAAACTCTAAAAAAAATAGATAAATTAATGAAATCATCATTATTTGCTCCCGTCCAAAAAAAGAAAAACAAATGCATTTATTTACTGAACTTCGAAAGGACTTGGAAATAAAATCTATAAAAGATAAAACCGTAAAATCACAAAAAACGTCAATATATTCATTTTTTATACTCTGCAGTAATTAACTTATGTAATTAACTTTTGTTTTGAAACCTAAATTTTCATATTTTTTCAAAATGAGAAAAATAAATTTTAGTAACATTAATTGTTACCTTTTTTTAACAATTAAAATCTAGATTTAAACGTGACCTCTATTAAGAGACCACCTCCCGGAGCGACCAATTTTTATTTGAACGGAACGTGGTCGCTTTAAAGTGGTTTTACAGTATTTTATTTTATATTCGGAAAAAGTTAAATTTATTTAAAAAATATGAAACAAGTAGCCAAATTTATTTTTTAAGAATAACTTAAAATAATTAAACACTAGCAGAAAAATTTATTACTGAGAATATGCAAGTGTTTTTATTTCTTATAATAAAGCATTGCTTTATTCCAAAACACCGTCCCTTCCCATACCCACACACAATTTATACATACAATAATTTATAAATAAAAACCATTTTCCCGGATTATAGAATACAGGAAGAAAACATTTTCTTATTATTGAAATCTCTACAGTTAATACATTTTTCTAGATTAACCACTAATAACACCAAAAAACATTTTTATATGAAAAATATCAATTATGTATTCAAATAAAGTTTTAAAATTCAATAGCTATACTTTCATATTAGCAACATTCCAAGAGTTAATAGTCGTAAATATCGTAAAATATTTTACTACCTACAACAGTTTTTTTTTTAATTCAAAAAGTTTTAGTAGTCTAAGCGAGCAGTTTGATTACATGTCTATTAAATTTGTGTGTTTTATTTATGTACATTTTTTGGTGAAGTTTTTAATTTTGTTGTGAAATATTAGTCGGAAACAAACACTGAATTATTTTTATTGTTTGATGTGGAAACTTTTAATCTTAACATATGTTTTGTTTTATTGTGAGTTTACACTGCGAGTTACACTGTGAGTATATGGTAGGGTTTTTTGTCATATAATGAGACGTACGTTACATGTAATGACATAACAGTGACGTCACATTTTTTTTAATTGACAGAAAATTATCTTTTACACTAAGTAACATGTTTTAAAGAATTTTTATAATTTTTAAAAGTTTTCTAAGAAGTTCACATATCAGTCACAGTGTGACATCGCTGAGTGGTGGCATTTTGGTCACAGTTGTGACGTGACCACAGTGACTTACAGTGACGTCACAATGACGTCACTGTGACTATGCATGCTATGAGGGTCGATGGTACTTTTAAGTACCGTCAGTACACTGTTGTTGGAGAAAAACTTCTTGTTTACTTTTCGTCTGTGTAGTTATCTATTGTTTTCATCGGCTTTAAAATGTAATTACTAAAATGTAGTGTAGTAATGATTTCCCTGGTATTTCTTTTCTGTTTCATTGTTATTTTTTAGAGGAAATCGAAAAAGTTGTGGCACCGGCTCGTTTTTGCTATGCTAGAAATGGCATATGTAAATTCATATATTGAGTATGTGGAATTCGAGTGAAAATGTTGTCCCTGGAATATTGACGCCACTAGACTAAAGGACTGCTAACAAGATGGAAACCTGAAAAGAAAAATAGTTTTTTTTACCCTTTCAGGAGTAAAGCATTTTCAGTTCTAAAGTGTTGAAATAAATGATAGGCACCGGAATTTGCCAAACGATTTATTTGTAAATAAGAAAAAGCCTGTACATCACATACTTATTAAATCGAAAATATTTTCTGGTGCCAATAGAAATACCTTGTGGGTTTTCTGTTGCGATATTTTAGTCATAGTGTACTGACGGTACTTTAAAGTACCACTTTAGTTAATTACCTCTAAATAATTAAATTTCTAACGGGTGAGTATTTTTTTTTCATGTTTATCCTTTAATTTTCATTGTAGTAACTGAAAAAAAAAATATTACATGAAAAAAAAAAATTGCAGTAGATCATAATGCCGTAGATAAAGTGTTAATCAAATCTTCAATTTTGGAATCCTTTTTTTAGTTTAGTTATTCTCCCGTTTCTAAATTCCAGATAAAATTCTGGGATAACCTAGCATTGCATAGGGCCCGATCCGGGGTTCATTAAACATTTTGTGCGGCATGAATTTTTCATCTCCAAATTTTCTCGCATCCTCAATACAAAATTTAATGTTGTGTTTTGGGTCCTTCTCCCCTGACCAACACCCTTATATTTGTACTGGGACCCTAGGACCCTGTTGTAAGCATTCCCCTCCAATTTTTTGCACATTTCTTTAAAATGTCATTCCTATGAATAATTCATAGCTATGCTTAATTTTGACTAATTGAAGCACTTATGTGCTAAGAAATAAGACCAGTTAACATGTTTTCATGTTAGGATCCTAATTTTAACTATCAGTTGGTCCCTTTTGGACCCTTTGTTATAGCTGTTTAAAAATGGTCCGATTCACTAGCTTTTTTTCTAACAATATCTTATATTCTCCAGCTATTGCATGAACTACAAAAATATTTTTCAGACTTCAGCTACCACCAATTTCGAATATTAATCTTCTTCTTGGGTCCTTCGTTGCAGCATCTTGAAAAACTATTCGATTTTATTACAATTTTCTGTAACATAATTTTAACGACCTCCAGCTACTTTAAAAATACCAACGATATTCCAGTTAAGATCCTTCGAGAACACAGTCCTTCTGTTTACCTCAGCTACCAACATTTTTGAACATTAATCTCCGTTTTCGACAAAAACTTGCATTTACTCACTACAGCAGTAAATTAAAAATTGCATTACTTTAATGGTAACTTAAGATAAGGGATTTCATCCGTTTATTAAACATCGTGTTAATGTTAAAAGTAATTCGTGAAATTTACAGAAGGGTCACCTTCTACCGCCCGGGGACGCATTCTTTCATCGACTTCTAAGGTACTAATTTCAATGTGATTTGGTCCATTCAACTAAGATAACAATACGCCTACTTTCTGCATTGCGAAATTTTATATTAGAATTTAGTTAATAATGTTTTCAAATATTAATGGTGCATTCTCTTTTCGGGGTCTATGGACTTGATTACTACGAGGTTTGGTTCCCTAAACTTGGTTTTTAATTGTTCCCAGCACGTGCAGAGCACTTTCGATAATCTAGGTAGCGGGTACCTAGGTCCCAGGTTCGCTCGGAAAGAGGTTTGCTGGGAACACACTAGACGCTGCGGAAGTAAATACGGCCCCCGAAACAAGGTTCATTTAAAATATTTTCAAAAGATATAAAATCATACAAATTGGAGTTTCCTTTAAGGTTATTATAACGGGCACCGGGCAACGCTGGGCTGGTTAGCACGTAATAAATACTTTAAAGAGTACACTATTATGTTGGGAAAATCGGTACATTTAGACACACCAGATACATTTATAATTTTACATTCATAATAATATTGTGTTTATTCATATAATTATTGTACGTGTATCAAATTTATGCAGTTCTAACATGTAAATTCATTAACATATGACAAATATCATGACTGCTCTGCCACTACTACATAACTGGCAACAATGGTGGTATGTAGTAATCTGTTCTGAGTAAAGTTGCTCAAATAATTATACGCAGTGGAACGGATTATATATATTTAGAATATATTATTAATATTTCATGGAAATTGGAATTTAAAATATCATTCAGCGACTATATTTACATTAGGCATATATATATTTTATGGACAACACATGGGCATTATAAGGAAATTTGACTGAAGTATTTCAATTAATCTTAAAATGTGCGGAAAAAGTATTCTTATTTTAGCATAGGATATTCCTTACTGATTTAATTGTGATAGTGTTTATTAGAAACTATAAAATGTAATTTATGATGTACTACAGTTGACGCTCGTTAATTCGAATTACCATAGGACGTAAAATCGTTCAAATTTTGCAATTCTAAAAAAAAAAAAAAAAAAAATTATCGTTCTTTATCTAAAGCAAAATACTTATCTAACAATGAGACATTATTTATATTATAAAATAATTTCTATAATCCAAATTGCTGTAAATGTATTAAATTACAAAAATACATATTATGTTACAAAATTAAAATAAATATTAGTATTATAGTTTAACGTATCTGCCAACCACATATCTCACTGTTTTGAAATTTCTGCAATTTTCAGGACATATTTAAATATTCAATATTCTAAAAATATGGGCAATGAAAGACGGAGTCTGAAAATATTTTTTTTTTTTAATTCAGAAGTTAAAAATAATTACAAAGATTAATTATGTCATCAAGTTTGCTGGGAACACACTAGACGCTCCGGAAGTAAATAGGGCCCCCGAAACAAGGTTCATTTAAAATATTTTCAAAAGATATAAAATCATACAAATTGGAGTTTCCTTTAAGGTTATTATAACGGGCACCGGGCAACGCTGGGCTGGTCAGCACGTAATAAATACTTTAAAGAGTACACTATTATGTTGGGAAAATCGGTACATTTAGACACACCAGATACATTTATAATTTTACATTCATAATAATATTTTTTTTTAATTCAGAAGTTAAAAATAATTACAAATATTAATTATGTCATCAAGTTTGCTGGGAACACACTAGACGCTGCGGAAGTAAATAGGGCCCCCGAAACAAGGTTCATTTAAAATATTTTCAAAAGATATAAAATCATACAAATTGGAGTTTCCTTTAAGGTTATTATAACGGGCACCGGGGCAACGCTGGGCTGGTCAGCACGTAATAAATACTTTAAAGAGTACACTATTATGTTGGGAAAATCGGTACATTTAGACACACCAGATACATTTATAATTTTACATTCATAATAATATTTTTTTTTAATTCAGAAGTTAAAAATAATTACAAATATTAATTATGTCATCAAGTTTGCTGGGAACACACTAGACGCTGCGGAAGTAAATAGGGCCCCCGAAACAAGGTTCATTTAAAATATTTTCAAAAGATATAAAATCATACAAATTGGAGTTTCCTTTAAGGTTATTATAACGGGCACCGGGGCAACGCTGGGCTGGTCAGCACGTAATAAATACTTTAAAGAGTACACTATTATGTTGGGAAAATCGGTACATTTAGACACACCAGATACATTTATAATTTTACATTCATAATAATATTGCGTTTATTCATATAATTATTGTACGTGTATCAAATTATGCAATTCTAACATGTAAATTCATTAACATATGACAAATATCATGACTGCTCTGCCACTACTACATAATTGGCAACAATGGTGGTATGTAGTAATCTGTTCTGAGTAAAGTTGCTCAAATAATTATACGCAGTGGAACGGATTATATATATTTAGAATATATTATTAATATTTCATGGAAATTGGAATTTAAAATATCATTCAGAGACTATATTTACATTAGGCATATATATATTTTATGGACAACACATGGGCATTATAAGGAAATTTGACTGAAGTATTTCAATTAATCTTAAAATATGCGGAAAATGTATTCTTATTTTAGCATAGGATATTTCAGAACTAGGATATTCCTTACTGATTTAATTGTGATAGTGTTTATTAGAAACTATAAAATGTAATTTATGATGTACTACAGTTGACGCTCGTTAATTCGAATTACCATAGGACGTAAAATCGTTCAAATTTTGCAATTCTAAAAAAAAAAAAAAAAAAAAAAAAAAAAAAAAAAAAAAAAAAATTATCGTTCTTTATCTAAAGCAAAATACTTATCTAACAATGAGACATTATTTATATTATAAAATAATTTCTATAATCCAAATTGCTGTAAATGTATTAAATTACAAAAATACATATTATGTTACAAAATTAAAATAAATATTAGTATTATAGTTTAACGTATCTGCCAACCACATATCTCACTGTTTTGAAATTTCTGCAATTTTCAGGACATATTTAAATATTCAATATTCTAAAAATATGGGCAATGAAAGACGGAGTCTGAAAATATTTTTTTTTTAATTCAGAAGTTAAAAATAATTACAAAGATTAATTATGTCATCAAATATGCATAATCAACTGTAAGTGGATTTGTTCTTTCCGATCGATTTAAATGCATTTTAGAAAAAAAAAACTTTCTTTAAGTCACATTTCCCTTATTACACTCTTTTTAATGGTACACTTCCTTTAGTACCCTTCTTTTAACGTTATTATTTTATTTAGGAAACTTCTGGTAAAAAGCGATAATCCGAACGTCTGATCCATTCCGATAAGAAGAGAAAAGGTCAGAGAAATTTCTATTACCAATGAAACAAATTTCGTCATTTATCTGCCACTTTTGATAATATACAATTTGCTAAATAATTATGTTTCAATATTTAAAGTGAGTAAGCCAACTCCAGCTGCATTTAGAATCTTTAATGTTCATCAGACTTGTTAATTAGTTAACCTTCCTCATCTCACCAATAAAATTTCCACAAAATAAAAATTTTATTTACTTCTTTAGTTCGAATAAATCAATTTCATAAAAATACGTATGATTTTGCGACGTAAAGTGATTTTTAAAACTGAAGATTTTTGGGACTTGTTTACAATTCGAATTGTAATCAACTTCGAATTGAGTTAATTCGAATTATTGCTAGTCCAATATAATGAGAAATAATGCGAACCCAAATTAATCGTGACAAATTTTAGAAAAGATTATTTCTATACTGATCTTGTAATTTAAGATTTAAATTTATTTGCGTACAATAGTTTACTTCGAAAATAATAATAAACACTGCGAGGAGAAGAATGAAAAATAATTGATGTAAAGCCAGGAGAAATCGCGCGGCAGGAGAAATCGCTCACAAAGAGATTCGGCGGAAGGAGTAACATGCGCGCGCAGCGATTCCAGGTAGTTTCACATCAGCATTAGTGCAGTGTCAACATGAATGTGCACATTGATTTTTCCAAGCGTCTTGGATAAAGTATAGCTATTTTGTTTTGTTTTTCCAAAGTAAGTGCTTGTACTTTCATAACTGCTCGTCAGAATTTTTACAGAATGTCAGTAGTACAAAATATTTTGAACTTAAACGATTTCTTATAAACTACTAACCTAGACTAAGGATACAAACACAAGTAATTCATTTTAGAAGTGGTCATAATTACATAAAAGACCGCGTAATCTCTGCTATCAAAATTCCTACCAGAGTTTGCGTATCTGCTACTTAGGAGAGATGGCACATTTCCCCATAAGTTTTAGTGGAGGGAATACGCAGCTTATTGATAAATTTGCATGAGTTGCAAATTTTGAAATAATTTCGAAAAATCACATAATTATCGAAACTAAATTTCGCAACAAATTAATTCGCAAAAAAAAAAAAAAAAAAAAACTTTTGGAGAGAAAAATTTTATTACTAATTAATAATACAGCTGTTATTAAATGAATTTTATGTAATTATTTTTGTTAATAAATAAATTGCTTTCACTTATTCCAAGGAGTTTAATGCCATCGAAATCAAAAGGAAACAGAGTGCAACTCATGCTACTGATCCACAAAATATACATGAAAAAAGACTTAAGAAGAATGCCGCTACAAGAAAAAATACAGCTGAAGATATGGTGCTTCCAGAAAAAAGTGTGATAAAAAATCTGCAGAAAAAAAATCGAAAGTCAAAGAAGATGACGGCATTGAATGTCTTAAACTGTACCAGGAGAAAACTTCGACCGCTGACTGGATTCAATCCATCGCTTGTGGCAGGTGACTGTACGAAAGCTGCATGATTTACACCAACAAGTGCATCGGTTGTGGAAGACGGTAATTTCGGTTAACAAAGAAAATACATTGAAACTGTGGAAATGAAAATGATTTAAATTTCAAGTTACACAAGTTATCAAATAGATTAATGTTATTTTGTAATCTTAGTAGGGTTTGCTTTTACTAATATTTCAATCTTCTTCTTAAATTAAAATTCTTTAACTTGTGTTAATATTCTTTCTTTTTGTATGAGGGTGTATCAATAAGTTTTTGCCCTCACATAGAAATAATTGAGTGAAATTTATGAATTAGCTACATTGTACAAATCCTTTTTTATTTAGTCACCGTGCACAATAACACATTTCTGCAAACGGTGTTTCAAAGAGATAACGGAGGATGTATTCAAGGAGGCGCGATAATAGACCCAAAGGGAGGCATTTTTCTAACTTTTACCGACCCTCCACATTTGACATATTGTTGGAAAGACATGTGACCACTTATTCATGCTATTCACCTCCCGAGCCCCTCCTCCCAAATTACCCCCCGGGGGCATGAAAGATGTCCGTAATATTTAGAAAAATGTCCCCCTGAGGGCAAATTTTTGGGGGAGGGACGCGGGAGGTGCATAGCATAAATAAGTGGTCACAAGTCTTTCTTACAATATGTCACATGTGGGGGTTGGTTAAAGTTGAAAAATGCCCCCCTTGGGTCTACTATCGCTCCTCCTGGAATCCGCATCCTGCCTCCACTCTTTGAAATACCGTTTGCAGAAATGTGTTACTTTGCACGGTGACTATATAAAAAAGGACTAATACAATGTATCAATTTCATAAATTTCACTGGATTATTTCTATGTGAGGGAAAAAACTTATTGATATACCCTCTTTTTATTTAAACATTTGGTTGAAATATTCACTATTAATACAATAATATTTACTCACAAAAAGCCGAACGAAGATTTCGTGCGAAAGACTAAATTGTCGTTAGTGATTTCTCATGTAATTAAAATACAAAGCAGATACGTTATATTGGCACTCACATACAATAAAACATAGGGAGAAATTATTCGACAGTAGAAACATGCGCTATCCGACGTAACACTGCATATGTAGTTAGTTCTACTGATTAAAACTTTATAAATTTACAAACCTTGGAGGTAATGTAATTCTAATACATTAAAAGTATTTTTGGCTATTGGAAAATTATAATCGATGGATGCAGAAAATTATTATTCTATCGAAGAGATTTTTTGATGTGGCGCAATTAAAAATATATATGTATACGAATATGGCAATTCATTGGTATCTAATTATAAATTCTAATGCCATTAGATTTTTTAAATATATATATTTATATATGTGTGTGTTTTATTAGTGTGCCGTATAAAAACACATTTTTTATTCGATTCGACAACATATAGCGTAGATTTCGGTTTCATGTTTATTTAGATGCATTAAACAATCGAATATGATTGTTTGAAGTCCTATTACACATTATTATATTATATTAGCTACTTTAATGTTTCGTGCCATCTACCCAAATTAGACTACAGTAAAAATTCTGATGTTACATTAAAAAAAAACTACAAAATAGGTGCTTGAAACAAACTACATTTGCAAAACATTGAAACCTAAAACATTGCAAAAACATTAAGTACCGCCATCTTTGCTTATAGAAAAATTATTTTGGCTGAACATCCCTTGATAAAAATAATTTACGTTTTAGAATACAACTTAGCAACTAATAAACAAATTCAAAGAAATGCGATAACTTATAAAAACTATATTATAAAGATGAGGCTAGATCTAAGCATTCTCTACAAATTATTTATTATTCTCCTCAATTACTAACTTCTTTGTATGCCTTTAAACAATTTTTATGTTTTGAACTTTATAATTTAGCATTTATTTTGTTGAAGTTAATCTTTTATTAAATAATATATATATTTCGATTGTTTAAATGCAGCAGGCATCTGAAAGACAGATGATGTTATTTGTATATCTAACTATATTAATACATTTAGACATATATAGAACTTCTGTCATCGAATAATTATTCTGTTAAGCAAAACAAAAATATAAAGAATTGTATAATTTGCATTATACAGATTTGGCAGTATCTGAAATATTCTTAATGTTAGTGTATATAAATACTTTGAAATTTATATCGTATTTATTGACTCGTTTAATTTTTATTTATTATTTAAAAATTGTATTTTTTTAAATCAGATAATAATCGTTTATTTAAATATATATATATATATATTTGATTCAAGGACATTGTATAATATATGCGATTTTCATCATAAGTGAAAGTTTAAAGAATCTACTATCATTATACATTCTGATACGAGTTATAAGTCTTAAATTCTTAATACAGAATCACCGTTTAAGTCCTGTTTTTTTTATATATATTGCTGCTATTGCACGCAAACATTATAAATATATATATATATATCCTCATCAAATAATAAATCAATGTTTAAATCATGTTTTAATATAATGTTGTTATTTTACGTAAATATTATCAAATATAAGAATATATATATATATATATATATATATATATCTTTTTTTATTATTTTAAAGTATTAAAAATCTAGCAGCACTTTCAAAACAGCGTAATTATAATAGTCCTGGAGGCTTCGTCACATTCGGTAATCAAACTGAGATTCAATGATTTTGGTTACTACAGATTAGATGGTACAGATAACAGAAACTCGAATCAGCCGCGGCACCAAAGGATTGTATTGCAACAGCAACGTCATACAACAGTTGCAACGTAAAATGGATGTCCACTTGAATACTATGTCAACAAGTCGGGTTAACAGCAGTGATGGGGGTTCCCATTTATTTCAAAGTGTAGGAAAATGTACGATGTTTATAGGGGAATATTCGCATCTGGTGCGTCGGTTGACTGGTAATTCCGTTATTTCTACCATCTAAACTACCATATACACCGCACTCATCGATCACAAAATTGTTTTCCTAAATGCGACGCAGTCTCCAAAACTACAATTTTATATTACATGCAAATATAATTTAAAGTGATCTATTATTTACAGTACTTAAATATTATGTAAGTAGTTTCAAAATTAGTATGACAATATTTATTAAAAAAATCTAGTAGTATACGGATATATATTCCTTAACAAAAATTATAGAAAATGTTTATTTAAAAAATCGTACTTAAATACTACGAAATATTTTGCATTTTTATACTTTATCTTATTTATTTTTAAATTGTCCTTCAACTAATCCAAACAGAGTAAAATTATTTAGTCGAGACTCTACGCTTTTCATTTGTAGATGGATAGTTTGTAAAAAATAAATAAATAAAAAAAATATAAATAATTATAAAAATCATACATCACCAGCACAATTAGGTAGATTTCGTATGAAATACTACTTATTGTGATCGTTCCTATGTTGGAATTTCTGAAAAATTTTTGCAGATCTACACCGATCATGACCCCTAGAACCCAAAACCACCCTCAGTAAAAAACTTTATATATCTATCTATCTATCTATCTATCTATGTGTGTATCTATCTATCTATCTATATATATATCACTTTCTTCTGGACACGATAACTTTCGTAATTCTGTACCAATTTCTTCCAAACTGATACATAAAATCAATGGCCATAAAATCTCGGTCAAGTTCGTTAATGGGCAAAATCGGACAAAGGGGATGGAAATAGGGAGGGGTTTTGTGAAAACAGAAAACCCCCCATAACTTCTTAATTTTTGTACATATCAAATAAGTTTAAAGTTTTTATTACTTCTAAAAATAGGGCCAACAATTTATGTATCACAGATTTTAGATAAAGTTAAAAATGGGCTCAAGGGGCGCAAAAAATAGGGTTTTTGGGAGAAAAAAAAATCATAACTTCGTCAATTCTCAAGATATCAAATCCAATTAATTTTATTATAAATCTCCTTAACATTATCTACAACTTTTGTATTCAAAAGTTTTTGATAGGACCAATTCGTACCGCAAAAAAAAAAATAAAAAATAAAAACGAAAACAAAAAGGGGGTTTGAAGAAGAAAAAAATCCGTACCTCCGTCAATTCAAAAGATATAAAATTCCCATGAATTTATCATATAGATTCTTAATATTGTCTACAACATCTATATAAACAAGTTTTAGAATAGGACCAATTCTTACAGCAAAACAAATTAAAAATACATAGCGGTTGACGAAAAAAAATCATCTTAGTAAGGATGTATTCAAATCCAAACTGCTTATTTTCTGACTCATTTTACAATTCATTTTTGCTCTCAAAGGCTTCCAATTGGTACGTTTTCTTACTCAGAAACTATATAAAGTACCGTAATGGTCGATTGTTTGATAGAGGCAGAATAAAGTTTTTAAAATGCTGTTAAAAACGGCACTTTGAACCAAATTTACCGAAGCGGATTGTGTTGGAAAAATCATTGTCACTCAAATCCAAACTGCTTATTTTCTGACTCATTTTTAAATTCATTTTTGCTTTCAAACAAATTTAATTGGTAGATTCGCTTATTCAGAAACTGTATAATGTACTGTAATGATCGATTTTTTTGCTAGAGGCAGAATATATTTCAAAAAATGATGTCAAAGTGGGCATTTTGAACGGAATTTCCCGAAGCGATTGTGTTAGAAACGAAAAATATTGTTCTTCTGAGAAAATAAATATTTATATATCAAGTTTTAATTAATTGAACAAAAAATAAAAACACAGGTCGCTTATAAATCTCTTCAAAAATCACGTCAGCAGGTTTCATATTTTTGTTTTTATTAAAAATGAATCTGGAATTATGCCAGAAAATTTCGAGTTGTTGAGCATGGAAAAGTATTTTTTTGAATACCGCCCTAACATGATTCTTATAAAACCAGCTATTATATAAAAATGAAATAAAAACTCGTCAAAAGCGGCCAGATAAAATTGTTAAAGTGGATTTATCTGTAATCATGATTTAGTTTTTGTTTGTGAAATTAGTATATTTGACTTCGAAATCTACCTCTACCTGTAGGCCGGGCCGACAGGGATTTTTTTTTAATTGAAATGTTACAAAAGATTTTCTAAGATTTCTAAAGAATTATTTTAATAAATATGAAGAATGCTCGTTTGTCGTATAAAGATATGTCATTCATTTAAATTTTAATACAAGTTAATACCTTACATTACTGTCCTTTCGATGCACAAATCTTATCTCTCGTAAAAAAAAAATGTTTTCTATCTTGACTGTCACTAATATAAAAGTATATTTTTATTGTCATAAAATTACCCTAAATTCGGTTTTATGCATGATATTTATATACAACAAATAAGAAAAATATAAAAAAACACTAATATAAAACTTTAACTTCATATTGTATGAAACAGTTTTAAAAAGGATTCTTTGAAGCAGTTTAATATATTTCATATACATAAGAAATATTTTGATAGTTTGAAGTCAATTGCATTTTTATTTATTAAAAAAAACGATGCAAGCTCTACACAGCTCTAAATGTTTGAATGTCTGTATCTTTAGCAATGCAGAATAAATAATTTCTGTATTATTAGATTTTGAATATTTCAACATTTGCTGTCGGATTCCACAATTTATTTAATATATTTCTTAAAATTTCGATCACATTGAATATTTTAAATGTTTTTTGATTTAGGGTATTTGATTAGACGATTGTTATAATAAAAATAATATATATTATATTTTAACTTTCTATGAAATTATAACAATAACAATATGTTAAATAAACGAAATAACCTTTTTAAAGTCAACATAATTGGAAATTCATAATAATTTTATTAATAAAGTTTTGTACAATGCAAGGCCTACACAAATTTAAATTTATCTATATATTTTTTATGGTTAAAAATGGAGGATGAAGGCTTACCGTAATATTAGAAAATATTTCAAAATATCCTTTCGAATTTCACAAATTATTTAATATATGTTTAAAAATGCCCATCATATTGCATATTTTAAATGTTTTGAGATTTTATGTATGTGATTAGCCGATTATGCATGATAAAAGATTATACATTATATTTTTAACTTTTTATGAAATCATACTAATAGCAAACACTTATATATAATAATTAACACTTATAACGTCAACAAAAATGAAAATTAGCGGCATTTATATTAATAGAACTTTTTACAAAACAGAATATTTTTTTAAAGAATCCTACAATCAAAAAAATGTTCATACATTAAACAACGCTTAACCTGAAGATTGTAATGCGTCTTTTTGTGTGAGCTCATAATTACATAATTAGCATATAAAATAATATCTATCACCGAGTAAATTTAATCATGAAAATCCTCAAACAGAAGTATATCAGTTAATTACACAATATAAACCATTTTTTAGGTGTGATAATAATGTATTTTTACTTAAATCTTTTTATTTATATTTTGTTTCGCTTTTACAAATGATTGAAAAAAGTATTTGGACAAAAAAACTAAAAAAAAAATATTCGTTAAAGTAAATATTCTTTTTCAAAAATGTAGTTTTTTTTTTATTATTCTTAGTTCACTAGATACAAAACAATAAATGAAATTTTGCAAATTTCCAAGGTTAATAAATTATTTTATTTCAACTTATTTTTATTAGCGTTTGAAAAGAACAGGTAAATTGAAACATTCCCTTGAAATTTTTAATCCTTTCGATTTTTACCGATGCTAGTTTTTACATGAATGTTGAGAGCTTTAATTTAATGACTGGAGAAATCTTAAGCCCATGCTAGATGTTAGCTATTTTGTATTGATGTGAAGTAGTTGTTATATATAATGAATATTTTATGAATGTATTTAATAAAATATTTTTGTGTTAAAAAGGAGGATTTTTAGCTGAACATGTTATTACATTTCTATTTTAAACTTTTCAATTTAAATTTATTATATAAATAAATGGCACGCTCGTTTAAGTACTTCTCACAAATTATCATTTGCTTCGTCAGTTTTGCTAATGATAGCTTTTAATTTGGAAAAAGATTTCAAAATACTTTATGTTTATTCTAAACAATAGCTCTATTACATTTCATTGCTTAGATGTTAAAAGAAAGCAAAAGTTTAAAAGATATCTGTTTTCCATTTTATTTCTTTCAATATTTCTTATCATGCATGGCATATCAAGTAAATTGAAATTATTTCAAATATCTAACACAGGAAACAGCTGAAGAATATTTAGTCTCGCAGTCAGTTTTCTATGACTACATAAAGCATAGATGTGAACATTTCTTAATTATTCCGAAGTCTGATCCAAGTCAAACATACTTAAAAGCGCAAAGTATGTACAAAGAAATGTCTCTTGTTTCCGTGAGGTACATTTTATACTTCATTTTAAGATTTTCACTTAATTAAAATTTCAGTGTAAAAAAAATGTTTTTCTTGGATGACACTCCGTAATAATTAACAGATGTTGGCATCTAGCATAAAGACGAATGGGAACCGGTACCAGTCTCAGCGACTAAAAGCCCAATTAAATTTCAAACAATTGAAGAATACAAAAAACCTATAAACTATATTAAACTATAACAACGTATTATCTCTCTTTTCAATAGAGTATTTAGTTAAATTAGTTTATTCAGTTTTCAAGAAGCAATTTTCAACAATCACCAGTTTTTTCATCGATATTTTATCCGAAAATGATTCGTTTACAAAATAAATTTGTTATTTAGTTAGGGCCGAATAGTGTTTCTATAGCGAACTTTGATGAAATGCAAATATTTAAGCATTGCAATGTCAATAAAGTTTGAAACAACTATGTTCTAGGAAATAAAGATATTTGTTAGAGAAACATTTTGAACAGACGACTATAAGAATAAAATGATTGAAAAATTATCATGGATTTACATATACACTCTACAGGAAATTTATACTTTATTTCAGATATAAAATATTTTCATTTCACAAGGGTATAAGGGTACCGATGAATGGTTTTATTTTTACTAAGATTTCACCAAATACTTCTTTGAGACAGGAAAATGCTTAGTTTGTTGTTGTACTTTAAAAAAGTTTATTACAATTTGTAAAAGTTAAAAAAATATTAAATAAAATACTGTTTTAGTTCTTATAATATATTTATTGTCATTGTCAAATAAAATTATTGAATTTTTTTTCCTATACATAAATCGATTTTTTCCTTTATAGAAAACTAATGTATAAAATGGCTTCTTTTAAAATGCTATTTAGATTTATCACAGCAATACTACTTAAGTAAAAATATTTAGAAGTGTTTAAACATTCAGAAAAATAAAATAAATTTCTGTAAATATAAACTCCAAGAAAATACTAAATAAACCCGTATAGTACCTAAACTCCAATAAGTATTTTATCTTCTTTAAATGGAACGGGAAAACATAAATCATTGAAGAATAAACATATTTTTAGCTTCCAATTTTTTTTTTATTTTTCTCTTTGAAAACTCTAAGTTAAAGATAGAACTTTTAAATACTCCTGAATCATTTACTTTACTTAATAGTCACAATAATCGATATTGATTTTCACTTAGTACTAACTTTGAACTTTAAAAGCAACATATAATGCAAACATGTTTTTGTAAAGGGTCATAAAATTTTTTTGTAAGTATTGTTCTCCGATGATTGTTTTATTCTATTTTAAAAATACGTTCCATTCATTCAGTCTGTTTTCAATTATATTTAACATAAAAGTATTGTCATTCTTTTTTTAAGTGAAATTAATAAATTTAATAACTTACGAAATAATATTTATTATTACAACATTAGGAAGAAAAATGATTATCCAAATATGAGGTATTCTATTTTACACGAAAGGTTTTTATGTCAGATAATTCTCGAATCGTCTGCATGATTATCTCATCCTTCCCTCTAAATTTTAAAAGACAGTTTCAGAAAAGAAATTTCGCGTAATTTCAGCATAAATAAATATTAGAGAATTTAAAAAGGTTAAATTGTATTATGTTTTACTATATAAATGAAAATTATCGTTTCTCAATTATTTTCAGCTTTCCTAAACTTTAACAATAAGACGATATGGCTGTTACCAATGATGTTTAATATTCGATATGTACGGGAAAGAAGTGTAAAGTAGTCGCTCTACTGTTTGATGTGTTTTTATAACACCTTTTGTATCAGTAAGGTTTATGTAATAAAATACAAATAGTAACTATAATAAATTTAGTTAGAATAAAATTATTATTTTAAAATGTATACGTAACTTTAAAAGAAAAACTACAAAATGGCCGATTTGCCCACCTAGATTGAGTAATGTTGCCAGCATAGGTAAATGAACTAACCAAAGGGATTCATGATGTATATTTAATCAACAAAAACTAAAGTTACATATATTAAGAATAAGTATTATGTTTTGTAATATATTAAGAATTAAAGCGTTACGAGATAAAGTAAATAGTAAAGTGTATCAACAGTCTATCCAAATACTTTTTTTTAAACTATGCTTTATCTGAATATTCTTTAGATCTTGAGCATTTTGGACAAAAAAAGAAAATTATTTACACTATCCGGGTTTGTACGCATCAAGGCATTCAGGGCACTTTATGTTTTTAGTACCAGAAATAATGTACCGGTCGCTATATATGACGATAGATTTTTTTAAATAAGGAAAACATTACTTTATGAAAATGCTGGTAAAATGTGGTTGAAAGTCATTGAAGAGTACGTACCCTGTCTATATGTTAAATGAGGAACTTCTTGAAATTAACTTGTTCGGGCCTGGCTTAATAAGAACACGTCTTTTCATTGAATATAATTTT
This sequence comes from Maratus speciosus, assembly GCA_963932465.1. NCBI lineage: Eukaryota > Metazoa > Arthropoda > Arachnida > Araneae > Salticidae > Maratus > Maratus speciosus. The sequence continues at coordinate 407,602,556 of OZ010788.1, read as the reverse complement.
GTCTTAACAATTACGTTTGTTAATATCTACAAGAAGTAATGTTGGTATATATCTATGCATTTCTTATTAAGATTTCATTTATTTTTTGGAGCTCAGTAATAATAATAATAATAATGAAATTTTGCTAAATTCTCTTTACACTGTTGGCGATTTTTTCTTTTTTTTTAAAGATATACTTCTATTTTTAAATTTAAAATTTAGGTTACTTTTCTGAACAAATCATGTGTGATAAAACGTAAAATAATATTAGAAGTTTGCAATATCTGCTAAATCATATTGTAATAACATATATTACAAATGTCTCCAAAAATTCTTCCGTAACTTATTTTCCCATGATTATAATTTAAATAGTACTCAAAATCACTACATTAGTTATATTTCAGACAGTGACACATTCTTTAAACAAGAGTAAATTTATTTGGATAACTATACTATTAACATTATTAACGTAAAGGCAAATTTATTCAAAAAATTGTAAAAAAATAAATAAATAAAAATATAAAATAAAATAAAATAAAAAACTATCCTGACCCGAACGGGTTAATGTAATGTTTTGTGAGTATTCTTTTGACGTTGTCAACTTGAAAGGAGGGAATAACACAATTTTTACAACAAAAACAATAACAAATCAATAAAACAAGGTAAACAGTGAAACAAATTAATGTTTTTAAATGCGTTCGATTAAACCATAGGATAACATAAAAAGCCAAAATGTGTCCTTTTCCAAACTTGCTAAAGCTTAAAGTACCAAAGTACAAAACTTAGTTACCAAGCTATCATTTAAGAAATAAATTACTAGAATCACAAATTATATTTAACGATAATTTAGATTATAAATGAACTTCGTCATTCCCAATTCCCCTTTAATCAAGTAGCTAAGTCGAACTCTTTGCCAAACGTTCACAGTCCAGCAGCAGTTTATTTTTTCGTGATCTAAGCAGGCTACACACTTTCATCTTAAGGAAAAGCGACTTTGTTGGCACGTGATCGAATCAGCTGAAATAATAGAAAGCGAGGATCCACTGAAAATCCCTACTTACTAAGATACAATATATATAACAACCATAAAACAACAGTTATCTAATTCCACAATTATCTTCATATGTAATTATTGTATCTTCGCAAAACACCAATGACAACTAAATTCTCGAGAACCATTCGCACATTATGAAAGTTTGAAAAAGAGAGAAAATGTTCCCCATTCAGCCAAAAATGTTAATAATTCAAAACAACTAAAAATTCCAAAAATCAATCAACTACTAGAGTACCCTTAAAATGGAGTAACTAGACATAATTAAATTGTACAAAAAATTTACACATGGATTCAAAATTTTATATAGTAAACATATTTTCGTGCAAATCAAGAATTCGTGTCTACTCATATTAATTTAAACTTTTATGAAATAGAAATAAATATACAATCATTCAGAAATAATGAGCATTCTCAAATTTTAATTTCCATTTTATAGTGCTTTACGTTCTTTGAAGCATATTATAAAATAAATTAAAACCACTAATTAAATTCTAAAAGGCGCCTAATATAAAGGTTAATTTTCTTGTGTTATAAAGCTGGAAGAAAAAAAAATATCAAAATATCTTTAGGTAGAAGTAGGAATGCGTGCCGTCCGAAAATTTTGAATTTTCATCTCAAAGACTGGCGTGCTTAATTTAAATATTTTGCTTGTTATAATGGTTAACAAATGGTTAACAGATGGTTGACGAGTTTATTAGGGGAAGGGAATTTTATAAACCGATTACTTAGGCATGAACATGTTCAGGTTTTTCACTAAAATCAGTTTTTTTAAATGCCATTTTGGTTGTTTCCAAGATTAATGCTAAAATATGCGGAAATGAAGGTCTGATAATGTGTTGAAGGGCGGGAAACATATAAATTTCTATGGTAAAAAAAATGGCATTTTAAATTTTCATTGAAACATATATAACACTTTAACTATAAAACTATAATGAAAAAGTTATAATATAAGCTTAGGAAATGCCAAAAGTCTCCATTTAATGTATCAGCAATTATAGGTCTTATCATTCTGATTTTTTACAGTCTTATATATAATGTCTTATCCTATCCTGAAATTTCTACATGTATACATGCAGTATATTTTGAGATCTGAATACCCATTTTAAAATTTATATAGTGCTGTCTGTTTGTCTATTTTCCTTCAAACGATTCTTTAAAATTAATATGTTATAATAATCTGTTTTAGACGAAGCGACTGGCGTTTCCTGTTTTGTAATGTAAAAATACTTTTTTTCTTATTTAAACATGTTTGTAAATCAGACTAAATTACTACGTCAGTAGTTTGTTATTCTTTGAATGTGTGTCTAGTGTGTGAAACGCCGATATATACGTGCCTTTAATCTTGTGAGAAGTTAAGCTTAAGGAAAATTTTCTCGGTCACAAAACATCTGAATGAAATCGAAAATTATTTAGGTTCTTTTTCATAGAAAAATACATTTTTATGTACATTAAATATTTAATATATATGTATTAAATCAAATTGCTATTTATATATATTTCTTTTTTGTTAAGTAGCAAATATTTCCCATATTTTCATCACTTTATTGTAAGATGTTTTACTCAAATATATTCAGAAAGTACAAGTATCTCGGAACAAAAGTTGACTAAACAATGATTTTTCTTTATAATTTCATTGAAAATACAAAATTTTGTAATTGTGTCAAACCGTGTGAGTGCTTATTTTTGCTTTTACAGCTAAATTTAAAGACATCCGAGAATGGCAAATGTTTATTTTTTTTTATCTGTCTTAGAGTATAACTAAAAATTTTATTATCAACGTTTAGTAATATAAACTTTCATTTGTCTTCATCAAAAAATGGAAATTAAAAGACATAAAAGGTATTTACGCAACTTACAAAAATCCATATTTCAGTATCTTAGTTAATCCATATTTAAATCGTTATTCAGAAAATTTTGCGTTACAGAATTCCTTTATTGTACTATATTTATTACGATATTCCAATTTTGATATTCGAATTACAATATCAGCATTTTTGTTTAATTTTACAATGGAAATAAAATTGGAATTTTCTGTATTTTAACGGCTTTTTCTGATAATACACTAACACTTCATTAAGTAAGAAACCGCTGCGTAAAATCCAATCACAAGTTTAATAAATGAAGTAAAAAATATTCTTAGGAAGATATTTAAAATATTAAATAAGATATCTCCGAATATAGTATGCTTTCATATAAACAAATTCAGTGTAATCATTATAAATTTCTCTAAACGAATGTGCAAAGAATAAAGTTCTCGAATATTGTCATGCGTAGTAAAAATTACTATTACTATTAAAAAAAGCTAAAATCTAATGTTATGTAAACATAATCTGTATTTTCTTTTTATCATTTTTAAATATTTTTATGAAGCTTTTTACCTAACAATTTCATGTAATATTTTTGTAAGATAATTATCCAATAATACAAAACTATGATTCAAAATATAGAATTTGTTCTTTACTCTTTAATTTAACAAAATAAACAAACTAAATTACTTCTAATACTCTCCCAATCATAATAATTAATTATGTACTTTTTCCTTTTTATTCGCCTTTTCACAAGATACAGTAATTAGAAATGTGTAAGTTGTAAAAGAATGCTGGTAAATTTTTTATACATTTCTTTTCTAATGTTTTTATTCGAACGCTCTAGGCAATTACTCAGAAGAAAAAAATATCAAATGTGTCGTGAATATCTCCCAATTATTTTGACTGCACTTATTTTGAAATTATTTTAATAACAATGGATTATTTTTAGTACCAATCTCATTGAGTAAGCACCTTTCTCCTGCACTTTAATTTTTGTATTACTGTTTATTTATGGGACAGTTTACTAAATTATTTGATAAAACTTTACAGCATCCTGCATTCAAAAAAAAAAAAAAAAAAAAAAAAAAAAAAAAAGACAAATGCTTCTTAATCTAAAAAGTGTTCTTAAACTACTGAAAACAAAATATTATTTTGAAGAAGAAATTGAAAACAAGTAAGTTTCTCGTCCTCCACTAACGTTTGGAAACATTTTTCAATAGTTCTCGTGGTTTTCATCATTTTTCTCAGCTCTGAATACAGATTTTTCGGGTGCTGTTAATTCTGAATTAAACATCTTCATGTCCTCTCAATATGTTTTACAGACAAACAGGGAAAATTAACAGCATTAATATAAACATTAAAATGAATACTATTTTGTTGCTCTTCCATGTCTTAATATGCCAGCCATATTGCACGCTGAATATGTTTACATGAGAATTTGTATCTTGTCAAAAATCTAAATTCTTGTTACGGAGAACTTCATAACCATCTAACGCGCGGATTTTTATTTTGTTAGGAATACATTGATTTGAGTCAATTTTTGATAATTATCCACTTGAAAAATAGCGAAAAAATGATTTATGTTTACGTTGGACATAATGCCATAATATCAGTCCTGAGTTGCATAACAGAAATTGCTTGATAAAAATAATTTTCAATTAAGACCCCCTTTAATGTATTTACACTGCACAAAATCAACTGTTCAATAATTTTTATAATTTTTTTCTAGTTTGCAGAATTAACAATTTTTACCTTATAAAGTTGGAGAAAAAACACCAGTCAAGCACATTGGAAGCGATATTAACAAAATATCTTATAACTTCCCATGCTAACAAATTTGAACAAAAAAAAAACTTTATATGCATCTTATCACGCGTAAGTAATTGGTAATACAGTGCGTCACAAAAGTTTATAGAAAACAGTTTTTTTTTTTTCAGTTGAAAAAGAGGAGTAAGAATTTCAAAATAATTTATAATTATAAATAATATCAAGATAATAATACTACTATATAAAAATAATCTCACATAATCACAGAATTTGAGAGAAAAATCGAAACTTAAATTTTACTGTCCAAAAGTATATAGACAACTCATTTTTTCCCTTTAACGTTCAAATTTTCAAGCCGTTTTTTCTAATCACTTCAAAAACAAGATTGGGCGTACTTAAAACAGGAGTTTGAAAAAAGTATGGCTTTAAAAAACCCAACTTCGTTCATTTGAAGCTTTAGCGCTTGAACAGTTGCAAAATGGCGCCCATTAGCATTTACGTCTCTAGCTAATCTTCTCCAGATGTTCTCTATTGGGTTTAGGTCAGGACTTAAGGTTGGCCAGTCCAGAGCAATTTCTTGGTTTTGTCTAAACCACTGCATTGTAGAGTTGGACACGTGGATAGAACAACAGTCTTGCTGGTATATCCATTTGTCCCCACCTAGCAACTTTCCATATGGAAGTAACAGTACTTCAAGCGTTTTCTGATAATCTTCGGAACATTAACGACCTTTCAAAAAAGCAATATCTGTCGTTTCATTATAAGGAAATGTTACCCACACGATGAGTAAACCCCCTCCTCGTTGCCTGCTGAAAAAAGTTCGTGGTTCCTTCCAAATATTGTGACAATTGACCAACCATCGGGGCCACCTAAGTTAAACTTCTTTTCATCACTGAAAAGAATACTCAACCATTCATCAGTCAAATTCATGTGATTTCGGACCCAATGAACACGAGCGTCTTTATCCGTTTTGTAAACATTTGCGTATGACGCATTTTGCGATAATCAAGAAATGTAATTGCCTGCAGCTTTCGATGAACCGTAGATTTTGATACTGGAACGCTTACTTCTTTGCAAACTGACCGTACAGGGAGATTCTGGGTTGAAATTAACCTCAAAATCTCTCTGTGTTGCCGTTTAGTAGTTTTCCTTGGTCGTCCAGAACGTAATTTTGTTTCGAAATTGTCACCTTTTGACCGAGTTCGGTAAATACCAACCTTGCTGGCTCCATTTTTTTTTTTTTTTTTTTTTTTTTTTTTTCAATTTCCACAACTTTTCAACCACAAGCCTTTAAACGACAGATTTGCAAAATTTCCTATTTGGAAAACTGCACGTTATGGGGCATCTTTGCAATCAGTCAGAAATGAAAATACAGATTCGCCTTAATTTTAAGAAACCATTGTGTCACAAGTACATTTGAAATATGCAAATTTTTGATATCGGTACTTTAATCAGCTTTCAACACCAGTTGTCAAGATGTTTTTGGGACAGCATTTTCTGTTTTTATTTTTTATACAGTAGCGCTCAAAAGTATTTTGACAACCTTATATTCTCTCTTATTTTATTTAATATAAAAATGTAAAAGAAAATATATTCCCTATAATTGAGAACACTATGACTGCACTTAAACAAATGTATCAAGTTTCAACTTGTTTGTTTACATTCAGCGCCACCGAAGAAATATGACACCTCCTTAGCTCAAAAGTATTTTGACAATTAGTTTGCAGTTAATTGTTGAAGGTGTCAGTGGCGCTATAGCTTCGATTAGTGTTTATATTGACTTATTGTGATTAATTTTAAGGATCAGGAAGGCCGGAATGTAAAAAAAAAAAATATTATAGTGATTCTAGAAAAGCCGCTGTAAATGCACTTAAGAAAGGTAGACTGCAAGCAGAATTAGCTCCTTCTTTTAACGTGTCTCGGCAACTTGTTATCACATGGAATAAACTTTTTAATAATCACAAATACATCGAAAATAAGCATCAAAGTGGCCATCCGAAAAAAAAAACAACTTGCAATGTTGACTGTATTTTCGTTAAAAAAAATTCGGTTTATTATGTGTGTGAAATGTAGCTTTTTCTTATTTAAAAATAAATTTGTTTTCGAATTCCGGTGTCAATCATTAATTTCAACACTTTCGCAATGGAATTGCTTTGCCCTTGAAAGGGTTATGCCGTTTTACAAATGCAACTCTAGACTTCCAATTCTTAGTAGATAACAAACATGTTTTTGCAGGTCTTCTACTATGTAAACCATAGAGGTTTAGGCGTCGTTTGACTGATGAAACATGTATGTCAATGCCGTAATTTTCTTTTAATTCATTTTTTATTATTACAGCGGACTTACGACAATCACTTGTAGATATAATTTTTATAATATAGTCAATATTTCAAGTTGTTTTTTTTTCGGATGGCCACTTTGAGGCTTATTTTCGATGTATTTATGTTTATTAAAACTTTATTCCGTGTAATAACAAGTTGCCGAGACACGTTAAAAGTACGAGCTAGTTCTGCTTGCAGTCCACCTTTTTTAAGGGCATTTGTAGCGTCTTTTCTAGAATCACTTCAATATATTTTTTTTTTACTTTTCGGCATTCCTGATCCTTAAAAATAATCACAATAAGTCAATAAAAACACTAATCGAAGCTATAGCGCCACTGACACCTTCAACAATTAAATGCAAACTAATTGTCAGAATACTTTTGAGCTAAGACGGAGTCATATTTCTTCGGTGGCGCCGAATGTAAACAAACAAGTTAAAACTTGATACATTTAAATAACTGCATTCACAGTGTTCTCAATTATAGGGTTGGTTGGTTGTATTTATGACGGCCAATTATCTGCACGAGGGATATAGGCCCAGGGGGGGGGGAGTGCCCTTCGTGGGGGTCTTTCTAAGGGAACCTAACCCGTATTAACGCTTGGAAATCCAAGGTTCGAAGAAAACCACGAAAACTCCGAACGATTAGGCCGACGGGCGCGATTGGGATCGAACCCAGCACCTCCCGTCTACCAGCTTCGAGAGCAGAACCTCTCAGCCACTGGTGGGGCCAATTATAGGGAATATATTTTCTTTTGCATTTTTATATTAATTAAAACGAGAAAGAATATAAGGTTGTCAAAATACTTTTGAGCGCTACTGTATTAAAACTATGACTGTTAAAAGTTGTTTGAGTATTTTATTATTTTCATTTCATTATCATATATTTTCATTATTTATTTCGTCTTTCTTACTCGTTTAGTTAGTTCTCAAATCCCCCCCCCAAAAATGTTGTCTATAAACATTTGGGACGCGCTGTAGTTCACCAAAAGACAAATCGCCATATCGGGAAAAAAATATCATTATCTCCTGAGTTACACTACGCATTTAAGAATTAATATACTATAAAACTACTCGGAAACATTTCCGAAAGAAACGGGAGAACTTTTGTTTCAGAAATGTTTATCTAAATCTGGAAAATCGATTAAAAAACATTTTTAAGAATTGTGGGTAGTTCGGAAAAGAGTGCATTATATTTTCGCAATCCTTAAAAAATATATGAGATATCGTTTTTCTTATTTGTAAAATATCATAAAAAATATTGTATTTGCTTTATTCTCTGCTCTGATAAAAAATATGTATGTTTCTCATTCTAGGTGAATAAAATACAGGGTGTTTATAAAGTTCCGGACCCATTTTGATGTTTAATAACTCATAAAATAATAAAGATAGATTAAAATTAATAACATAAATGGTTAGATAGACTCAAAATGTTTCATTATCCTTGTCAATGAACTTCCACGTGTACCCCCTTCGCCGCACGGAGAATAGCAAGTCGATAGTCAATTTCAGGCCAGGTAGCGGCAAGCATGTCGGCATCCACAGAGGCTATTGCGGTTGTAATTCTGGCTTTTAAGTTATCAATGCTCGACACCCTCCTCTTGTAAACTTTGCCGCTGGACTTTTTCTTTTGGGGATTTGTAAAGGACAATGTTTATAGGAGGAGGGTGTCGAACATTGATGACTTAAAAGCCAGAATTACAACCGCAATGGCCTCCGTGGATGCCGACATGCTTGCCGCTGCCTGGCGTGAAATTGACTATCGACTTGATATTATCCGTGCGACGAAGGGTGCACACGTGGAAGTTCATTGACAAGGGTCATGAAACTTTTTGAGTCTATCTAAGCATTTATGTTGTTAATTTTAATCTATCTTTATTATTTTGTGAGTTATTAAACATCAAAATGGGTCCGAGACTTTAGAGTATAACCAAAACGAAAATATGCAATAATAATAACGGTTCCGAAAAAAGCTTTCACTATATTTAGAAAGATTGAAAGAAATATAACTTCGAGATTTAAAGAAGCATTCATAAATCTTTAGCATAACCTATTTTTTTGCCATCGATTATCATAAACGTTTCCGAAACTTTTTATATAGTGTATCCATCAGTTTTCGGAACTCGAAATAAAGGTTTATAGGTTTATCGGATACTAAAAACTCTCAAACATTTCCATGTTGAAAAAACCTGTTTTACAGACAGACATGATTAATTTACATAATTCACGTTAACATTAAATTTTATATTATATTGTTGCTCTTGCATCTATACATTCATTTACGCAACTGAAAAGCTTAAATCGAGAATTATTAGCATCCTAAAAAATTTCCTTTTGTAAACCTTTTTGTAAAATAAGAAGAAAAAATTTTATGTGAAAAATAAATGTTTAATTAATTAATTAATCTCTTATTTTCTATAAAATAAGGATAACATGCAAAATTCTTTATTTAAAATAAAAATAAATAAATAAATAAAAAACATATATTTTAACAGATTTTTATTTGTTTCAACTTGGCTTTTGCATTTAAAGGTGGGATTCGATGGAAAATTGTAATCGATTTTTAACTCAGTTCTCGATATGCCAGAATGATTCTCTGATCGCTGACAGCAGCAGCTTATTATGTAACATTTATAGTTAATAATTATTTAGATTTTTATCAAATAATATATTTGTATTATTTGATACCTTTTTATAAAATGTAATTATTTTTTTTATCATTTCTTTAAAGAAATAAAAATCTCCATCAACTTAAGAAGAAACAGTAATTAGAGAACATTCAGTACTAGTTCTAAACAAACACTCTTAATATTAAAATAAATAATCATTGTTTACCGTCTGATATACGATTTAAAAATATATATATATTACAATTCATCAGACGTACAAGTAAAAATAACATAAATACATTTAATACTATTAAAAAGCAAACGTTTCAAGCTAAATTTTAGCCCCTCATCAGTGCAATAAATAACATTCAAATTTTGTTCACTCGTACGCAAACTTTGCCGATTAATGAATCATGTGCAGTTCCATCTGAATACACAGCATTGTTTGGTATTTATTATACTTTCTTTAATTTTATCTGCTAACAATTTTTAACTGTAAACATGTTATATAGTTTTTTGGTCATTTGAATGTTACTTATTGCACTGATGAGAGGCTAAAATTTAGCTCGAAACGTTTGCTTTTTAATTGTATTGAATGTATTTATGTAATTTTTACTTGTAAGTCTGATGAATTGTAATGTATATATATATATATTTTAAACACTTTTAAATTTAAAGTAATGCTATTTTAACGATGTTTCTCCTCGAAAATTCTGGGCTCTTACTGAATGGAAAAAAAAAGACTTTGTATATATCATTGAAAAAAAGACTTTATACATGTTATTGAAACAAAAAAGAGTTTTAATATATTATTTGAAAAAACAGGCTTTGTATATATTAACCAATTATTTTACCTTGATATTTTTTAAATGCTGTTGATGACAAAAGGTTTTAACGTATATAATAGAGTATATACTTTTTCCTGAATTTTAAATATTTTTTGTTGTTATCGTTTTTAAATATGCGATAATCCAAAATATTTATAGTTATTTAAATTTCCCCTCATCAACTAAGTTTTAAGAAGAATTTCAATCATAGTCTTTAGCATCCTCTTTTTAGAGTGAAAGTTCTACCTGTTTTTTATACATATTATGAATTATATATTTCTTTTTCTTTTTTTGTGAATTTATTCAATAGTTTAAAAAATGTATTTTTGCACTCTTTTACTTAATTTAACTTAGTTTTTTGTATGTAAAGATTGAATTTTGAAATAGATAGTTTAAGATCTTTTCGATAGACTAGAGTTGTGAAAATTATGTACACAGGAGTATTTGCGATGACAATACACCATTTTAATATTTTTAAAAAGTGAATTATAAATTAATAAATTAATTGCAAGCCACTTTTACGTTTGCCGATCGCACGTGATAAATATCCAAATATTCTTTGTTGTTACACCTATTTACGAGTAGTTACAAAAACAATTGGATTTGGTGCCAGTTCACTCAACAAAATATAATGAATAGCTGTGAAATTTAATATTTAAAAACATAAAGTAGAATATTTAAATGAAAAATAAAGAGTATAAATCAATCTCTTTTTATCATTTAATATTTTAATATTAATTAAATATTATAAAATGGGTAATCAATTTAGAAATCCTTACTAGATAATTCGAATAATGTTTTATTTTTATTTTCCTGTTTCTACATACAGAAAAATAAACAAAACAATAATTTTAATATTTAAAAAATAAATTTTCTAGTTTTCGATATCTATTATGCGTATGTAAAAGCGGAAAAAAAAAAAAAAGGAGACCACTCCAAAGTAACATTTTGTAAAATAACATTATTGGAAACTACATAAATTGCAACCAAGAAAGCAGATGTAATTTTCATGATAAATTTTGAAAAAACACGAAATATTTCCCCCCCAATTTATGATATTAACAGACAAGCTGGCCAAATACCTTTATCGTTACAAATTTAAAATTTCTTTGTTTACAGTTCAGTTGTATGATAATGCGATTAATTTAAATATTTATTTTGAGAAATGAGATCCTATTTTAAATAATTCGGCCAGTCATTATTTTATTTCATACAAAAATTCGTTGCACAAATTAAAGAAATGTTTTTGCCAATTTTCTTATATCATTATCTTCTATGTTAAAGAATGATAAATATATTTCTAAATTTCGTTTTTTTCTTTTTTCCTTGGGGGGGGGGGGGTAACTGATTATAGTTTCTTTACTCTGAAGAAATAGTCTTGATAAAAGTATTTGTCGATGATAGTTTATCGACTTACATAATAATATCGAACAGTCTTATAGTTGCTTTTTTTCTTTCCACTTATTATTTAGAAAATATCAGTTTTCAAAAATTGCATAAATTGAAAATATATGAATTATTTTATTTCTGATACTTTAAAAATATTTTTTTTAAATCAGGTACTGCAGTTAACCTTAATAATATTAATTAACATTTTCCTGTTTATAAAAATATTTATAACATAATATTCCCTATTTTTATATCTCTGAAAGTTACTTGATACTACAGCATAACACCGAACATGAACTAAAACTTTTAAGGGGTATTTAATAAATTTTGGTCTAAGCTGTGGAATGATGTTGAACAAATCATGTAGATAGCTATTTTACATGCTAAAAAGTTGCGATTTCATTCTTTCTTTAAAATATTTTTAATTTCTTTACTAATTTATAAATTAAATTATTTGTATTACTAACACTGTCTGTGCAAAATACCTCAGAATCAGAATATTTCTCCTTACTTGTTATAAATAAGAACTGAATACCCTTTTATTTCCTTGTCAATGTCCAAGCGCATATATGCTTATTAAAGTATTAAATAGTTAAGTAGGGTCTGCGTTTTATTTCAAGTTATAAACCAACTCCAAACTGTCATTTGCACCATGTGATTTTGCATTTTATTTTACTGATTATATTAAAATAGTTTTAAGATAAATTGTAAAATTTGTTAATTCACATGTAAATAGTTAACATAGTCATTCAGAAAGTATTTTAATCCTCGTAAACCATAAATTGTATAAAAAGGAACTACTTTTAATGAACAATTTCGGAATTGAAAAAAAAATGAATAAAAGAAGCTACAGATGAGCCCATGCCACACTCAGCCAAATTTTAAATTTAAGCCAAAAGAATTTACTATTATGAGACCCCGAGTCCGGTACCAAAAGTACATAGTCAAAAAACGTTTAATAACATAAAAAAAGATTAACTTTCTATCGTAAGAATGTCGTTTTACATAGAAAATGGTATTAATCCTAAATACTACCTAATGACTATTTTTTATGTCATTCAAGTCACTGAGCATATTTCAAAATATCAAACTTGTTGTTTACATCCAACAGCTGACAGAAATCTACAAAAGTTACAGTTCTTATTATTTTAAAATATGTCAGAAATATATAAATTCAGTTTTCAACAAAATCTTGAAAAAAAAATAAATAAACAGAAAAGCCAGAGTAGACTATATATATTGTATATCACACGATGTCATTGTGTTATTAACACTGGCTGTGAAAAGGCTTCTGAATCAGAATATTTCTCATTTTATGGCATCAGCATCAATTCAATTCCATTTTAAAATTATTTTTAAAACTGTCTAAAACACTGTAAGACACTTAGACTGCATTCTTTTTTCTAAAATAGTCAGTTTTTATATTCTTTTTTGACTTTGTGAATACATACAAATTTCACTTTATTCCAACCGAAGAACTGGTATAAAATTCGACATCCAACTCATCTATATAACATACAAAATTAGCGATATGAATTGCAAGAAGCATTAGTAAAATAAATGATGAAATTATAATAATTAAAAAGTAATTTAATGTATGTATGGTATTTCCTTATGGATAAGTTGTTTATTGTTATAATAAAAGTCATAAAATAAAGGTTTAGATATTTAGATAAATGTATGGAATGTATACTGCTTAAACAGAATGTTTAAAATTATAGCAACACAATTAAAAAATAAATAAAAAAAGTACGTGAAAAACTTTTTTCTTTGCCATTCTGTCTTCTTTCTATCATGATTTGTTTTCTATTATGCAACATTTTATTCTCAGAAATACGCAGATCGTTTTCCCTTTTTTCCAGCAAAACAATATACATCCGCAAAATAAATATTCTAGAAAATATTTTACAGTACAGAAGGCAATTGACTTCCCCTTCTATTGTTTCTTTTGTATTTACGGCAGTAAATTGTAACTCCGCACTGTCATGGACCAAATCTCTTTTTTATTTTACGTAGACCTAGTTTCTTCATCTATTATATATATATAATCCAAACGGAAATTTCGTTCCGAACGCCGAGATTTCGAGTTCTACCGCATGGATTTTTACGGAACTTATACCGTTAGATAGGTATCGTTCCAGGGAAGGTTTTAAGCTATAACAGATCATTCTACCTAGATTGGTTATAGAATTGGTACGGAAAATTCTATTATTTTGGACTTTGTTACTTCATATTTCCTTAAATATCTGGGCTCCTATTGGTCGTAGAGCTTAGATCTCGCGCCAAAAGTAGCTCCAAAGCACCCAAGCAAACTTTTCCCCGCGATTATTTTGCCGTCTTCCGATTTCCTCTAACTCTATTAGGGGCCCGCGTAGGGCCCCTTTAAAATATTTTTCGTAGTAATTTCAGCAATTATCTTAAATTATTGGTTAAGACCGCCACCCTCCCGATTCATGTATCTACGGAAAGGTTGCATGAAGGAGTTTCGTTCAGATACGCTTTCGTTGAGAATAGAGTGCGCTCCCTGGTGGTGGAATGTGGAACTAACATAACGCGATATTGTTAAAATTAGGAAATGTAACAATGCGATCTGTTTTAAACTTTGAGATAGTTCATAACACATAATCTATTATCTATTCTATTATATATATATATACAATTTATTATCTATTCTATTATCTATTATATATATAAAATCCAAACGGAAATTTCGTTCCGACGCCTAGATTTCGAGTTCTACTGCATGGATTTTTACGGAACTTATACCGTTAGATAGGTATCGTTTCAGGGAAGGTTTTAAGCTATAACACATCATTCTACCTAGATTAGTTACAGAAGTATGACGGAAAGTTCTGTTATTTTGGACGATAAGGTTACCATTTTATTTCTTGGCGAAGTTTTTTGTTGTTGAAAAAATTGAAACGACTATTACACCTAGAAAAATAAAAGACAAAAAACTGTTACTAATTTTATTTGAAATATTTAAAAAAAGATAAAAAAAAATCCATTTTAATGAGTGATAATATTAAAAAACGAAAATATTTAATTTAAACATGAAAGAGAATGTTCGTAATACTTAAAAAATTATTCAGTTGAAATATTGCAATTCAAATAATATTTGGCGATTTATCTTTTGCATCAGGTTAAGAAAAATGCATCTGAAAAATTGATAAAATGATATCAAGGAAGTTCCCCATAAGCGCATGCTCAGAAATATGTGAAAAAAATTATAGAATATTCTTCTCATAGGTATATATACCCATAAAAAATCGTCAGAACCTCTATTTAGCATTCCTAAAAAAATAATGAAAATTTCATTTTTTGCGATTTAGCGGTGGTTGGCGACACGATAAAATTTCGAATAATACTATGATAAATATTCTTTAAGAAAAACTTTTTCAACTCTCGATACGAAGTTAGTTTAAGTAAGTTTAACTTAAATAAATACATATTTATAACTGCAGTTTTGTCATATACATTTATATATGCAATAATGAAATTTAACGATCGTATTTATGCCGTTTACAACGAAATTTAAATGGATTAAAAGTGTATCAAATTCAAATTAAGGTCCGATTCTGAGCATTGGCAATTTGACTTCAATATTGTTAGTGTCAGAGACAACAAGAGAGTTTTATTGCCATGGAAACAGCAACTTAATATCGAAATGTTTAATGATAGCATTCTTAATTAAAATACCCTCAAAACTTATCCAGCCGGTGACACCGTATAAAATTAAATAGCTCAATACAAATAACACGCAATTTGCATATATTATATACGCTTACAGCAAAAATAGTAAACTAATCCACAGTTTAAGTTTAAATTCATTGAGCATTAGGATTAATTACTTATTTAACAAGGAATTTATAAATGCATTTCAATCTATTGCATTTGGCGAGAAAACGTATTGGTTCGCCAAACAGCGTGGAGCGTTCGTCTTTTCACGCCAAATACTCGAAAAAATATTTTTTTCCAGATTTTCTACTGGGATTCTACCGCAATATTTTTACCGATCTTTTTTACATACATGAGTCATTTTATTGGCATTTCCTTTTTCAAAATATTTTGAGTATGCGTTTCAAGGAGACCTTTCTTGTGAGTAACAATTTTTATTATTATTATTATTATTATTATGTATCTCTAGCAGATGTAATTATAAAAATGACGATATTATATAAATAGCAGTTAATATTATAAAAGTGGAGTCAAATATTTAAATTTTAATGCAAACGTTTGCCCCCCCCCCCCACACACACATATTATAAATAATTTAATTTCAGGTATTTAAAATATTTTTCGCGTACTTTACGAACGGAAACATGCTATTTTGTTTTTCCCCAAACTTATAACTTTTATAACCTCGAACTCAGATCAACGAATATTGTCCACTCTTTTTTTTTTTTTTTTTTTTTTTTTCACATATGTCTCCAATTTCCCTTTTAGAAAAGTCTACTGTTTCAAATGTTAAGTACTAAAGATTATTCTTAAGAAAATTTATGCAATTTTGCGTTATTAATACCACAAAAGAAAATATTTTACAATAAAAATTGCTTACTGAAATAAATTTTCGATTATCTTTTTAATTCGTCATCCCTTTTTCCGATTTTTTTTTTTTTTTTTTTAAGGTTTTTGATATTTGATTAATCTTCCGTATTCAGGTTACCCGCTAATTAGTGTATTTACTGAACTATTTGGATGTTTCTTTTATATTTGAAAGAGTCTCTGGACAGTGATCGCGATTGCAGAAGATTACATGAAATTTGTACTTAGCGATTAGTAAATTTATGTTTTTTCATTATGAAGCAAACGGAGAACAGAAGATTTAGTATTATATATTTTTTATCTGTAGTTATTTTACTATCACTAAAAAATAAATACTTTGAAAAAAATTTAAAATTCCAATGGTGGCTGGTGGAACAATATTTGTTGATTTATCATTTTAGCCTAGATAACACATTTTAGCCTAGAAAAAAAGCACCTGAAATGCAGATAAAATTGAAAATAGAAATCATTATAAAGCAAGTTCTGACGCACAATCCTATTCGCTAAACTGAGTAAAAAATTAACGATTTATTTAGGCAGCAGACTGAAGAATAATGTAATTTTGAAAATAAAAAGTGTATTTATTTCTCCGTGTTATTGTACTCTTTAGAGAAATGAAAAAAGGCTTCGGTGCATCAACATGATTATTTCGTTATATTATAGCGTGTTAGGTTATTAAGTTTTGTATAACTGACTTTATTTGTCATTTACAAAGAGTACTTTTGGCGAAAGATCTATAATTTAGCCGACAGCAATTTGACTTTATTTAATGGAATGTAGTTTGGCGCATAATTACGTATGCTTTACGTGTGTTAACACTGGTAAATTTGTAACCATATAGTTTGCAAACACTTCTAATGTTTGCCGTAAAACTTAGCTGTGCACCCGATTATAGAAGATTGGGAAGATTTTGATTGGATTAAAACAAGAGGTTTAGTTTTCTATCATAATCGGTTATCGAGGGGGTTTTTTCAGGTTAACAGTTGCATAATTACAAGTGGTATACATATAAAAAGGAAATGGTAATGAAAATGACAATATTTCAATTTTATTCAAACACTTTATTTTTAAAAATCCACTTTTATGTGATTCACATTTCTTTTAATGAAAGTTAAAGACTTTTTGCGTGCAAACAATTTATTACATTTTTTTTTTTTTTTTTTTTTTTTTTTTTTTTTTTTTTTTTTACCGTATTTACTCTGCTGTAATCCGAAGATAGAAAACTGCAGTAGACCTGCTAGAAGACGTATATTACAAAACATAATGCAACGTAGAGAGAAATTGTATTTAAGCTACCAGAACCACACATAGCACCAAGCTGAGAAGCCCGGAGTTCAAGAACTATCAAACGAAAGTGAATAATCCGAACATAATTAATGTTCAGTGGTCACTCTCTGCAATCATTGTAATTATCTCTCATTTTAGTAGTGGGGTGACTAGAGAACATTTTAACATTTCTGATTCTCATAACGGCCGCATTGTCTTCCCAACCTCTACTTTAAATATATACTGTAAAAAGAGTTTCTTCTGAATAGCCTGCATTTTGCGTAACCCATAAGATAATATAATAGCTAAATAGCGTTCGCATAGTATTCAACAAATGCGGAAAGATTTTCCCGGTGAAGGTCCATATTAATATAAAATACAAGGTCAAATTCATAATTTTGTTTGATCAAGGATCATTTGTAAAATGGACCAGCGAAGCGGGTGTAGCCTGCTAGTTGTGTAATAAATAAAAGCAGTCATGAAAAGAAAAATGGAAGCATTCTAATTTCTATATTAGATTGCTATTTATAAAATTCAAATAAAAAACATTTATTGTACGCTAGGTACACGTTTTTGGAAAGAGTTTCTTTTGCTGAATACAAAACAACAACAACAACAACAACAAAAAAAAAAAACGAAATAAATATTTCTCTAAATGTATTATTCAAAACGTTTTGCAATAAAATGTATGTTTAATATTTAAGCACATGAGTCATAATCGGATATTACTTTACAAAATATCGTTACAAATAAAAGCAGTGAAATATCGTTCATGTTTTTCTTTTAAAATATAAATGTTCATGTTTTTCTCTAAAAACAGAAATAATAATGTATGTATCATCATGCCATCTTGTATAAAAATTTTATAGTTATAAGAACAATATAATAAATTACTAGTATATAACCCCCGTCAAAAATGCTGGAATGTTGATCTGCGTTTAATATTCAGAAGATTTCATTCAAACAAACAGCATGAAGATTTTATTATTGAAAGGTTTGTATTGTAAAAAAGCATGTTTAAAAATGGCAAATGCTTTTTACAAATACAAAAGATGATGATATTTTCTGTATTCAATATTCAATTTCTGAAATAGTTCAAGGATCACGAAAGACTCCAATTCTATTCTCTAGAATTAAGAAATAAAAAGTCAACGACAATTACGCGGTGTTAACACAATCTTAACAACTTTTATTAATCTAAAAATACATTTTAAGTTAAGCATAACGTCAACGACGCAAACTTTTCAAACATACATTCCATACGTACTTTAATGCTTAACTACACTATATTCAAATAAAGATATATATTCTATTTGATTGTAAATAAAAATAATCTAATGAAGTCATTGTGAAGGCGTCTACCTTCACATATTACTGTTAATTTTGTCCCCTTTCCCCCCTTTAAAATTACGATTTTTAAAATTCTTAAATTTATTTATCTGTCTGCATTTAGATTCGATTTATTTTTATCGCTCTTTTCCCTTTCATAAATTAAGCAGTCTATTCTCAGTCTCTTTAATATTTTAACCGCAGCGCACTGCATTTTAAAGAAAAGAAATAATATCTTTTTCCGCCTTGCAACCGCTTTCTAATTTTTCATTGTGCCTTACTTTTGATGATATGCAGAAATTAGTTATATTATTTTATATATATTAGATATAGATATATCTATATCTAATATATTAGATATCGATATATCTATATCTATATATAGATTTTATATATATTAGATATAGAATAGAATATATTATAGACATATTACTTCTACATTTCGTGGCCGTTAGTGCAGATTCAATATATTAATCACTTCATTATTCGAGCTCTGTCTTTAATTTGTTTTATTTTATTAACGTTCGCTTACTAGCTCTTCAATCCCGTGAGACTTTTGGCAACCATCCTATAGACTGTTATTTCTCGGTTTCTGAACCATAATTACTACGTAATCAGTTCGCGGTAAATAACTCATATTACACTTTTACTCGCCCATTCAAGTACAATGAGCTATCTCTGACCGCATCTCTCCTCTCATGGTATTCTCGCCATGTAGATTGGCGAAAAATGTATATGTACTCTTGCCAATACTCGACCATTTGGAGAAAATATAATTGTGATCACTTCCTTCTTGACTCTCATTCTGTGAGCGTAAAAAATGTAAAAACTACACTCTCTCACCAATCCAAACCAAACCTCTCTCCAACGTTCGGCTCCTGCCGAGGGCTCGCCTTGCGAATAATACTCCAATGTTGGTGTCCAATCTGTCAATAATGAATATTTGCAGTATTCGGCTGGTCTCTCTCTGAAATATGGAATGATTCGTTCTTTTAATATTGTTTCACATTATTATCAACTCCAACAAGCATCCGGATAACTCAATACAACTGTACAAAAATTCCACAGCTAGTGTACAGTCATAATGCATAAAATTTTAACTAAACCCAATATGGACAATATTCTCGAGATGTCGTAATAAACATAGATTTTTATTCACTAATAGAATTTAATTACACGTATATTAATTTTTATGCAGAAAATAACACGAAAAAGAAAAAAAAATAAATTAAAAAAGCCACGTTTCAGAATATTTTTTTGTTACTTATGTTAATTGGAAAGAATGGAAATAATCCGATTTCCACCAGTTTGAAGAAATTTAATAAAATACTTCTAACATTAAAATTAAAATATAAAAATGGGAGTATCTTTTAAAATAGATAGTGCGGACTGATCTACAAATGAAAACATTTCGTTTAAAAAAAAATAAATCTGTAGTAAATTCAGTAGAAAACTAGTTGACTAAAAAATAAACTGCCTTGTATTTTAAATATATAGATCATTAAATTTTCCTCTGATGTTTGAGATTGTCGCTTTATCGGAGCATATCCAATAAATCCGATTTGTCCTAACTAATGCAAATGTATGCACAGACTGGCATTGGAAAAGAATTTCTTTAAACCTTTATGTACGGAATCTTCTAAAGCAATTTTCGTGAATTGTTGAAACTAGATTAGAAGATTTACATAATCATTTAATAAATTTTAGAAGGATTGAAGGATTTAGAAAAATTAATTAAATTTGAATTTATAGGAACTTTTTCTATATTTATAACACCACTCAAATCTTTAGTTTAAATATTTTTTTTTTTTTTTTTTTTGTATTTTTTAGAAGTAGGTAATGTACAAATGTTCTTACAATAGAAATTTGTGCGGAATGAAAAATCGCCCCCATCCCCAACGGCAAGAAAGTTGAAAAAATGTAAATGCAACATAAACCATCCTTTTAAAAATACATTTGTTTTGTGTAACCAATAATGCTTTTGGAATAAGATGAAGTAATGTATCTATAACTCATTCTAAACTGTAGTATTACTAATCGGTGTATTAAATGAATTTTATAGCAAGATATTTTAATGGTACGTGTTTTAATGGTCAGTAGATAAAAGGTTAAGTAATATATAAAGGAGATTTCAAGATATAAATATAAATGTATTATATTAAAATTGACGACGTAAATTTTATATGAAAAAATATAATTTAAAATCTTAAAAATACCATTTTCTGAGACCTGTTTATTATTTATGTACTCTGTTTTAAATGAAATATTAAATCATTAGAAGAAATATTAGATGTAATTAGACACAATTAATATGTTTAATTAGACTGTACATGCATATTAATATTATTAATAATTACTTTTAGCGTATCTACGTGGCCGGCCCTAACATAAATCTAAAGTCACATATAACGAGAGATATATTTAATGATTGTCCACAGCGTCTGGATATGTAATAACGGTTGTAGGTAAACTTCTCTAAGTTTCTACATTTAAGGAATTAACTATATTTATTGAGATTCATTATAAGAAGCATTGAGTTATTATCTATGTTTCACAAATATGTCTTGTCAGTGGGTATTCATATTAATACAAGAACCGTATATATAAATACTAGAAATGTACATATAAGCACAGCCATTAAATGTTTGTATGTGATTAGAAGTAGTTTCTGACAATAAAATAATGCTTTTTATGCTTTTAGCCTTATACAAAATTCGGTTATTAAAAAATTTAAAAATATCAGTAATATGAAAAATAACATGTAACTTAAAATTAATTATTTAAAAGAAATTATATTTACAAATCAGTATTAAGTAATGAACATACCACAAAATTAAACTATAATTGTATGCCACAAAAGATAATGCAGATTCATACATTATACATTGTCTCAATATTTAATAATTACGTCTTTAGAGTAATCACAAATAGATTAAATTTATTCTGTAAAACAATTAGACAGAGAATCATAGGTTTATTACAAAATATAAGTTAATTGGATAAATTCAGAATGAATACTTGGTAT
The DNA here is from genome assembly GCA_963932465.1 of Maratus speciosus. Taxonomy (NCBI): domain Eukaryota; kingdom Metazoa; phylum Arthropoda; class Arachnida; order Araneae; family Salticidae; genus Maratus; species Maratus speciosus. The sequence continues at coordinate 407,580,639 of OZ010788.1, read as the reverse complement.
TATTTAAAATAACCTATTAATATTTTATTTCGCGAAAAAGAAGCTTAATATAGTTTCGGTTAATGAGTTGGAATAATATTATCCAATACTTTAAGGAAAAAATAGTATTTTGAAGATACAATTAGTTTTTTATTCTTTAATTTGTCTACATAAACAAACTAAATGATGTATCACATCCCAAATAATAATAACTTACTTTACTTTTATTTTATTTTTATCGTCGTTTTAAAAGAAAAGTTAATTAGTGATCACTCTGAATAAATTGAAGAGGACCTTTCTTAAAATTCCAAAACGGTTGCGTTTTTAATGATGCTAGTTTTTACATGAACGCTCAAGGCTTCCACTTAATGACTGAAAAAATGGCAAGTGTGTTGTACTTATAACCTAATTATATTGCCTTGGGTACTTGTTAATGGTAGGTGATTTTTTTAATGTTGTTGTTATCTTTATATTAAAAGTAAGAGTTAGTTATTTTCAAATGATATTTCTTTATTTATATGAAATTGAAAACCTCGATATTGAATAACACGGTATTTTAAGTTTTAGCAATTTAAATTTTTTTATTGGTCAGTAATGTTAAGCAGAAAAGATTTTATCTAAAACATATTTTATATTCTCCTTATTTTTTACCAAATCGGATATCATATTCCATAAACTTTTTTTTAATCACTGAATGCTTATGATTTTAATACAGTAAGTCATTGTGCCAAAAAAACGCATTAAAATTTTATTTCTTGGGTAATGATTAAAAACTTGTGAACCTGCTATTACAATTGCATAAAGTTTAATGTCATTGAATTTATGTTACTGACATCTAGAAATATTTATGTCGGGTTCGAGTCTGGACACAAACATAGATGTTTCTAGTCGTACGGATTCACTTCAAACATAGGGATCGTCTAAATAATCCTCGTGTGCATAATAAGACCGTAAGTATATTCCACCGAACAAATAGTTATGCTTTTTAAAGAAATGGACAATTTAACATTTTCTGAAGAGCCGCTCAAATTGAGTCAATCCATTTTCATTCAAACATACAGATTTACCCTGCTTACATCTACATGTAGAAATTTTAGAAGAAAGTGACGTTTTTAATAATAATTCACTCCCCTCCTCCAAAAATTTCGATTCTGTTTCAGGATTCTCCCTTTTTTTCACTTATTTTTATTTTCATCATCTGTGACTAATATTTCACTCCTTTTATTTTTATACGATGATAAACATATTGAATTATTAGAATCAATATTTCTGAAAAAAAAAAGAATCTGAAGAGATTTGTTGTTCTACTTCTGTTCTTTCGTTTATTATACTGCAGTAAATTTTAACTCAGCATTGAAATAAAACACAATATTTTACGTAGAAAATATGACAGCTTCTACTTTAAATAAATTGTAAGAAAATGTCAGGAAATGAAAACTAAAACGTAAGCAACGCATTCCAATTTTAATTTGAATTTGTTATTAAGAAGCTTTAATCTAATACTTTCATTTCAAGGAAACAGTTATATATATGTTTGAAAAATGAATTTTATTGATTGGATGAAAAAAAAAAAGAATTTCGAAATGCAATTTCGAAAAGGTATTTCTCATAACACTTCATAAATAATATTTCGTCAATTTTCATTCTGTTATCTATAATATTATATTGTAAATTTATCTGAATGGTTGGATCTCGCTCATATAAATACTGTATTTAAAACTGAGTGTAATCTTTTGTACTTTATAAGTAATTTATAATTTTAAATTTTTATTTTTATTATTTTACCTGACATTTATTTGGCTTTTAACAACTAACCTCCTTTTTGGTGTAGCATATTCAATGGTGGACATCGTATCATAGCAATAATTCAATTAACCAACCAATCAATCAACTAACCACGCCTTATTTAAACGTACATCTTTATATTTTAATATTTTTGTGCTGCACATATCAAAAGTATAAATATGAGAAAGTACCTATAACAAAGATTTTTCTATGATTTTCGACGATACATTTGAATCGGTGATTCTAGAAAGTCCATATTTTGGTAGTTCTCATTTTAAGATTGGTTCAATGTTTTTTCATGTTCATTGAGCATTTAATGAAGCAAGTAACTCAGTCCGGATACTATATGGTATCTATTCATGTGTTAGAAGGTGAATTGTAAAAGTTACAGGTGATAGGCGCTTTGTTCATGACTTGGGAAATTTCAAAACTGGAACATTTCAACAATCAATTATGCATCGACTTTTTTTTTGTTAAAAAATGTTTGTTTTATCTTATGTACTAAACCATTTCTTTCTGAACAATATTTATTTTAACATAAATTTATAACACATAAGCTATTTAACCCATAACTACTGTGAGCGGTCTGAGAGACCGCTCCAGATTTTCCCGCATGCATTTCCAGCATGCAGTTAGAATCTTTTCTACTCGTATCAGCCTTTTATAGTTCGCTTTTTTTAGAAACCTTTTCAGTGGGCATTTACCTCCTAAAAAACATCATGCCAAGTTTTAAGTATGTAACACCCTCAGTATTACAAAAAAGAAATATTTTAGAACATGTTTTGTTTCTGCAGAGATTGTCACCATTATTTTTTAACTTTTACTTTTAAAAGTGATTCGGCCGTTCCAAAGATTTCCTCCTACAAAAGAAGCAAACAAACGTTTCTTCTTTATAACATTAGGGGAGACCGGGGTTAGTAGGCGCAGTTTTTAGTTAGTGATTTTTATTAATTTTTTATTTAAGTTTTATTTTAAACTTTAACTGTACTTTTAAAGAACAGGCAGAATCACCCAACCGGAGCACCCACCAAATTTGGCATAGGTTCTATTGCTCCGGCGGAAAACCCTATGCACCACCAAGAAAAACCACCGCCAAGAAAACAGGCCCAGAAAAACCAGAGGGCAAATAATTAAACATAGACTACCAATCAGTAGTGAGACTCTCACTAGGTTACATAATTTGTAAACCAAAATAAAATTTAAACAAAGAACGAGAACACCTCTCTTTAAACACCAACAGGACCAAAATAAAAATATCACAGATATTCAAGTCACTGACTTGAAAACGTATACAAAAGTGGAATCACACATTGAACTCAATTATAAATTAAATTGACCTGCAAATATACAAATTGCATTAGACTAAAATAAACGAGTCCATCGCCAAAGTCCTATAAAATAATAGATGGTATCATAGATCCTAAGAAGGACACCACATATACTATGAAACACAAAGTCTGTAGAAAGTAGTCCGTAATGTTCGTACAAAGTCAAAATCATGTTATTAAAAAAGTTTTTAAAAGACCATCATATGTAGCTACACAACATACCAATCACTGTTAGCACCGAAGATAAAAAGATAGTTCCAACCAGCAGACCAAGTATTTCAATGTCACAATAAGGGCACAGCTTTATAGTACTTTAACCAGCTTGCAGTAAAAACCACAAGAAGTAGAGGTTCAAAACACATATTTAATAAATGAAAAATTCTTATTTAGCTTGTTACAGATATTTCGTAACTTATTATAGTTCCCACGACAGACGAGATCTCTTCTGATATTCCACGCCACGGTTCCTAATAAAATCAAATTTCTCAGCAGACACTTAGCATGAGTCAAATAAAAAATGACGAACATCGCCACTAGTACCACAACTGCACTTATCACTCTCTGCTTTTCCCATATTTTTTAAGATATGCCGGAAAGGCACCATGCTCTGTGTAAAAATAAACACATATCTGAGAATAACATACATAATCCGAATCAACTTTACTTAATAAGTCATATGTAAAACGATGTTTCGTACTATTATTCCTATAAGTTTGCCAATCACAAATGAGTTTTTTAGACAGACCGGCTTTTAACATGCAGATCGGCATAGGAATGTTTTCTTCAATATCATACTCATAGTTAAAAATCACTGATTTGGAATGGAAATCCGTACTTTAATTTCCATAAATGCCTATATGGGCCTTAACCCATCCCATGTCAATAATTTTATCACTCATTAATCTCAGATTATCGTAAATTCTCATTAAAAGATCATCGTTAGGAAAAAGATGCTGGAGAGAGCAATACGATGAAAAACTATCCGTAAACAAATAGAAAACAGAAAACTGCCATGACCTGCATCAATCTATTGCATCAGCAATTGCAACCAGCTCTGCCTGATAGATCGAATTATAATTCTTAAGTTTTATCCTTTTTTCAAATATAGAGTCATGGCCCCTGAACACAACATAAGCTGCTGCAACCCCTTGATCCATCTTCGATCCGTCAGTAAATAGAACTGGCTGACCAGCAAATGTATTATATTTCATCATTGGATGAATAAAATTAACATTATGAGAAGAATAAAAATACCGATAATCAAAAGTTGGTATCCTTCTTACTAGCTTCTCCGAATCCATGCGACAACCACTCAATTCAACAGACGTTCTGCCACGCAGCACATTGTATTTTAAGACTGAGATCGACAGCTGAAGAAAAATTGGAGGAACACCAGCTAATACAGAAAGCGCATCTGTAGAAGTTGTACGATAGCCATGAATAAATGAGAACAAAGCCACTCGCTGACAAGAGGATAAACGCTTAATACCGTGATACTTTAAGTCCCCCAGCCAAATCTCATGGCCATAACTTATTTGTTTCAGAAGAACTGTTTCATATCACAATTTAAGATATAGAAGAGGAGTACCCCGGCCACGAATCCTCAACTTCTTGATGTTACAGGAAAAATCTGTTACTTTAGATCTGACAGCTTCCAAATGAGGGAGCCAATTAAACAGGTTATCCAAAGTAAAACCTAAGTATAACATTGTATCTTTAACAGGAATGCTGTTATGTAAAATTTTAAAGATTGGTCTTCTTTTCTTCAACGTTTTCGTGCCAAACATCATAGCAACAGTCTTTGACGGATTAATGGTGAAATTCAAATTATTACAAATATTATTAAAATTTTTCACATGATTATTCATTTTGTCTTCAAGCGACTGTCTTGTGTCTGCACCATCAACAACAACAGAGTCATCTGCATATGAAATCAACTCCATATGCACCTTACATGCGTTCTTCAAAATCTCTTCAGCCTATATCGTCCAAATCAAAGGGCGGTGGCATGATCCTTGCGTGCAGCCCACGAATATCCTGAACCATCGGATGCCCCTCAGAAAACGAAAACCGATTTGCCGATTAGAAATGTAACTCTTAAAAGTATACTTTAGATAGCTGTAAATGGGCAGGTCATCAATAATCCGAGAATCAACCAACCAGTTCAGGACATCGAAGGCCACCGAAATATCAAATGGAATGGCAGAACAGTACTTGAATTTCGTAAGCTTTTTTACATCCAAAGTCTTGAGAGAACTTAAAGCTGTGAGAGTTGACGTAGTCTCACGAAAGCCATGTTCATTGTTATCAAGAAAATTCATAGATTCTAACATAGTTAGAACTCGCATCTTCAAAAAAACGCTCTAAAACTTTACCCAAAATGGGCAGAAGAGTAGTAGGCCTATATGTCTTCGGAAGATTCCGTGGACGGTTTCTCATCCTGAAGAAAATAATAACGCCTTTCTTCCAATTCGCCGGGAAAGGGCCAAACCTCAGACAAGTATTAAACAACATTAACATAAGAGATCTATATTTTGTGCAGATATTTTTTACTACCAGAGCATCAACATCATCAGCTTCCGGAGCTTTATTGTTGTTCTGGCATTGTAGAGCAAAGCGTAATTCACGTCGGGTAAAAGGCTTATAATCGGGGTGATCCCGAAAATCCTTATCGCTAACAAATTTATGAATCTGTGCTAGAGTATTCGTTATGCCAAAGTGTTCGTTCATAAGTTGGGAAGCCACTTCATCGTAGCTCGCAAATACCGAAGAATTCTCTAGAGTCATGAAAACCATGTCTGACTATGAAGTCTTCTTGCCTGAAAGATTTTGTACAGATTACCGTAAGCGTTGTCCGTACGTTGACAAAAGCTGATCCACCCAGCGCGTTTTGACTGATGAAGGTGACGTTTATATGATAGACGAGCAGAGATATAACTATCCCTATATGCTATATTAGACAAATTTTTATGATACATTTTATACAATGCTTTAACTTTATTTCTCTCTATGCGAAGAGTATCTGTGTACCATGTAGCCGTTGGCTTATGATTAAGTGAACCCTTTCTAAAACAGTTATCTAAAACGTAGTGCAAAAATTCATCGAAGTTGGCCAGCCAATCCTCCAATCCATCTACTCCCCGTACTCTTTCAACAGTGCTCTGTAATCTGTCTTTCATTCTTCCAAAACACTTGTTGAACTTCCTCATGGACTTACTTTTAGTTTTATACCTCAGATTTGTAACATTTAACGGTACCAATTTCATATCAAACTTTATGTACCTATGTTCCGAGAAAGAAATTTTTTTATCGTCAACTTGCCAAGAATTCAGGTATTGCACCACGTCAGTACCAGCCAATGTGAGATCCGAACGGCCTTTACATTCACCACGTGTGAGGAGCATTAGGATCATTCAGAATTCTGAGATTACCAATCATCAAGTAATCCTGAAATGTTTCCGATCTATCGTCTTCTTTGGTTTAACCAAATGTCATCAGAGAAACATTGAAATCACCACCAACAATAAGTGACGAGCAATCTTCAAAATAATTGATCCAAAACGATATGTCAGAATAAATATTACTCGAAGGGGCTAAGTAGACTGAGCCAAGAGTAAGTGAAGTCTGTTCAAAAGTCACCGTAATAAAAACACTGTTTTGGCTGATTAAGCCTATAGTGCAATTTATGGTTTTATTAGTACACAGAATGGAGAAGGTGTTATTTAAAGAAGAAAATATTAACCAATCTGGTGAAATCCCAGAAACTTTACCACCGTAAGCATGTGCAACTAACTGACCACTCTTTGTTGTTACCACATCCGAGAGCTTTGGAAACTCCATATCCTTCTTGGAAAACCTTCTCAGCTCTCCCCTGATATCATCCAACGTGCCTTCACAGGGTGTTATCAAAACCGAAAACCCTGTATCCACTCTTGACGCCTTAGATTTAACTGCACGAACCGCCAATATATAATCCGGAGTCGAGTCCAAAGTACCTGATCTTCTCATCAACAACGCCTCGTAAGCCTTGCTAGCCGTAATCATCGTCCGTAATTTCGTCTCACTAGATACATAATCCGTGTGTGCCTTTACCAGTCTTAGATTAACATAATCCAAGCACTTCTTTGTAGTATTTAAAATTTCACGGGTTACTTTAGCACCGCTACTCTTGGCCTGTTGACCCTCTAATAATTCATACATATATGAGTCAACCTTTTGCACAGCTTCCGGGAACTCATCATCCGCTGAACCCTCCAGAAACTTTATACATTTTCGCCATGATCAAAATCAATTTAACTGCCAGAATAGACCACAAAAGACCACCAAAATTTTACGAAAATAACTAAAAATTAATCAGAAAAACCCGAGCCAGTCACCCGAGACCCTCTATCAAAAATCACGTAAAATACAAAACCACCGTCGATGAATATAAAGCCAATTACAAACAACACTCACTTTCACTATATATGTAGAGCTAGTCTCTAACCCATACAGCAACAAAAACTGATAAACAACAACAAAAAAAAAAACACAGAAGAAAACAACCAGAGAAAGAAAATAAAAAAGTAACTAGGCAACCGCCGCTTAAATGGATCAACACCAGCGCCGGATAAACGGGTTAGTAAGGAAATACGTCATAGACAGCAGATAAACTACTGATTCAAAAACAATACCAACTCAACTCATAAACAAACAAACTAAAGCACTCCCACGACACGTGACCCAGACTAACCTAGGCTAGGACACAACAAGAAAACAAAAGAGAGCCCAACTAAAACTATGACGCAATAGCGCTGAAAAAAAAGAAACTCAGGACAACTCCATTTTACAAAACTCTAAACTAAACTAAAATCTAAAGACAACTCAATACAAAGAAAAACAACTAAACCTAACTCAATAAGCAGGAAAACAACTCAATACGACACTGAGCTCAAAATGGCGACGTAAATACAGAAAAAAACCCGCACACCGAAAACTTAAAAGAACTATTAACAAGTAATTAATATATGCAGAACAATAATATACATATCCAGAGAAAGCGAAATACTAAGTGAGTACTTATGAAAACTTATTAAACTGATATAATAAAGTAAAAGTAGTAAAATATTAGTAAAAAGATAGAAATGCCAAAAGCGCAATGCTTTCACATGTGCTTCGGCAACGGAAAAATAAACTAAGTTCAATATAATCTCAAAATAAATATATCATATGAAACAGAAATGAATAAGTTAACCATGAATGCAAAAATAAGCTAATTTAAATAAATATTTGCCAACTTAAAGAAACTTTGAAAATGAGCTCGAAAAATGACGTCAGACAACATCAATGGCGGACAGTGTTTTTTAAAGAACAGGCAGGGATGACAGGGATGACCGCCCCGGGAACCCAGCTTTCGCTTTAGAGTATAAGTGCAATCCCGGGGGGAGACTCAAATCCACTGCATATGGTAAGATACATTAACAATGACAATATTTTTTAAACAGTTAATAACATACAGAAAAATAAATTCAGTTTGCTGTTTTTGACTCTGAAACTTACAAGGAGTGTCATCAGTACATACATTGACAGCAATTGCACTATGTTGTATACATGCATAAACAATTACAAGACATGTTTTTTTGAATATTAGAGCTGAAAAACTTTAAGTGAAATGCATAGGCTGATAAATATAATGAAAATACTAAATAAACAAATCATAGGAAATAAGACAAATATTTACATTATGCACAAAACAGGGGCTCCTGTCTGAATGGGAGCTAAAACAATGAGTTTGCTCAGCTAGCTCAGAAAGGGAGGGGATTGGTAAATATAAATTCGTTGTCTTCTAAAAATTTCATACAATCCGCTATACGTTGCAGGAGAACTGGACGGTCGAGCAGGTAAGTTAGCCAGTCAGGCAGTGTCATCTGTTGTGGCTTTTTAACGTGATAGTGGGACGTTAATGTGCAATGTAAAATATAGTGTAATGATGTTGATAAGGATCCACAAATGCAAAGAGGTGAGTCCCGTTTATTTATGGTATATAAGTGTTGTTGGAAGGGTCCATGATTTGTGAGAAAGAGATACAGGTATCTGTTACTTATGAAAATGTTTTGTGAGACCTTAGGTATGAAGTCACGCGTGTATTGACCCACTTGCACTGTAGACCAACGTTGTTGCCATCGGTGTAGCATTTGTTTTTTGAGTTCTAATTTCAATGTTGATTGTGGGAATGGAAGAAATGTTAGTGGTAAAGTTAAATCATCGACTGCCGACCTCGCCAGCTGATCGGCCAGTTCGTTGCCCATTATACCAGAATGTCCTTTAACCCAATTAAAGAAGAACGATTTTTCTGAGGACTGAAGGAGTAAGGTTATGTCTAGAACTAAGTGATTATTGTTATCAAATTTTGAAAGGGCCATTAGACCTGATAAACTGTCTGATGAAATTAAGTATTGGGTGTCAGAGTCCTCTTCTGCCCAACGAATCGCCTCCTTCATAGCAAAGAGCTCTGCCTGGAAGACAGAGTTCCCCGGATCAAGCCTTGCGCGCCAGGAAAAAAAGTGTGAGCTTTGCCTATAAACACAAAAAGCTGCCGCAGTTCCTACTTCTGTTTTAGACCCGTCTGTAAAGATGTGTGTTGATCCGTTAAAGTCTTTTGTTGCACAAATACTAATACCGTTTGAAAGTGAAGAGATCTGATACTTTGAACATTTTGTTGAGTACATTGGGGCAAAATAAGAAATATTAGAAGCACCCAGGCGAGTGATCCGAGCGAACTCAGCCTCCGCTTCTAATTGTATGTCCAATGGAGGAAGACCCGTGAGGACCTGAAGTGCTGCGGTAGAAGTGTTCCTATAGGCTCTGGAGATCAGGAGAAGTGCCTTTCTCTGAGCCGCTAGAATATGGCGAACTCCATGCGACTTCCGCATTCGCGGAAACCAGAAAGCACATGCGTACGCCAGTTGCCGCTGTAGGATGGATGAGTACCAGACTTTAAAGAAGTATGATGGAAGACGACCTGATACTGAGGAGAATTTGTATAAATTTTGCGTGATTTTTATTATTTCTTGACGTTTTGATGCCAGGTGGGGTAAGAATGAGAGGTGTTGATCAATTTTGATTCCAAGATAATTAATTGTTTTTTCTGACTTTATATTTTTACCATGTAGTTTAAAGAGTGGGCCCCGTTGGAGAATTTTCGGTTTACCAAACATTATAGAGCGCGACTTCTCGAAGGAAATTGTTATTTTGTGAATTTTCGCCCAGTTTTGAATAAAGTCTAGTACTCTGTTCCCTCGTTGTTCAAGTAACGCTCTTGTTGGGCCCCAGACTATAAGTAAAACATCATCCGCGTATGCGACTATCGCACAGAACTCAAACAGAAAGGTCCGCAGCAGAGTCTCGAGGAGAGCCAACCATAAAAATGGCCCCAGACAGGAGCCCTGAGGACAACCCCTTGAGAAAAAATACAAAAGATCTGGCAGCTGCCAGTCCACCAGAACCCGCCTGCCCGACAGGAAGGAAGCAATTACATTAATTAGCTGAGGTGATAAGTTTAAATGGTGTAGTGCCTGTAGTGCTAGGTCCCATGGGAGATTATCAAAAGCCCCCATAAAATCTAGCGAAATAAAAGATGTATAATTTTTATTAGATTTGTTAATATCTATGTAAGATAATGCCTGTTCTAGTGCTGTTTCGGTCGATTTTAATTGAGTAAAACCGTGTTGTAGGCCTGTTAATGCGTTGCTTTGAGTTAGTGAATGATTAATTCGTCTTAAGAACATTTTTTCATAGATTTTGCCAAATATCGGGAGTAGCGTTATTGGTCTATAAGAGGTGTGTTCATTTGCTGGTCTACCTTCCTTCCTGAAGTAGACGAGCTCGCCCACCTTCCAGGCCTCCGGGAAATAGTTTAAGCGAAGTGCACTGTTATACATGTCTAGAAGAGTTAAGGGTATTTTAGAAAAGAGAGATCTAATCATCCGATGGTCTATTCCGTCGGGACCTGGAGCTTTGTTTTGGTTAAAGCTATAGATTGCATTTCGCAGTTCTTTTATTGTAAAGTTAGGCTGGTCTGCGTGAGTTTGTTGTGAGGTTGCCATATTTGGCTGAGCTGGTGATCCCAGTGATGCACCAAAAATTTTTTCTGTCAGTGTAAACAAAGAAGAGGACCTGGAAGCTGGGAATGACGAGTCCGGCAGATAGCTAATCTGACATTGGGCTATAAATACCCGGAGTTTAGAGTTTGTATCTTTTGTAGTTCATGTTTAGCGGAAGCTTAAAGTAAAAGGAAAATTGTTCGCCAACCTACCCGTCACGGGGCAAGTTGGCTTTACCTATGGGGTAAGTTGGCACACGCTTTATAAAAATTTTAATGAAGCTGAAATAAGTCACGCAGTTAAGAGAAATCAAGTTTATTATTACCAGTAAGTTTAAACAAAGGCGTTTTAGCCGTACGATGTAAATTCTAATTTATATAGGCATAAAAATAATGAATAAAACATTAACATTGAGCAACTTCTATCCTACTCTATATCATCATTAGTGTTACAGTTGTCACAAATAAAAAAATCGAGTGTCTCCGTTTGGGAAAGCCCCATGTACCCGAAATCTTGTATTGCAACCACTTTTTTCGGTGTTTGCTGTTTTTCAAGCTACCATCATACACCAGACACCGAGCCAACTTGCCCCGTGTTCAATGCGCCTACTAGCCCCATAATAAATTTCTTCACAAAAGAGACACGTAACTATCTATAAGCATAAATAATCCAAGTAAATCACATACGGCGTAGGTACAGTTAATCATACACTAAGAAAAACTGCGCAAGTTAAATCGCAATTATTAAGATAAGTATTAGAAATTAGAAAAAGAATGAAGCAACAAAAAATTACTTATGAGTGCAAAAAACAAAAAAATCGTAATAAATATCCACTGCACGTAGGTAACGCTGCAAAACTACAATGAGGATTGTAAAAAGCAATAAGAAAGGTACTCTGTTACTGGTTGCGTAATCTACCCACAAACAGGCAATTTAGGAGGACTATTCCTGTAGCCAACTAGACCCTGTCTCCCCTAGTATATTAGAAGGCTTCATACTGGTCGATTTTCCCAAACGAAATTTATCGGTGATTTAACCTTGTAAATACAAGGTTAAATTCACAGTTTACATATATTTTATCCCCCGCATTAAAAATTTTAAAGCAAAATGAGCCTTTGTCTGAAATGTCATTGCGAATTGAAGTAAATTATCTGAATACTATTATATGTTCAATTTTTAAGACAAAATTTTCGCTGATAAGAATCATTGAACAATCATTGAGTTAATCATTTACAGTAAAATTAGTAAATATCGGTAGAATAATGTAATGCAATATACTAAAATATCATTAAAACATTATCTAATTAACAATGAAAATCTTATCAAATTCGCGTAGGTTTTTTTTAAAGCTAATACTTCATAATCGAGTTCACTGGACTACAGAACTTTCCCTCGTGATGATATAACTAAGCAACGTAGAATCCTATACAATAAACTAAAACCTTTCCTGAAAAATTATCTAACTAATGATGCAAGCTCCATCGAAATTTATTCAGCAAAATTAAAGTTATAAGCGACTGGAACGAAATTCCCATTTGCATTTTATGTGAGGTGTCCTAGGGTATAAACGCCAGTGTGGGTAATAACGCCAAGTGCTAATATTAGGCGTAGTTATGAAGGAATCCGAGAAAATGGCACTTATCTTTCTGTGCTCAAAGGCTCTGAGCCATCTGAATCACAAACAACAGCTAAAAGTTAATTTCTCACATTTATAGACCTTATCGCCGGAATAAGTTTGTAAGAGTCAACGCCCGATCTAAAATTTGCTAGGTAAGTTCTGTGATGTGAAGTCTATATCGCTCACCCGTAAGAAAAGTGACACAAAAGTTAAGCAAAAATTCTAATAATATGTCTGTCATAGGTGCGTTTTGTTGTAGATTCTGTGTACTACATTAAAAATTTCGCAAGTGCAGTTATACGAAAAATCATATTATTACACTATATGTCCATCTGTGATTACAGAAGAGGGCTGGCTTGTGCGGAGAGGTAAAATTACGCAACCATCCATACTTTATCCTACGTTTTCATTCTTAAGGGTTTTATGCATTTATGCACGTTGTTATTCCGCATGCAGAGCTAATGCTATAATTTCATCTTACAGTAAAATCATGCAAATTTTCTTTTGTCTCTCCTGTGAAATTTACTTTTGTCGAGTTGTGTCATTTTTCTTGTGGATGAGCAATATGTTTGTTAGGAAATTTGTTACATAAATATGTAGTGCATTTCTTGTACTTTCTAAACGTTGTGGGGGATTTATGATGTATTCCCGAGGTAGCTTGTAGCTTAAAATATACTGTGCAAAATGCATACCGGGGCGATAACGCCATCCACTAGTGTTATTACCCCGGTTGATTCTTTTCAGTGACAGATTTATCGATATATATATATATATTCTTTTTAATTTCATACACGAGAGACCATTATTGTCACTGTTAAAAACTAAAAGAGATAAAGAGAAATTTGTACGTCCTAAATGCTATTAATTTTTTTTTATGTCAGAAGAATAAAATATCACATGATACCGCAATTAATGGTAAGTAAAAGCACTTTGTCAATTTCTAAAGGTTACAGTTTGTATCTTTAGAATTGGACAATTTACATGCTATTATTCCATCTTATTTTATAGTTTTGTTTGCATGGTTTCCCACCAGGTGGGTAATAACGCCTAATAGCATTCGTCAAGAAATCACGCAACTACATTTTATGAATAGATATCTGCTAAAATAGTCTTTCTTGTATACATACTATATAAGTTGCTGTATCTTATCCTATATTTATTTGGGAAAAAATTATAAAACTAAGCAGTAAAAATTGGTAGAACCTTAACGTGTCGTTATTACCCCAGGACACCTTCTATGTAGTGTGCATAAAATAAAATGCAAGTAAAAGTTTATATAAATCTCAAATTGCGAAAATCAAATTACGAAAAAAATCAAATTATTAAAAATATACTCAAAAAAGTGAAATGGCCTTATAGCCAGTAGTCAATCGTGGTGGCCGATTACTGAACATGTAAATAAATATAATACCCAATGATCGGCCACATTAAAATTAATTAATACGCACACACTTATTTAATTTTGATACAGAAAAACATTAGTTTATTAAATTGTTTAATAGTACAGTCTTATAATTTTAGAAAATAATAAAAAATAAATTAATACTAATCTTTTTAAAATTTTTCTATCCGATAACAAAAAAATAACAAAAACGGTTATTTGACCATAACCAAATAAAAAATGGCTGGTTTTTAATGCAATAAAAATACCCACAATTCTTTGCTGATGGCTTATGACGTATAAAGGATGGCTACATATAGGGGGATTGTAATATTTCATTTGAAACCAAAAATAAGCTATTATATATATATTTTATCTCTAAGTGGCCGACTACTGGTGCATTCACCTATATATATGTATTCTGATTTGTAAAACATACTTAAGCAATTTAATATTCGTATTCACCTAAAAACCTTACTTACTCATTGACTTAATTTTATTTCATATTATGATGCTACCAAATAAATTGAATATATTAATGTTATTGCAAGTTTTCAGCAAACAATTGCTGAAACAGTCGCATACTTAATGTTTCTTCTAGAATTATAAAAGTTTCATAATTATTCGAATTTTTTTTACTCTTAAAATTATCTCCTCCGTTGTAGTCATCTAATCCTCTACATTTAAAATATCAACGTCTCTCAGTATTAATGTTAAAAAGACCACATATTTTCCGCAACTGTAATTTAAATATTGCATAAATGTGCCCCAGATGTGTGCAACATATGCAGATAATTATGCCCTTTATACTTTCATAGAGAAATTCAATTTCTGATCAAAAATTGGAACAGTGTATTTCAGTTTATTAAACTCCCTAAAAAGGAAGAAAAATTATTTCTATTTCCCAATGCTTCATCATGGTTATTTAAAACGCCCCCAAGCTTTTTTTTTTTAAGGTTTTTTTAAAACTTGGAATATTTTACATTTATTTGAGATAAAAAGGAAATTATTTTTTATGTCTTCTAAGAACATGGCAGTAAATTTTACAAGACATTAATGTACTCATACTTATTTCAGGTGATAACGACAAATATGTTATTGATAAATTTTGTTTTGTTCATCTCAATTTATTGTTAATATTTAGAATATTTTAATGGTCACTATTCTTTTTTAAATTAAAGAAATGTTCAATTAAAAAATATATATATTTAGCTTGGAAAAGAAATGTGTTTATATAATCTTAAAGGAATAAAACTTTTTCTAACCGTCAGAACATTATTATATATTTTTAAAATACGTTAATATAATAAAATTCCACGTTCAAAACTCAATCACGCCATTTTGAATTACGTTAAAATTATTCTTTATTTCTCACCAAATAGATTGTACAATTCCAAACAAAGAAAGTTTTATGTGAATTTATTAATTATAAAGAAATTATTTTATTTAACCAGTTTGCTGCAACATTTTGAATGGAACTCTTTTGTATTTTTTCTAAACTGGCACTCAACATTTTTTAATTGAAAAAGAAGACGTTTTGTAAATGTTCTGCTGTACTAACTTTCACATGGACAAACAAACTATGGCATTAATTTCACATTGATTTTGTTATTTGCACTAGAATCTACTTTTATATTTATATATTTCATGTAGTTAAATATAAAAGCATTTGTAGATTTTTAATTTAAAATCAATTGAAACAAAACAGTTAAAAGTTTTTTATCAAAACGTTTTAAATGAACTGAGATATATTCTCCTCCCCCCCCCCCCCCCAAAAAAAAGCAACTTTTATTAAATTATATTCGGGTACTAAATTAAGGTATTTTCATTGTTTATGAATTAAAAATAGTTTTGAGTTTCAGTAAACAATATTTTTCATATTTTTCGAATGTTTGGCAGCTTCTGAAGGGAGTATGTTTTTATGTAAAATAATAATAATAATAAAAAATATTTCCCGTATCTCTTTTTATGCATGTAATATATCAAATCCTATAGGATACATTAAAGTATTCCTCGGATTTCCTTTTTCTGATCTGAATTAAGTGGTTATCTTAATTTGTTATGCGATGTTTTAGAGTTTTTGTATATTAGAAGAAATACAGACGCGACAAAATTTTTGAACTTGAAAACAGTGGTAGTTTAATAATTTTATTTTTTTGAATTGGTAGTATAACGCAATTTACGTGACTGGAATTCACATGTTCCCTCAAGTTACTCTTTTTCTGTTACCTGTTAGGAAGATTGTAAAATCAAGGCTCTACTGTATATTACTTTCTTGCTAAAATATTATGAACTGTTTCGAAATGCATATATGTAATGGTTTAATTACTACATACATTTAATTTAATAAAATGACATATTTAACTATCAGCGACTACTATTTACAGAGAGATTAAAACACACATCATAAAAGTTTATTTATTTAAGGGGTCTTGTACCTTTTAAACGCGTTGAAAATGAACGAAAAACTTCCAAGTTTGAATTAGTCTATCTTCAAAGCCTTTTTATGTATAAACATGAAATTTTGAGTATTGATTAAACAGATTGTGCTTTGTAATATGCTACCATTAGAAATTTATTAACCCTTTACAGAATTTGTGTATTGTTGAAAAAAATAGCTCTTTTTTTACCCCATAAGTCATTGCGCGCATGATATCTTGAGAAAGTATGTATGGATTCGCACAAAATTCGGTAATGATACTAATCATATACGTGTGTTTAAAATGATCTACTCTTAGGCTAAAATTTTTTCATTAACTATATAAAAAAATACTTTCGTAAAAAAAAAATAATAAAAATTTTGTATTTTTAATGAATAGAAATAGTCATAACTAAAAATATTACCATTGTAAATACTTAAAATTAGATCATTTTAAACACACATATTTGTTTAGTATATTTACCAAATTTCATGACAATCCATACATACTTTCTCAAGATATCATGCGCGCAATGACTTATGGGGTAAAAAAAGAGATATTTTGATTTCAACAATACGCAAATTCTGTAAAGGGTTAATAAATTTCTGTTGGTAGTATATTACAAAGCACAATCTGTTTAATCTATATCCGAAATTTCATGTTTACACATAAAAAAAGTTTTGAAGATAGACTAATTCAAACTTTGAAGTTTTTCGTTAATTTTCGACGCGTTTAAAAGGTACAAGACCCCTTAAAATACTAATTATGTATGTCAATTTTTTAAAGTTACACTGTGTTACTTTTGAAGAATTGATAGCAACGGTATTGGTAATTTCATACTCATAATGGTACTATCTGTAACCTGAGATGACTGCGATTTCCAGAAATTACAATATAAGGAAACTGGCGTAAAGTATACTTATTAGAACGGACAATTGTTGATACTAAAGCCGAATGAGAGGAATTAATGATTTAATAAAATCGACTAGTCTTGGAATAAAAGAAGAAAAAATAATTTGTTTCAAGTCGTTTTTATGTTATGTGTGGATGATCTGAAGCCGGAGCATAAACAGTAAGAAATACATTTTATCATGGTACTTTCATGGCACGAATGGGTGGAGAAGACATAACTTACATTTTACCTTGAAAAGAAATTCAACAATATGCTTAAAAATATTTTTTCCTTAATATTTTTGTTTATTTCACATAATTATTGGGGCTGTTATATTTCGGTTATAATAGTTTAATTTCCCATATATTGTAATAGTCTTTGGTTTTTAATTACAGATTTCATTTGTTAACAGTTAGAAGTTACAGTATCACGCATTATGGAACCTGTTAATTGAATTTTTTTTTTAAATTGGAGGGGAAGGATGGAGTTTACAACGATTTCATTTGATTTCTGATATTGATTTGTTATGTCTGTGTTTTTTGGAACTATTTTTTTGTTATTGTTCAGATTTTTTTTATACACCTGCTTACTATACACACTATTATGTCTTAGTAATTTCAAAATCATGTATATTTTCATAATCATACACACACACACACACACACATATATATATATATATATATATTTCATTACTTTAAAATGCAAAAATTGTATATATTATATATATTTCATTACTTTAAAATGCAAAAAAACCATAACTCAGAAAAGAAGGTGTATATCTTTAATATTTAACTATAAAAAACTTAAAAAAAAACAAGTAAAAAACAAAAACACAGGCGAAAAATAGTCTGTTCTTCTTCAGTGGGAGGACAGACAAAACCTAACTCCACCCCCACTGCTAAAAATCTGCAGGTCTCTGAACACACGTCCAACCTGCACCCAATACAGAAAAAAATATCGTCATTTCAATACCTGAATTCAAAAAAGCTAAAATAAACCAAAATTAAGCAATATATATATATATATATATATATATGTAGTATTTAAATTTAAACATACTTTATTTTCTTTATGACGTACATGATCAACAAATTAACTGATGTTCTGATATTTTTATTATCCATAATTTGAAAGCACGAGCAATGAAAATTCACAATCACGAGATCAAGGTTTGGACATATTCAAAAATTAGAAAAGAGTCAGTCTAAAAAATAATGTTGTGCATGAAACAGCGGCTTATGAGATGCCAAGGAAGGTATTGTTAAGACTAATCAAATTATTCGTAAGAAATATGTTGTAAGTTCTAAGTAAGAAAGGTGCTGTATTTAAAAAAGTATCAACGAAGTGATGTAAAGTTACCCTTATAGAATTGTATTAAAGTGTAAGTGTTGTGATTCAAACGTCTACTTATTCAAATCATCTACCGGGTGTCCCAAAAAGGACTGACTGATTTTAAAATTCAATAACTTGCAAACGGTGACAGATATTTAAAAAATTCTTGCAGGAGGGTTATGCATAAGGTCAAAAGTTTTATTACAGTGATTTTCGATTTTAGTTCGAATTACAAACAATAGATGGCGCTGCGATCAATAGACGCTGAATTCGGGCTCGATTTTTGGTACTTCGTGGCCCGGATAATACATTTCCATCTCCTTTTTCAGCATAGAACAAGATAAAGGACCAGAAATCGAGCCTGTATTTAGCGACTATTGCTTATAGCGCCATCTATTGTTTGTAATTCGAACTAAAATCGAAAATCACTGTAATAAAACTTTTGACCTTATGCATAACCCTCCTGCAAGAATTTTTTAAATATCTGTCACCGTTTGCAAGTTATTGAATTTTAAAATCAGTCAGTCCTTTTTGGGACACCCGGTATATATTAACATTTTACAAACAATAACTTCTACAAATTTGGGGGCTCGATGCCGGGATTTTAAGCGACTATTAGTGGAATAATTAGTAAAATATTAATCGAAGAGAAATTGTTGTCAATCGCCAGTGTCAAAAAATGGATTGTGAATGAACAAGGAAAGTGTGTAAAAACCGTAGTCATATTTATCCAAGTACAAATTTGAAAAACATGGTATCCTTAAATAAAGCTAAAAGAATTGATCTAATAGATCTCTGCGAGGAATGCGGAATTCAACCACCAGAAAAACCGATAATCCATATCCTAATAAAGCTAATTAAAAACTGGGAAGATTACGATGAAGATTTTATAAAGGACCGCCTAGAAGTAATTGTGGCACCTAGAAAAGCGCAAGCGGAATCGGAAGTTGAAGAAAAGAAATTAATAGCAGAGACTGAAGAAAAGAAACTAAAAGCGCAATTGGAACTTGAAGAAAAGAAATTAAGAGCAGAGACTGAAGAAAGGAAACTAAAAGCGCAATCGGAACTTGAAGAAAAGAAACTGAAAATGGGAATGGAAGAGAGAAAATGGAGAATAGAATTGGAAGAAAAAGATCGCGAAAGAGAATTTGAGATTAAGAAAATACAACTACAAGAAAATTCAAGAGAGCACATCGATGTGGACACAAGGACAAATCCAGGTAAGCAATATGAATTGCTTAGATTGTTAACAAAATACGATAGTACAAATGATATTAGTTTATACTTGGCTATGTATGAAAGGCAAATGGCGCAAACGGGCATTGATAAAAAAGAATGGGTCAACTATTTAATTAACCTAATGCCATTAGGTGTGATTAATATAATAACCAGGGAGAGTGAACCCGAAATGCAAGATTATGACTATATAAAAAGTATTCTTTTAAAACGGTACAAACTATCGCCAGAAGAATTTAGGCTGAAATTTTTCTCACTCAAAAAAGAGCCATCGGCTAATTGGCGCGATTTCGCTTATGAGATCAAGGTATATTTTAAACAATGGATCGACGGCCTTGAAATAGATAGCTTTGCAGAATTATCGGAATTAATTGTAGTTAATCAAATTAGGCATAATTTACCTGCGGAAACAAAGACACATTTTGCAGAGGAATTGTTAATAATAAAAAAGATAGACGAATTAGTAAACAAATTAGATATTTACGAAACGGCACGAAGGGTTTGCAATAAACAAGCTATAAGGAATACAAGTGGGAGTTTTGAGGATAAACGATCGAGAGTGGCTGACTACGCCAATTCGAAAAGGCGCTAAGTTGACAATAAGCACGATGTGAACCATGGAAGAAACGAGGCACATATAATATGTTATAATTGTGGCAGACCTGATCACGTGAGTAAGAATTGTACCATGGGAAGTAAAACACAACAAAATTATTCAAATTATAACCCGCAACGTAATCAAAATTGGCGAGAAACGAAATACCAAGATTGGAGCCAAAACACGCAAAGAAAAGTAGTTAATACGGTCACGTTAAATGGAAAGAAAGGAAGAATCCTGAATATTCAAGGAATAAAAACAAACATAATAATCGATACAGGGAGTGATATTTCAATCGCCAATTCAAGATATCATACGGCAATAAACGCGCCAAAGTTAACCAGCGACAATATATCTATATCGGGCTTAGGTGGAGAAGAGATTAAACCAACGGGTTATTTCTTGCATAAAGTTTATGTAGATGATATAGAAATACAAGATAAATTTTACGTAGTACAAGAAACTGACTATGATTTAATAATAGGTAGAAAAGCAGTCGAAGGCTTGACGTTAAGAGTAGTGGAAGATGTTGTTAGAATAATAAACGACAATAAAGTACGAGTAGGTTACATTAAAATTAATAAAGTCCCTTCCAAAACAGATGAAGTAGCCACACCAAATATAAGCAACGATAACCGAGGTTACGAAGATACGGTTAATATTGACTGCGAAAATGGCGGAATGGATTTAACTCGTATTACAAATTCAGCTAACAGAGAAGAAATACGAGGATTAATAAAATCCTGCAAAACGAGCAAAACGAAAGATAATTGATTAAACATGAAAATACTAACGGAAGATAAAAAACCTATCTGCGAACGTCCAAAAAGATTCTCTTTAGTTGAGCAGGAAATCATCAATAAACAAGTACGACAGTATTTAGATAATGACATTATCAAATGTAGCACCTCAGATTTTACGGCTCCTGTGATCCCGAGTAAGGAAAAAGAAACCGATAAGAAATTCATCATCACTAGATAGGAGAGATCCGAAAGTAAAGACACTGAGAAGGAAACAGAAAATAAACACACAAAGAGTAGAAAAAGACCTAAAAGAAAAACGGTTAGAAAGAAAAAGTCCAAAAATAATTCTGATAAGAAAATAACTGATAATCCTATTGAAAATAAAACAAAAAATGTTAAAGAAAAGGAAAATAATAACGCAAAAAGATCTACAGGCAAAATTTTAGTTCAACCTGAAGCATATAATAATGAATCCAAGTGGTATAAGTATGTACCAAAATTACAACGAATTATCAATAGCACAGTAACACGAAGCAGCAAGTACAGTCTTTTTGAATTAATGACAGGAGTTAAAATGAAGGACAGTGACATGCAGAACATCAAGAAAATTTTGGAAGAAGAATTTACCGAATGTATGATGGAAGAACGCGAAGACATGAGAGAAGAAGCAAAGAAAAATATACTCAAAATACAAGAAAAAAACAAGGTGCAGTTTGATAAGAAAAGAAAACAGCCACGAAAATACAAAATAGGAGATATCGTCGCCATAAAGAGGACGCAATTCGGCAATACTATCAAACTTAAAGAAAATATTTGGGGCCATATGAGATAACTGCAACCAAGAATCATGATCGGTATGAAGTAAAGAAAGTAGGAGATCATGAAGGTCCAGGAAAGACGTCAACCGGGGCCGAATACATGAAGCCGTGGTCTATGGGTTAAACTCCTGGACGAGTCGGATAGACTAAATATACATGTGTATTGAACCTATAATTAAAATTTTATGTGAAAGAAAAATGTATAAAAGTCTCAAGAGTGTAGCTGTTTAAACATAAAAAAGAAATAATAAGCCAAGATGATGATGTCGGGACGCCATCATGTCAGGATGACCATTTGTAGGATTTAAATTTAAACATACTTTATTTTCTTTATGACGTACATGATCAAAAAATTAACTGTTGCTCTGGCATTTTTATTATCCATAATTTGACAGGACGAGTAATGAAAATTCACAATCACGAGATCAAGGTTTGGACATATTCAAAAATTAGAAAAGAGTCAGCATAAAAAATAATGTTGTGCACGAAGCAGCGGCTTATGAGATGCCAAGGAAGGTATTGTTAAGCCTAATCACATTATTCGTAAGAAATATGTTGTAAGTTTTAAGTAAGAAAGGTGCTGTATTTAAAAAAGTATCAACGAAGTGAGATAAAGTTACCCTTATAGAATTGTATTAAAGTGTATGTGTTGTGATTCAAACGTCTACTTATTCAAATCATCTATATATTAACATTTTACAAACAATAACTACTACATATATATATATAATGTAAACAAAGCATAATTTAAAAAAACAAAAACAAAAAATCTTTAATAAAATAATCTTTTAGAAAATTACTTAAAAATTAACAATTTAAATATACACAAATTAACATGTATGAATGCAGATGAACGTGCACATTCCCAAACCTGCAAGATAAAAATATTTTCAAAAACATGAAAAACAGCAATACCTGTACAATGTTCCTCACGTCTACAGGTGAGGAACATTATTTTACCTTTTATGAATTCAGTTACTGAAATGGCAATAATTGTTTCTGTATTGGGTGCAGGTCGGACGTGTGTTCAGAAACCTGCAGATTTTTAGCAGTGGGGGTGGAGTTAGGATTTGTCTGGTTCCCACTGAAGAAGAACAGACTATTTTGTGCCTGTGTTTTTGTTTTTTACTTGTTTTTTTTAAGTTTTTTATAGTTAAATATTGCAGATATACACCTTCTTTTCTGAGTTATGGTGTTTTTGCATTTTAATGTAATGAAATATATCTTTCTTGCATTTGATATGAGCTTCTATTAGCGCCAGTTGTGCAATAATTTTTTCATTAATTATACATAATATATATATATATATGTACATATATATTAGGGTGGGTCGAAAAAACTGAAATAGTTCTAATCGAAATGTAATAGAGCTGAAATGTTGTAAGGAACCAGTAACTTTGTTACATAGGCTCTCTAGTGGTTTGAAGGTGAGCATGGTGTAAGATGTAACTCTAGTCTAGAGGCACTCTAATTGTCCGCGGTGCATTTTTAATTAGGAGTTCACTGTCCCGCGAGTTAGCAGTAAACGTATGCAAATTTATTTGCTCAGTCTGCCAGAGTATAAATAAGCTAAAATGTGTTAAGCGGTTAGTTGGTTAGTCAGTAGATAGTTGGTTAGTTACGTTGGAGAGAGTGTGAATTCACGTAAGTAGTTTTGGTGTGGAGAGACGGCCTGGATGGCTGAATCTTAGTCTGGGAACAAGAACAGATTTAGTGTGAGATGAAATCAAAATGTGGATTTGAAATGAACCCCGCCGTCGCAGCTTAAGCACGCTCCAGAGAAATGAAGTTACGTGAGTTAACGTTTGACTTTATATTTAATTAAGATTGTTTTATTGCTATCACGGAGTGAGGGCGAAATTTATGAGATCTGGTCTGACAGGTAATTTTACCACATTTCATTTTTATTTCCTTGTTTTTGTAGCTTAAACCATTTTAACTCATTTACGTTCTTTCCCCTTCCTTTTTTCTGTAAACCTTGTTACGTTGTTTCCTTGCTAGCACAGTCATCGTTATTTTATTTATTTATTTATTCATTTTTCTACGTTTTTATTTAGCCGATGGCTTCAAACATTATTTCATTTCAGTTGTTTCAATTTTAGTCTTTATATGACGTCACCGGATTCTGGTATAAAATCAGATTTAGAATATCTTTGTCAGTTTAATTTAAATTACTTGGTTTCTCCAGTTGGCATCATTTTATCTCTTATTTGGCATCCCGATAGTTTGCAATCTTCGCAGCCTGTTACTCTCGTTTTCAGTGTCGTTCACATTCTGTTTGGCGATTTTTTTCGTTGTTCGGCAACCCTTTCCCTCGCCAATTGACAGCTGCATTTTTTCCCCTTCGTTTTTTTTTCTCAGTTCACTTGTGAAATGAATTTTGACAGTGAGGTTGTGTTGATCGAGAGTCTAATGATATAAGTCGATGGGAGTACGAGTGATACACGGCGATATTCTCAACGGACTGTTGAGGTTGTGGTGCTGGTGCTTATAATAATTCTCCAATTAAAAATGCATGATGTTCTTAAAAATAAAAATAAAAAAAGTTTGTATTGGTATTCCCGAGAAATTGGTCATCATCTCTGCAAGGACAAGGAGTGGAATTTCACTGAAATTTGATAAGTATATTTTATATGCAATTTTTTGTTTTCGTATCTATTGTTCTATTTTACGAGAACGGTAAAATATCTTAGTACAACTAAAATGAAGGCTTATTGTTCCAAGCGAGCAAATAATCATACGATTGTAAAAATGAGAAATTTTTAGAAATGTTATATTTTGATAACTTAACAATTTAGAAATCTAAAGAGAAACTCTTTCTTTATGAATGATATTTTGATGTAATTAATACATCTTTATGGTTCCAAAAGAACCCTAAGCAGTTGATTATAATAAAAATGTCAAGACGTTATCTCTCATTAGAGGTCTGCACGGGCCCGGGCTTGGCCCGAGGCCCGTACCCGGCCCGGCCCGCGGGCCGGGCCGGCGGAGTGGAGGAGAATTTTCAAACGGGCCGGGCCGGGCCGGCAGAATTAGGACAATTTTTTCAACGGGCCGGGCCGGGCCGGGCCGGGCCGACAGACAAAATAAACGGGCCGGGCCGGCAAAAAAATTGAACGGGCCTGAAAGGCCGGGCCCGGCCGATAAAAAAAATTAATCGGGCCTAAGAATTTGAGAGGAGCAGATAAAATACGAGGTCATTTCCAATGAATATGACTTTTTCCAGAAGTATAAATGTGCGTTACGATCCGATGCGAGTTTAACAACATCAATACAGAAATGTAACATGTCCATCGTAGAGATCGGCATCGTACAGTTACATGATGCCTGATCCCGGGTTTAATTTTTTTCGGCAGACTTGTGCCGGGACGGAACTGGTCTTAATAGTTCTCAGGATGTGTAGGACAGGCATTATGTTTTGTAAAAGTATTAATAGCGATAATAAACTTCTGTTAACAGTATCTTTGGAAATGTACCTTAAGGTGGTTTTCATATTTACGGCTCAACAATGCGAAACTCTCAGACACATTTTCTGACTCATTTTTAACTATAAAGGCATAAAATTGACAGGCTGAGTATTGAAGGCAATTGGGATCAAATAGCGTTTCCATTTTTCATAAATTACGTACAGAGATAACAGAGACTCTTGTCACGTGACTGTACGTTTTCTCCTTTCCTGTGCTATCGCTTCCGGAAATTCGATTCAAAACGCTAACTTTGGCAGTATTTTCTGAAAGATATATTACTTTTATCTAAAAAAAAAAAAAAACGGCATTTACATGGTTTCTGAATAAGAATACCTGCCAATCTCATGCGTTTCCGAAAAGAAATGAATTCATAAATGTATCAAAATGTAGCTCCTTTGGATTTGAGAAAAGCCTTAAAAATGACAGAAATATTTTCACAAATCTACCTTTTATTATAAGCTTCAAAAGTTATCATGTTTTTTAACCCTTTATTCTAAACTACAATAATCTTTTAATGAACCCTTATTTAAATTTTGAAACGTCTGTAGAGACGTTGACTAAAACACTGTAAGTAATCGTTAACGTTTACTATTATGTGTTTTCTATTTTGCGAACACATAGTAATTTAAAATATACTGTAAAATGTTCCCATAAATATGCATGTAGTATTCATTAAAAGAATCTTAATTGTATGTCGAGGAAAAACGGAATTTTTTGTAGACATTTAATCGGGCCGGGCCGGGCCGGGCCTGTTTTCACTGATTTTTGTACGGGCCGGGCCGGGCCGGGCCGAGAACGGTAAAAATGTAAACGGGCCGGGCCGGGCTCGGGCCGAACTTTCAATTTTTACACCGGGCCGGGCCGGGCCAAAATAGCTTTTCTTCGGGCCGGGCCGGGCCCGGGCCTGGAAATTCCGGCCCGTGCAGACCTCTATCTCTCATACTTTCCAGTTCATGCTTTTTTAACAAAAATAAAAAAAAAATTCTCTTTTTTATGTTGAATATTTCAAATAAACAATTTTCCAAAATAAATCTGTCTTTTATTTGCATATACCGGGTGTCCCAAAAAGGACTGACTGATTTTAAAATTCAATAACTTGCAAATGGTGACAGATATTTAAAAAATTCTTGCAGGAGGGTTATGCATAAGGTCAAAAGTTTTTTTACAGTGATTTTCAATTTTAGTTCGAATTACAAACAATAGATGGCGCTGCGATCAATAGACGCTGAATTCAGGCTCGATTTTTGGTACTTCGTGGCCCGGATAGTACATTTCCATCTCCTTTTTCAGCATGGAACAAGAGAAAGGACTAGAAATCGAGCCTGTATTTAGCGACTATTGCTGACAGCGCCATCTGTTGTTTGTAATTTGAACTAAAATCGAAAATCACTGTAATAAAACTTTTGACCTTATGCAGAAACCTCCTGCAAGAATTTTTTAAATATCTGTCACCGTTTGCAAGTTATTGAATTTTAAAATCAGTCAGTCCTTTTTGGGACACCCGGTATGATGTGTAAGTTATTTAGGTACGGCAGTCATTATCTGTTGCATTTTTTGAAAAAAAAAAAAATAAGTAAAAAAAAAAAAAAATGAAACACCAAAAGTTGTCTTTTTTTTTTAGTGTGAGCATCAATTCCTCTAAAGGAATGAAAATAAGTATTTTTATTCTTAGCTCACAGTTTATCTAAATAAAGATATGATTTTTTTAAATCTGGGTTACATTTCATAGAATTATAGAGGCGGTATAATTCTTGATGCAAATTTTTGTCAGTAGGAATTCTAGAAGTGCTGATAAAAATTATTTACGACAAAATAATTCAGCACAGAACCTTAGCTGATATTGTTTCAACTTATTTTACTACACCCTTATTTCCAACAGAAATAAAAGATTTATTCCTCTTCCACTAAATATTCCTTATTCAACAGTCAAATGTTTTACAACACAACCCTTTGCCGGTTGTTGAATAAAAGCTCTATATTTAAAACCTATAAGACTCCTCCTAAACTCTCACCACTATAATTACGCCACAATTGGCGCCCAACTCGGTTTCAAACCACGACCACGAACATTTTACGCAAAGGCTCAAACAGCACTCAGCGAGATTTCAGACCCGTCCATATTATATTGAAGCTACAGATAGTCATGTTTTTGAATAAAATGACACTTTGCCAGTTTGCTAAGTCTGTTGAGATCGTGCCTCGTGTATATTTTACGGATGAAAAGAAATGATCAGGACTTTGTACAGCAGCTAGACGATTATATAACTTATGATAATATACCTAGTAAAAAAAAAATATCTAGTACTGAAAAATTCACTTAAGAATTAAGCTCTTCTATGGTTAGAAAATATAGGTAGATTTTTAGTGAAAGATGATATCAAACGATATGAGGAAATTGAGTTCCCAATATAGACTAAACCCAATAAACTAAACACAATATAAACAATATTCTCGATATGTCCTAATAATTATGAATTTTTATCTCTAATAAGAATAAAGAACACCCACATAACTTTTTATATCGAAAAATATTATGAAAATGAAAAAAATAAAAAAATCTACGTATCCGAATATTTTATGCTATTTATGTTAATCGGAAACAATGGAAGTCATCCGATTGCCACCATTTTGAAGAAATTTAATAACATTCTTCTAAAATTAAAATTAAAAGGTAAAAATGGGAGTATATTTTAAAATAGATAGTGCGGGCACATCTACAAATAAAAAGATTTCGTAAAAAAAAGGCAAAATAGTTTCAGTAGAAAACTCTGGCCTGATGACTAAAAAGAAAGAGCCTTGTATTTTAAATATATAGATCATTAACTTTTCCTTTTATGTTTGAGACTGTCGCTTTATCGGAAAATATCCACTAAATCCAATTTCTCCTAACTAATCCAAGTCTATGCACAGACTGATATTAGAAA
This sequence comes from Maratus speciosus, assembly GCA_963932465.1. Classification (NCBI taxonomy): domain Eukaryota; kingdom Metazoa; phylum Arthropoda; class Arachnida; order Araneae; family Salticidae; genus Maratus; species Maratus speciosus. Next base: position 407,552,035 of record OZ010788.1, on the reverse strand, counting down.
AGAATTTCTTTAACCCGTTATGTACTGAATTATGAATTCATGAAAATTTTATCTTCTAAAGCATTTTTCGTGAATTTTTGAAACTACATTAGACGATTTACATAATCATTTAATAAATTTTAGAAGGATTGAAGGATTTAGAAGGATCAATTAAATTTGAATTTATAGGGATTTAGTGCAATATTTATAACCCCACTCAAATCTTTTATTTTAAATATTTTCTTAGTATTTTGTAGAATTAGGAATTGTACAAATATAATGTTCTTATAATGGAAATATAGAAGTATTTCCGAATTGAAAAATCTCCCCACCCCCAACTCCAAAAAATTTAGAAAAGATGCAAAGGCAAAAGAACAATGCTTTTGTTAAAAATATTTTTGTTTTGTGCAACCGATAATGCTTTGGGAACAAGATAAAGTAATGCATATATAACTCATTCTAAACTGTACTAATCTATGAAGTGAATGAATTTTAAATCAAGTCATTTTAATATTTCTTATAAGTACCGTCAGTAGATAAAGGGTTAAATAATATATAAATGAGATTTAAATATGTAAATATAAATGCATTACATTAAAACTCACGTCGTGAATTTAATTTGAAAAAAAAAAACTTTAAAGTACCATTTTCTGAAACAGATTTATTAATTATGTACCATGTGTAAATTGAAATATTAAATAATTAGAAAAGACACTAGATGTATTTACATACAATTAATATGTTTAATTAGACTATGCATTCATATTAATATTGTTAATAATTACTTGTAGCGTATTTATGGCCCTAACATAAATCTGAATTCACATATAACGACAGATATATTTAATGATTTTCCACAGCATCTGAATATGTAATAACGGTTGTAGGTAAACTTCTCCAAGTTTCTACATTTAAGGAATTAACTATATTTATTGAGATTCATTATAAGAAGCATCAAATCATTATTTATATTTCACAGATATGTCTTGCCAGTATGTATTCATATAAATACAAGAAATGTACATAATTTATACACAAACTAATTTTTCGTTTAAATTTTTATTATGTGGTTAGAAATAGTTTCTGACATAAAATAATGCTTTTTATGCTTTTAGCCTTACACAAAATTCGTTTATTAAAAATTTTAAAAGTGTTTGTGACATGAAAAATAACATGTAACTTAAAGTTAATTATTTAAAAGGTATTATATTTACAAATCAGTATTAAGTAATGAACATACCATAAAATCAATATAATTGTGTACATCAAAAGATAATGCACATTCTAACTATATGCATTGTCTTAAAATTTAATAATAACATCTTTAGCGTATCATCAATAGATTAAATTTATTCAGTAAAACAATTAGACAGAAGAACATAGGTTTATTACGAAATGTAAACTAATTGAATAAATTAATAATAAATACTTGGCATTATTTAAAATAACCTATTAATATTTTATTTTGCGTTAAAGAAGCTTAATATAGTTTCGGTTAAGTACTTGGAAGAATATTATCCATTAACGAAAAAATAGCATTTTAAAGATATAATTAGTTTTTTATTCTTTAATTAGTCTACGTATACAAACTAAATGATGTATCATATTCCTAATAATGATAACTTACATTACATTTATTTTATTTCTGTCATCGGTTTAACAGAAGAGGTAATTAGCGATCCCTCTTAATAAATTGAACCTTTCTTAAAATGCCAAAAAGGTTGCGTTTTTAATGATGCTAGTTTTTACATGAACTCTCAAGGCTTCCACTTAATGACTGAAAAAATGGCAAGTGCGTTGCACATATTAGCCAATTATATTGCCGTGGGAAGTTGTTAATGCTAGTTTTTTTTTTTTTTTTTTTTTTAGTTGTTGTTATAATATCTTTATATTAAATGTATGAGTTTGAGAGTTTATTATTTTCATATGTTATTTCATTATTTATATGAAATTGAAAACTTTGATATTGAATAACACGTTATTTTAAGTTGTAGAAATTTAGATATTTTTCATTGGTCAGTATTGTTATGCATGAAAGTTTTTATGCGAAACATATTCTATATGCTCCGTGTATATTCCACGCGAACTTTGGCCCTCTTGCGGCAGTAAAATATATTAATCGATCGGTGTAATATTTTACGTATTTTTACAAAATACAACTTTCCCACGCTATTACGTTTTGATTTTAAAAATTTCGGTTTTTTCGACTCACCCTAATATATATATATATATATATATATATATATATATATATATATATATATATATATATATATGACGATATCCATTAATTAGCTGTACTGGAACTGTGTGATAGAAAAGATTTGTAGATTTCGTTAAAGTGAAATAGGGAAATTTCAGCCCGCCAATATTGGAAAAAAAATCACTCCAACGAACACAAATACAGTGTTGGTAGAGAGAAACGATTCATTTGCAGTTAAATCAACGTACCAAAAATAAACAAAAACCGAAACAAAACCGAAAACAAAATTTGTGTACAATCAGCTTCAAAAACTTCTAGGAACATCCGGGCCAAATCTAGCGATTGAAATAAAAAGAAAATATTACGGCTCATAAAGTGAAAAGAAAAGAATGACGCGAAGTATGGAAATAAAATATTCAAAGACGAAATATTCTAAGTTAAATGTGGAACAGACTAATTTTAAGATGTGTTAATAACAAAAATACGTTATATATATACATTATAGGCTTTATATCAAGAGACGTATATTCATCCAAGACGAAATCCTATACTTGAAATACTTACTTTTAATTTATGTCAAATTAAATATTAAAATGTGTCAGTGCTTTTGGTCCGCTCTGTACATTACATTTTTTTTTCAAATAGATAAAATTGAGGGATGAAGCACAAAGTGAATGTGATATATTATTGCCTGCTTAGAAGTGATTATTTCCATAAAGTGAAATTGTAAAATTTTCCTGAATATTTTTACCCAAAATCAAGCAGGACGGTCGTTCTGCCAAGCCAAGCTGAAAAAAAAAAATGCTAACCTCGCCAAACAAACAAACGCCAAGAATAAAACGCAAGACACCGTAACTGCTTATTATACTGATGACAACTTCTCCATGTAAAATCAACCAAACATGCCAGCGTAAAATTTCCCATATCAAAAGAACCAATCATCGCAGAAAAATAAAACCAAAACCAGAAGGACCTAATGGAAAATATCTTCAATTTGAGACCAAATGCATCCTCATAAATTAATTATAAACAGAGATATAGATTTTTTAAAATAACGTCGAGATACTGAAAATGATCGATTTATTTTCTTCGTCACAATTTATGGTTCAATCAAGGTAGAGACTTAAATAATGGACATAAAAAAGTAAGGATTGCATTTTTGGACAGATATTTACTCAATCTACGTGCTTTTGTAAAATTCAGCTTTAAAAACACAAATTTTCTATTCTTAATTAGCGAAAAACTGTTAATTAATTTTAAAGTTTATAAATTATGCCAAACAGCGATAAACCCGCCAAATCATTTTAGAAGTCTTTTAACATTTTTTATATCATCCTTTTGCATTGATTTCATCGAAGAAAACTATGGCCGAGATCCAGATAGATTTTTCGCTGTTAGCGAAATGAGTTTGATCAATCAGAAGCCAGAATGTTTGAGAATTTTTGCTGCTTCTGGATCCCGGCCTATGTCATAAAAGTTTTGAGTCATTTTCTTAGTGCCATGGATGAAGTGCAATGTTTACAGAAATTTAGGCTGGGATCCAGATGGATTTTTCGCTGTTAGCGAAACGAGATTCACCAATCAATAGCCTGCATTGCTGCAAACAGCGAAAAGTTCGCAAAAGTGCAAGCTTCTGATTAATGAATCTCATTTCGCTAACAGCAAAAAATCTATCTAGATTGCGGCCAATTATGTTGAACACAATTTTGCATTTCCACATCCGCAACAGTGCGTATTCGAAACTATTTAAGGCATTGATTCTGAACTCCTTTGCTATACATTTCAATATTAAATAAGTTGTTGTTTCAATAGTTTTAGTACTTTTCTCTATTGCTCACTCTAAAACACGAATATCGAAATTTAACCAACAGCGCTCAGAAACTATAGCGCCTAGAATATATAGGGTTGAAATCGGCGAACCCTGTAATACTTAAAAAAGCGCTAAAATATTGTATCCCTTAAATGTGCAATGATACTGCTGTAATAGGCAGATCGCAGCGGAATCTGCAGGATATTTTCTACAACTACAAGAAATTGCTAGTCTATACAATGTAATAATAGTAATACGAAAATCGCACAGATGTCACTGCGATCGACACTTGAAATTTTAACAGTATCGTCGCACATTTAAGGGATACAAATTTTTAGAACTGTTTGGATAGCATATTTCCACACTAGGTATTCTAGGCGCTGTATCAGAAACAACACCATAACAGAGAGCCTTTATACATAAGAGTGGTGATATATGCACAGGAGACATGCTCATTTCAAGCTTTTGTCGAAAGTACGGCAATCCGCTTACTTGAATAGGGGATATTCAATCTACGTTATGATCACATGGTCAAGGCAAGAACGTCTAGCGTAAAGAAGGGAAGTCTCCGTCTACGTAATGTAAATCCCCGCTAGCCAATGAAACAGTTCATGGGAGAAAGCAGTAGTACACTGTTAAAAATATCGTGAAAAATTACCTCTGTTTTTAAAGGCTATCTGTATTCTGACCAATGAGAACGCTTCATAGGCGTTTATGTAGCGTTCTCATTGGTCAGAAAATAGAGAACCTGTAAGAACCGAGGTAATTTTTCACGATATTTTTAACAGTGTAGTTTCCTGTTTCCCTTCTATCAGTTAGAAATTCTTTGGGTAAATTACCGGTACCACGTGACTTTTTCAGCCTCGAACCCATATTTGGAATATCCTCCATTAGAAGATACGCGCATGGACGATCTCTATTAGACTAGGGAAATAATTCAGCATGCATTAACCTGGCGATAATGGCATGCTCGTAAAGAACTTTAACGATTTGTTTTTATCACTTTTACCAATAAACATTTATTGGCCGTATGTCGCTACTTCGTTATAGAGACACACTTGTTCCTAATTAGATCCCGGCCTTAATGTATCAAAATACAGAGTTTGCTTTCTGTACTATTCCTGAGCTCAGTTATAGCGGCTAGAAATATAGGCCGGTATCCAGGTACAATTTTGCAAACAGTGAAAAGTTAGCAAAAATTCTGGCTTCTGATTGGTCAATCTCGTTACGATAACACAGAAAAATCTACCTAGATCACGGTCACAGTGTGGAAACCGGCTATTCCAGTAATTCTTTAAAAAGTGCTAAAAATTGAATCCCATAAATATTGAAAAATACTGAATGACAAATGTCGATAGGAGCAACATTTTCTAGATCTTCTCTGAGCGAAACATTTTCTTTTGAAATAGTCATGTTGGAATTACCATATGTCGCTGTAATCGACATTCGTCGTTCAGCCTCGTTCAACATTTATGGGATACAATTTTTAGCACTTTTTTAATAAGCCGATTTTTAAACTATATCTTCTAGAAACTATAGGTCCGTTATAGTGTCTAGATTATATGAATGTTGTAGAAATCGACTATCCCAGCAATACTTAAAAAAGCGCGAAAGTATTGAATCCCTTAAATGTACAACGATGTCGAATTCCAAACAGTCATTTGCATCGACATCTGCAGGATATTTTTTAAAGAAGAAAGAGACATGTGTAATGCACCGCTACAGCGTCTAGAATACATAATGTGGAAATTTGCTATCCAAGAACCGCTAAAAAGTGTATCCCTTAAATGTGCACTGACGCTGAAATCCAGGGAGATTATCGCAGCGACATCTGCTATATATTTTCAAATTTCAAAGTAAACATCGTATTATTACAGCGGGTTTGACGCCAAGCACACAGGTCAAATGTAAGTTAATAAAACGTTTAAAAAAAATGTTACAGCGTCTAGACCAAATTGTCTTGGAGTTTTGGAAATATCCTGCAGATATCGCTGTGATCGACTGATTGGATTTCCACACTATATATTCTAGACGCTGTAGCGCCGCGGTAGCCTGTCCTTTTTCGTTTGCCTCGAAGTAGATGACGTCATTTGAAGCTGTTCTAAGTGTGGCCAGCTCATCACGTCACACGTAGTTGATTATCTGTACACGGCAATGGACACAAAAAAAAATCGGCGCACCGCTTTGTACTAATCATCGTGTAACGATGATCCAACTCCGTGTGACTTTTAAACGTCATAAACTGGCCTATTATGTCATTGGTCTCGCTAACACCCTCCCCCTTGCGTCCGCCTTATATAGCTGCATCTTGCTATGGAGACTGCTAAATGGGCTGCTATCGGTCAAAATCAAGAGAGAAAAGTGCAGAAGAGGGGGAAAGAACTCGTCTTCTTTATGTAGTTTTTCACACGGGAAGATTGACATGTCTGCTCCTCTCCTTTCATAGCTTCATGGTGGTGAAATAAACAAACGCCCCTTAAATATTTGAGAAAGTCTTGACACGCGTCACAAAAACATCACACAAAGCAGGCAAAGCAAAGGAACAAAATCATTCATTGGCTCGTGGATATGAACGAGCCAATGAATGATTTTTCTTCTTTGTTTTGCCTGCTTTGTGTGATATTTTCCTGACTTGTCAAGGCTTTCTCGAATATTTAAAGGACGTTGAATAGACCGGGATCAAGATAGATTTCACGCTATTAGCGCGATGAGATTGATCAATCAGAAGCCTGCATTTTTGAAAACTTTTTTTATGTTTGCAGTAAACACTCTGGATCCCGGACATTAACTTTGGTTGGTTAAGACGATTTTGAAAAAAATCAAATCAGAAAGCCAATGTTTTTAAACTTTTTTGGTTAGTTTAATCGAAATCTTCCACGTCTATTAATGAAAACTGAGTTACTGTACTTTGGACAAAAACTTGAATATGAGTACACGACTTGTGCATATGTGTCACCACTCTTACATATAAATGTACTCTGTTATGAGCATGATTCTAAGCGCAGCTGGTTAAATTTGAGTATCTGGGTATTAGATAAAGCAATAGTGGCCCACCGTGGCTGAGTGGATATGACACCACGCCGCTAATCGCTTGAGAACGTAGGTGGGGGCGGGTTCAAATCCCGCCGTGATCCTCACGTGATCTGATATATATGTGTTCAATAAAACAAACAAACAAACAAGCAATAGTGAAAGGTACAGTTGCCATGGAAACAACGACTTCTTTAATTCGTATAGAAAATTAATGAATAGTTGTAAATAATTTAAGTTTAAAATGTAGGCAAATGCTCTGAAAATATCAATGGCTCCCATCTAGTATTTTACAAAAGTAATTTAATATATTCACATGATGTATAAGTTGATGCAACTCTTACCTAATGAAAATTCTGCAACAAGACTTACGTAGGCAGATCTTTTCAATGATTAATTCAGAATTCTAAGAACAAAACGAAGTTCTTAAGCGCCCTTCCTCACCCCTCCCCCCACTCAAAAAAAGAAATACGATAGAAAGGTATAAGTATTTGGATAATTTCAGTATTTCTGTGATCTTTGGTCAGAGTTTAGAAAAGGTGTTTGGGTATTAAAAAAAAAACATATAACAAATTTGACGAACGATAAGACTATAGATTTCAGGCAATTTTTAACTGCAAAAAATTTTTATTCTAATGTTTATGCGGCTTTAATAATAGACTATTAAATATAATCAATTTACGGGAATTTTTATACGAAATTATATTCTCACATTTATACAAATAGGTATGGATAAACAGACTTGAGTAAAATTACATATTTATTCTTTCTTCTCTATAACACGATCTAAATGAAGATGAAGTTGTATGTACAGTTTATATCTTTAAATTTTTAGATTTTTTTTATCAAAAATGTTTCATCATCATGTCTAGAATTGCTAGATTTACTTCTTTAGACAGATCTTCGATTCTTTAGATGCCTGCGGGGCTTCATTCTCGGATTTTCCGTAGGTATTTGTAAAGATAAATTTATTTTGCAAAACCGTCAGCAAAAAAAAGTTAGAACAAACAATTAACTGACAGACTAACTGTAAATATATATTTTATTTTGACTCTATTTGATTTTTACTAAATTTTCATCCCTCATAGAAAATTTTAAGGCGATTTAAATTGAGAAAGACTGATACTCTGAAAGAAGAAATTGACTTTCCTTAGTTTTAAATTATTAATTACTCTAAAAAATGAATGATAGGTAAACAAAGTGTATACTATTGTGTTTGTTCCCTACTTATAAAGGCTATACAAGGACTAATTTTAGCGAGTAGAATTATTTCAATTATATATAATCTGTTTAAAAAAAAGAACTGATATCTACTAAAAAACAACTTTTCAAAAGTAAAAAAAAAGCCAAGCAAAAAAAAAAAAAAAGAAAAGAAAAAAGGGGAAAGTTGTGGCTAAAAAATAGTGTGATATCAAATTTCCAAGCTAATATTATGGTACTTATTTAACATTTTTTATTAAAAATTTACCATATGTAAGTCGAGTACCTAAGTATGCGTTGATAGAAAGCCTTTTCTCCTTTACTAAATACATCATAACGTGTTTCTGAAAATTAATTTTTTTTAATTATGCATGATGGGCTTGGCGGCCATCTTTCCATATTTTACACAAATTTCTAAGCAGACAAGCTCGTAATATGTTTGCATTATTAAGAATTTTGAACTTCTGGTTTTGGCTACAGATAGATAAATTAAGAAAGTCTTTTATTTTGAAGAAAAAAAAACAAATTGATTTTTACTGCTTTAACTAATTAATTAACCCCCTCCGAAAAAAGAGAATCATAAGACAAAACCTGAAGTTACTTCAACTTTATTTTAAGACACAAATTTCTAGGCACTCATTTCCATAAATTAAAAGCATAAAATGTTTGCTTTAGCAACAATTTCGAATTTCCGATCTTAACAATGTACTTGTGTGCTTAGAAAATTGTGTAAAATATGGAAAGATGGTCGCCAAGCCCATCATGCATAATTAAAAAAAATTAATTTTCAGAAACACGTTATGATGTATTTAGTAAAGGAGAAAAGGCTTTCTATCAACGCATACTTAGGTACTCGACTTACATATGGTAAATTTTTAATAAAAAATGTTAAATAAGTACCATAATATTAGCTTGGAAATTTGATATCACACTATTTTTTAGCCACAACTTTCCCCTTTTTTCTTTTCTTTTTTTTTTTTTTTTTTTGCTTGGCTTTTTTTTTTTACTTTTGAAAAGTTGTTTTTTAGTAGATATAAATATACTGCTAAGGATAAAATAATTACTTTAAATATTTATTTAATGTGTTTTTTTTTATAATTATAAAAAATCATTCTTTGTATTTATTTTTCTCTGCATTGACATTAAATATTACTAGTATTACTAAAATTGCTCTTAAAGCTAAACCAGACACATAAAATAAACTTATTTATAGTCACATTTTTATGTAATAAGTAGTAGATTTCAGTGTAAACCACACATTCTGAAAATAATTTAACTTAAAATTATATAAAATAGGTATACGTATATCAAAAATCGGGAATAACAAATATTTTTGAATTACAGAACTTCGCTTATCTCATTTATAATAACCATCGTGTTTGAATACGTATATAAACTAAATTAAAGCAAGTAAGTTAATTCCATCACTACGGATGTTAAGGTTTATTTTTATTTATTTCCTGTTTCACTTTACTCGAAAAATCACTTACCTTTAACCAAGGGCTTTCGTACATGGCTGCAAAACTCATTAAAATGTTTTCTCAAAGTGCAACAATGCTTAATTTGAATATGTTGCAATCAATAACACAACGGATGATTAACAGTTTGATTAAAGAAGCTTACCGATAACTTGTTATGTGAAGAGCATTGGTACCTGATATGCGCTACTTTATTTTGATATTGAAGAGCTACTTACATCTATTAAATTCAACATTGTTAAATATAATATTAATTAAAATTGCCATTCTTAAATAACTTTACAATGTTATAAAATATTTATGATAAATTTAAATCTCAATGGATTTCAAAAACATGGATTACTAATCTTTAGCTCATTCACTAATTAATAGTAATTTTAAAATATTTGAATATGTATACATTCATTTTATTTCTTTATGTAAATTTTTATCATACACTTCTGCACTAAAATACAGTTGTTATCCTGCAAAATAATTAATTTGAATACTGAATAAGAAACAGTGAACTTAGTTTTATAGAGATGTACTTAAATATAAATCACATGAATGAATGATAAGATTTTTGATCATTCAATATTTTGAGTTATTTGTTTCCAATATAAATATATAATATAAAGAATATTTAATCAAAAAAATATTGTGAAACTGCATATAAACCACATCCGCATAATATCAATAAGAAAAAGGATTTTTTTAGATGAAATTATTGTCGTTATTCTTTTTAACTTAATCATACTGATACTTTAAAATATCATAGGATTAATCTGCTTGTGTTTTGACTGCATTTGCTCCCAACTCATCCACGATGTATTTCTTGAAACCCAGGAAAGGTACTCGCCGTTTGTGAAGAATAATATCTTATTCCTACATGCTTTTTCTGGCTATAATTCTACATCGGTCATCTTCAAGTAGGGCAAATTCAATTTTGTCAAGCTTTTGGAAAATCCTGCTCACTTACAAGATGTTCCACCTGCCTTAATAACCAATACGCTAGGCCTCAGGAAGTAAGTCAGGGTTTAAATTTATTGCCACTTTATACAATCCCCAGTGCGACGAAGCCACAACACTGCACAAATTGACATACAACATATTTTATAAGTACCTTATGAAGACCCAATTGAACTTCGCTTGATTGCTGGCGATAGAATAGCCACTAAACAACGACATATATAAACAATTTTTTTTCAAAACAACATTTGGAATGGAAAAGTGATGCATCCCAGTGATATGATTCGAAATCATTCACGCATGGTATGTACTTCCAGTAACCACGAATGATGTAGTTGCATCATCAGAGCTCCTAAACATTAGGTCATGCAAAGGGCTGCAGAAGTGGTTTATGTTCTTGTAGAAAAAAAGGTGATAAATGTTCAAAAGTACGTTACCACTGTAAAGATGTCTTTTGGACAAATACAGTGGAGGAAGAAGACCTACAAACTAACTACGAAGAGAGCGTATACATGGATGAGGAAGCCTTTCCATGTAGAAGAGGAGGAAGAAGACATTAGTGTAGGAACTTTGTGAAAATAGAGGGAACATATTGTGGAAAGCTAGTGGCGGGGATCATTTCGTTCATAATTTCATTCATTTCGGAGGATTCCTTTATAGAGTTGCTCTGTTCACAAATAGGAGTATAACATGGAAGCATATCAAAAGATCACCAGCTCTTTCGTCCAGTTAAAATACTTTTTATTAGATATACTTGATATTTGGAAACTTAATTTATTGACGATCCCGAATACAATATTCAAAAGATTTCTCCTACTCCCATTTATCAAAAGTTAAAGTTCTTCTGTTGTTTTGCATACAAATTCTTTACAAATCTCTTCCAAATCAATTTGAAAGTCCTCCTGTTTTTTAAATATTCAGTAGAATCAAATGGTTGAGTCTATGTTGACCCATTGTTCTTTGGAGGTGTGTTTGAAGCTGGCGAAGAGCGCTGAAAGATCTATCAGCTGTCGCTATTGATGTCGGAATCACCAAAATAAATCTTGCCAAAAGGTAAACTTTAGAAAATAATTTCTTCACTAATTCCTCCTATGACATAATTTTAATTTGATACATTTCATCTGAACGCGAATCGAAGCAGAAGGGGAAATTATTAAAGATGAAATATCTTGACACTCAAGAGTAATTCATTTTTAAAACATGATATACCAAGAAAAAAATATTTAGTCGTTTCTCATATAACTTACACGGTAGCCAAAAAGTCGCTGACACGTAAAAAAAAAGAGAAATAATTATTGTTGTACGAGAGTGTAGTTTGTATAAAAATGTGTCTTCTCAGTAGCAAAAGCTTCATTTATGTTTATTTAAAAATTAGTTCTTAAAAATGTCCATAAATAAGCTTGAATTCAGGAAGAAATATGAAATATTTGATAGGAGCTTTTCCAGATAATTTCTAGTGTAATATTTCTATAATATTCAGAAGTGTAAAACAGTAATAATTACGATTTGACGTGGCTCGACTTAAAAAGAGCGAAAAAGTTCAAATATTGTAGAACATTGAACAAAAAAAATCTCCATAAATATTTAACGTTTTTATTGTTTTTTCAGATTAGAAGATAAAGCGTCATTTATGGACAATTCTTGTATTTAATATTTCTCTTTAAAAAAAACTAATGATCATGAGAAGCAATTTGATCCAAACTGTAATCTCGTAGTTATTTTTATTTTTTTTTTTCAAAATATGTCAATAAATTATCACCTGCTCTGCAGTGTTAGCTGAGAAAAGTCAAAGAAGAGTAAGCCTTATAAGGATTAAATAAAAGTTTAGTTTTATGACTCTGTGTTCTTTGATAATGCAAACATATTTTTTAGAGCACTTTTCAAAAACATTTGTCTTTACTTTTCTGCTGACCGTATATTTTATTATTTTTTATAGACATTCCGTGCAACATTTAAGTTATTCCATACTTTTTCGTACAATTTTTTTTAGTACTTCTTTTAATTAATTAATTTTAATAGTTTTTTTCCTATTGTCATTACATTTTTGTATAATCTATCACAAATTTTGTTTATTAATACTGTGTGTTCTATAAATGTGCTTAGTGCTTTAAAAGCAAGCTTTGTTTTTACGGATTTAGCATCAATGTGAAAGCATCGAACGGACTCAATTAACAGATACAATAGTCAATCAGAAAAGAATTTGAATATAAAATACTTTTCAAAAAACAAAAAATAATAATTATTTGTTCCCAGAAAAGTTTTATGTCTAACAATCCTCTTCGAAACGTATGGAAATGCTAAAATCCACTTCTTAACATGTTCAACAAATCGAATACTACAATTTAATTACAGTGATCTTTCAATGAAAATGTAATTATTTTCCAGATACAAACTTGACTGATAAATTAGAAAAGATAAGATTAAAGCCTTTAAGAAGTTATTTTGAATGAATAAAGTATAAGAGGATTACCATGTAACTGCATTCTTCTTTAAATTAAAAATCTTGTAAGTAGTGAATAATTTAGAGAAATTGCGTAGTGAGATGAAATAAATGTCCAATTATTTGTTTTGTTATTGATAATTATGTTTTTGTGTATATTCTAAATAATTTATTGAAAATGTTTCTTTATATCGCTGTAAATGAGATTGTTGTTTAAGTGGGATTTTACAAAAGAAAACAAAAAAGTAAATAAGTACAATCCCCCATTACAAAAAGAAATAATAAATAAGGAATAAGCAGAATATATGGAAAAGGATGAATATTCTAAATTTTTTAGGTATTTTTTTTAAATTATAAAAATTAAAATGATGTTAATTTAGGTCAAAAACATTCATTATTCCATTGTTGAGTAGATTTTATTTAAGTTAAAGAAGTTAAATTTCGTCGAAATTAAAATAATATATATTTTTCATAATATTTTTTAATACATTCTGAAGGAATGAAGTAAGATTTAAAAAAGTAATAGGTAGAAAGTTCAGCTCAAAATAATTAAAACTTTTCTACTTAGATTTAAAAAGTATTTCTTCGTTACACTTGATACATTATAGCAGGCATGTAGAACACAAGGCCCGCGGGCCACATTCAGCGCGCTGAAAACTTACCTGTGTCCTGTCCGGCTTTTGGGACTTTCGCTTTGATTCGCTTCATGTTTGATGCACAAAATACATTTTGCACAATCACACTTGCACAAATCGTAGCTATAGTGTTGCCAGGTTAGTGATTTTTTTATTCAAAATATCTACCACCATTTCGGAATTAATATTAGTTTTCGTGTTAAATAAAGAGAAGTTTAATAGTAAAAAATCGATAGCTATTTTGAGAAGAAAAATTCCGCAGTCCTGCAACATTGAGTTGGGGTTCTCAAACATCAAAAAGTATAGTATATGTGCATGATCCAGTCAGATCTAACTCATTTTAAAATTTCAGCTCCAAGAGATTTTGAATGCAAAAATAACAAATAGGAAAACTACACAGAACAGATCTTGAATCTGAAAATTTAAATAAATTATTACGTGTTTTAGAATTAAAAAGAACACCTTTTTTTACTGCTCTTTTCGATATATATCACATTGCAAAATTACAAAATAATATGCTGCATTTATTACATTCTAAAAAATGTATTGAAAAACTATTAAAATACGCACTTATTAAAAATAATTAAAGCTCATTTTTTTAGTCCGATATATAGATTTTAAATGAGTAGCTTTGAAAGTTACATACATTCTCGTTTTATATTTGTAATATATATATATATATATATATATAATAGAACAGGACGATTTTTTATTTAAGCTCATTAATTATTTTTATTATGGTGGTTAGTAAAATTGTAATTAATTAGCCATATATTATCTTTTTCAAATTTTTGTTTCTATTTTTGCAGAAATATTCCTATTCCTATATATTTTAGGGTATTGTAAATAATTCTCCAAGCTCTTTACCAGTGGGAATAAACACGATTATTTAAAGATGAATCTCACTGATAGATAAAAGTTTATTTACAATACTTTTATATTCAAATAAAAAAAAATGAAATCTTATGTTTGATATGTACAAACAGTTTGCATCGAATTTACTTCAAATATCTATAAAACTCTCAATATCTAAAAACATTCGGGGAGATAAATTGATAGATTTAAATTCGATACTTATTTGTATATTCATAAAAATTATTAAAAACAGTTCATCTGCTTAAAAACATCAATTGTACGAAAGTCCAAAGTACGAAAGTCCACTGCAGAGTTGAATAATGTCCAGAGATATAAAAATAATACAAGCTAAATGATATACTAAATAAGTGTCATCGCTAGAAATATTCATGTTAGAAATTTCAATAATCAAATGAAATCCATCATTTCAATATTTTTTGCCTGTTATTTTGTAAGTCTCGAAAATATAGATGCACGGGATTCAACATGCTGGCAGATTTTATTTGCAGGCTTTATGTGCACTTAAAAATAAGTCAGGAGCTTCTGCAAATAATTTCTATGCTTGATCTACCACCATAGCTAATGTTTTTGACTCTTTTATCAAATTTTGAGTATAATAAACTTTGTCTTTCCATCACAACGTCGTGAACTGATATATCAGTTTACTAAACTGTATATTCGCCGCAAACACCGTCTTATTTAATTTAACACAGTTGTACAGTTTTAAAGCATTCAGTACTGGTTAATAATCTCAAGAATTACATTCAGATGGGTAATTAAGTTTTTAATATCATGTTAGAAAAATCAAATTTTTTAACATTTTTTATCAATTACAAGGAAAAGAATTACAATTTCTCCCTTTAGCTGGACAGTCAGATGGAGTATGTTTATAATAATAGCACTTGTAAATAATAGTAATCCTGCAATGGTTGCTTTTATAAAAAGCAGAAATTTCAAAATTAACAGAAAAATACACAGATCAGTTTAATATACATTATACTTTTTTTTATCATTTTGATTCAAATTTAAGTTTTTAAATGCCAGATATGTGTTTAAATACATTTTGTTACTTATGTTCGGCAAGGTACTTTTAATTGACATATTTGCTATTTTCGCATTTAATAAACTATTATATGTTTTTGAATTAATTTTCTTTTTAAAATTTTCCAATGAATATTTAAAAAAACTTCGGTAGGTTGCTTTTGAATTTTGCACGGGGTTTATTTATTGTTCTTGTTTTGAATGTGTATGTTTTTAACAGGGTTACATTTTGTATGCACTAATTTTGTCTATGCGATGGTAATATAGTATTTATTTATTTAATTACTAGCAGACCCACCCGGCGTTGCCCGGGCCCGTGATGAATGAAACTCAAATTTCTATTATTTTGTACCTTTAATTCCATTTGTCTGAATTTATATTTTTAAATATAAAAAAAGCGCAAGAAAAATATTAAATTGAAGATACGTGCTATTTTGCGTAAGTTGATTTTTGGAGTCTATGCGTACCGAAAGCGAGCGGAACTGCGACAAAACACTCAAGGTTTTACTGATTTCGTGGGCATTTTCAGACATTTTATTTTGTAAAAAATATTTTTACTCGTCCGAACGTTTCAATTTTTTTAGGAGATGTAAATCTAGTCTATTTAGATGCTCTGGTAAACATTGTGTTAAAATAAGGACGTTGACTAAAATAAGAAATTAAGAAATTTGCTTAAATTACTATTCGAAAATAATGGGTAGTTCAACTTTCCACCGACAGAGAGCGCAATATGTTCTATACAAATATTACTGTACGAAAAAGTGGTCAAAGGGCTGTTATAACTTACCTGAAAATTTCAAGTCAATCATTCAGTTCGTTTTCCAAGTTATAACAAATTCGCGTTCATTCTCTATTAAAAAAAGCATATCTTTTTCTTTTTAAAAGTTGATTTTTTTCAATTTCGAACAAAAAGTTATTAATCATTTTTTTTTATTTACATACTCTTAATTAGTGTTCTAATATAGGCTGAGATACTAAAGTTTAAAATCTGTAAATGCTGCATTTTTAAGTTTTTGATTTAAATTTGAACCCCTATTAAAATTTTACCCTATGCTTTTTATCTACTCTCCAAAATAAAAGTAGGTGTTTTTCAAAGCAGACATAATGTCTGCAACTTTTAAAAAGTAGCATATATATCAAACGACTTCCTCAAAAAAAGCACATAAAATGTCAGAAACGCTATTTTCTTAAAAGAAATCTAGAGCCCCTCCCCGGAATTTCACGCACCATTCTTTTTTACACTTTATCTTTTGTGTTATAAACGTTCTTAAAGTTTCAAACAGATCGCCTTGCTAGATTTCCTAATTTTAACAAAATTGCGTTATGTTAGCTCCACATTCCACCATGAGGGAGCGCACTCAATTCTTAACAAAAGCTCCTTTACACAACCTATCAGTAGATATGTTGCTCGAGGAGGTGGCGGTCTTCAGCAAGAATTTAAGATATTTGTTGAAATTACTATTCTGAAATAGTGTAACTTAACTTTTGTCACATTTATATGTACTAAGTAGCATGTATCTGAGGACTCCGTCAAAAAACCGCACGTGAAACAGTATGAAACGCAATGGTAAAAAAAAAAAAGAAATATTTCGCCCCCTTTCCCCACCTGCCCGAAATTTCACGCGTCATTTTTTATAACCTTTTTCTTATGTGTTATAAACTATCTTAAAGTTTCAAACAGATTGCTTTGTCCGATTTCCTTCTTTAAATGAAATCGCGGTCTCTTAGTTCCACTTTCCACCACCACCATGGAGCGCACTGTATTTTTAACAAAACTGTATCTGAACGTAACTCCGTTAAACAACCTATCAGTAGATATGTTACTCGAGGGGGTGGTGGTCTTAAGCAATAAATTAAGATATTTTTGAATTTACTATTCGGAAATAGTGGTAACAAACTTTTGACATTTTTATATTTAATAAGACACATTTATCTTAGGACTCCGTCAAAAAACTGCACCGGAAACGGTAAGACACGCAAACGTTAAAAAAAGAAATCTATTGCCCCCTCCCCCTCTCCCCACCTGCTCGAAATCTCACGCGCCATTCTTATATAAACTTTTTCTAATATATTATAAACTATCTTGAAGTTTGCAACAGATCGCCTTGTTAGATTCCCTACTTTAAATGAAATCGCGGTCTGTTAGTTCTACATTCCACCACGAGGGAGCGCACTCTATTCTTAGCAAAAGCGTATATGAACGAAACCTCTTCACGCAACCTACCCGTAGATACATGGATGGGGGCGGGGGGGGGGTCTTAACCAAGAATTTAAAATATTTGCTTTGCTTCACTGTTATAGCAGGCGTTCTGTACATGCTCCGTAAAATATGTTAATTCCACTTTCTGCCTCCAAGGGGTGCACTCTGTTCTTAACAAACCTACATCCGAACGAAACTCCGTTATTAAACCTATTTGTAGATATATTAGTCGAGGGGGTAGGGGAATGATATAAAAATTTAAGAAATTTGCGGAAAATTACTATTCGGAAATAACCACTACTCATAAATTATGGTGCAAAAAGTTCTGTACGAACATCCCACATGGGTTCTCACTGCCTGCGGTACTGTATAGCAGGCGTGCTATAAATTCGGAACATTTTTCTGTATTTAAAACACAGAAAATAGCAATTAAAAATGCGTTTAAAAATGTCTTTAAAAAAAACCACTTCTGAAAATAAAATCATTATCAATATAAAAAATGAGAATTTAAATTATATTAAAACTGTTGCTACTCGCTACAGCAGCAGTAACCTTTAGAATGCAAGGGCTTATTGTTGCCAATTTCAAATTTCTAGTGGTAAAAGAGCCAATAAGGAGTATTCTAAACTTTTATTTAACGTCTATAAAACACATTTCTTGCTATCTAAATAGATCAGCATCAAACCATAGATTAACATAAAATATAGGACATTTCCATAGAGCCTAATGGTAATGCGGTTGCGATCGCAGCGCCTTTAGAAAGAATGGGGAAGAAACTTCCCATCCTTGTAATATTTTTGTTATTGAGCGTCTACTTTATTGTGATCTTTCTTTTTTTAATGTTGCATGTTTACGTTTTCAACAGAATCTTGCACCGATACATGAACATAGAATAGATATTCTATTCTATATATCTAACATCTATTCTATGTTCATGCACAGATATGTATATTTTTTTTTCGTACATGATGGGTGAACGATTTAAGTACAACAAAAAGCAAGCTAAAAATTCCGTCTTGAATATTATATGTCAAGTAAATATGATATATAAATGGATTCAAAGCTACATAAAGCGATAGCGTAATGTAAAAATATACGAAATATTGCACTTACAAGTCCCTGAAAATTTCATAAATATTCCACTTTGGTAGAAAAAATTTTACAGCCTACGTTTTATTAATTTATGAATTTTAATGTATGAAGTGTAATCGTTACAATAATCTTTTAAAATTTTCCCTTTCTCACATATAAATTAAGAAGATTCAACAGAATTTCATGGGGATTTTGTTTTATATTATTATTATAATTATCATTTTGTAAGTTAAAGTTGAACGAACAAGAACTATAAATAAAGCAGCTAAATAAATCAAGCATAAATACAATATCGTCTGCCTCTTGCTTCGTTTAGGAAAGAATAGATATTCAAAACATAGAACGTATACATATTTCTTCAATATAGGTAAATTTCAGAGGCTTGATAATTCTTCCCCCTTGTCGGTAGTGACGCTAGTACTGTTGCCATTACAGATTTTGCCGTAAATGTCCCATCTTGTATGGTAATCTATGCATCAAACAGGCACCTCCAATTTTCCGTAAACCAACCCAAATCGGCGATCTTTTTAGCAGGTATTATCGCTCAACCAATCAAAGTAGAGAAAAAACAGAAAACAGTGTGGCAAACAAAAAGCCTGCCAGGTTGTCAAGCTAGTTGCTAGGTTGTGACGTCAATTGAAACTAATCCATTCTCTTAAAGTTCATTATTATTAAATATGTTTTCAAAGCACGTGTTTCACCTTCACTCTAAAATTTAATGTTTAGTTGAAAAAACAGTCACTCTTGAAACATTAAGCACTCAAATTGGTTTATTTAATTGTATCCCGGTTTATTTAATTATTTCTGCAAAAGCTTTATACAACCAACCAATCGAAAGCAAGCGGAAAGAAAAAAACGTATTTTTGATGAGCCATGCATTATGAAGCAGCCAACCGAAAGTAATCTGAGAGAAAAAAGGCGAACTTTTGATGAGAGTGATGTCCAAATATTAATTAATTACTCAGCTAATAATTAGAATATATTTAAATTCCGAGGATGTCGCGCATTAGAAGAGGCCTTGGACTCTTTCCGAAAAAAAATGAACCTCGTACGTGCCGTAGATTTTTCTAGCCATCGCACACAGACAGATAGCCAGACAGACAGACAGAGCGATTTGTTCTTTTATTAGTATAGATTTACAATAAAATTCTTGCAATGTGGTAATTGGCTTTATACACAAATGTTAATTTGACCCTCAACGGTAAACTGGATTGACATTCCTGCTTTATAGGATATTTCTGATATCGCAAAATAATCTTTATAACACTTCTGTTGGGTGATCCCTATATTTGGTGGGAAAATCGAATTTCTTTTGAAAAGCAGCACAGTAAAATTGATTGCATCAGAGCTCTTTTTTTTTCATATGCTATAATGCACTATTATTTTTAACCAGTCATACTGACTGGTAAATATATCATATATAATTATATTTTACCAAATGAGAAATAGAGAACGGCCAATTACCAATCAGTATGTTTGAGTTAAAATAATAGTGTATCTACTTACCCGTCGTTTAACAGAGTTCCATTACTTGCAAACAATTCTGTTGCGCTATATGGCAGACCAGGTGCTGTTGAAAATACGGTTCTGTGGCCGTAATATGCCGTCCAGTTGTCCGCCCAGGAGATTTGAAAATGATGAACAGCGATATTCACTCTAAAATTACTGGAACAGAAATAGCTTTTACATAGCGAAAAAAGCGATCCACCCATTATACAAAGATACATATTTTCCCCTTCGTTAAGCTACTTATCAATGTTGCAATAAAAAGTGGAAAAATATCGAGGAAAAAAAGAAAGCAAAACGATTTACTCATACTAACAGCGTTATCGGAAAAACGATAATTAGAAACGATGTTAAATAAATAGATTAGAATTTATTTATCCAAATAGATTATAATTAATATATAATTTCGTCAGATGAAAAACATCTTTTTCAGGTAGTTAATAACAAATGATCGTTTTTTTCCAAATCGACAAACAGATTTACATCGATTCCTAATTCTGCTTTTGCAATTTACCGAATATATTTCGATGTTTGTTAAATCTAAATTAGTTTTATAATGTAGAAATTTATTTATTTAACTAATTATTTCTAGAAATCAATGCTTTCTAACTGGAAGAATATCGATTTCTCAAAAAATACATTTTTCTTCCCTACAAATATTGTAAACAGTCAATTAGTACATTTTTAGAAAAAAACGTTTTCAGAATTAATTAATAGAAATTATATTTTAATCTATATAAAAAAGTTGGTGTTGTTAATGCTTAAATAAACATATATGCTTTTTATTAATTAGAATTTTAAAAATGTGTAATAAATAAGCAATATGTGAAACATATAAAATATTTACAGACATTTTGAGTTGTATTACATGAATGCATTAAAAGATTTCTATATCAATGTGTAATAAGACCTAAATCTATTTTCTATTGTTTTTATAGCATGACATTTCCATGCTGTGTTTAGTAAAATTAGAATAAATATACATACATCTTTACAAAACAGTTTTTCCAATGTCTGTAAGTAGCACAAATTTATGTTAGTTATTACTCAATATAAATTTGTAAAAAAAGTTTTTTTTTTTTTTTTTTTTTTTTGTTCACAGGTCATTTTTATTTATTACAATTTTCTTAAATAAACTTATTTCTTAAAAGAATTATCACCTTTATGCTACAATATATACACAGTGTGTCCACGTATAACCTGACCGACCTTTATTTTTGCAACCGTTGGTCCTAGATGCGTACTTCCAATTACGAAAATGGTCAGAATTAGGTGCAGTGTTAAGATAAAAAAAAGTTTGAGGTGAAAAAACAATTTAGTGACGAATTACAGAATCTAAAGTTTTATACGGTTCCCCGGTCCCATAAGTTATATTTAGTAAAATTTACCTTTTACACTGGCAAGTAAGGC
Source organism: Maratus speciosus (assembly GCA_963932465.1). Lineage (NCBI taxonomy): Eukaryota > Metazoa > Arthropoda > Arachnida > Araneae > Salticidae > Maratus > Maratus speciosus. The sequence goes on along the minus strand of OZ010788.1, from coordinate 407,530,208 downwards.
AAAAAAAGTCCCGTTATTCTACAATTAAAATTGTCCGAGTAATAGCTGTTTAAAGTTGGAGTATATTTTTTGCTGCATATTAGGGGTCATTCACAAATTTAGTAGAAATATAATTTCGTCAGATATATTAGAGAAATGGTTGAGAGTAAAATTAGCATTGCAATATAAATTTGAAATAGTTAATCATTCTGACATATTACTGCAAAATGTACAATGTGTACTGAACTTTATAAGAGGATAAAAATAACAGATTTTTTGTTAATTAAAAGGATGAAAAACAACTCGCCATTTTTTTTTACAGAATTATACATAATTTAAAATGCTGTTAGATTACACTGTCTTTTAAATTTTGGGTTCTGGCATGTTTTTTAGCTTTTGAAAATTGATTCTTATTTATTTTTTAGCACTAAATCCGAAAATGACCTTCATTTCAAACCATCATATCAGGCATTTTCTCAAATCGAAATTTCAAAGTTAAAAAGCTAAAAGATAAAATTGATCCCACCTCCCCTCCCATCGGATCCCCGAGCTGTTTAGCTGTATGAAACCCTGTATAAGGCAAAAAATCTAATAAATTATTGAATTAAATCAAATTAAAATGAATAAAAATGTCTTGCATCTATTTTATAGTATCAGATTTTTCGCTATTTTTTAACCTTGAAATTTACGATTTGCGAAAAATTTTGACATAATGGTTAAAAGTGAAGGTAATTTTTTGATTCAACGTTAAAAAATACAAAAAATGTAATTATAAAAGTTAAAAAACACAACCATCGCAGATTTATGTTATCTAATCTGAAACTCTTTCTTAAACTTCTTGACTGTAATCTATCCGAATTTTTTTGTGTTATCCTCTAATATAAGTATGTATAAGATGGTAAGAGTCGAAAATCGTAATAATATTGCGTTGTCATCGGATTTAAGTTAGTATGTAAAATTTAACTTCAATCGAACATTTAAAAGTAAGTTAAAGTTCGAGTACAAATTTTAAACTGGAAAGACGATTATTGCAAGTTAAATAAAACCTTATGAAAGTTACATAATTTTGGTTAAAAGAAATCATAGCCTCAAATCCTTACAAAATAAAACATATGTTAAAATACAATTATTCTAACTAATCTGAAACTTAACTAATAATAGTTAATCGTAATATTTTGAAATAAGTTTATGTACTTTGTACATGACCCCTGAAATCATGGTCGAAATCATCTGTTTTGGTAGGCAAAAAAGTGGTATAAGGCATGCATTTGAAAGGTTCATAACTCGGTCAATTTTAATGTTAGATGAATGGAACTTTTTTGTCTTGCTTGTTAGTGTCACAGTAAATTTTTAGTAAATATCATTTATAGGACCGGGGGACCGTATAAAAATTTAAATTTCGTAATTTTTAATAAAAGTTTTTATTGACCCAAATCGCTTTTAAAATAATTCTCTACCTTATTTAAACCATTTTTTTAATTGGAAGTATGCATCTAGGACCAACGGCTGCGAAAATAAAGGTCGGTCAGGTTATACGTGGACACACTGTATATATTAAATTAATTTTAACACAATTAATCTAATTGGTAAACAAATCATATTAGATGTAAATTTCTATTTGAGCTCAGATGGCAGAGCACTGGCGGCTTCAGCCAGGAGGTCCCGGGTTCGAATCCTGGTCCGGACACTGTGTATATTTAACTACAAATTATGTTCCATTTTCATCGGATTTACGCCATTGAAATCAACTTTTCAGAATTAATTCGTTAGCAGCTATTAGTTCTATTTCATTTAAAATTCTAATATCACAAAAAAAGATAAAAACGTTCAAAATTTTCCATGTGCATTAAAAGTATTATAAAATTTTAATACCACTCTAGCGAGCAGCTTTAAGAATTCATTGTTAGTATCAGGTCTTTGGTTTTTACTTTAAAAATTACAACAGAACTAAACCTACAGATAACTTTATTACTTTATATTAAAAATATTTTAGTACCAGAGGCTTATATATTTCATATATAATATCTTTATTAAAATGAACGGAACTATAAACTTTTCAATATTACTAAAGTACTACTTAGATAACAAAAAAATTATATGTTAATAGGAAACATTTTGAATCGAATAATAATAGTAATATATTTAAGTTAAATTCCATTTTGTTCAATTATTGTATTTGAAATTCATATTTCATATCACTGAATTATGAATATTACAATACTAAGATATTTATATCTCTCCATTAAATTACATATTCCTATACAAAGTTCAGTAAAAGTAATTATTTTTTTTTAAATATAATTGTAAATAAAAGACATTAAAATATCAAAATTGATAATAATATTAATTATTTTCTGGCTTCGCTTAATGAAAATTTCGTATTTAGACATGCATGTCGGCATAGGGCTAAATTATTACTGATTATTTTAATATGCAATGTTCAGAAACCAATCAGTGTAAGACAACTTAAAAACAAGTTGGAAATTGCTCGTCAAACGTGGCAAATGAGGTGCGTTCGTACTATAACTAGTTTTATAATTATTTTTTGCACCCCATATTGTACTGAATGTATATTTTTTTGCGCTTCATAAGTTCATAGTCTGTAACATCATTAAAATGCACTTACAATAATTTTTTCCCCATTCCCCGTAATGTAACGGAAAACTTTTGACGATCCCTGTAATTAAACTATACATTCGATTTTCATAAAAATTGAAATGGCTCGACAAAATTTTGCAGCAATTATATATTTAAAATTTCAGACCATTCGGAAGGCTGTAAAATCATTAAAATACATTTGCAATAATTTTTTCCCATTGGCCGTAATGTAACGGAAAACTTTTATGTGTCCCTGTAATTAAACTATACATCCGATTTTCATAAAATTAGAAATGGCTCGACAAAATTTTGCAGCAATTATATATTAAAAATTTCAGACCATTCGGAAGTCTGTAACATCATTAAAATTCACTTGCAATAATTTTTCCCATTGGCCGTAATGTAAAGAAAAACTTTTGACTGTCCCTGTAATTAAACTATACATCCGATTTTCATAAAATTGGAAATGGCTCGACAAAATTTTGCAGCAATTATATATTAAAAATTTCAGATCATTCGGTTGGGTAGTTTTTGCTCTGTTATATGCGGACGGACAGACAGACGGACTGAACGACGACTATAGGTGCTACGTATTTATATAATTACGAACGCACCTAAAAATGAAGGGGGCATTGAAAGTTTGATTGCCTAACGAAAACTTTCAGATGTCACTGTAAATAGATCATGAAATAGGTAACTTTCTAACATAGTTGAAATGAGACAAATTAGGATGAAATAGGGAGCAATACAATATCAGTAGATAAAATAACGTTTTAAGCAACAGAACGTTTTAATAACTAATTGGAGACTAGTTTCGATAGCATTCAGCAGACCGTCATTACAGCAAATCATGATGAAAATTCACTCATATGGGAAATGCGTGCGACGGGAGAGGAATTTATTGGCCAATATTATTGCTGGAAATTACAGGGTACATGCGTTAGAATATTATATAGTGGAAGGAACAGTTAACATGAAAAAATGCTAGTAGAAATTGCAAAATGGGGGTTTTTATATGATGTTTTCAAAAATCTGAAAATAAGTTAGTAGCGAAGTCAAAATTTATAATATTTTCATGATTTGCATAGATGTGTAGTTTTTTTAAATGCAAAGAAGAAATATAGAGGTGGGTTTAGAGATGATTTTAGCTGAGTTAAAGTCAAAGGTGTTGTTTATCTCATAGCAGTGTCTTTAATTCGAAATTTTAAACCTTTCTTGTTTCTCTGACATAGGAAAAGACACACTCGCATTTAATTTTATTGATAACCCAGGAATTAGATATCGCAATACGACCTTTCATTTTAGAAAATGTGAATTTATTACCAAAGGAATGAATTATTTTGAAGTCATACTGTTTAAAGAACTTCAGAAAAAACAGCTATATTTAGCTCCTTGACCGCCGATCAAAAGGCCAAAATTGTATTATTGTTTTCGCTGCAATTTTTTTAAATGCTAAAAATAGATGATTTTTCCAACATGATGTAATTTTTAAAATTATATATAGGCATATAAGCCTTCAGAGTATTGATCATAACTTAGGTTTTTTTTAAAGTTCGTTATATCTTTAGAATTATAGTAATTTAAATAATGCTTCTACCGCAGTGAGTTCTACAGCTTAGTGAACTGATATATCAGTTCGAGGTGGTGAGAAGGCTAAGAAGTAAGGGAAAACAATGATAATATTGGGAAAAGAAAAAAAAATAGGTCTGAACATGGGGAAAGAGAATGTTGTAGTTCCAATTAAGCAGTTCGAATGGTGAAATACTTGAAAACTCTGTCAATGGCAATGGCTTTACGTTATACAATTTGAGAATTAAGGTACTGTTAATCAGAGCAAAGTGCAGGCACGTTTTTAAAATTACTAAATATTTGTCATTTTTTTGGATTGGAGGATCTTATTAGATAGTATATGGTGGTAGTCATACAGCAAACATGTCTCGATAGGCGGAGGTAGATGAGCTTTTTTCGTGACAAGGCTATTCAGAAAGGGCTATCAAGGATATTTATTCCATTATTTTCTGTTTTCATAAGTTATTTTCATATAGCTGTCGATCGAAATCAAAACATTAAAGAATTTATTAATAGTGTGAAGAGATATGTCTATTGAGGTGAATATTTCATAATCATAGAGAGTCGAAAAAGGGAAAGATAGTTTTTTTAAACAGGCAGCATTCAAAATAGTGCATGTAAATGTCTGCGAGGTGTTTAGACAGCAAGGAGGGCATGGCCAAGATGTCAAATATTCTTTAGAAATTACCTTGGAATGAAAAAGTAGTTTCTCTAACTGAACTGAATTTTTTCATATTATGCAGTATATATACTAATCTATACATAATATACAGAACTGCTTAAAATAATTCGGATTTTTTTATTTTTAATTTAAATAGTAATTTCTGAAATTTGGTTTTCAAATGTGTTATAAGTTTGCCAAATAATTCACGTAGCCATTAACATTAGAAACTTGTTAAATTGTGACATATTGTTACTGTATTATAAATGTGTCACAAAGTATTTTATAATCTATAATTCACGCATGATTTTTCTTTCTTGTTACAATATGTATAGGACAGTAGAAGCAAATATTGGTAAACACTTCTTGTAAGTTATTTAAACAATCTTTCTGATGGTATCTGTAGAATTAAGGGAAATTTAATATCATTGACAATATTTTTGTAATCTGTACATTAATAAATTATTTTTCTTTGCAAAATAATGCAGAATTTGTTTATTTAATTTCTTCAATTGTTAAATATCTAAGTTCCAAAATTTGATGACTTACGTTGGTTGACTTCTGAACTGGTCATATGAACTTTCCTCTTAAGATTTATTCATGCATAAAATTTAATAAGAAGAGTTTTATTTAAATTGATACCGGTGTTTTTTTACATAATGAGTTGAGGCAGAATTACTGGAGATTATTTTTTGTGTGGTAATTAGTATCTGTAAGTGTGAATTTTGTACACTGCATGCAATTTGAACCGCATATTCAACAAGTGAAACATTCGAAAATGTGTTTAAATGTTTATTTGTTCAAAACTTTAAGTAATAGCATAGTATTCAAATGGGAAAATAGAATTCAATCATTAATTTGTATAAGATGATTAATCACTTTAAGAATTTAATTATTTGTAAAGTCAAGGATACTTTTTTTAAATGTTTTGTTTATTTTGTTAGTATCATATTTCATTGATATTGATCTGAAAGTTAATAATTAAAATGGAAAATGACATATATGAATATAAAAACAGTTCAACTGAAAGTTTTATACAAAGGCTATACATTTTAAAATATTGTAAAATAATCAAATTGGTTAACTAGAAAAAATACATTTAGATATGAAAATACGTCATAATATTAATAAATTACATAATTTTCAAAATTTCAACAACACTTTTTCTTTTCACATAAAAAAATTAATTAATTTTCTTATAAGGTATTATAAATTTGTAAGAAAAACAAAATATATGCATTTAAAATTGATAACATTAGATTCAATGTGCAATTCGCAAATTATTCCATTATCACAATGGGCTTACTATATGCAAAATTAGTATAATGCAAAGATTTAGTAAACAAATTATTCAATAAATGTTAGAAATAAAATAGAATTTATTCCTATGTATAGTCAATAAAGCAGATTTTTTTTACATTATTCTTTGCATAAATTTTCTGCAATACAAAGTTACGCGAACGATGTTTTTCTGAACTTCTTCCTGCGGCGATTATGTGCTCATAAAAATATTTTTAAGGGAAAATGTTCTTTACTACATATCACATGAAAGAACATTATGACAAAAGTTTTTATTCACTTTTATTTGTCTAATGTATTTCTAGATAGAATGATATTAAGAAAAATAAAATATACTGAAAATACGTACTAGTACAATTTATGAAACGAATTTCATGTTATACTCCATTTTTATATATGGAAAAAAATAATAAAGGTAATGCTATCTGCAGACTATTTAATTAATAATTCGAGAATAAGTCAGTAAGTAGGTCACAAACGGATATGAGAGGTCGGAATTTAGTAGCAAATTGTTTCCAAATATGCCAATAGGTGGCAGCATATTCCAACTACAAGATGTTAATTTCGAATTTATGTGGCAGCAATTGTACAAGATGAGCAAGGTCATTCAAAAGTTGTTGGCGAAGAGAGAAAAGGACGCCCAGTTGAAATTGCGACAGAAAAATTAATGCAGAAGTTTGAGAAAATGGTTGCTATGCTGCCTATTATTGTTCGCATGTTAGCTCTAGCCATTTCCACAACTTTCCGCATTGATTCTTCTATCACGATCTCAACTGGAACACCACTTAGCTCTTCGTGAACAACTTTTGAACGACACCGCTCATCTGGTGCAATTGCTGCCTCATAAGTTTGAAATTAACATCTTATAGATAGATTACACTGAGGTGACAAAAGTCATGGGATACCCTGCTAATAGCGTATTGGTCCTCCGTTTGCCAGGCGAAGTGCAACAACATGACATGGCATGGACTCCACGAGTCGTTAGAAGTCGTTTGGAGAAATGTTGATCCATGCAGCCTCTATAGACACCCATAATTCCGAAAGTGTTGTCAGTGGAGGATTTTGTGCACGAACTGACCTCGCGATTATGTCCCATAAATTTCGATCGGATTCATGTTGGGCGATCACGGTGGGCAAATCATCTGCTGGAATTATCTAGAATGTTTTTCAAGCTAATCAAGAACAGTTATGGCCCGGTGACATGGCGCATTGTCATCCTGAAAATTCCATCGTTGTTTAAGTACACGAAGTCCATGAATGGTTGCATGTGGTCTGCCAGTAGCTGAACGTAATCATTTCCAGTTAACGATCGGTTCAATTTGACCAGCGGGACCAGCCCATTACATGTAAACACAGCCCACACCATTATGGAGTCAAAATCAGCTTGCTCAGTGCCTTGTTGACAACTTGGTTCCATGGCTTTTTGCGCTCTCTGCGCCACACTCATACCCTTCCATCAGTTCTTACCAATTGAAATTGTGACTCATCTGACCAAGCCACTTCTTTCCAGTCGTCTAAGGTCCAACTGATATGGTCACGAGACCAGGAGGGCCGCTGTTGGCAATTTCGTATTCTTAGGAATAGCACTCGAGTCTGTCTTCTGCTGTCATAACCATTAAAGCAAAATTTCGCTGGACTGTTCTAACGGAGACGACCGTCGGACGTCCCACAATCATTCCTGCGATTATTTCACGCAGTGTTGCTTGTCTGTTCACACTGTCAAATCTACACAGACGCCACTGGTCGCGGTCATTAAGTGCCGACGGTTGACCACTGCGTTGTCCATGATGGGAGGTTAAGCCTGAATTTAGGTATTCTCGGCACAATCTTGACACTGTGTATCTCGGAATGTTGAATTCCGTAACGATTTCCGAAATGGTATGTCCCATGCGTCTAGCTCCAACTCGCATACCACGTTCGAAATCCGATAATTCTCGTCGTGTGGCCATAATCACATAATCAAACTTCTCAAACGAAGCATTTGAACACAAATGAAAGTCCTGCTCAGGCACTGACCATTTATACAATTTGTAAGCGACACTACTGCCATCTATATATTTGCATATTGGTATCCCACGACTTTTGTCACCTCAGTGTATGCTGCCACCTATATACATGTTTGGAAACAATTTACTACTAATTTCCTATCATATCAGTTTGTGACCTACTTACTGTCTGACACTCGTAAATAACAATAAAAAAATTGTAAAGTAATTACGGTATAAATATTAATATGACTATGGATTTTGTTCTAAATTAAAACTTATTAACTTTTATATTAAAAAAAATAAATAAAAATCAGGACATCTGTGAGTAGGACACTCATCCTGAGGTTTCTGTACCGTTTTGTTGCTAACATTGCAAAATGTATTAATTTAACGTTAGTGCTGATTATGGAGATTCGTGAGCTTTTCCCGTAATAAAGGGACAAATAGTAATGATTTTAGGGTTTTTTTTTCCTTTCCATATCCTATAAGACCTTCTTTGATGCAAACATTATAGGTTATAGGTAAACCATAAGTACTCTAAGATTGTACTCTCATGGGATACTGTCTTTGACATAGAATTTCGAAATTTCGCACGAAGGAATATATTAAAGCATATATAAAGGAAAAATCCAATAATCGTTAATTTATACTTTTATGTTATTTTTGTATATAAGATCCGTATTCCCTATTAGGATAATTATTACAATTGTAACGTAATAATTCGACATATAATTATAAACTAATGATTTGCTTTTTCTCTTTACGTATACTAAAAGACCTTCTTTCGAGCCAAATTACAGGGTTCTAGGGGAATCGGAAGCATTTATAAGTTTTCTCTGAGAAACTATAGGGTATATCCGGTTGACCTACAAACTTAAACGTTCTCACGAAGGAAGTTTTAAAGAACATGTAAATAAAAAAAAAAATCAGAAAACGAATAATTTATAAATCTATCTCAATTTATTATATGATTTCCGCAATCAGGTCTTTCAAAGCAATGGAAATCTAAATTATACATATACGGAGCCCTAAATTACATTTACTTCGTACTAAACCTAGTGTTCATCGAGCCATTCATAGTGAAGTACAAACAAACACTGCACATCATAAAATTAATAATTTATAAATCTATCTAAATTTATTATATGATGTCCGCAATCAGGTTTTCCAAAGCAATGGAAATCTAAATTATACATATATGGAGCCCTAAATTACATTTACTTCGTACTAAACCTAGTGTACATCGAGCTATTCTTAGAGAAGTACAAACAAACACGACACATCACAAGAAAAAACATTTCTTTAAAGTTACACACCCATTTCATTCTTTATGCTGCACAGTATTTATAAATATATTGTATTTCTTATTAAATCGTGTATACTAAATGCATTTGAGGTTGATATTTCTGCAGTAAAATGAAAGTTTAAGTAGTTCTTCCCATAGCAGAAGTCAAAGACCAATTTCAATTCATTTATTTTTTTTAATTCGAACGCATGTCAGAAATTGAAACATTATTCATCATGTCCCAGTTGATTTCCCCACTACAGCTTTTCTATACCTATACACTGTTTTGTCTTAACTGAATGAATCAATAGACGAAACTATTTCAGCTAAAAACTTCGAATATATGGGCATACATTGGAATCACATAATAGGTGCTCTTTAGGAAGGGACTTTTCAAAATTTATTTTTAAAAAAATTAACATTTTTTCTGAATTTTTATATTTTATGTAGACATATGCATTTTCATACATAAGTGAATTACAAAAATTATAAGAAATGCTTAATAATATAAAAAACATTTTCTATCATAAGTAAACTAATGATATCAAGGAGTTCTTTTCAATTTCACAAATCTCTATTTGTCACTGATGTGCACGTTGTAAAAAGAACAAATACCTAATTATATATATTTCATGAAAATATTTTATTTTTCTAGAAGAAATACTAGAGGAATTTCTTCCATTAAATATCTTAACAATGAATGCGCTTCTAAACATATTATATTAAGGAGTATTACTAGGTACTAGTATTACTAGGAGTATTACGCTGGAGATTACTAGGATTTCGTTCCAAATACTACAAGTATATATTCATCATCGTAATTGTACTCACAACCAATATGTAAAACAAGTCCGTAAGGTGCAATTTGAAATGACATCCTACATTTCAGAACATTATATTAGGTATCTTCTGTAATTATATAAATGGAGTAACGTAAGTGAAATTTTCATGCTATATTGGAGAAGTTATAGAATGATTGAAGAAGTACGCAATAAGCATCGGAATACGGATAAAACTATAACTAATTTCGAGTTAATTACAACAATACGGCTCATAACAAGGGCAAAGGAAGAGAACAAGTATATTTATTATAGGAGTACTTCGTTATTTCCGGTTTTATTGTAATATGCTGCGAATGCTAAATAACTCACTGATAAACAAAAATTGACTTTTTTTACTTAAATTTAAAGCTTATCTTACAATTATATAGATTCTCGAGTAAATAAAAATAATATTAGAAACTTTTACTTGGTTCTTTTTTTTTTTTTTTTTTTTTTTTTTTTTTAATTTTCTAAATGATCTCTAGGTTCTCTCCAGATCTTTGGTATGGCGAAAGGCATTGAAGTTCCCTTTCCCTTAATTCACTCTCGAAATCGGTTAGAACAGCGCAAAGAACAAATGTGTGGTACACATGGCTTATCCAGATCGCCAATTTCGCACCCAAAATAATGTTTATAGGCAATTTTAATTAAAAGAGTAATGTTTCTTCTGTGCGTAGTGCTCATAAATTCGGCACAAATATAGCAAAAACGATCACTGAAATTAACACACTTACGAAACATTTTAAAATCACCCGTTCGTCAGCTAATTAAATGATACAATGATCGATTTTTTATAGTATTCCTCGAGATACCTATATATATATATATATATATATATAGAGAGAGAGAGAGATTAAAAACGGCAAGTAGATTGTTGTGAATAATAATGCAAAACCGTCTTTAGAATTAATTAGTAAAACATTTCGATGCTCTCTTATTAATGTAGACTTATTCAATTTTTATATTTATGAAATTATTAATAAATTATTTAATATTAATTCTGTTATCTTTTTTTTTTCGTCATTCCTTACGCACATATGTACGCATTTGTCTCTTTTGTAGTTAATAAATTAAAATATATTTCACGGTCTGAAAAAACTGAACATGATCTGAAATATAATAGGAAATATCGTAAATATTTGTTTAATTAATTCAGTTGAGTGTAAGATAATAAAAATTGAAAATATTAAATCATTTATTTTTTAATTTGATATGATTTTAATTTCGTCTTCTAACACTTTAAAGTATATATTTTAATTTCATCTTCTAACACTTTAAAGTATATATTTTAATTTCTACTTAAAAGCACATTTAAAAAAAGCTCTATATATAAGCTTTTTAAAAATATGTAACTGCTGGAACGAGAAATCGTAACTTAACATAGGAACACTGAAGCGAACTTGAATTTTTTGAAACGCTTTGTAAACAAATTAGAAAAATAGCAAAAAGAAATGCAATTATCTCCGATTAATAGTGAAAGAATATAATACTAAATTTTGTGTAATACAGCAACAAACAAAGAACAGATTCCACTGATTTAATAAACGTGTAAGCTTCTGAATAGATGCCAAGAACAAATATTTCCCCGACCCATAATTACTTTCATGCCTGGAAGTTTTGCTGATTGCAATTATTATTGCATTATTTGGTTTGTTATTGTTGCTAAGGCAAAGCAATCTTTTATTTGTATTTCCTTATTTGAAAAAACAAACAAACAAATTGTTCGTTCCACTCATCACCTATAAATGAATTTTGAATATAACTACAAATGTTTTTTAAATATGACTAAAGGGACAAATTAACTTATATGTAATAATTGAGAAGATTTTGATAGCTTGAATTCAAAGCTATTTTTAAATAATATATTATGATTTCATGAAAACGAAAATCTACAAATCTGTCGACATTTACAAAATACTTCTGACATGCTTCACCATATTACGTACATGTATTTATATATTGTTTTGATATTTGCATTAAAATTTCCGATTACATCGATTTTTTTTTTAATATATAAAAGTGATGATGTATTTCTTTTATAAATTTTGACTAATACAAAAAATAATAACATTGAAATTATTTCTAGGACATTATTACAGTCTGCACTTACTGTGTGAAATTTTAATAATTCGTTCATAATAAAAGTGTGGCTTTTTAATAAGAAAGTGACATCAAACTGTCAATAATAATAATTATATGTACATAAATACTTGAAAGTAGGATAAAACCGTATATTCTAGAGAAACCGGATATCTCATGTTTGGCCACTTTGAGCAGCCATCTTGCGTTTAATTGTTAAAATACTGAGCTGAAACTGGTTAGAAATAGCAGTCATTACGATATCTCCATAGCAGATTTTTCTGTGTATCTGTCTTGAAAATTTTATAGTTTTCATAAATCTTAAATATGAACACATTTGAAGTTAACGATTTTCTATATTATTATGTCATGGAGATAATATTAAAATTTATTCTCCATTATAACTATTTCTACAATTTAAAATGGCATTTTTACATCTTGCTTTCTGATAACTATTCTCTTCCGATGAGGTTGGATAAATTACGTGAGGGGAAAACGGATATTGAAAGAAAATGCATGAATGTCCCTAAGCAGTGTTTTGAAGAAAGGAAATCAAAACTATATGGACCAGAGTGATTATGACTTTCGTAAGGTGATAAGAAGATGAACATCGTTTTAACAATTTCTCAAATTATAATGAAGATGATTATATTTTTGTTTATAAATGTTGAATCATTTGATTTATAATTGAAATATTGTTAGTTCATTAATTTAGATAATTTAAATAAATATATATATATATATTGTTTCTATCCAAACGACATTCGAGACTCTTTCATTACCTATAAGATAAACATACCTAAGCAGTATTACAAGAAAAATAGAGTAAAACCCATGATTTGACTTTTTTCTAAAAAGGCATTATTTATTAACCCATTAACCGCTGGTGTTGCGTTGACGCAATGGTCTAAATAAATGAATATAAAAAATTAGCAGTCAGATGAATTTCACATTAAAATAAATTATTAAGTAGAGAATATTATAGCTAATAATTCAATAGAAAAATATTTTGTTTCATCAGTTTTTTTTTATATATATTTAATAACGAGTTCTAAACTTGAAGCATTTTTAAATGAAAAATTTCACGTTGTTGTTTTCACTGAAGAAACAGATTTTGAAAAAATCCCTGCCGGCCCGGCCGACAGACAGAGGTAGATTTCGAAGTTAAGTATACTAATTTCACCAACAAAAACTAAATCATTCTTAGATATAAATCCACTTTAACAGTTTTATCTGTCTGCTTTTGACGAGTTTTTATTTCCTTTTTATAAAATAGCTGGTTTTATCAGAATCATGTTAAGGCGATATTAAAAAAAAAATATTTTTCCATGCTCAACAACTCGAAATTTTCTGGCACATTTTCAGATTCATTTTTAATAATAATAATAAAAAAAAATATATGAAACATGCTGGCGTGATTTTTGAAAAGATTTATAAGCGACCTGTGTTTTTATTTTTCTTTCAATTAATTAAAACTTGATTAATAAACAATTATTTTCTCAGTAGGGCAATATTTTTCGTTTCTAACACAATCGATTCGGGAAATTCTGTTCAAAATGCCCACTTTGACATCATTATTTGAAATATATTCTGCCTCTATCAAAAAATCTATCATTACTGTACATTATATAGTTTCTGAATTTCCAATTAAATGCGTTTGAGAGCAAAAAGGAATTTAAAAATGAGACAGAAAATAAGCAGTTTATATTTCAGTGCATCCGTAATTCAATGATTTTTGCAACACAATCAGCTTCGGGAAATTCTGTTCAAAATGCCCAATTTAACAGCATTTTTAAAAATATATTCTGCCTCTATCAAGAAATTGACCATTACGGTACATTATATAGTTTCTAGGTAAGAAAACGTACCAATTGGAAGCCTTTGAGAGCAAAAATGAATTGTAAAATGAGTCAGAAAATAAGCAGTTTGGATTTGAATACACCCTTACTTAGATGATTTTTTTCTTCAACCGCTATGTATTTTTAATTTGTTTTTGCTGCAAAAATTGGTCCTATCCATAACTTGTCTGTATAGATGTTGTAGACAATATTAAGAAGATATATGATAAATTCATGGGGATTTTATATCTTTTGAATTGACGGAGTTAAGGATTTTTTACTTCTTCAAACCCACTTTTTGTTTTCGTTTTTATTTTTTTTTTATTTTATTTATTTTTTTTTTTGGTACGAATTGGCCCTATCAAAAACTTGTGAATATAAAAGTTTTAGATAATATTAAGGATATTTATAATAAAATTAATTGGAATTGATATCTTGAGAATTGACGAAGTTATCAATTTTTTTCTCCCAAACACCCTATTTTTGCGCCCCTTGAGCCCATTTTTAACTTTATAAAAAATCTGTGATACATAAAATTTTCGCCCTATTTTTAGAAGTAATAAAAATTTTAAACTGATTTTATATGCACAAAAATTATGAAGTTATGGGGGGTTTTCGGTTTTCACAAAACCCCTCCCTATTCCCATCCCCTTGGTCCGATTTTGCCCATTAACGAACTTGACCGAGATTTTATGCCCATTGATTTTATGTATCAGCTTGGAAGAGATTGGTGCAGAATTACGAAAGTTATCGTGTCCAGAAGAAAGTGATATATATAGATAGACAGATAGATAGATAGATAGATAGATAGATAAAGTTTTTTACTGAGGGTGGTTTTGGGTTCTAGGGGTCATGATCGGTGTAGATCTGCAAAACTTTTTCAGAAATTCCAACATAGGAACGATCCCAATAGGTAGTATTTCATACGAAATCTACCTAAAAAGTAAGCTTTACAGGTAATCGATTTTTAGACAAGGTGAAATTACATAAAAACATTCCACGAATCAGGTTTTTTTTGTTTTAGTGAGGGATGAAGAGAAAACAGGTGTTGCGTTTGCGCAACGTTAGCAGGAAACAAGTTTATTCAGCCGTTTTGTTCGACCTTTTGGGATTTTTCCTCATTTTGTGCTCATTTAGATGCCTAAGCCGTTAGAGGAGGCTTTTCAAAGAATTTTTGATGAAAGTTCAGATAAAGAAGATTGGAACGAAACTCATATTATTGTTATTTCACAAGAAATACCAGAAATTATTGATGAAGAAGGCAATGATAATATATAAAAATAAGACAGTGATATTTAGCCATGCGATATTGCTGGCGAAATTGATATGGGCATAAAAAGAGAAGTTTGTGCCCTCTAAAATGTGTACAAGTCATACATTTAACATAAAAGAGGAGACTTGAAGGGGATAAAGAAGAAAACACTGACCTCGTCTCAACCAAAAAATGAAGAAAATAAATATTGTCAAATGCGGGAAGGAATCAAGATTATGTCCGAAAATAAAAAATCTCAGATTTCAGATGTGAATCTTCATTTCAAAGGGTGTTTGCTAAAGCATACACAGTTTGAAAGTAAAAGGTTATATAGCAATAAATCAGCAACATGAAGACCTAGTGAGTTCAGCATGCAAAAGCTATTACAGCCAGAAAGTGAACATTTAATTTTCAAGCCAGATAACATCAAAAGCCTCCATTGTAAAAAATGCCATAACCAGGATGATTACCGCTGCAGTAAATTTCGGAGTTTGCTTTATTACTTGTGTGTAGCGAATATTTTGATGCTTGAAATTGTTTTTTGGATACATTCAGTAATTTGTAAAGAAAAAAATAATTAAAATTCAATAGTAAATTAGTTACCTTTAAAGAGATTGTTTGTTTTCTAAGCTGTAACAACTCTAAAAAGGTATTCCAGTACCCAAATCTAAGAAAACTCTGCAGATGTTCAGTTAAAGTCACTGAACATCAATACAATAATTCCGCTGACGTTGCGTGAACGCAACACTCAATTTTTCGTAAGCTAAGACAAGTTTTGTTATTTTCACTATAAATTAATGTTATGTACGTTCAAAGGAATAAACAATATCATTTGTATAAAAATTTTTAACCCCTTATAGTATTGGCGGTTAATGTGTTAATAAAATATTATAATGAACTCATAGCGTTTGTATGACATTATTTTACAAGGATTAGTGCAGTGTATGTAAGCGAAAATTCATAAAATTATCTTTAAATTCTGTCATTAAAAAGGCAAATAATAATAAAGCATCTGTTTTTTCTAGTTTTCAAAATTTAAACATTTCAAGTATTCGTTTTACATTTAAAATTGCCTTCTTTGGTATTAAATGCATTTCGTGGAAAGTATTGTAATAATATTCCATTAAACATTTGTGTAGTTTAAGATAGTTTCTTTTAGTTTTGCAAGTGTTCTCCTCACTTTTAGACATGTATATATATTTTTTATTTTAATTCCACTTAAAGACGCCGTTAATAAAAGATATCGATAAGAATGCTTTATTTCATCTTACATCAAATGATAATTACGGCATTTACCGTCTATTTCATACACTCCCTCACATATAATTTTTTTATTTCATTCCAACATAAAGACGCCCTTTATAAAAAGTTCCACATGAATGCTTTATAGATTTTACGTTCAATAATTTTTAATGAGGGATACGTAGTGATATGCATATTATATTCTTTGAGCATATTATTAAAAATGAATATAGTATATTTAAAATGAGCAATTATTATTTTTCTATTAGATTACACTCTCAAACAAATCGTAACTTGGATGAATTTTTCAATAATATTTTGTAAAACAATGTCCGTTTTGTTTTGCTCATTTTTTCCGAAAATACAGAAATTTCATCTATGTAACATAAATGTTACCTAAAATCCTCCAATTTAAACTGCAATTTTGTGAAATAGTATGGATATCCCGGCAACTGGGCTACTTAGTACCTTTTCGATTAAGAAATAGAATTTTTGCCCATGGAATTTGTCTTTCAAAACACGAAAATATTCCAAGCCAAAGTTGTATTCCTCAATTTTTCCAGCCCAAGACGAAAATTTCTTCAAAAAGCAGAAAAATCTCTTCCAATCACAGTGGTGTTCTGGCAACTTGCTGTAGGTACTTTTTTTACATTTTTGACGTAATTTGTTTTTAGAGTGTACATGGTATGTTTGATAATTACACTGATAAAACCGTCAAATTTTGTATCAGTGAGTAAAACTATGGAATCTGACGTAACTAAATCTAAATATTGCATCCATATTGAAAAATTAAGTACCGAGTTTATAAGAAATAGTTTAGTCATAATAAAAAGTATTGCACCAACTGAAGAATTGCTATATTTATAATAAAAAACGAAATTGAAAGTGTGAATAAAAAGTAATTTTTGGTTGTCTTAGATAATAAATCAGTATAAGATAGTATGGAAAATCTTTTAAAATACTTTGCATTGTATATTTTTGTAATTTGTGCCGTAAAATTGTGGAGTAATAGTCTCCAAACCTGTTTTAACTAGTTACACTTATATATCAGCTACTTTTTATCTGTACATTTCTTGTATGTGATAAAAAAAGTGTAATCCGCATTCATGTTCCCGGAATTCACGCTTTACAGTAATTTATGCTTTCGTTTATCTCTCTTCAAAAATATAAGCAGGACCATATATCTCCAGTGGCAAATTCCAAACAGTATTTTATTATATGGAAAAGTCCATCCCTCATGAAAACGCAGAATATTTATCATAAATTCGTCGACATTTTCTGTTATAAATTACAAATTTAAGTTAGACGCTGCTGCGTAAAGACGAGATTAAACTGAAATTATTAACAATTTATTCTTTCTCCGTTAACTTCTTCAAAAATGTAAAACTGGGCTTCCACTATTAAGTTTTATTATTTACTGCGACTATATCTCCAGTGGCAGTATTCTTTCTCCGTTAACTTCTTCAAAAATGTAAAACTGGGCTTCCACTATTAAATTTTATTATTTACTGCGACTAATGATTTAGAAAAATATTAAATACCTTAACTAAAAAACAAGACTATTTTCAAAAAATTCTACACAATACAGATCAAGGTCATATTTTAATTTACTAAAATAAAATCTATAGGAATCAGTCATTAATGTTATAAGTAGAATTTTAGTTTGAAACAAGTTTACTGTAAATAGCAGAAATGCAGATATAATCTCAGATCTTCGTAATTTTCATGTATCTAGCTCAAATCTACAATTCCAACATTTTAATTTATTCATTGAAACTATCGCTCGATTTGTACTAATGAGTTAAAAGCCTTATTTCTCTAGCCTTCCTGACACTTTTTAGCATTCTTTCGATGTTGCCAAGGATTTAATAGTGAAGTAAATCATAATTAATGAATCTGTTGGAATTACATTTATTATTGGATAACATAAAATCTTTTTAATTTCTTTTTAGGAAATTTCCTTATGCATGAATGAAAGATTAACATTTAATTAAAAATTAATTTAAAGATTTATATCATTAATCTCAATTAATATATTTTAATCTTATCATTTATTATTATTATTTAATCCTACTCTTTTATTTTACACAATTCCATTAAATCAGCATTAATACAATTCTAATGCTATAAATCAGCATTAATACAATTCTAATGATAAATTATTTTTAGAGACTCTTATAAGTTAACCCATTAAGCGCCGCTATATTAAGCACGTTAAATAAATAAAGTTTATTTATATATTTTATATATATAAGATGCCCCTATGATAAAGCAGTTGAAATTTTTTTAATAACTGTAATCGTTTAGAATGTATAACATGTTCCCGTAGCGGGAGCGTTGGCGTCTAATGGGGATTTAACCTTCCTCTGAACTGCAAAGAAACGCGCGTTATTTTCTCCTGCCATAATGCAATTGCGATTAGAAAATTTAATAAAACTTCATTTTTAGGCATGATGCAAATAAATAAACAAACATATAAACAATTACTAAAAATATATGGATTAAAAATTTAATATTAATATTCATTAATCACTTTCATTCAAATTTTTTAACGAACATTCAAAATATTAGAAATATAACGTCACTCTTTCTTTTTTATTATTTCCCTACACATTGTCTATGCAACTTGAAAGGAATTACTCAGATATAACATTATGTTGTAATAAACACTACACGCACATATGTATAAATTTGTTTTACACCTCGATTTCTGGCATATACTTATATTAGAATATAGTTTTTTTCATCGACACGTAACTGATATATATAACTCTATATGTTCCTAAATGATGTTTTGAATTTTCTTTATTACCTGTTACAAATAAAGTAGTTGTTTTACAAATGAAAATTGAGACATCTCTTATTTCAATATAATAAATGCTTTTCACGTTACTATTACCAAACATCGATTTTCAAATTATTTAAATATATATATATGTTATCTCTTTAATAAGAGGCCTGCATATGTTTAAAAATCGATCTACAACAGTATCACCGTTAGTTCAATTAATATAACATGAAACAATTTAGAATTTTCGTAATCCTTCTTTTTCTTTTTTATATTGTATATGAATCTACCTATGGATTTAAGTTTCAAAAGTTGCTGCCAACTACTACTGTATTATATCTTAATTTATGGTCAAATTTACTGTTACAAGAAATTACCAAAATTCTTTTTTAATGTTTTAGTAATAACTTACTTCCATGCAAAACGCAATCTTTTATTTTTGCATCTTGCATTTTAATTGTAATTTAAAGATTTTTTATTTTTTTTCTTCTGCGGATGAACATCATAAAGGTAAATTTTAAGGGTTTTTTTGTTCACAATGGTTCTGTTTTTCCGTATAATATTACGAATCCACATTCAAGCGAACTGACATACACTGCTTTTCATGAAAAATCAATATAAAATGTTTCTCTCTTTATGGAAGCGCGCTTGCAGACAAAGGGACGGGAATGTAACCACAAGCCGCCAACTCTCCCGTTGTGGGAACATACGAAAGAAACCTTTCTAATATTGCTTTAAATGAATATATTTACTTCGTGTTAGGAATTTATTATTCGATGATCTGTTGGCTTTAAATATTCACTGCACTTGTAAAAACTAAAGAATTTACTTTTTTCTTTTTACTAATTTTACTTGAGGAAGTCTAAAAAAAAAAATTATCTTTTTTAAAAAATCTGCACAAAATAGTAAATATATATATATCATTCTGAAAAAATATGTATACTACACGCCATCCTATTAACTTTTCGGCACAAAATGTATTTTTTAAATAATTCAAAAATATGTTGAGGGAAAAAATAACAAATTGTTGTTCCCGCAACGGGAGCGTTGGCGTTTAATGGGTTAACTGAAATGATTTTTGTAATAGCTGAAAGTTTTCAAGTAAAGTCTATTGTGTTGTAACAATCACCCATTTTAAAACATTAGACGATATTCTGACAAAGGAATTAACAGATTGACCTTCTGTTACTAAAGGACGTCGTACAACACAGAACGTATTGCAAGAATTGCAAGGGCCGACCTCATATGCGAAAACGTATATAATTGCAGACAATGTAATTAGTGCATGGCGTCTAATATTCAGTGATAATAAGGTGCGCCATATAAAAAAAAAATGTACTGAAGCAGAAGCTTATCGTTAACTTGGAAATGTCAGATGGACAGTAACGTTAGATTAATTGGACGCTATTTTTCCATTGTGTATGCAAGAGGAGTATACGGAGCAAAGAACTTTCCAGTTAATACGTTATGGTCATCAGTTTGGGGACCGCCATTGTTTTCACACACTATATCCAGAGATCGTTTCAAAGATATAATTTGATTCTCTCGTTTCGATTTGAAAACCGAAAGATCAGAGATACTAAAAACAGATAAATTCGCTTTGTCATTGGGATTCGTTCATTGAAAATAGTGCAGCATGCTACAAACCAGGAGAATATCTCACGGTCCATGAACAATAAATGCCATCAAAAGCCAGGTGTCCTTTTACACAGTACACTCAAAATAAACCGGACAAGTTTGTGATAAAATTTTGGCTACTTGTCTGTGTAGGTTCGAAATATATCCTCAACGGATTTCCGTATACTGGCCAGAATATCAATGGACCTGCAGATTAAGCTGTTCATGAACATGTAGTGATGAGGCTCACTAAAGTATATTTAGGAAAACATAGAAATGTAACTACTGACAACTACTTTACATCGGTAAAATTGTGTGAAAAATTGATAGACAACTCAACAAGATTAGTTGGAACACTTAGAAAATATCGCAATGAAGTGCCACCAACAGAAAAGATTGGGAAGCAAGAATTGTACTCACAGCGTTAGTCCAAAAGGAACATGATATAACTATCACGTCGTATCAGGGAAAGAAGAATAAACATGTTCTGATACTAAGTTCCCTCACGGTCCATGGACAATAAATGCCATCAAAAGCCAGGTGTCCTTTTACACAGTACATTCCAAATAAACCGGACAAGTTTGTGATAAAATTTTGGCTACTTGACTGTGTAGATTCGAAATATATCCTCAAAGTTTTCCCGTATACTGGCCAGAATATCAATGGACCTGCAGATCAAGCTGTTCATGAACATGTATTCATGAGGCTCACTCAAGGATATTTAGGGAAAGATAGAAATGTAACTACTGACAACTACTTTACATCGGTAAAATTGTGAGAAAAATTGAGAGCCAACTCAACAAGCTTAGTTGAAACACTTAGAAAATATCGCAAAGAAGTGTCACCAACAGCAAAGATAAAGAAGCAAGAATTGTACTCTACAGCGTTATTCTTGCTGTATATTTTGTATATCAACTTGCTGTAGGTACTTTTTTTACATTTTTGACGTAATTTGTTTTTAGAGTGTACATGGTATGTTTAATATTTACACTGATAAAACCGTCAAATTTTGTATCAGTGAATAAAAATATGGAACCTGACGTAACTAAATCTAAATATTGCATCCATATTGAACAAACCAAGTTTATAAGAAATAGTTTAATCATAATAAAAAGTATTGCACCAACTGAAGAATTGCTATAGCCATTTATAATAAATAATGAAATTGAAAGTGTGAATAAAAAGTATTTTTTGGTTGTCTTAGATAATAAATCAGTATAAGATAGTATGGAAAATCTTTTAAAATACTTTGCATTGTATATTT
This sequence comes from Maratus speciosus, assembly GCA_963932465.1. NCBI lineage: Eukaryota > Metazoa > Arthropoda > Arachnida > Araneae > Salticidae > Maratus > Maratus speciosus. The sequence continues at coordinate 407,507,928 of OZ010788.1, read as the reverse complement.
TTGTAATTTGTGTCGTAAAATTGTGGAGTAATAGTCTTCAAACCTGTTTTAACTAGTTACACTTATATATCAGCTAATTTTTATCTGTACATTTCTTGAATGTGATAAAATAAACCGGTATAATCCGCATTCATCTTCCCGGAATTCACGCTTTACAGTAATTTATGCTTTCGTTTATCTCTCTTCAAAAGTATAAGCAGGACCATATATCTCCATTGGCAAATTCCAAACAGTATTTTATTATACAGGGTTTGTATTTTAAGTAATGAGAATATTTTTGTACTGACGCGGCTGTACGACAGAGGGCGCTCCGATTGGTTGGAGTTGGTAGTGGGGCCTTCGTCCTTGGTAACGCTCTACTCACCAGTCGCCTGCTGGCTGTGGTTGAGGCAGAATCAAGCGTGGCGTAGACGTCTTCAAAAAAGTGTGTGCAAGTTCAAAATGCAACAAAGCATTGAACAGCGTTACACAATCAAATTTTGCGTTCGCCATGGAAAATCGGGAGCATCAACGCTGGAAATGATTCAGCAAGCAATTGCCGCCAATTGGAAGCTCCACCACGACAATGCGCCATCTCACACCTGCTTCGTGGTTACCGAGTTCTTGACAAAAAATGGCATCGTAACAATTCCGCAGCCTCCCTACAGCCCCGACCTTGCCCCAGCAACATTTTTCCTCTTCCCCAAAGTGAAAACCGCCCTAAAAGGGCGCCACCGCGGGACCCTGCATGCTGTCAAAAGGGCTTGCACGCTTGCTCTGATGGATGTTTCGGTTGGTGACTTCCAGGGAGCGTGCGAAGCTTGGAAATCTCGCCTGCAGAAGTGTGTTGATGCTCAAAGAGCATATTTTGAAGACTACTAAAGTTTTGTAGCGATATCTTTAATAAATTATTTTTTATGGACTTATTCTCATTACTTAAAATACACACCCTGTATGGAAAAGTCCATCCCTCATGAAAACGCAGAATATTTATCATAAATTCGTCGACATTTTCTGTTATAAATTACAAATTTAAGTTAGACGCTGCTGCGTAAAGACGAGATTAAACTGAAATTATTAACAATTTATTCTTTCTCCGTTAACTTCTTCAAAAATGTAAAACTGGGCTTCCACTATTAAGTTTTATTATTTACTGCGACTAATGATTTAGAAAAACATTAAATACCTTAACTATAAAACCAAGACTTTTTTCAAAAAAATCTACACAATACAGATCAAGGTCATATTTTAATTTACTAAAATAAAATCTATAGGAATCAGACATTAATGTTATAAGTAGAATTTTAGTTTGAAACAAGTTTACTGTAAATAGCAGAAATGCAGATATAATCTCAGATCTTCGTAATTTTCATGTATCTAGCTCAAATCTACAATTCCAACATTTTAATTTATTCATTCAAACTATCCCTCGATTTGTACTAATGAGTTAAAAGCCTTATTTCTCTAGCATTCCTGACACACTTTTGCATTATTTCGATGTTGCCAAGGTAATAATAGTGAAGTAAATCATAATTAACGAATCTGTTGGAATCACATTTATTATTGGATAACATAAAATCTTTTTAATTTCTTTTTAGGAAATTTTCTTATGCATGAATGAATGATTAACATTTAATTAAAAATTAATTTAAACATTTATATCATTAATATCAATTAATATTTTTTAATCTTATCATTTATTATTATTATTTAATCCTACTCCTTTTATTTTACGCAATTCCATTAAATCAGCATTAATACAATTCTAATGCTATAAATCAGCATTAATACAATTCTAATGCTATAAATCGGCATTAATACAATTCTAACGCTATAAATAAGCATTAATACAATTCTAATGCTAAAATATTTTTAGAGACTCTTATAAATTAACTGCAATGATTTTTGTAATAGCTAAAATTTTCAAGTAAAGTCTATTGTGTTGTGAAAATCACCCATTTTAAAACATTAGAAGATATCCTGACAAAGGAATTAACAGATTGACCTTCTGTTACTAAAGGACGTCGTATAACACAGAACGTATTGCAAGAATTGCAAGGGCCGACCTCATATGCGAAAAGGTATATAATTGCACACAGTGTAATTAGTGCGTGGCGTCTAATATTCAGTGATAATAAGGTGCGCCATATAAAAAAAATATACTGAAGAAGAAGCTCAAAGTTAACTTGGAAATGACAGATGGACAGTAACGTTAGATTAATTGGACGCTATTTTTTCCATTGTGTATGCAAGAGGAGTATACGGAGCAGAGAACTTTCCAGTTAATACGTTATGGTCATCAGTTTGGGGACCGCCATTATTTTCACACAATATGTCCAGAGATCGTTTCAAAGATATAATTTGATTCTCTCGTTTCGATTTGAAAACAGAAAGATCATAGATACAAAAACAGATAAATTCGCTTTGGCATTGGGATTCGTTCATTGAAAATAGTGCAACATGCTAAAATCCAGGAGAATATCTCACGGTCCATGAACAATAAATGCCATCAAAAGCCAGGTGTCCTTTTACACAGTACACTCTAAATAAACCGGACAAGTTTGTGATAAAATTTTGGCTACTTGTCTGTGTAGGTTCGAAATATATCCTCAACGGATTTCCGTATACTGGCCAGAATATCAATGGACCTGCACATTAAGCTGTTCATGAACATGTAGTGATGAGGCTCACTCAAGGATATTTAGGAAAAAATAGAAATGTAACTACTGACAACTACTTTACATCGGTAAAATTGTGTGAAAAATTGAGAGTCAACTCAACAAGATTAGTTGGGACACTTAGAAAATATCGCAATGAAGTGCCACCAACAGAAAAGATTGGGAAGCAAGAATTGTACTCACAGCGTTAGTCCAAAAGGAACATGATATAACTATCACGTCGTATCAGGGAAAGAAGAATAAACATGTTCTGATACTAAGTTCCCTCACGGTCCATGGACAATAAATGCCATCAAAAGCCAGGTGTCCTTTTACACAGTACATTAAAAAAAAAACCGGACAAGTTTGTGATAAAATTTTGGCTACTTGACTGTGTAGATTCGAAATATATCCTCAACGTTTTTCCGTATACTGGCCAGAATATCAATGGACCTGCAGATCAAGCTGTTCATGATCATGTATTGATGAGGCTCACTCAAGGATATTTAGGGAAAGATAGAAAAGTAACTACTGACAACTACTTTACATCGGTAAAATTGTGAGAAAAATTGAGAGCCAACTCAACAAGCTTAGTTGAAACACTTAGAAAATATCGCAAAGAAGTGTCACCAACAGCAAACATAAGGAAGCAAGAATTGTACTCTACAGCGTTATTCTTCCTGTATATCTTGTATATCAACTTACTGTAGGTACTTTTTTTACATTTTTGACGTAATTTGTTTTTACAGTGCACATGGTATGTTTGATAATTACACTGATAAAACCGTCAAATTTTGTATCAGTGAATAAAAATATGGAACCTGACGTAACTAAATCTAAATATTGCATCCATATTGAACAATTAAGTACCAAGTTTATAAGAAATAGTTTAATCATAATAAAAAGTATTGCACCAACTGAAGAATTGCTATAGCCTTTTATAATAAAAAAATGAAATTGAAAGTGTGAATAAAAAGTATTTTTTGGTTGTCTTAGATAATAAATCAGTATAAGATAGTATAGAAATTCTTTTAAAATACTTTGCATTGTATAATTTTGTAATTTGTGTCATAAAATTGTGGAGTAATAGTCTTCAAACTTGTTTTAACTAGTTACACTTATATATCAGCTAATTTTAATCTGTACATTTCTTGTATGTGATAAAAAACAGTATAATCCGCATTCATGTTCCCGGAATTCACGCTTTTCAGTAATTTATGCTTTCGTTTTCTCTCTTCAAAAATATAAGCAGGACCACATATCTACAGTGGCGAATTCCAAACAGTATTTTAACACTAGAACGGCGGTAGGGGTCATTTTGACACCTGAGTACTTTTGTCCGTTGATTACTTTTGTTTGCTTGGGCGAAATCGTTTGAAATTTTTTGACTTTTCCTAAATAGATAACATATATTTCTAAAAAAAAAATTCAGCTTTCTAGATTTGTTAGTTTTTGAAATATTGACTTGTATTCCTAGAACGGCGGACGGGGGTCATTTTGACCCCATTAGTAAAATACTCTTTGTACTCGAAGCTGCTTTTGTGGCTATACTATATGTTCGAGGAGCAATAAAAAAATGGTTTTGATTTATATTCATTGTCATCCAAGGCATGAGGAATACTATTTTGCAAATAAACTATCTCAAGAGATAGATTCAAAGAAAGAAAAATATTTTTTAGGTTTGATGAAAAGACAACAGGATCTAGCAGACTACAGACTGATAAATTTGCTCTTGCATCTAAAATGTGGAATAAATTTATTGAAAATTGCAAAACATGCTACCGACCAGGACAAAATATTACAGTTGATGAACAATTGTTCGCATCTCAGGATAGATATAAATTTACGCAATATTTGCCAAATAAATCGGATAAATTTGGAATAAAATTTTGGTGATCTGTTGACGTTGATACTAAAAACCTCTTGGATGAATTTATTTATCTGGAAAAGGATGAAACAGCAAATCCTTAATTACGTTTATCGGAAAATGTTGTCACGAAATTAACAGATCCCCATCTAAACGAAAGGAGGAATATTACGACAGATAGCTATTTTACTAACATCAAATTAGCAGAGATGTTAAAAGCTAAAAATACAACTTTGGTTGCACAATGAAAAAAAACCGAAGAGAAATTCCTATACCATTGAAAAATATGCGCAGTACTCTTTATTCATCGAAGATAGTGGAATGTGATAATATGACACTTACCATCATCTATCAAGCCAAAAGAAAAAAATGTGTTTTTCTACTGAGCTCATTACATTCTACTGTAAAAACTGAAGACGGTCTCAAGAAGTTGCACGATTCAATAGAATATTACAACACAACGAAGTATGGTATGGATATCCATGATCAGATGTGCCGAAAATACTCCGTGAAATCGGCTTCTGGACGATGGCCTGTACACACCTTTTTCAATATTTTGGATCATGCAGCTTTAAACGCCTGGATAATATATAAAAGTGTAACAGGCAAGCCTATCAGTAGAAGAGATTTTCTATTAAATTTAGGAGATGTGTTCAGAATGGATCTTATGGTTTCAAATCTCCCAAAGATCTTTCCTGAGTCTTCAGAAAAAAACACGAAAATAAAATAGATATCAAGAGAAAAAATGTCAAGTACAGACATGCAATGGCAACAAATCTCAAGAATTTTGCACACCATGTTTCAAAGTTGTGTACTGGAAAAATTTCTTTTTTTTTTTTTTTTTTTTTTTTTTTGTTACAACTGAATTAATTCCTAATGCGTGTGAACAATTTGGAGTAAAATGTACTGGAAAAATTACTTTTTTTTTGTTACAACTGAATTAATTCCTAATACGTGTGTACAATTTGGAGTACTATAAGCATTAAATAAAATTGAAAGAGAATGCTTAACATATTAACCATTCAGCTACACTTATAATGAAATAACGAAAACAACAGAACATATTTCTCATTTATGGATTTAGAGAGTGAATCATTCGGCGAGTAAGTAGATGAAAATATAAATATATATTATTTTATAAATTGTGTTTTATTTTAGTTAACATTAGTTTGTGAAAACATTAATTTTAAATCGATTTTTATATCAAATTAATGAGTTTTTTGAGTAGTCGTAGTATGATCCAATTAATCGCCCTGTTGGCGTTACATATACAGTACTTTAAAAATTCAATAAATTATCGAGTAATATTAAATATAAATTATGAAATACACGTAAATTACATATTTTTGCCAATGTATGGCATTTAAAATTGTTTTAGCGTTGTTATTTCAGTAGTTTCATCGAGGGGTCAAAATGACCCCTTCCCGCCGTTCCAGTAGGTAAGATTTTCCCGCCGTTCTAGTGTTAATATATGGAAGAGTCCATCCCTCATGAAAACGCAAAATATTTATCATAAATTCGTTGGCATTTTCTGTTATAAATTACAAATTTATGTTAGACCCTGCTGCGTAAAGACGAGATTAAACTGATATTATTAACAATTTATTCTTTCTCCGTTAACTTCTTCAAAAATGTAAAACTGGACTTCCACTATTAAGTTTTATTATTTACTGCGACTAATGATTTAGACAAACATTAAATAACTTAACTATAAAACCAAGACTTTTTTCAAAAAAATTCTACACAATACAGATCAAGGTCATATTTTAATTTACTAAAATAAAATCTATAGGAATCAGACATTAATGTTATAAGCAGAATTTTAGTTCGGAACAAGTTTACTGTAAATAGCAGAAATGCAGATATAATCTCAGATCATCGTAATTTTCATGTATCTAGCTCAAATCTACAATTCCAACATTTTAATTTATTCATTCAAACTATCCCTCGATTTGTACTAATGAGTTAAAAGCCTTATTTCTCTAGCATTCCTGACACATTTTTGCATTCTTTCGATGTTGCCAAGGTAATAATAGTGAAGTAAATCATAATTAACGAATCTGTTGGAATTACATTTATTATTGGATAACATAAAATCTTTTTCATTTCTTTTTAGGAAATTTCCTTATGCATGAATGAATGATTAACATTTAATTAAAAATTAATTTAAACATTTATATCATTAATCTCAATTAATATTTTTTAATCTTATCATTTATTATTATTATTTAATCCTACTCCTTTTATTTTACGCAATTCCATTAAATCAGCATTAATAAAATTCTAACGCTGTAAATCAGCATTAATACAATTCTAATGCTAAAATATTTTTAGAGACTCTTATAAATTAACAGCAATGATTTTTGTAATAGCTAAAAGTTTTCAAGTAAAGTCTATTGTGTTGTGAAAATCACCCATTTTAAAACATTAGACGATATCCTGACAAAGGAATTAACAGATTGACCTTCTGTTACTAAAGGACGTCGTATAACACCGAACGTATTGCAAGAATTTCAAGGGCCAACATCATATACGAAAAGGTATATAATTGCAGACAGTGTAATTAGTGCGTGGCGTCTAATATTCAGTGATAATAAGGTGCGCCATATAAAAAAAAAATGTACTGAAGAAGAAACTCACCGTTAACTTGGAAATGGCAGATGGACTGTAACGTTAGATTAATTGGACGCTACTTTTTCCATTGTGTATGCAAGAGGAGTATACGGAGCAAAGAACTTTCCAGTTAATACGTTATGGTCATCAGTTTGGGGACCGCCATTTTTTTCACACACTATGTCCAGAGATCGTTTCAAAGATATAATTTGATTCTCTCGTTTCGATTTGAAAACAGAAAGATCAGATATACTAAAAACAGATAAATTCGCTTTGGCATTGGGATTCGTTCATTGAAAATAGTGCAACATGCTACAATCCAGGAGAATATCTCACGGTCCATGAATAATAAATGCCATCAAAAGCCAGGTGTCCTTTTACACAGTACACTCAAAATAAACCGGACAAGTTTGTGATAAAATTTTGGCTACTTGTCTGTGTAGGTTCGAAATATATAATCAACGGATTTCCGTATACTGGCCAGAATATCAATGGACCTGCAGATTAAGCTGTTCATGAACATGTAGTGATGAGGCTCACTCAAGGATATTTAGGAAAAAATAGAAATGTAACTACTGACAACTACTTTACATCGGTAAAATTGTGTGAAAAATTGAGAGTCAACTCAACAAGATTAGTTGGAACACTTAGAAAATATCGCAATGAAGTGCCACCAACAGAAAAGATTGGGAAGCAAGAATTGTACTCACAGCGTTAGTCCAAAAGGAACATGATATAACTATCACGTCGTATCATTGAAAAAAAAATAAACATGTTCTGATATTAGTAACTTCTCTCACGGTCCATGGACAATAAATGCCATCAAAAGCCAGGTGTCCTTTTACACAGTACATTCCAAATAAACCGGACAAGTTTGTGATAAAATTTTGGCTACTTGACTGTGTAGATTCGAAATATATCCTCAACGGTTTTCCGTATACTGGCCAGAATATCAATGGCCTGCAGATCAACCTGTTCATGAAGATGTATTGATGAGGTTCACTCAAGGATATTTAAGGAAAGATAGAAATGTAACTACTGACAACTACTTTACATCGGTAAAATTGTGAGAAAAATTGAGAGCCAACTCTACAAGCTTAGTTGAAACACTTAGAAAATATCGCAAAGAAGTGTCACCAACAGCAAATATAAGGAAGCAAGAATTGTACTCTACAGCGTTATTCCAAAAGGAACATGATATAACTATCACGTCGTATCAGGGAAAGAAGAATAAACATGTTTCGTTACTAAGCTCCCTCCATCCCAATGTAACCATTGCCAATAATGGAAAAAAAGACACTTGAGACATTCCAGTTTTATAACCAGACAAAGTATGGAGTGGACATTGTAGACGAAGTGTTGCGCCTGTATACCACTAAATCTTGAACACTTCGTTGCCCTATCTACGTCTTTTATGATGTTTTAGATATGTCCGCCCTAAGTGCTTGGATTTTAGATAATGAAGTGACAGGAAAGGATAAACGCAGTCGGAGAAATTTTATTCTGCAATTGTGTTAACAGCTGCGGGCTCCATATACAGCACCCCGATGTGGTACAGCATCTAATGTGATTCCAGCAAATAACATATAAGACAGCAGTGGGACGTAAAGATCAAAATGCAAAGTGAAAACAGGCTGTAAAGGAAAGCATACCAGAAATACATGCCTCGAATGTAAAAGACCAGCTTGCGGCAAAATCGGATCTACAGAATTTCGATGTACTGATTGCTTTAAGAAAGCATAAAGTGTAAAATGTAAAGAAATGAAGGTCATTATAAAATTTATTTGCCTTTTCTATAAATTTTCCTCATTTTTCTCTTATTACTTAGCATTTACCCTACTCAAGACATCAAGAAATATCGAGGGGCCAAGCTGGCCCCTTCCGTCTTTCTAGGTATAAGACATTTTTCCGTCTTTCTGGTGTTAATGTTGATGTATGCGCATCAGTTAAATGTGTTAAGTATCTGTACAAATATGTATAAAAGAGACATGATGCAGCTTCCATTAAACTTCAGAAAGATCATGCTCTCAATCATGATGAGATTTTAACTTTTTTAGATGATAGATATGTAAGTGCTCCTGAGGCTTTGTGGTGCTTGAATGAGTTCAGCATGTCTGAGAAATCCTGTACTGTATTCATATTAGCTGTGTACACTTACCGGAACAGCAGCAGATTTTTTTTCAAGAAGGTTGTGAGGAACAAGCTACTGCAAGAGCAGCAACAAAATATAGACATCTAACTGCATGGTTTCACTGAAATAGTGTTGATGAAGAAGCACGGAACTATTTTTTCCCCGATATTCCAAATTAATATGTCTTTGATAAGAAAACAACAATGTGGACGAAAAGGCACCGAGGCGGAGATAAAGTGATTTGTAGATTACCAGCAGTTTTAATTCGAGATAGTGAACGATATTATCTTCGAATGTTACTGCTACACAGACCTGGCGCTACGAACTTTAATGTTTTAAATAAAAACTGTTAATGGGATTGAATATGAAACATTTCACGTAGCATGCAAACATCTCGGTTTCCTTGAGGTAGATGAACATTGGCATGAAACTTTATCGGATTCTGCAAGAATTCGAATCCCAACTTATTTAAGAGTCTTATTTTGCATCATTTGTGGCTTTGGGGAGGTGTAAAATATTCCTGACTTTTGGGAGCAGCATAGAATTGCTTTGTGTGAGGATTTTGTACATAGATACTTTGAAGAAACAGCTGTTCAATATACATTAGCAGATATTAGTGATCTTCTTAAAGCATATATTTTAACTCTTGAGAAACTTAAACTTCCTCATTTAACTTCACCAACAGATCTTTTATTTCCTTCTTCCTTTGATATTTTAGCAGAACAAAACAAAGCTCACATTAATTGGGAAAAATTGAATGCTTCACGAAAGTTTGTATTAGACACTGTATTAAATGCAATATATACAAATCAAGATACTGGCTCAAAGTATTTCTTTTGTAAGGCCTGCAGGAACAGGGAAAACTTTTGTATATGAAACCTTATTGCATATTATCCGAGGAAAGTGTCATCATGCAACAACTGTCGCATCAACTGGAATTGCAGCTACTTTGTTAGCAGGTGGAAGAACTGCTCATTCTGTGTTCAAAATAACTCTAAATCTTACAGCAACTTCCACATGTAGTTTAAATCTGAATTCAACAGAAATGAAATTATTAGAGAAGACGAAACTGATATTATGGGATGAAGCTCCAATGGCGCATGTTCATTCTTTTTTAGCGGCGAACAGATTGCTTCAAGACCTCACAAAATGTCCTGAACCATTTGGCGGAAAAGTTGTTTTACTTGATGCAGACTTACGGCAAATATTGCCTGTAATATTAAGGGGCTCCAGATCTCTGACAGTTGCGAGCTGCTTAAAAAAACATCGTTTTTGGTCAACATTTCAAGTAATGAAACTGACGAAAAACATCCGTGCTCTTGAAAATGAAAGAGATTTTGAAAATTGGCTGCTTGATGTTGGGAAAGGGAAGAGTGGAGAAAAAGTTAATTTGCCTGCAATATGCTATCCTTCAGTACAAGATCCTGTCAAACAACTCTATCATGATATATATTTCACAACAGTTACCCCTGAACAACTTAAAACACTTGCCATTCTCACGGTAACTAACGATTCGTCTTTACAAATTAATCAACGTGTATTACATTGTTTACCTTCAACTGAAGTTATTTATAATATTGTAGATTGCTTTGTAAATGATGATCCACAAGATAAGCTTACATATCCTGAATAATTGTTAAATAGCTTAACTCCAACCGGTATGCCACCTCACGCACTTTAAATTAAGCAGGGAGCCATAATAATGCTACTCAGAAATTTAGTTCCATCTAAAAGATTATGCAAAGGTACACGACTTATAGTTACTAATTTACAGAAGAATATTATTGAGGCAAAACATACTGATAGCATTAACAATGAAACTTTCTTGATTCCCCGTATATACATGACTCCGTCTGATGTTTAAATTCAAGCGTAAGCAGTTCCCTGTTCGTTTATCACTTTCAATGACAATAAATAAATCCCAAGGATAAACTTTTGATAAAATATGTTTAGATTTATCAAAACCTGTGTTCAGTCATGGACAATTGTGTGTTGCTCTTTCTAGAGTTAGATTTTTTGACACTATAACTGTTGTTTCTCCTACTGCAGATATATTTAATTGTATTTATAATGAAATTTTATAAAATGCATCGCGTTCTTATCATCATTTCACAAATCTTAATTTTCCATGCATCAATCCTCGATCTTACACCAATATGCCAATTAAGTTTTACCTAAAGAACTTCTCTCAACTTTTCATTCTTTAACAGTGAATGTCATACCTTTGGTACTATAGTTATCAATTAAAATTTTTTTTATTGTTACTCCCTTTTTAGAGATATGCATGTAACTGATATTCAAAAACGAAGTTTTTGCCAATCCGGCATCTGAAAAAAATCGTGCCAACGTGGTGTTTGAATGACATCTGTACCATATAAATATTATTCAATCTTTTTTTTTAAGTTCAGTGTTATATTTTCTACCCCCCCCCCCCCACACACACACCCCTTCGGGATTGCACTTATACTCTAAAGCGAAAGCTGGGCTCCCGGGGCTGTCATCCCTGTCATCCCTGTTATAATTTCTAATGGCAGTCCCGCACAATTTCTGCCCTGGCAACGCCGGACGGGTCAGCTAGTGTAAAAAATTACGTGAATAAAAATTTCAATATAGAACGCAGAATATGTAGGAATGTTAAAAGTCAAACGCCTTGTATAATACATTTTTAAGATTTGTTTAAATAATTCTTGTAGTGTATTTATATTAAAATATTATAATTAGAATATATGTCGTATAAAATGTAGTAACGCCTTTTAAAGTTTAAAAAATATGATTATTTATGTTATTATTGCGTGTATATTATTAGGTGTATATTATTACTTACGTTACTTATTATTATTTATGATAAAAGTGATAAAACTATTTAAATATAGTACACATTGACTAAGTTTTATCGTCATTCACAAAAAAAAAAAATCCATTGAAACGTATGAAGTTCCTAAGAAAACATTTTTCTGGAGTGTACCTTTTTATATATATTATACATATTATTTGATATTTTCAGCACATGAATGAAATGAAAATAACACGCGTATTATTATTTTTTTATATAAAAGTTTATCTTCAAAAACTTAAGTATGTTATGAATAACCTTTTTAAAAAATTCATAAACACTTTTCTTTTTAACTTAAAAAATCTTTTTTTAGAACCGAATTTGTTTCTGAAACCCCGACTATTTTTAAATTTAAAAGACGTACTTGATGAAATAACTTTTGTTGCAGTTGCCTTTAATATTGTGGTACATTGCAAGCTTTCGTCTTTTATGATCTTAAGTAAACTAGAAAATTCCTTTTCAAACATTTCACAGAACTTAAAGTTCTTTAAAAGTTGCTTAGTTTAAAGTTTGAAAATGTATTTTTTTTCTATTTAAGTGAAAACTTGTTTTTACTGAAATAAGTTAAAATATAATGGAAAAATAAATGGAATTTATGTATAATTTGTAAAAGTTAAGGCTAAAAGATTGCAAATTTAAATTTAAAACTAGTCGCGTATGCCAATTTTAAAACTTTTTTCTATCTCATACATGTTAATATTTCAAAATTCGCTATCAGAGTGGAAATCCTGAAAGCGAAAAATTAAATGAGGATCTATACCCATCATGAGGATTCTGAAGATATGAAATTCCGTGCATTAGTTCTTGATGTATGACTATCGATAAATCTTGAAAATTCACAAAAATGCAGCATAATAGCGCGACCTGTTGTGTGATTTACACCACAACCTAATCAGCAGCAAATTAAATTAACATCTAACTGAATCTGAAGTTTGATGAAAATCCGTGTATTAGTATTTTAGATAGTCTATTACGGAAATCACGGAAAATTCTACGTAGCAGCGTCACCTTTTGAACGATTTACACCAAAAACTAATCAGCACAAATTTATATCCGGGACTAATTGAAAATAAATTTTGATGAAAATCAAAATAATATCGAGCATTAGCTCCTGAGATAGAACTATTGCATAATTTGGGGGAAAATATACCATAGCAGAGCTACATGTTGGGCGATTTATACCAAAATGTTATCAGCATCAACTTATATCAGAGACTTAATGATAACACCAGCTTGATAACACTGTGATCAATATGTCATAAAAACGTCATAAATAAAGTTGACATACAATTAACGAAACAGTAAAATGTCTATTTCGATATTTTGTCATTATTTCTTTAAAACGGTAAAAAATAAACAATAGCAAATATTTCAGAAAAATAGTAACTTCCAAGAAGAGGTCTATTTTACAAGCTGGATAACAATGCGATCAATATGTCATTTAAATGACATAAAAAATAAACAATAAGGCTAGTTCTTACATTTAGTCGGTATTGCTTATATTAGTGATGACTCCATTAACCAAAATTACAACATCAACAATATGTATGTTATTTTGCGTTACGGAGAGCATGTAAAGAAATGTTCTTTCAAAAGAAATTTTGCATTATTACAACATTTTGCGTATGCACTGCATTTGCATATGACATTTGCATAATGTTGCAAATGCACCCAATAATGTATAGCTATCCCCATTTTTAATATCGAAACGCAATATTGCACTATAAACTCATACATTTTAATTAGGAATATTTGAAAATACCACGCATTAAGGAATTTCAAAGAATGATATACTTTTTCTCCCAAATACGATCTTGCTAGTGGCCAATATAAAACTGTATAAAGTTTACATTCTACAGCGGTGGTTTTTAATCTGATTGCTTCGAATTTTTTTAGGGAAAATGTATTAGTAGTGTAAGATTAATATATATGGAAACTTTAAACCTTGTACATTAGGCTATTTACTTTGACATGAAGTTAAGAGTAAGAAAGTTGCATTTATTACAGTTTTATTTCATTATTTGAACACACTTAACAAAAAATGAAGGAAAATCATGATATACGATATTTATAGATTATGTTAATTGCATCAGAGAAACGATTGTGCTCTTGAAGGGAAAGTTTAAAACAGAAACAAAGAGTAGAAATGTATCTAAACTAATTTATAATTCTAAACTAATAATAATAAAAAAAAACATTTTTAAAGCCAGTTTTAAACTTCCATTCTATTTACAATAAGAAGTTTATACAATTAAAAAGATTATAAAGGAATTTATGTCCGCCAATTTACAATGTTCTCTGAATTAAATGAGAAATGTCTTAACTACTCGAAATTATAAAGCAAAAAAAAAAAAAAAAAAAAAAAAAAAAAAAAAATGCCACACTCCACCCATTTTAACCCCCCAATTTCCAGAGAAAACAAAAGAAATATCTATTCAACTGCAAATAATGTATTATATTGATTTATGATTAATTATAAGCATAGGCGAGTTGTACGCATATCGAAATTGAACCAAACTATGAAATTTGCAATAAGGATACTTAATTTTGAAATAATATTTATCTTTTTCGTACATTTAACTTTCGGATACCAAACTAGAAGTCAAGTGGTCAGATAGTCTATTTATTATGAATGTTTAAAGTTTGAATTTCTCAACGTTAAATTCATTTGTAACCATAGTTTTAGAAAACTTACTTCAAAAAATATAATTTGTTAATATTAATTTCCAAAAACAAAAAAAACGAAACATAATCTATAATTTATTTAAACAGAAATCTATTCTAGAAGCTTTAAATACGACAATCCAAAATTATATCTCATTCCTTCAAGTAGTTTTTGAGTTAGGTTTAAATAACTTCCCTGATTGCAATTTATATAGCAGAGATTAAAAATGAATTTAACATTGGGAATTCCAAAATTTAATCAATCATAAATTGCAATCCACTTGACCGGATGATTGCCCATTTGGCATCCTAAAGTGAAATGTACAAAACGAAGTCAAATATGATTTTAGAAATAGGTGTTCGTATGTGAAAATTGGTATATATTGGAGTTTGGTATAATTTCACTTTGGCGACAATTTAGTGTATTAAATTTAGTGTATCTATCTGAGTACGAGCATACTCAAACCTAATTAATATTATTAAATTTTGATAAAACTCAATAACAAACTGAAAGTTTAATTGCTTTCATGGCGTCATAGTTAGCGGCTGAATAATTTCATCTTACTGTATTTTGAATCCCATGCTTGAGGAGTAAAAAAAAAAAAAAAAAAAAAAAAAAAAGATCAACCTTTAGACATAGTTTTGTTAACGGAGATACGGAAAATCAATTAGACAGAAAGAGTAATCAATAGATCGACAAATAGTTATATAGATACTTTTATTAATATAGATCGGTTTGTTCGTGTATATATGGTAGTATCTACTCATATAGGTTATTAACGTTTTCTAAATATTTAATGTGTTTTGTATATGTTTAAATCATATTATAAACAATTGCTTAATGTTTCAATGTTCAACTAAAATCCTGTTCTATTTCAAACATTTTACATTAAATGTGTTATAATAAATAGCACTTTATAGGAATGTCCAATGTGGCAATTATATAAAGTATAAACATTATTTTATGACCAATAAATGCTTACCGTATTATATTTATTTATTTTCTACATGCCTGATTTCACTACTTGGAATGAAATTAGAACACTTTTAGGATTTCCTGTCAGTAATTGCAATTTTACTGCCAACGTGTTTTATCTATATGAAGTTTATTGTTTTTACTACTATCAGAAATGGTTTTATGTAACTGTAAATTCAGCACTTTATTCGTTATATTTCGTTAGTTTGTGGCTTAATACATTTTTCACATTTTATAATATATCCTTTTGCTTTCATTGTTTTATTTTATAAAATATTTTTCAAACGCTAACAATACCTAGAAAAAGCAAGACGATTTTGTTTTCTCTTCTTGTACATTTTGGTTTTTCTTTTATTTTAACATTTCATTAAATGTTTAAATTTCATTAAATCATTTCATCTGTTCTGTTCGGCAAAATAAAAAACTAATTTCTTCTTATAATAAAATATTTATTTTTTCTTATTAAGATTCAAAATAAAAGTGCAGATATTTCTTAATAAAAATTGTAACAAATACTAAGAGTATAAATACAATACTCTGGACATTATTGACATGTTAACAATTAATAATTATTACTTATCATTCATATTGATGCAAATTGCCCATTATCCCCTTGGGGACGACTGACACGTATGCGTGCCGCAGGAAGCGCTGAGAATCCTTGTTTTTCCTCACCTGTAAACTTTTACTGCGAAATTTGCCTTCTTTAATCAGCGCATTTTTTCTATTCAGTAAGATACAAATTTCTGTTTTTTAAAAACGGTGACAAAAGATTAAAAATTTCGTAAAAGGCTTCCATCCCGAAGGGCTTAAAGTTATTCGGAATTATCAACTGCCCATAAGTCGAATGTTATAGTTTACATGAAATCAATTGAATACTGAAGAAATAATTACAAAATTTTATATGGAAATTATATTCAAAATTACAAAATTTGCAGGAATAGGTAACAGATTAATTTTAAAGATTTTGCTGAAAAACTAGTATTTGATTCCACGTATGACACATTTCCTTAACAATCCCTTATTTTACATAATGGGTGGATCCCTTTATATTTTTGAAAATTCATACAGGTATCAAGGTTACATATTTAGGAAGTGATACACTATGACGCAAAAGTTTAGACAATGACGTCATTCAGCTTTAAAATGTAGAATTATGACGTCAGAATTACAAAAACCTGTAAATATATTCAAAAACTGATTTAAAATGCTATGTACAAAAGACAGTCGTTTTATTTGCTATAATACTAATTTTTTTCATAAAAATTCAGATGTGCTTGTCGCAAAAGTTTAGACACTATTCTAAATTTCTTTCAATATTCGCTGGCATATGCAAATTTAGAATCGATGATGTCATAAATTTGGAGTACTTAAGTTCTGCAAACGATTGCTCTTCATAGTCGACATGCCGAGAGCTAAAGAAATTCAAGTGAATGAGGTTTCAAGGATTTGGCAGTTGAAAGGTGAAGGGAAGAGCGTTTCTGAAATTTCTGCTATTATTAATAGGTCAAAAAAATCTATTTATCGAGTTTTATCGAGTGGTTCCGAATATAAAGCAAAATGTCGGTCTGGGAGGCCACGTGTGACAAATGTACGAGAGGATCGCCTGATACAAAGACTAGCGAGTACTCAACAAATGAGCGTACGTGGAGTTCAAAGCTCATCGGGACTCTCTGTATCAAAGGATACGATTCGTAGACGAATTTTGGAAAAAGGAACAATCGTTTATAGCAAAATGCAGAAGAAACCAGCTCTGAAACCACATCATAAGTTACAAAGACTTATGTGGGCTCGAAAGCATATGTCATATGGAGAGAAATGGCAGTCAGTCATATTTAGCGATGAAAAAAAGTGGAATCTGGATGGTCCAGATGGTTGTTTATCGTATTGGCATGACTTGCGGAAGGAACCTCGACGTTTTTTTAGTCGCAGACAAGGAGGGGGCTCGGTGATGGTTTGGGCAGCCTTTTGCTATAATGGACAAGTATCTCTGACCTTCACCAGTGGTCGTCAAACTTCACAGCATTACACACAGACATTAGAAGAAAACCTACTGCCATTTGCTGAGCTTCTAGGGGGTCCTCAGTGGGAATTTCAGCAAGACAATGCTTCAATTCACACTGCAAAACATTCAAAATCTTGGTTTAATTCCCATAATATAAGAGTTCTCGACTGGCCAGCATGTAGCCCAGATCTTAACCCTATAGAAAACCTTTGGAGCATCATGTGTCGCAAAGTTTATAGCAACGCTAGACAATACTCTTCTGAAAAGGAACTTAAGACATCTATTGAGAATGCATGGTACGATATCGATCCACAAACTATGCAAGATTTAGTTTCTTCCATGCAATCTCGTGTATATGACGTAATACATAAGCATTCATGCCCAACCAGGTTTTAAAAATTGTTTATTTCGATTTTATTTAATTTGTGTCTAAACTTTTGAGACAGCAGTTTATTTTTGTTACCATTTAATTTATTGCAATATGCACAATTCCACTTTTCTTTGTTATAAATATTGTTTATATGTACAGCACATTAATTTCAAGCAGTGATTTGAAAATTGAATAAATATTTTTCAAAGTATGTAAGAATTTCTTCATTGTCTAAACTTTTGCGTCATAGTGTACAATATACTACAGTAAACAGTTTTTGTCAAGGTAAAACGGGCTTATATCCGTTTATTCAATGAAAAATGCAAGGAAAATTTAGATTTATGTTCATGGATTTAATGATAATATAATTATTTTACCAAAATTTTCAAAAATCTTTTTTTTCTTCGTGTAAAGTGTAAAGGCAAAAAAAAAAAAAAAAAAAAAAAAAAAAAAACTAATGGAAATGATGATCATTCAAATCCAAACAGTTCTTTTCAGAGTGCAGTAAGCATTATATAGAATAACATTGACAGAAATACTGTGAACACTAGCCCTTTTAATGACGTGTTTGAATGGCACATAACTACTCGCGTCTACTCGTGTAAAAAATAACAATACAGCCATTGAATTCTTAATTTTGTTTTTGTAAATTCTGTTCAACACGTATGTGGAATGTGATAACTGTAATTTCTAATATATAAATTCATACTAAGCTTTCAATAATTTACTCTTCTGTCATACACTGTCAGCATGCGGTTAATAATATTTAGTAGAAGTAATCATGACTATTTTTTTTTTTTATTTAAAGATTGCATTAGTTCCTACAACATATAGGTTTTGATTAAAAAATCAAATGTAAAAACAAATATTATATTTAGAATATTTAAAAACAAACAAAATGAATAATAAATGTATTTTTATTAATCATAAGAAAAAATATTTTTTTTTTAATTTACAATGTAGATTTAGATGAGTTTCAGAGTTGTTATTTAGAAACAATAATTTCATACGCATCGGGCATTTAATAGATATTTTATTTTTCAAATGTTTTAAAATAATGCCACGTCGTAAAATAAGATATCTTTTAATGGAATGTTTTTTCAAATTTTCCATTATCATGTTTTCTAATATAAGCTTGGTTTTTACCAAAGCAAAATGATATGGCAGTGTAATCTTGTTTTTCAATTTAAAAGATTTTCAATTAGGCGTTTCCAAAAAGCAACATGATGCGAATGTTATACCTCTGACAAATATTAGATGTCAGAATCCTATATTTTATTTTACAAGAAGGTTTTAGCTCACATAACAATTATTTTTTAATTACAATAAATTATACCTTGCTCATATGTGATATTTTATTGAGAAAATGTGCATGTTCTTTAAACTGACAGAATTTTACAAGCGATTAGTGATTTTATTCAATCAATGATAGATTATAGATATTTTAAAGGTTTATAATAACGTTCTTTTACATGTGAAACATTATTTAATACTATATCAAGCACACTCTGCATTTTCGTAATGGATGTTCTTTCGTTATTTCTTATAGTGTTTGACATATGTTTGGTAAATTATAAATTTTGACATTAGATTAGCTGCAATTACATACAGTTTAAAACACTTTGCATTACCAGAATAAATTTTGTAATTCGTAAACAAAAAATAATTTCATATGTGATAATACTTATTGTTTTACATTTTGGGACATTATAACAGTGATTTTACTAAGACTTTTTTCTTGAATATCACCGTAGTGAAAATTTAAAACTAAAATGCTACTTCAGTATATAACGTAAAAGTAGTGCGCAACATATATATTTTTTTAATTTATTATAAAATATTTACACTATTAATTAAACATTGTTAATTAAAATGTGCAATATTCTTGTTTTAACTGTTTTATTTAAGTGTGTAGTAAATTGTCGTTTCTTTATTCAATACATTTAATTCACGAACCATCTAACGTTTCGTTATCATTTTTCCCATCATAAGTTAGACAATAATTTTATGGTGATTTGTTGAAAATTCCTCGAGTAAATATAAATTTAATGCTGGCCTTAAATTTTACATTTTTTAAACTGCCTTCGTTTAGGCAAAATAAATATTTTTATTGCATGAAATATTTCTAATTAATATTTTTTACCAACCCTCTTTTTTAAATACATTTTTCTATCAAATTATTGTATAATTTAATAATGTAAATCTGAATCTTTGCCTTAAATCAGCTTCAAAACATAATTGTTAATAACTGGAATAAATGGATAAAGAGCTTTTTTCTTTTCTACTTTTATCAAGTTATATTTAAATATTAACGTAAAAAAAAAAAAATTAATCATTTTTATATGCAATGGTAAGTACCACCGCAAGAAAGGATTTACTCTAAAAAATTAAAAATAAATTTTAGAATGCTCCTATTGTGTTTCATGAAATCGAAAGTTATTTCCAGTCGCTCATAAAATTAATAGCTCTAGTAACATTTATTCTCTGGCAAAGTTCCAAAGGAACGAATTGCTCTAATTTCACTTTATGACTTTCCTAAAGACATTTGGAACAAGCAATCTGAAAACTATTTTATCTACGGTATGTTTGGGAGTGTATTTAAGTTGCACTTATTTTATATGTTCCTTGGTAAATATTATATATGTCTAGCGGCTGTGAAAATAATATAAATTTGGCACATTTACTGATATTCTGATAAAGTATACTATTTCAAATATATATTAAATCCACATCGATTCTAACGGCTTAATATTCAGATTCAATGTTATTGCAGTTCTAACATAAATGATATGCATCATTTAAGTTCATTTTCTAGAAATCATCAAAAATAAAAAATTTCAAAATGACGTTTTGGGGATTTACAAAATAATATTTGCAATATTTCTAATGGTAATAAAATTGTTTTAACACCTACATCATTGTCAATGGAATTTGTTTCTACATGAATAGTATTTTATAAAAACTCAAAAAACTGTGCAAATATTTCCAAATTAACGTTATTAAATAGCAACTGGATTAACATTATAAAATAACAATGAATTCTACAATGAATTTCATTTTTGTGCAATAACTCCGATTTGTGAAGGTAGTAAGCAAAATCAGAAAATCAGAAATAGAAATATTTTTTACATTTAAAGTGAAATATTTTTATACTTAAGTGCGCAACATTTTATTTTCAAAACATGAATGTTTAAATATAGTTCGAATATATGTAGGGAATAATGAAAAAAAAAACTGGTTATTTTCGAAAATTAAAGTGGCCTGAATTTAAGTAATTTATAGTTTTATAATATAATAAATTATAATTTAATTATTGAAACTGTTGGGTATGTAAAATTAATTTCATAAAAAAATTCTAATATCGTCTGAAAATATAGACCAATATAAATTATAAAAAACGCAAGAGGCTAATAACTGCGCGTTTTTATGGTTGTTAAAACCATTATTTTTTACGTTCAAAAATAAACAAAAAATCAGTTAAAAGAAATGTGCTTCTTATACATAAAAAAATATATAAATCATTTACAGTTATGATAAAATTAAGACAGATATGAGAAATAAATTTCATCCATCAACATATGTTTTTTTTAAAAATATCAACTAAAAAAATGCAAATTTACAAATCTTTGTTGTTTAAACGTGATATTTGATTAAAAAAATGCGTACTAAAATTTATTTTCTCTGAATGTTTTTTCGAATCCGTACGTTTTGTGATTTTTAAAGCTTTTTCCAAAAGCTCAGATTTTCAGTTTAAATGTTATTGTCACACGTATAACGATTTGTCCTCTTTTCGTACTTAAAAATTTTGGGGATTCCCGGTAAACGCATATGCAGCATTTACAACTATTCATTTATGGAAAATTAAAATGATATTGCAGGATTTCTATCACCATAAAATATTTATTGGAGTCATTAGAAAAAAAATCCTTCTATAAACATGTTTCAGCTAATAGAAGTAAAATTAGATATTATAATAATTTTAGCTGATGAACGAGGTTTTGCAATTTCTGTTCGTTGGTAGTACTGTGCTGGTAAGAAAAAAGTTAATTCAAAAGGCTCTCGATCGCTTCCGACTTCTCGGAATGAGGAAAAATTAAATACATTGAAGCCATTATTAAATACGAAAATATTCGTACAAAAATGCTTCAAATTTTCAGCGCTGTATCTCTCACAAAATTGTTCTGTAGATCTATAATTTTTTGTATGTCCACAATTTTGTTAAATAAATCTTCAATATGCTACAATAAATGATGAATATGCCCTTCTTCATTGACAACAACAATACTTTAATTCTGGCCGAATGTCCAGAACATAGCGATAAAAGTTTTTTCTCAGAGTCGGCATACATAAAGGTTTTGTATGATAGTGTATCATATCTAAATTATATTTTTGTGATTTCAGTATACTGTAACATGTAAGCGGCATATTCATTAAGCGATGTCATTTAACATGTCTAACCCTGGGTCATTCGGATACAGACACATTCGAAACTTTTAAGTATCTCCCCAAATCTCAGTGTGAATGCGCTATGTACTGTAAAACTTAAGAGCACATCTTAAGATTAAGGTCATAGCTAGCGTCCTTGATTGTAGATGCAAATTTTGTTGTTAATTTAAATGTATTCAAATGCGCGGAAGCATGCTGTGATTCCATTTTTATAATGTTGAGTGCCTTTGAAATAATACATTTTAGCATAATAACTCAAAATACTTCATGTGTGATTATTTTTGTAATACTTTTTTTCTTTCTTATATCATTCATCAAGATTCCTAAATCATCCATCACTGTTCCTTGTTCACATTTCTGCTCCATGTTGTTCTTTTTTTCCCAATTCATGCATACAATCGTATCAACATGAGATCAGAATTGAACGCTTTTTGTTGCAAATTAACCGTACATGTGAAGGAATACTGATTATTAAAATGTATAGCCGTACTAAATGTCTACTTTTGTGCGACAGTCACACCTTTTGGAATGGAATTTTATTATTACTATTATTATTTTAATAAATGCTAAGCGCATCATTTGAATTACCTGTATTTTTAGTAGAAAGCACTCAAAGCTCTATGAAGTGGGAAATGAGTTTTTTAATAACGTTGTACGTGACTATTGCATTTTCCTTTTATCTGAGGTAATTAAGATTTGATGAAGAAATTCTCTCAAAATGAAAATTTATTCCTGTATCTTTACACTTGGAATGGGAGAGTTGCAAAAGGCTGGAAGTCGTTATAAGCTTGCATCGCATCTCCATCAGGGATGGGAAATGATGTCTTCATTTCAGCGTTAGATATCCAATGAAAGCCTTAATCCCTTAAAATAAGCTACATTGCCGAAGACAGATTATTTTCTTCCTCAGAAATACGCACATTTTATGCGAAATCAGAAACGCTTCATGCACTGTGAAAGTTTCGTTATTATCTAGAAATGGTGAGTCCTGTCTCCATATTAAACAAATAGGGTAACTTGACATGAGATGCCGTGTTGTACAAGAGGCCGTATCACGTAGTTTTCATGCGCGCAGGCGCTGTATAGAAAAGCCGCTCAGGTGTAAGGAGGAGGGTCCACTACAGATACTTTAATTTCCGTTTATTTTCTTTTTTTTAATTTTAAGTGGTGTTTTTTATTGCTATTGCGTCTTAACGCTTCTGGTAAGTGTCCAAAATCGTTTACGTGACTTCTTTATTTGCCTATATATGACTTAGTTTCTACACCAGAGAAAAAAATCTGATGTTGTTCGAAAGTACTGGTACTTGGCCTTTATGCAAAGCATAAATGGTGGCCGGTTCGCACTTCTTCACATCAGTGGGGAAACTAACGTCTTGCCAAATACTTTGGGGTGAGTCGACGAAAATATTTGGGGATAAGATGCCGGTTGTTTAACCTTGGAGCAGGATACCGGTTATTTTAAGTTGCGGTCAAATGCCTGGTTGTTTCTTCATTGTTTAAATTACTGTTGGCTATTAACTAACTTGCCAGAGATTTTAATCAGATAATTCAAATCAGGATTAAATCGAGATTTTAATCAACTGATTAAAAAAACTTTGATTAAAATCATAATTTTTTTAAATGTTTAAAATGACACAAAGACATATTAAAATCTAAGGTGAGCATAATTTGAAAGGCTTCTTTATGTATTGTTTCTTACAAATAAACTTTATTGGCCTTATAAATGAATGATTAATAATTATTAGTTTTATCATTGTTAAAAATTTGATGTTACACGCAATTTTAAATAATTTTAATAAATTTAAATAGCGGTAGAATATAATATAGTTTAGGATAACTAGGGGTTTCTGCCCCTCACGAGCTATGCTCGTCAGCCCTCCTCCAGACGCCGCAAACACTAAAAACAAGCTAATATCATCTTCTTTGAAAATATTACGGAAGTTTAAATCACAATTAAATGACTAGTGGTTACCTACTGTAATCAGGTTTCTCTGATTTCCCTTTGGCTGAGAGATTTTAAGGGCGAATCAATTGCTGTCGAGAGAGCTAACAGCTATTTTCGTGATTAATTAAATAAATTCAACCTAACGTTTTGAAATTATCTCGTAAAAAATTGCTAAGTAAGAAATTTTATAAAGACGTTATAAGAAATTTATTTTAAATTTGACATTTTTAAATGTATCGTTTTAAATATGACATAATTTTCACCAAAGTTTGTTTCTCATTTTAATAAATACATAAAAATAATTTTAAAGGCCTATAAAAGCCAAACTAAATCAATGTGACATAAGGAACTGCGAATTTCCAGGTGTCTCAAGCCTTTCTGTAGAGAATTTGAAGAAAGAAATCCTTGAAATTTTCTTATTTTTATTTCACAACACAAAAACAAATCTTGACATTCACGAAAACTTAACACACAATGAAACATACAGTTCTGGTTTCAGAATCAAATTTCTCTAGTTAAAATTAACACTGTAATTAGTATGCTTTCATCACATGAAAGCCTTAAATTACATTATAAAAATATATCCCCTGCCTAACTGGGTGCAGATAATTAAATAGAATAAAGAAAGACAATAATGCAGCAGGAGCAACATTCTCCATACCACACTCTCAGGAAACCAAACATCAAATCACTGATGATGTCATAATTAAGATTTCACAACAGCACAGAATGCATAGTGCTGCCATCTGTCAAACAACAGAATAACTAAAATCTTATATTTGATTTGATTCACTATCAGTTCAGCACTGAACATACTCCCACCCATCAAGAAGCTATTCTTGATGCAAAGGAAGTAAACAAAGTTTTACAATAGGTCTTTTAAAAATACCCCTAGCGGTTTTAACAGTTACTACACGGACTATACCATCCTTACCTGGATGAATTTCAATAATTTTGCCTAATGGCCAAACAGAAGGGGGAACATTATCCTCCTTCAAAATTACTACATCATTTACTTTAAAATTTTCAGTATTTACTCTCCATTTTTTCTATTTTGCAGAGTACTCAAATAATCAATACTCCACCTTTTCCAAAAACATAATTTCAATTTTTGTACAATATCCCAACGAGATCGTAAAGACAAATTTTCCTCATTTAAAGGTTCAGCTGGGGAAGTTATGACATCACCAGTTAAAAAATGAGATGGAGTCAATATATTTATACCTTCTGAATTGTTATCACTATCAATTGCCACTAATGGTCTAGAATTCAAAATAGCTTCAATTTGAGTTAAAAATGTATAAAATTCCTCAAAAGTTAAATTAGTATTTCCAATTACACGTTTGATATGAAATTTTACAGAACGAACAGCGGCTTCCCACAGTCCACCAAAATGCGGACTCAGTGGAGGAATCATATGCCACTCAATGTTTCTTTGAGACAAAAAATAACAAATTTTTTCATTTCTTTCAATTGAACAAATAAATTTATATAAATCTGAGAGTTGCCTTTTAGCACCTACAAATGTTGTGGCATTATCACTATACACATGTTGAGGAGCTCCTCTTCGAGAGCAAAATCTGTTTAATGAAGCAATAAATGCCTCGGAGGTTAAATCACTCACCAACTCTAAATGTAGAGCTTTAGTTGCAAAACAAACAAATAGAACAATATAGCATTTAGTAGTTTTCGCTCCTCTACCTCGATATTTCAAAATATTAATAGGCCCTGCATAATCGATTCCACATGCAGAAAATGGCCTGTTAGGAGTGACTCTGTTAACAGGAAGATCTCCCATTAACTGTTTGGAAGAAACTGCTCTATATCTACAGCAGGTAACACATTTATGAATACAATTTTTAATTATCTTCTTGGCACGTACAATCCAATAACTCTGTCTAATGATACCCATTAACAAATTTAACCCAGCATGAAAATGCATAACATGAAAATATTTAACAATTAACACACTTAATTTATGTTGAGTTGGCAAAATGACAGGATGTTTTGCATTGTACTGGAGGGGTGAATTTCTCAGCCTACCTCCCACCCTAAGTAAACCATCACTATCAATAAAAGGACAAAGTGAAAAAAGAGAACTTTTTGTAGAAACTGGTCTGTTTGATCTAATACAACTACTTTCATCTGTGAAATATAGCTGCTGAATATAAGAAATAATCAAATTACCTGAATGTCTTCTTTCGCTTGTCGATAAAGGAAGAAATTTACCTTTGCTCAAAGGCTTGGTATTCATTTTGCCAACTTTCTGTTTGCAATTTCTCACAAACCTAATACAAAAAGCTAAAACATCAACAATTTTAGTAAAAGAAGAATATTTTTCAAAAAGTAAATCAATCAAAGAATTATTCACAGTTACTGGAAAACAAAATTTAGAGTTCTTTTTCTCTTTATTTACAGTGTCTAAATTAGTTTTTATTTGAGGTTGTTCAGGCCAATGTTCTTGACTTAAAGAAAGCCACTTTGGGCCCTCCCACCAAAGGGAACAATCAGGAAGATCCTTAGGAGATAAACCTCTAGAAGCAATGTCAGCTGGATTTTCCTTGCCTGGAACATACCTCCAACAGTCAGATGGAACAGAGTCTAGAATTTCTGAGGTTCTATTGGCCACATAAGGTTTCCAACACCTAGGATGAGATGACAACCATGATAGAACTACTTGCGAGTCGGTCCAAGCATAAAACTTAATAATGAAGGTATTCAAAATAGTCACTAATGCAGAATATAGTCTGGAAAGTAATAAAGCACAATTGAGCTCAAGCCTTGGAATGAAAACTGATTTAAGGGGTGCTACCTTGCTTTTAGCAACTAAAATGGTCACCTTTGACTTCACTTCACCAGGTTGAACCACATATATGATGGCGGCATATGCTGATTCTGATGCATCGCTAAATCCATGTAAAATGAGCTCTTTACTGGAAACTTGGATCCATCGTAAGAATTCTAATAGAGCAAACTTGTTCAAATTCCTCTTGGAATTTCTTCCAATTTGCTTGGAAATTTTCAGGAAGAGCAGTATCCCAGTCTAACTTCATCAACCACAATTGCTGGTAAAACATTTTTATAGAGACAGTACATGGAGCCAAAAATCCTAATGGATCAAATAATTTGACAGATTGTGAAAGAAATTTTCTTTTAATTATATTATCATCAAATTGTAAATTAACTTTAAAGACAAAAACATCATTTGAAGAATCCCAAATAAGCCCTAAGGCTTTGGAACAGTCATCAGGATGAATTTCTAAATTTGTTGACTCAAGAGAATTTGAAGATAAATAATTCACTACATCAACTACATCAGAAGAATTAGATCTCCACTTCCGTAAATGAAAACCTCTATTTTTTAAAGCCAGTGAAAGTTTCTCAACCATTTTAATAGCTTCTTCGCTTGAGATTGCACCGGACATACAATCATCAACATAGAAAATATCTTTAATTATTGAAGCTGTTACAGGATCATTCTTTTCAATATCCTTTCCAATTTGAAATAGGCAACGAGTAGCTAAAAATGGAGCTGATGATGTACCATATGTAATAGTTCGTAGCCTGTATTCCTTTATAGCTGAGTATGCTGAGTCACGCCAAACAATACGCTGTAAATCTTGATCTTCTGGAGCAATCAAAACTTGTCTATACATCTGCTGAATATCAGCGGTAAAAGCAATAGTATTTGCTCTAAATCTTATCAAAATGGTAAAAAGATTTGGTTGTGGAATTTATCCAACAGCTAAAACAGAATTTAACGAATTAGCATTAGGAGGTTTGCATGAACCATCAAACACCACACGTAACTTTGTTGAAATAGAGTCGCTTTTTATAACAGAATGATGTGGAAGATAATATACTTTGTTGCTTGCAGGATTTGAGTTTTTGTCGATAAGTGTCATATGACCAAGGTCTTCATATTGCTTCATAAAATTTCTATACTCATTTTCAGAATTTTTATCAAATTGAAATTTTTTCTCCATAGCAAACAAACGTGACACTGCCATGGATTTAGAATCGCCTAATGACATCACATCTTTATAAACTGGCAATTTAACTTCAAATCTACCTTCTGGTGTTACCTTGTAAGTTGAACAAAAATGTTGTTCACAAAATTCTTCTTCCTCAGACAAATGGGGTTTATTAACATCTATTTCTTCTGCTTGCCAAAATTTTTGTAATAATAGATCAACATTGGATTCGTTTTCAACACTAAGAAAATGAGATTGAATACTAGAAGAATATTTACATTTAGGTTCCAATTTTCCGGCTACCACCCAACCAAACATAGTGTTTTGGGAAATTGGCTCATTCTCGGTACTAACAATTCTACCATATCTTAAAATAGTAAAGAAACAGTCAGATCCCAAAATAATATCACATTCTTGTGGTTTCATGAAATCTTCATCTGCTAACGTAATATTTTTAAGATACTCTATATTTTTCGTATCAAGTAATTCTGCAGGTAATTGAGATGTCACTTTAGGCAGGATGTATGCCTGAACCTTTAAGGACTCGGTAGAAAGCTTTGAACCTACTGTAAGAGTTACTGAACCACGAGTTTGTCCAGCCAATACTCCAGCAATTCCATTTAATCGAATTCTGTCATTCTTTCTTTTTAACCCTAAAGTTCTTACGACATTTTCACTAACAAAAGAACATTCCGAACCAGAATCGAGTAGAGCTCTAAAAGAGTAAGGTTTATTTTCATTATTATATAAGAGAACTTTAGCAGTAGGTAGGAAAGAAACACATTTTGAATTATTGAAAGAAGCACTAGAATTAATTTGTAATTCGTGAGATGTTGACTCCTGTACAAATTCTTTATTTGACTGGTGGTTTTTATTCTCAGATGAATTTGGAAAAACTTTATTTTCAAACTTAGCAGTGCAAGCATTATTACTTTTATTCTCTTCATGTAAGAGTGTATTATGTTTACTTTCACATTTAAAGCATTTCAAATGAGAATTTGGACATTCCTTAACTTTATGAGAGTTTAAACATAAAAAGCAACAGTTATTACGCTTAATAAAGTTCTTTCGAGCAACAACATCCATGGATTTAAATTTAATACATTTATAGAGCGGATGTATTCCTTGACACTTTAAGCACACCTTTGATTGCTTATCATTAGAACTGTACTTGGAACCAACAAAATTTGAACTTTTGGAATGTTTCATATCACTTTCGTTGTTAGAGATGAGCTCTAAAGAAGAACATCTTACACTTAAGAAATCAAAAAATTATTTCAAAGTGGGAAATTCATTTTCTGTACTTTCAATGGACCAAAGTCTTCGACTTTCCGGATCAAGTTTTTGAAATAACAAATATATTAACCATGGGTCTCTATTTGTAGCTTCATCACCAACAGCTTTCAAACCCCTAATAACTTCATCACTAGTATTCAGCAAATTTCTTATATTTATGCTATTAGGATGCAGAACTGATTTTTGTTCTAAAAATAATTTAATCAAAGAATTAACAATTTGTTTCTTTTTATCATATCGATTTAACAACTTTTCCCAAGCTTCTTGATAAGATTCATTAGAAAGGGGAATATGCTTAATTAATGTAGCTGGTTCTTCAGAAAGTAACCCTTTAAGATACTGGAATTTCTGAATGTTACTTAAACCTACTTGTGAATGGACAGTGGAAACAAACATATCCTTAAAATTTGTCCATTCTGAAAACTTTCCAGAAAATACTGGAATATTCAATTTTGGTAGTCTAATATTACATTGATTAGGAATAGTAACAGAAGAACCTTGCACACAATTGTGTGTTGCAACATTAACAACTTCTGAAGGATTCAAAGAATCTAGTTTGTTTTGATATTTAGCTTTTAACTGAAAATACCTGTCTTCAAATTCTGCTAATTCCGAATCATCATCATTTAAACAAGAATCTAATCTTAAGAACTCTTTAAGTAAATCATCTAATCTTTGTAATCTAATCAAAATTTCATTCTTAGTATTCACATTATCAAAACTATTCTCTAATCTAGTTACAGAGCCTTTCACCCTACCTCTCTCAATTTTATTTTGAGCAGATTTTTTTTCATAATCATCCATTTTATACAATAACTTATAAGAATAATTTCCAAAATAAAATTAATCAGATAACTTCAAAACAAAACTAATCAAAATTACTTCAAAATCAAAAGTAATCAGAATTGCTTCAAAACAAAACTAATCAAATTAAGTTAAAAAAACAGAAGCAAATGAATTAAATTCAAAAACAGAACAAATCAGATTCAAAAACAGAACTACTATAAAATGTTCATAATTATTCTTTCATACAAACAATAGAATTTTCTGTTCTCAAATGTGCATAAAATTAAAAATCTTCAAAATTCTTCAATGTAAAATAATAATTCACCATAATAATTAAATATTCAAATATTTCAAGCAAATAAATCATAATTTTCTTGAGAACAAGAAGTAAATAAATCATAATCATCTTGAGAACAATTTTCTTTTTCAAGAACTATCAAAACATAATATTGTAGAATACTATTTTTTCTTATGTAATCAATCCAATAAAGAAGATACCAGATTGTTCTCATATTCTAAAATAATATCTTGCTAAATGCAACTTCAGTAGAAAAATTAAGCTTTAGCATCAAAGAACAATTTCAAAACAAAGCAAGTACTGACATATCTCGCCGGTGCCTCCAATTTTCTTTATGTAGAGAATTTGAAGAAAGAAATCCTTGAAATTTTCTTATTTTTATTTCACAACACAAAAACAAATCTTGACATTCACGAAAACTTAACACACAATGAAACATACAGTTCTGGTTTCAGAATCAAATTTCTCTAGTTAAAATTAACACTCTAATTAGTATGCTTTCATAACATGAAAGCCTTAAATTACATTATAAAAAATATATCCCCTGCCTAACTGGGTGCAGATAATTAAATAGAATAAAGAAAGACAATAATGCAGCAGGAGCAACATTCTCCATACCACACTCTCAGGAAACCAAACATCAAATCACTGATGATGTCATAATTAAGATTTCACAACAGCACAGAATGCATAGTGCTGCCATCTGTCAAACAACAGAATAACTAAAATCTTATATTTGATTTGATTCACTATCAGTTCAGCACTGAACACTTTCTAAAAAGGAATTGTATAAGAAGAAGTCAAAGATTAGAAAGAGAGAACCTTCCACAGACGATGATATGGAGGATGATTAAACTTCTTACCGAGATTCAGAAGATGAGGATTTTATTAAAGTGCATCAAAATAAGTGTGCAGTAAGATCAAATGCATTCAGTGAAACTGTTGGTTATATAAAAGTTGCTCAAAGTTCCTAAAAAATGTGCAGTTTGTTGCATATCAGAGATTTTGCTGAAAAGAACAATGGGACATATGAAAAACATCAGCAAAAAATATGGACTCTAAAGCTCTTTATAACAGTGGCTTTACCGTATTTAAACTTTTTATAAGGTTTAAAAGTATGCATACTTAAGAGTCATAATTCTTTTAAATGTTAAGTAGAACAAAATATATTTCTTAAATCTTTGATTGCTCTTTCAGTAAATTGCCAACGTTTGTTACATTCATATTTTTGTAATAATTATATATATAATAGCGCTAAGCGTATAACAGTTCCGGAGTGAACTCAACAGGACCTCGATAATTGCGCTCATCCACGGAAAAATTATATCACGACCATGCTAGACTTAAACATCCCGATCCCGTGAATAAGGCAATTGTTCGGCATATAATTATCCTCATTGTAGCACATCTATTCTTCTTCATTTTCTCTAAAGGCTTCAAAAATTGTACAATTATAACGATTTAAGTTCCAATTTAAAAATACCCAGTTACCAACAACAGATTATCAATATAAACAAACGAACTCCGTTGCCATTCATAAGCACAAATTCCAAATCTAGAAACAAATAAACGACTCTTTGATCATTTTATTTAAAAAATACCGTTTAACGTCCGATTCTGCTCTTAAAATATTTGTAAAAGCATATTGAAACTTATTAAAACTTATTTTTTGAAATGCGTTTTCTTTTACATACCGGCTTGTGTTTTGTGAAAAAACGGAGTTGATTATTTTATATAAACAAGACAACAGTTCTATGTATGAACTATGCTTTATTTCAATGTTGTTTTGCCGCCATCTCTCAGCAATCAATATAAATGATGGAACGTTTTACTGAAATTATAGTTTTTTATTTAAAAAAAAATTACAGGACTTTATGATATAATTCGAGATCATTTTTTAATTGTTTTCGATATGTAATTTTAAAACTTCGTACATTATAAATAAAATAATTTTTTTGTACCTTTGACAGAATTTAACTTTTGTTTATTAATTTTCTAAGAGGTTAACATTTATCCACTTTTTTAAGAATTTTGTTTGCATTATAAATAAAATGAGTGCCCTCCCCTCAGGTGTCATGAAATATAAGATGTTATTATAATTGCATTAGAATGAGGAAATTATTTTTTCATATTCTCTTATTAAATTATAATTTTGCTTTCACTCCAAGGTTATGTTTATATTTTACAATGTAAAAAATAAAAAATTTACCTGCATTGATGTAATTAATATATGTAGTACATGACATTCTATATATTTACATACTAATTGCATTTTATAATAAATATAAATTTTATTTTCAATGCGTGCAAATTTCAAATGGTTATAAGTTAAGCTTTTAAAGAGTGATAAAATTAATACGATTTTTTTTAAGAAAGAAATAAAACCAATAATTATGTTTTTTCTTTACATTTTCCATAATAAAAATAAAACCTTCATTCTGTTTGTTTGTGTAAAGCCTTGTGAAAATTAAACGCAGATTAAGATTCCGTCATTTTTGACGGGGGGGGGGGGGGATACTAGTTTCCTAATAACAAGTAAGTTAAGAACTTTAGTATGTCTAAAATATTAAAGTTACTTTTATTCGTCCCATTATGTTTTATACAGCTTCACAAAAATTATTGTTTAGATTGAAACTCCATATGGCATCTTACCCTAGATAGCTGGCCATCTTACCCATACCTTGAGGTAAGATGCCGAAATGTAAGTGTTTACAAAAACAAAATTTTCGATGCTTTCTATGACATCTGTAAAATGAAATAAGTTTTTAAATTATACATAAGAGTGCAAAATGTATTAAGAAATTAATGAATAAAAAATAAAAATAACAAAGTCACTCGACTAAGAGACTCTCGACTAAGTCAAAAACTACGGCATCTTCAGCCAATCTACCCTACCTCAAAAGGATATATATATTCATTAAAAAGGGGCTTGGTTTCCATTAAGGCTTAGGTCTTTGTAGAAGGTTTCAAGGAAATGCTTATTTGAGTTAGATTTTAGCTGAAGTGTCAATAACTGGGCGTTTTACCATACTTTTGTAATAAGAATAAGCTAGCCCTCTATTAACTGATTTATTATTGTTATTTAATAGAATGTTGTGCCTCATTATTTTGCAATCGGTTTTCAACAATGCACGCAATGTGTCTTTCAGTACTGACGCTAAATTGAGAGCCAGGCTAAACAATGAGTTTAATTCACGATACAAACATCAAGTCCGTTTAACGTTTTCCATCGCTGAGACATTAAAATATCTAAAGAATTGGGACGAAATTGTAAATAACAACGGAGAACTAATGTTTAAATTGTTTTCGGTGTTCTGTTTTAAGGAAATTGATTTACGTTCGATAAAAAACAAACACCTCACTTTCGCAACTTTACATTTTCTTTTATTGAACTTATTTTTTAAAATGTTTAAGTCAACCATATCATAATAAATAATTAGCAATAAGATAAACAGAACGATTTACTACTCCATTCAGTAATACAGTAGTGTTATAAATTTCATAATAATTTCAGAAATTTGGAAAGAATAAACGATTTACTACATGTTCTTTATCTACGCATTATTTTTTCATTAAAGCAATCTTTGTCTTATGTTCAAATTTAATAGCAAAAAGATAAAATAAAAGCATCAAAACTTGCAAGCATTTAAAAATTTTATATGTTATGGATTTATCATTTAAACTTATTGCATATTTAAAATGAATGTTTTATACCACTTAAATGAATAACTCTTTAATTGATGTACTCTTTCAATATAAACTAAAATTGTATTCAACTTTGATTTTTGCAAATTGAAATAACTATACGAATAATTACTAAAAATTGTTAGAAAATTAAAATTTAAATTAAAAATGTAGCATGCAAAATGATAATCCTGAATGCAGTTAAAACATCGTTCGTAATATATTAAACATAATTATGGTATCTTGTAAGAACTTTTAAATTTAATTTATATTAAATCATTATTTTTTATAAATATTTAGTTTAAATTTAAAATTTGAACGATTACTACCACTTTGAACTTTTTTATAGATTTTTTAAATTTTTTATACACTGCAAATAAATCGATGTATAGTTCTTAATAGCTCTAGAAAATAAAATGAAAAACTAAATTGTCTAACATAATAAATCATAGATATTGTCCTGAAAGATGTTCCAAAAATTGCACACAATGAACTGTTCGATAAAAGTTAATGATTATTATGTTGTTGCTTGAGCAACTGCCAAGATAGGAAGTGGAGTAAACAGATAATTTATTTTCATAAGTAAAAGTAATGCTAGAATTCAGAGTTATGATTTATGATAAAAACTGAATATTATTGCATTTTATTTATTATGTATTTATTTTATTTATAACTACTGAAATATCATTCGTGTTTTTTGTGCCACAAAATTTAGAAAATTATCTAATATAAAAATTGTTTACCATTGTAAACAGCAATACAAAATTGCTTTTGGGAGATGAATGTATTTAAATTTTTTAAAGTAAAATTTTGGAATAAATTGTTAAATTATTTTTTAAAACATAACATACTTAAAACATTTAAAACATCCTTATTTAATCATGGAATATTTACAGAGTCACATGTGTATTCTTATACATAAAAATAATTTTTGCCTCCCGTATAAAAACTAAGTCACTAAAAAACTCTATTTATTTATTTCATTTCTTCTATATATTTTCGGAAAGTTTTAGTCCACATGCTCGTTTGCCTATTCCAGGTATGAAATATTTGTTTGGTGCGATTTTCCGATATTAAATCACGAATTCAAATTACAGTTCGTTTGATCGGCTCTTTGATCGTCTCTTTCGTGATCAGGGTAAAATATTCCACAATAAGTTATTTACTGGTGGATGGTTTTGAGACTAACGAAAAGTAGCCATGTATAACATAAATAAACTTTGTATATTTTATTATCTTACAAACATATGTGTTTTCAAATTTGGCTGGATATGTATAACAAGAAAGTATTCTTTTCATAGCTAGATTATTTGCACCCTTTAATAGGTAATGAACAGCTGTGTTATTTTAAATAATGCGAAGGATATATTGAGACCCAAAATGTATCATATTTCATATGAATATTCATACTTTAAAACATGTGAAATTATGAATGTTTAAGGGAAAAATATATGTTATCATTTTAAGTATTACATGTGTAAAATGCGTTTAAAATTTTTTCCTCTTGTCAAAAAATAAACTAACAAATAAATGAATGTGGTGTTAAAGAATTTTATTTACTACTGTTAACATATTTTCTTTTCTATAGAAAAAATTTTTAATTTTTTTTTTAAACTTAATTTTTAATTTTTTACTTTATTAACTTTTTAATTTTTTTTAACTTAATTTTTTATTTTTTACTTTATTAACTTTTTAATTTTTTTTAACTTAATTTTTTATTTTTTACTTTATTAACTTTTTAATTTTTTTAGTTACTTTCACATCATTACAGCAATTTAAATACGCAATATTAATTTCATTTTGCAGTTTAAATATAAAGCAACCTCAAGTTCTAAATAATTTATTAAAGATGATAAAAATGGAAATATAGGAAAATAATAAATAAAACATTAATGGAAGTCCAAGGTTTGAACCAAATAAATATTTTAAATTTCTTCTCTAAAATACGAACGCAGTTTTAGCTTTAAAAAAGTAGCGCATTTTATGTATAATACTATCGCCCACCTTAAACACAAAGCGTGTTTTATTAGAGACATTTTAAAAGAAATTATTTGTGATTAATATTTTGTAGCTCATTTTTAACTCTTTTTCTCTTTTAGTTACAATATGCATCTTAATGAGATTTATAAAAATAATGAATATTTCTCTTGTGTGTTTATTTTTCATATTTATATATCTTAATTTTTTAAATTAATTTTCGCATAGAATAAACTTTAATTTCAAGCACAATACCTAAAAAATACCTTTTTTGACAATGATCATGTAGGAGGATTTACTACTCTTTCTATAATTTTCTTTCGTTTCTTAACACAAACTATTTACCCTCTTTTACTGCTACGATATTTTAAAAGAATTCTGTTTAATAATCTTGCATTGTTTCGATTATGAAGAAAAAATAAATGTGTGCTATTGTTGCTAAAATACTAAGAAAGATTTAAATAAAGATTTTTATTGTATCCATATATGTTTGTTTATCAATCTGTATCAGTGCATGCCAATAGATGTTTATGTAATCTACATTTATTAAAAATCAAATACAATAAATGTATAGATGGTGAGACTGTTTTCATTTGTGCTTTTGTAACATGTCTCACCAAGTTAATGCTATTATGCTTTTGTACAACAATGAAATTTTAGTCTTCATAAAAAAATCAAGTCTACTTAAATAACTAAAGCATTTAAAAAAAAGCTTTTAAAAGTTCAATTAAAAAATGTATATATTACTTGCCATTATTTAATCATTTTGCGTTGAAAATGCAGATAAGAATTTTGTGTATTACGTTATAGGGTTTAAACATAATAGCTTTTTCAGTGAAAAATTTGGATAGATAATTTTTCCTTCTCTATCCGAAGATATAAATTATTAGTGAAGTAAAGTGGCATTAAAAAAAATAAAGTAGTAAAGTAAAGTAATAAAGGGTTAAGTTTAGTAAAGTGGTAAAATATTAAAGTTAGTAGAGTAAACTAGTAAAGTAGTAAAAATAGTAAAGTAAAGTAGTATTAAAGCAGTATAGACATTCGGTTTGCATTCTGTTGTATTATCTAGGAGCTTAAAAGAGAGATAGAAAGAGAGTAACTTTCTTGTTATCATAAAATAAAACGGAATTTGAAGTTGTTTTTTGTTGTTTTTTTATAACGTATTATGAAAAAAAAACCCTTTTAACGATAAAATGAAAAGGTTCTGTTGCAGAAACTATTCATTGCTTTAGCTAAAAAATATTTAAAAATATAAATCAGTTGCAAAAATGCATGTTTTGTTGCTTGTAAAGGGAAATTACAATTTATTATTTGCGATAATCTTTGCTAGAAATATATATTTCCTGGTTATATCACATGTTAATATTTTAAAACAAGTGGCAGTAACTTATTTATAAATATTTTAGTACAGGGTGACACATAAATACTGTGACACACATAAAAGACCATAACTTTTCACTGAACGAACATAACAACAAGTTTTCTTCACCATTTGAAAGAAGAGAAAATTCTGTACAAAAGAAACAATCTAGGTAATTCGAAATGGTTTCCTCCAGTGGTGATACAAGCGTCTAGACGCTTCTGTAAATTCTTCAAGATGGCCGAGACCATTTCCAGCGTGATTACGGCCTAGACTTTTTCCAGAGAGCTTTTCAAGGAATCCAGGGACTTCTTCTTGATTGCACAGGCGTTTTGCTCCAGGATCCCCTAAACAGCGAAGTTCATAGTGTTGAAGTCAAACGAGTTTGTGGGCCAAACGACCTTCGTCCAAAATCACGAGAGATTGGCCTCACATCCCTCCAGCGTCTTCTTCGCTCCGTGGGTAGTCACCACAGTCGATGTTCTTCGCTTACTTTTCGACCCAGGGGATCACGGCACCTTCCGAAGTTAGCTCCTGGTGCGTCTCTGCCTTGATCTTGACGCCTTTAGGGACGAAGACGTGTTTTGTTTTTTCCAGTCCGGAAATCCCCCACCCACACCATCACAGTCTTCGGCCAAAGAACTTTTCCACCTTCATGATGCGCAGAAACCCTTTGAGTAGCAACTCGAGTTGCATCTGCAAGTTCCGGAAAGGTTTGACCATAAAACTCTTATCATCGGTGAAGAAAATCTGATTAAAAGCATCGCCGCGGCACAGAGACTTCATCTTCTTGCCCTTTTAGAACCTTGACTCCTTCATTTTGTCCGTGAGATGGAGTCCTTTCGCCAGTTTGTACGAGATGAGTTGCAGATCTTCTCTGAGATGTCTTCGCATGAATTTGTGGTCGACGTTGTGCTCCTCGGCCAATTTTTGGATGTTTCTTTGAGGATTTTGCTAGATGTTCTTCTTGGCCATGCTAAAGGCACTGAAGTCGTTGATGTTGGCGGTCTTCCACTTCGTTGACGGCCTTTGATTATTCCAGTCTCTTTATAACGCTTGACGGCGTGATGGACTTTTTCCCGGTACAATTTGGCGATCGCATGAATTGGCATCCGCCTCTTGTGGTTGGAGACGATGGCTGGCCGGTCGTCTTTGCATGATATTTTTTCCTTCAAAACAGCGAAATAATATCATCTGCAATAGTAATTGCCCCCCAAAAAGGCACGAGGAACACGAATAAAACAATAGTATATCTCAAAAATGGGTAAAAACATTAAAATAAATTCACATTTTCATCACGTCACAGTATTTATGTGTCACCCTGTATATATATCTTTAGTATATCTTATTTAGTATATCGTATATACATATACATATATATATATATATATATATAAACCATCGAGACATGCTGCAGTTATGCTTCCTAGTATGTAATTTAGGTATTTTGCTCTATTAATTTTTAATATCCTGTGTGAGGTGTATCTTTTTTAGATCTCTTGGATTTTTTTTTATCTATTTTCTGTTATTTTTGCATTATAAGGAGCTGAATTTTGTCATTTTAGGCTTAATGCCGACAAAATTGGATGAAATAACGCATCTTCTATGAATGAGCTCACAAGCTCCTCTGAAGATGCTGTGGGTTATTCATAGTTTCTTACTTAGTTGTATACTTACATACTTGTATACTTACTTACATATTTTACATACAGGTTTACTACGTTCATTTCTAATTCATCTTTAGAACTTTACCAATTTATTCATATATTTTAGATTTCAAATTTATTATATATATATAAATTTTCTTTAGTGTAAATTACATTTTCAACCACAATTCAATTTTTAGAGAGAAGCATTTTAATATCTTGTTGCCTTATTCACATAACAAAGAACAAAATAAATAAAGTTAATTGTTAATGCTTTTATAAATAAATTTATGGCAAAAATTCAATATTTAGTTTACACAGATATGAGAGTTTTTTATTATTATCATTATTACTATTATCATTACCTTTTCTTCATGTTCAATCACCAATATATATATATATATAATATATTTTTATCGGCCGAATCACACAATTTATTATGTTAAGTTAAATGATGAGGAATAAATTTTTATAAACAAAATGTAAAGAGAGGTCACAATAAATCTAATGTTGTAGAGGTAACCATTTAATTGTGCTAAAAATATGTTATACTGGTTTCTATCAATTAATTAGCCAAAATAAAGTTTCTCGGTTAAAAGAAGAATTACCTATAAATGTTTCATTCGATTAAAAGAAAGGACTTTGTATGAAACGAAAGAAAAAACTAAAATATGCATACGTTTATATTGATAAAAATAAACATTGAAATAAAATTAACGTCATTGTTCGAATGGGTAGCCAGTTATACATTGATTTATAATAAACAGCATCGAATGATATACTTCAAAAATGGGAATTATACACCTTTGGATGTGAATACTGTTAAGCAGTTTTTAGGTCAAATGTTTGCTTCATTACCTTTACGAACATGGACGGTGTACTGAGAGCCTCTGAGTAAAAAATCAAATGCGGTTTTTAAAATAATTATGGTATTAACTCTTGAACCTCTTTTGCCTTCGTCACCAAAACCTTAAATTTTCAGATTTTTTTTTTCTTAAGTTCGCAATTTTTTATGATTTCTTTCATTCTTTTAATTCGCAAGCCACCATATGGGTACGGAATAAATTGCACGCATATTTATGAAATTTATGACGCTATTATACTAAATTGATGTTTTTCGAATACATTTTATGTATTTTTTATTTATCTTACTACTAGACATTAAAATAAAGATTAATATCATCGACAGTTGAATTTAGGATTTAAAATGCATTGGAGTATAAAATACGCCGGCCTAGTTTTTAAATTACTACAAACCGCCCATGTTATATTTAATGCAATTAAATTAGTCTTTTTTTAAATTTAATATTTATCACCTTTATTATGCTGTTCAGCATTCTATTAAACAAGCATATCATTAATTTTATTTATTTAGACTTTGAAATGCCTTTGTACAAACAGTACTTCCCCCAACCACAGTGCCTTTATGTTGCTACAAATCTTATGTATTTTTGAAAAATAAATAAGCGCAATAAAATAAATAAATTATTAAACTGATATCGCTTTAATTACATTAGAGAAATTCAATAAATTTTGAGTTTCTACTTGATTGAATCATCTTTAAGATTATCCATTATGCATATATTGTTTTATTTTGTTGTTGTTTAATGCCAACGACAATTATTGAATAGAGCAAGATAACTTTTCAGAACAACGTTTATTTTTAAAAAGCATACTTGAGCTGCCACCAGAGATGAATTTTTAATTTATTTATCGTTTTATTCGAAGCATAATATGTGGTAGTGGCGTTACAAATAATATTTATATTTTCAGAATAATCTTTCTTTTACCTCAGAAAATGCACAAACATATCAAACAACTTATAAGCCTTTGTAATGTGAAAGAACCCTCCTTATTAACACATACTGCTTAAAAGAAGGCATAAGAAATTAAACATTTAAAATATTATTTTATGTTACAAAGTGTAAAAATACGGATTAGTAAATTTTTAACGTAGCATTTTTTTTTAATGCTTCAAGTATGCTTGTAGAGGACTTAACAGTAAAACACTCTTCTATAAAACAGTTTTATAAAAAAATGAGAAACCAGAACATTGAATAACGATTTGGTACAACACTTTAAAAACACACTAGAATAAAAAAAAAACATTCTTGTCTAGAAATTGAAAAAAAAAATGAAAGTTTCGTTCAGTGAAAGATCAGAAAATCCTTTTCATGACCAAAAAAAAAAAAAAAAAAAAAGAGTTTTTTTCGATACATTGTTCTGAAAAGCCACGGTTTATTCAAAATGAAAATCCATATCGATTTATTTAAGTAACAGCTAAGAAATACGAAACCATATCATAGATTTAAAATTATCATAGTGCATAAAAAATATTTTTTGAAAGAAAAACTTATGAACAATTAAGTAAAAATTATAGTAGACATGAAAAGTTCAGTTTATAAAAAAGGTTTTAAAGTATGTTTTGGGTTTAAATGACGACTTTATACCGCATATAAATTACAGCTATTTTTTTAAATGAAAAATATGCTCCTTTAAAAAAAAAAAAAAAAAAAAAAAAAAATATTGGTTGAGAAATAACAAAAGAATATTAAAATAAAATTTGTTTTTGACTGGTGTCTTATTTTTAGGTAGATTTCATTTGAAATACTACCTATTCGGATCTCTACTATGTTGTATTTTCGGAACATTTTTACAAATCTACATCGATCATGACCCCTAGAGCCCAAAACCACCCCCATTAAAAAACATTATCTATCTGTCTATATCACTTTTTTATGGACACGATAACATCTAAAATTCTGCACAAATCTTTTCGAAACTGACATATAAAATCTCAGTCAAGTTCGTTAATGGGCAAAATAGGACCAATGGGTTGGAAATAGGGAGCGGTATTGTGAAAAAAGAAAAAAAACAACTTTTTAATTATGATACATATAGCCTCAGTTTAAAGTTATTATTACTTCTAAAAAATTGGGCAAAATTTATGTTCGAAAGAGTTTTGGTAAAACTAAAAATGGGCTCAAGGGTGAAAAAAATAAGGCTTTGGGATGAAAAAATTTATAACTTCTCAAGATGTAAAATCTAATAAGATTTATTATAAATTGTCTTAATATTATCTACAACTTTTATATTGACAAGCTTTTGATAGAACCAATTCTTACTACAAAAAAAAATAAATAAATAAATAAAAAATAAACGAAAACAAAAAGGGAGAGTTGAAGAAGAAAAAAATCCATAATTTCGTCAATTCAGAGGACATCAAATCCAAATGAATTCATTATATATTTTCTTAATATTAGCTACAACTTTTACATTGACAAGTTTTTGATAGGACCTATTCTTACAGCAAAACAAATTAAAAACACATAGAGGTTGAAGAAAAAAAATATCTTATTACGGATGTACTCAAATCCAAACTGCTTATTTTCTGACTCATTTTTAAATTTATTTTTTCTTACAAACTCATCCAATTGGTAGGCTCTTTTATTCAGAAGCTGTATAGTGTTGTAGTGGTTAATTTTTTGATAGAACCAGAATATATTTTAAAAAATGATGTCAAAGTGGACATTTTGAACCGAATTTCTCGAAGTGATTGTGTTGGAGACTAAAAATATAGTCCTACTGAGAAAATAATTGTTTATAAATCAAGTTCTAATTGATTGAACGAAAAAAAAAACAAATAGGTCGCTTATATATATCTTAAAAAATCACGTCAGCAAATTTCATGTTTTTCCTTTTAAAAATAAATCTGAAAATGAGTCGGAAAATTTCGAGTTGTTGAGCATGGGGAAATATTTTTTTGAATACTGCCTTACCATGATTCTGATAAATCCAGCTTTCATATAAAAATGAAATTAAAAAATTGTCAAAAGAGCCAGATAAAATTGTGAAAAAAAAAAAACTGGATTTATCTCTAATCATGATTTAGTTTTTGTTGGTGAATTAGGGCTTAACTTCCAAATCTCCCTGCGCCTGTAGGGCGAGCCGGATTGATTTTTTGTCTTTATTTATATGTTTAAGATATTCATTAGACGCCTGCAAAATATTATTTTATTTTAATAAAAATACATACTTTATTATCTTAAATTTAGAATTATCAAAGTGAAAGAAATAAGTTCTACTTAAATGGTGTCAGTGAAACGTTGATTAAATTCAATTTTAGTTAATATAAGAAAAAAAAAATATCATATTTGTTTTTCGCCAAAAATAATTTCGAATTCTATTTTTTGTTACAAAAAAAAAAAAAAAAGTAACTAAAGATAATTTTTACATTTTTTAAAGAATTAGTAAACGTATATATTTTAACAGTTACCCCTTTCCTTTCTCAAACCTTCATAAGGGGTAATATATAAAAAATGGACTGTCCATTAACATACTGTCACATTGTTATCATTGGATGGCTATTCAAGTGAACGACTTTGTACTGCTGCAGAAAACAAGATTGTCTTTGCAAAAACATTATTTTATTTTCCTTTTTGAGAAACAGAAATTTTGTGATCAATCTGATATGTTTCTATTTTACGACGAGTTCGTAACTGGTTATTTTTGTTATAACAATTTTTTTTTGTTAGTGATGCATTATAAATAAAAAAATTGAGAAAGCCATAAAATACAAATTGAATGCTCTATATTTTTAAAAGATATACACTTACAAAATGTATAACTATAATACTATAATTTTATAAAGATTTTATATAAATACAAAAATAATAATAAATAGTTGTTTTAAATTTTCTTTAAGTTGTATATATATAAGACATTCTAATAATCCATACACTATTCATTTTAAATTAAAAGATCAACATGTTAAATTTACAAGGCCTTAATTGTTCATTGAAAATGCATCTATTAAGGATGCAGTTTTAAAAAATTAGTTACAATTCGTTCTTATTTAACTTATTTTTTTATTTATTTTTCATTAGATATGTAAAATGATAACACATTTCTTCAATTGATCAAAATCATTTGCTTATCGTCTCAAAAATCTGCTTTTACTTAGAACGTTGAAAACGGCAGAAATAAAATAATCAGTTTGAGAGAAGATTATGCCTATACATGCACCTGATATGTTAAACAAAAATGTAAATAAATAATAATAGGTATTATTAAAAACTAATAAGTTAATGCTTTACATTTATGGAATCGATGAAAACTGCTGACGTGGAAAAAAAAAGGCAACGCTTTATGCAATTAGACAAAATAAAATAACAAATTGATATATACTGAGACACCTTTAAATTTTAAAATTTATAAATCATCAAAAGCGTCTATTGGAAAATTAAAAAGTTAAAATATAGGAGAATGTAAAGCCTGATTTTGTGATTGTATCTAATTATACTTAAATAAAACATTTAATTCAACTTTACATCAATATGATGTGAAGTTGCACCAGTTGAAGGAAAATGCTTGCAACAC
Source organism: Maratus speciosus (assembly GCA_963932465.1). Taxonomy (NCBI): domain Eukaryota; kingdom Metazoa; phylum Arthropoda; class Arachnida; order Araneae; family Salticidae; genus Maratus; species Maratus speciosus. The sequence continues at coordinate 407,463,042 of OZ010788.1, read as the reverse complement.
AAAATATAAAACAATTATTGAAAAAAAATTGCATTTCATTTAACTACAAAAAAAAAGTTTTGTTCAGTTGCCCATTGTTTACACGTCGATATCCACAATTTGTCGCTGGGATGCCCAGGCTAAATGCTACTATATCTGACACAAAAAAAGTACGGGAGATACTAATTTGATGTTCAAAATAAACTTAGATTGAATATTTTTCAAGTTGTAACTTCCAAAAAAAATTTTTTTTTTAGATTTCAGGCTTTCACAATTGATTTCATCGGACATATTTTCGTTTCAAAATATTGTAAATATATCCGTGTTCAATTAAGTAAAAACTGTTGAATTGATTTTTCAAATAAAGTTTAGTTCAATATTTCATTAAATAGGTTTGCTACTGCTTTAAAATAAGAAATATCAAATATTACAGTAAACAAATAGTATCAAAATAGTGCTTAGAAAATTTTCTGAATATCTTTATATAAATTAGCTTTTTAATGGCTATAAATGTGAAAAGCTCTTTTCTGTAATTGTTAAATTCCCTTTACTATCCAATGCATTCTTGGAAAACATTTTATCGGTTTTATCTTCTTATTTTATTAAATTAAATTATTAGGTTACCATAATTCATGACCTATTGAGCCTAACTTATGCACAATTTTAAAAAGAAATTCATTACAGCATGCAAACTACAATGAAATATAACAGATTGGGTCGCTACGCGCAAAAAGTTCTTCAAGTATTTTCTAGAGATTTGCAGATCAACAATCGATTTCTAATTTTATTCCTCACAAATCATGTCTTATTTTAATCATATTTTTACAAAATTCTAAAAATAACTTCACCAATGTTTGTCTACAAGATAGTTACATTATATGTTACATTGCACACTGACGTCTGCTTACCATGTTAAAAAGTATGACAAGGTGTCAATCCGCGAATGGCTGACCCAACATATTTGAACGAGCAGTTTATTCCAAACGTTTTGACAAATATCTAACTGTCTCTAATATACATCTAACTGATTTTTTTTTTCAGAACGGTAATTCTTATTTGGATTATCCTGCTTACAGTCTGTCTCCCATGAAGATGTCCGATAATGGATATGTTGCTGAAACTAATCATTTAAGCATTATTACGTTTATTTTATTTTCGGTTTTTTCAAACATTATTTTCAATTGATTCAAATAGGAGACTCTCCCAAGTAGATTTTTGCTTTGCCCGGTTTTGCAATGGTAGTTTCGTGAACAAGGTTATTCACCTCATAAAGCTTACTTTTATTTTGGATTTTGCTTCGGGTTGTGCCTGTTCCAGACTCTGTTAAAAATTTTAATAAATTCTTAATGTGCAGTTTACTTTGTAAATCGGCACAGATTACCAAAACTACGCTTCTGCGATTATAGTGTCATTCTAAATACATAAATGATTTGTGTATTAGAGAAATATTCCATATACCAAAGCCAGAACAATTCGATATGCGAATATCGTTGACTTGGTTTAAATGTGAAACATTATTACAGCGGTTAATATACGATCAATTTAAATCTTTCGATATTAAAACTAAGCACTTATAAATACTCTTAGAAATAAGCACTCATTTCTAAACTTAAACTGCAAAATACTCGTGTTTCACATTACTAATTTGGTAAGTCATATAACAAAAGTCTTAAAAAGATAGGCATTTCAGGACAATAATTATAAATGTTTGAAGAAAAATCATTTATATAATTTTAGCCATTTTTATCATATATAGAAATTTTAAACCACATTTTCCATGTTGATTATATACACATTATTCAAAAGTCTAGATACTTTGTGAAATGTAGTTTAGTGATTTGTTTTCGAAGACATTGATTTTCAAAATATTTTTGCACAGATATCGTATAAAAAATTGTAATACAATTAATTACAAAGCAGAATGTTTTATTTTATTTTATTCTACTTTTAGCTTGACAAAGTATAAAATGAATGCAAACATTTTATGAAATAAATCATTAATTAAATCGCATATTTTTGTTATCATATGGGAATCAACAAATATTATATTATTTGCAAATGAGACTGTGGTATACAAATTTTTGTAAAGCTGGATATATAGTAAAGTGAGTCTTACCCGCCACTATGGGACAGATGCCGCACCGAGGTTGAGGGACAGATGCCGCAAAATATACTTTTGTTTTTCGGTTTAATAAATTCATCACTGCAATTAAGTAGAACTTACATTTAAGTGAACGTATATTAGTGCATTCTGCTACTTATCAAAATACTTTTAGCAGCAATATTGGTTTACCATATGTGAATAAGGGAACCGTAGACCGTTTACAATTCTCGCCATCTAAACTGTTAAACAAAATATCTCCTAGCCCAATGGTCAAAAGACTTATACAGACGAGTAACAGAAAGCAAAAGGATGCAAATATTACAAGCACATAGTTTATAAACAAGAAAAAAGTAGAAGAAAATAAAAATAAAAAGAAACTAGAAAGCGTCAAAGAACGATAGCTTGGCGGAAGTAAAATGTGCAAAAAAATAGGGAAGGGAAAGAAGAACTTGAAAATACCTTACTTGAAGAAGAAACTAAAATATGATTCATCTTCTGAAAATGAGTAAATAACTCCTGTTATGGATTCTGATGGCAGTATTGAATTGGAATTTGATGACTCTGAATGTGCTGAGTGTCTGGATTCTTATCAAGAAACAAAGTCTAAAGCAGACAGGATTCAGTGCATCAAATTCAGTCGATAGCTGCATGAAAAAGGCTCAGTTTACTTTTGCGAACGAAAATACAAAATCAAAGAATGAGAAAAAAGACCAAAAATAAACAGGCGAGAGCCTAACTAGAATAGAAATAATGCTTACATTAAGAGCAAACTTCAATATTCGCCTGGATGTAAACCAGGGATTTATATCCCCAACAACAGGATATATCGGCTTAATTTCGGCCTAATACCAGAATTGTCAAGAAATGATCAGTAGTTGAATGGAGAGCTTCACAGAATATCGTCTGAACAAAATCTAGCGATTAATCTAAATAATATCGTGGAAAAACGTCGGCAGGAAATTGTATTATTATTACAAGTCAATTAATCGGAAAAGTATTCTTATGCATGTAATCGGCCGGCAATCGGAAAGTAATGAAAAATGAATCTTTTTACTGAGTTGTTATTGTTTGTTTCCGCTGTATAGATACCCCTGCAGCGATGATACGGGGTGTGTGTCACGTGAATAAATCTGTCCAATGTGCTGCAATATCTTATCTGCCTCCCGCTCAAAATACTTTTTCACGTTTCAAGGACATCATTTGTAAATGGACAGTCGAAGGAATAGGGGAAAAAATACTTTCCAAGAAATGTTCTTTGGTGAGAATGCACTATTATTTGCAAATCAGTAAACTTAAATCTCTTAAAAACTTACAGATAGCAGGGCAATTACTGCAAAAGTAAACTGACTATTTAAAAGCATTTGTTTGTTCTTTCTTTCTTTCTTTCTTTTTTTCAATATTTACGTATAGACATTCATACTTAAAATTATACTTAATAAAATGTTTAGAGATATTTGCTGTTTTGTTGATTTAGATAAATAAATTGAAAATTATAAGATCTGAAATTTAGATTAATTTAGGATAATATCTGAAATTTAGACTATTACAACAACAAACTATTTGTTCTAAATGTATTTTCTTAGTTATGAACTAAAAATTTGTAATTTAAAATTAATTTATTTAGAAATACTTCAGGCAGTATTATTGTATAAAATATAATGAAGTTGATCATCTTTTCTTTTATTTTCTCTCTAAAGTAATAAATTGAATTTTATACATTTTAAAAGTTAAAAAAATATCTGAACTTTTTTTAAATTAAAATTAAATAAAATAAGATAAATAAATTGAAAATAATAAGATTTAAAATTTAGATTATATCAGAAATTTAGACTATTACAACAACGAACTATTTCTTCTAAATGTATTTTCTTAGTTATAAATTAGAAATTACTGATTTAAAAAATAATTTATTTAGAAATAATTCAGATAATGTTATTGTATAAAGTATAAAGAAGTTGACCATCTTTTTCCCCCAGATAGTGATAAATTTAATTTTATACATTTTAAAAGACTCGTTGACTGAACATTTTTTTAAAATTAAAATAATTATTAGATGAATAAATCGAAATATATAATATCTGACATTTGATTATATCAGGATAATATCTGAAATTTAGACTGTTACAACAACAAACAATTAGAAATTTCTGATTTAAAAATTAATTTATTTAAAAATAATGCAGATAATGTATTGCATAAATTATAAATAAGTTTATCTTTTTCCCCCCAAATAGTGATAAATTTAATTTTATACCTTTTTAAAAGTTAAAAAAAATGACTGTATATTTTTTTAATTAAATTCACTATTGAAAATTTTAAGATCTGAAATTTAGATTATATCAGGATAATATCTGAAATTTAGACTTTTACAACAACAACAAAATATTTGCTCTAAATGTATTTTCTTAGTTATGAATTATAAATTTCTGATTAAAAAATTAATTTATTTAGAAAAAATTAAGATAATGTTATTGTATAAATTATAAAGAATTTGATCCTATTTTTTTTTCTCCAGCTAATAATAAATTTCATTTTATAGCTTTTAAAAGTTAAAAAAAAAAAAAAAAAAAAAAAAAAGACTTTTTTTTTAAAATTAAAATAATTATTTAGATATTGTATTGACAGGGGTGATTGTGTTCAGGTAATATACCTGAATTCAGGTATTTATTTCACTTTCCATACCAGAATTCCAGTTTTTCTGATAGTTAAATTAATAAAATAAGACTAAAATATCAATTTCATATGATTTGTAAACATAATTAAAGGTAATACTTTTCATAATGAAATGATCTGGACCTCATTGCAATAAATTACATGTTCTCTCTCCATGCGAAATCTTTTTCATGATAAAATTTCAGGTGTGTTTTCATGAACTCTCAATCACCCCTATATTGAAAAAAAGAAAAAAAATATTTTTTTCCTTAAATAACAGCAATTTAATGAGACGCTTTAGATGATAGAAATTTCACAGCCAGAACGCAATGTTAAATGAGAATATTTTAAATTGTACCATGCAAAAAATTATCTAATTAAAATGTATCAAAGTTCGTTTTAATTCAAACAGTAAATATTGTTAGACGGAAATATATTTCACTATAAAATACAGAAATTTTTTCATATCGAGGGCGTAATTAATTAAAAGGTAAGACATTTTGTTTAATTTAAATTCTAAATATTGCTGATCTCGGGATGAAAATTACAATTAATTATTCTTTGTAAGATGCAATAATATTTGTATATCAACAGTGTGAGTTACTTATAAGCAATAATATAACTTTTAAATTAAATGTAATTTTATTTGTATCTTACAATGGAAAATTAATTGTGATTTTAATTGTAAAATTATTTAACAGCAATATTTTGACTTTAAACAAAACAAGATTTATTACATTTCAATTAGTTACATCCTTGATATGGAAATATTTTTGCATCTTATAGTGGAAAATATTCCCAATTAACAATATCTTTTGAATTAAAACGAATTTTTTTACGTTTTAAATGCTATTTTTGCATCATACAAATTCTTCTACTCGATATGATTAGCTAATCGGCAAAAGATCATATGATATTGCAAAGTACTCGGTAAAAGATTACCAAGTGACCAAATTATCGAAAACTAAACCGCAAAGGCTTCATAACCGATTCAATTGTAGTCCGGAGGGGATGCTCGACAGTTGATCAGCCTTGCGGACAAGAAGTCATGTCTGCCGACCCTGGAAAATGAGATCGCTAGGATGAAATATAGTCGAGTTAGGACTTTCGGCGGAAGTTCGGCCAAGGATTATTTGCTGTTTGGGTATCTTTTTTTGTATTTATGCTGTCTATTGTTTCCAGAAATTATGTTGTCCATTTATGTAATTTCAAATGTTTTTCTTTTCATTTTCATTTTTTGTTTTAAGTTTCATTTTTTGAACTTGCACTTTTGCATTTTCGTTAAACTTTTCCCAATTTATTGATATATATATAATTTCTGTAAGTTTACTGCTATTTATTTTCATTTTAACAAGTTTGAGAAAATAAAAGTGTGATTTGCTTTAAAAAGTTAAACAATCTAGCTTTTTTATTCAAGCGGCATCTGTCCAACACCCCATGCGGCATCTCACCCAGCGCATATAAAATGATGCAAAAAAAAAAAGACGTTTGGGAAAATAATTATGGCTACTTTATTAAAAGAGTTTTAGCTTGTTTAACATATAAATTAGATTATAAAGGGTTCAATTAATGATTTCTGGTACGTAGTTTGTTGTTTTTTGCTTTATTGTACATTTTATAAGAAGAAAAGTAAAACTGCGGCATCTGTCCCCACTTTACTATAATTATATTCTGTCCAATAATGTCCCTCGTTTTGATAAATGCAACATTCTGACGCTATTTAACTAATATAGAGTCCAAACTTATCTGTTAATGTTAATCGACGACCAAGGTAGTAGAGTATATATATATAAATTAATCGTAAGTCTGTTCTCAAAATAATAATTTTACTCGAACAACAACGGGAATTTTTCTGACAGATTTTCTGATTCATTTTAAGACGTAAAAGTATGAATTTCCATGCATGGTTAATGGAATGATTTATTATTGAACAGTTATTTACATTCTTCAAAATACAATTAAAAATTTGAGTTATAATAGAAAGTTGCATTAGGAAGTCAAATATTTTTCTTTCATGCGTTGTCTCTCCGGGAATTTGTGTCAAAACGCCAACTTTGGCAACATTTTGTGAACTGTCGTCCGCCTTTACGAAAAAAAAAAAAAAAAAAAAAAAAAAAGCTAGTCTAATTTTTACTGTATACAGGAACATGCCAATTTCAAATGATTGAGAACAAAAATAAATTTAGAAATTTCAAATAAGCAAGTATTAGTTTGGATTTAAGATTAGTGTAATTAATTTTAAATTAATGTGAAATAACCTTACAATTTACTGTGACATAAACTAATAAAAATATTCTGAAATTGATTGTTCATTGCAGTTAAAATAAATCTGAAACTACAATAAAATATATACATTATAGCCTGTTATTTGAACTGAACATTAGAATTAATTATATGTCCGTAGTTGCATTCAATGGAATAAAGGTAATAATCGTAAAGCATCGCATGGTATTTTGGACTTTCTAGTTATGAATAATTTGCATATTGATGAAATTGTCATTTACTGTAAGACGTATAGTTTTGACAAATGGAGATTATTGACCTTATTCAAATAACACCCATTTCTAAAATATTCCTGTAGATTAATACAGAGTCTAAATAAACGATTGAAATGGGTGTAGATAAAACTAAACGTTAATTTAAAAGTAGAAAATTTTATGCTTGAACTCTATGTTTATTTATTCGTTCTAATTCGCAATACATGTAAACTGAAGTTTTAACCCCTTAACCTACACTACGTGTGTGACACGTGGTCTTGTATTCGGGCCAAAACTGATTATCATGGGACTGGACCGTAGTACATCGGTCTGTCCAAATGCAAATATTACGGACATGGCCCCTGGTACAATGATCGAGCGAAATTCAAATATCACGGCGTGGCCGTGGTGCGTTTATAGCCAAGTCTATAAACGGGATTACTAATGAAACTTTTGTGGTATATCTACCAAAATTATTACATAAAGTTGAAATTACTTATCACATTCCACAGAATTAAACCAGTTGTATCTTACTCGTGTATTTACATTCCGTAAGTCGTGCTCGTTGATTTTCTGAACCCTGGAATGGCTCGAAGGTTGCGCAATTTTGTTTACGTTTTGGACCCAGGTTGTTGAAATATAAATCGTAGGTTAAGGCATTAATGCTTTAAAAACAAATTTAAAATTATGAACGACCAGTAAATTGTAATTATTTGTAATGCATGGCCTATAAAATGTTTGTAATTGAGAAAATAAATCTACTATTTACATTTCATTAAAATGTCCGCTCACAAATTTTATCTGCGCCAATTTTTATGGATAGCATTTATATATAAAAAAGATTTTATAAATGTAGTTTGCGTCACTTTCTGGTAAAGAATAAATCTGATTTATACAACATTTCTTGTTTCTTTTAGAATACAACACACCAGCATAGGAGCTATTCAAAAATTTAGAATACAATTTTTCAGATCTGAAAAGGCTGTAAAGTGTAAAAAAAGCTACATCTCAAAAAACCTGGATAAATCATTAGGCAGACACAAATCAAGTAAAGAGACGTTGGACTAAATCTTATAAACGTAATCCAAAAAGAGAAATTAAGCATTTTCAAAGTTTTTTCTCTCATGTCCAATTAATAACGCAAATCTTCTAGTAAAACTTTTGCAATTGTTGTATATTATATTGAAATAGTTATATTATATAGTTCTCCGTTACTAATATTGAAGCAAGCATATGTCATTCTTCGTTTAATGTTAACCGAATGTTTATCATCATCAATGTTTCACACCTCTTGAAATTCCAAATATTATTATATTGTCTCCTCCAAAATGCTCAATTTTTCAGATATAGATACGTACTTTAATTCAAGTATCTTGTTACATTAATAGCGAAAACTTTTTAATTGGCCAATTTAAATAAGAGGCTGTGTGTAAAAATTTTAAAAATGCAACTGTGTAAACCCTAATAACTTTTTTTAAATATCCTTATTTATTAACATTTTTCGAACATTTGTTTATTTTCCATTTACTCTTCCATATATCTCTAAAATATAGAAATGTTAAACCACTCTGCATAAATAATTTTAGTTAGAGATTCTAACAACGACTTTTTTGCTGTTGTTGTTAAAGCCATAGTGTGTTATTAGCTTAAATTTGTTATACAAGATGGTAAAAAAAAAAAAAAAAAAAAAAAAAAAAACACCTTTCTAATAGATAAAGCCCTACTGATCATAATTCTGAAAGAATTAGAATGACATTTTCGATGTAGGCATTTTAAAGTCTGTTATAAAGAAAAACTATTGAGATCTTATGGTTACGGCCATAATGATAAAAGTTGGACAACTACATATAGTAAGTAATACCTACTTTTGCGCTTTGAAGATGATCTTCTCGTTAAAAACTATAAATCGTGCTGAAGTGAAACATGTAGAAAATAAACTAACGACATAAGATAAAATCAATTTAGAAAACAGTATGCAGCATGTGCACATTTGTATAATTGTCACCTTTTCACTCCATAGATTTTCCATTTCTCTGGAGATATTTAAAAATATATGCTAAATGCACCTGACACGTAAAACACCATTCAAGTGGTATTATGAATAAAGTTTTCTAGTGAATGTCCATAATGTTTTACATATAATACGCCGTCTTCTAATGACAGTTACTTGACAATCTTGTAACAACATAAAATATATTATACTTTGTTGCTCGTCATTCTTAATATGTTATTACCACAGCATTTCCTTGTGGTTGATAGAAGTCATTGTTAATATGCAATAAGTACTTTTATAATCAGGTTTTTGGATATTGATTTGGAAGGGCATTTTGCGATGAAAAAGGTTGTGTTTTACTGTTTTATAAATTCAAAATGTTATCACTGTAATCATAAATATGAGTAATGAACTGTTGTTCTACACTTCATTCTGAACTAGGAGCATTCAATAGCCTGCATAGGAATTTTCATTTTGTATGTTAAAATTTCATTTTGTATCATATAGGCAAAGTAATTTCTCTGAACTCTATGAAATTGAGATGGCATACTTGATATGCTTCCGATAACATTATCCTGAAAATAAATGTATAATACACGTGTACTTCATATATCTTTTTCTGTGTCAACTCAAACTTTATATTAATGATTTTTATGAATAATTACTGCTATTGTATAATAGATCATTACTGCACTAGATAATCATGTTAGTTCTTTCAAATAATGTCTTAACGTATACAATTCTCAGAAATACATGAAAAAGAAATTATATAATTTTTAACTCTTCTGTGACACACAACATATTTTGAACATGCGTGCCACACCATGTAAATTTATTCCAGCTAATTTTAATTCTCTTTGTAAATTTACTACTATTTTTTAGATTTCATTCTAGTTTTATTAAAGCTTTCGAACACTGTTTTAACTCTTAAATGCCTGATTTTTCAAAAATCATTGTAATAATGTTTTTCGGTAAATAAATCATGGGAAAATACTTTAAAAAATCATATTTTGTTTTAAGTATAGTTTACGGCTAAAAAACAGTTTGTTACTAATCGGCAATACTGGTCTTTATTTGAAAAAAATAATTTTCCTTGATAAAATTTTATAATATTAAACTTACAAAAATTTTAGGAACTATTATAAGAAATAAATTTTACTTGCTCACTGCAGAACAAAATAGGGTATTTCGCAAGCTTACAAACAAAACCAAAAGAAGAAGTAGCAACAATTGAAAAAAAAATCTATCTTTATTTTTAAACAGCACAAGTGTAGCCATCTACATGTTGAAAATTGATTTAATAATATTTTCAGAATGTATTTTATTGGCAGCATTAGGCATTATAGCTTCAATATTATTCTAATAGCATTTTTGAACCTAAATTGGGTATGCTGCCGAAAAGCAACAACCGGCATTTAAGGTTTAATATCGCTTTTTTTTTTATAAAGTAATAATTATATAAAAAAATTGTTTAAGCAGGGCTACATTTAAAAAATGCCATTTCTAATTAAAAGTTGAATTTTTTTTTATCTACACAAATTAAAATTTCAATCTTCAATCGTTGTACTAAAAATCTCTCAAAATAATGAATTATAAATGGTTTTGTAATGATAAAAAAATGGCAAGTTTTTTTTTAAAATGTGAATGAATGTCTGCAACGTGTGCATATCGTCACTTCAGAGCAACTGTAGGACATCTAGTAATAGCAAAAAGGCAGATGTTTGACTTACTGCTATGAATAACTATGTTTGCATCTAGTGGAACAACTTCTGAAACACAAAGTTATTTTAATACTATATCTTATATGTGTTTTATAAAATTTCTCTACTATTTCACTAGATGCAGACACAGTTTTTCATAGCAGTAAGTCATATAATCAATTTTTTTATTAATACTAGATATCCTACTGTTACTCTGAGAAAACGACATGCAAATAAATAGTAATAAAAATATCCGTATAAAAGAATATCTATACTTTATAATACAACTTCATATAAAGTGTGTTAGTGTATCTAGCAGTTTAATTAAATTGTATTAAATTCGTTGTATTTTATTAGTTTATACTTTAGTGATTTCTAGGGTATTTTTTGTAGAATTTTATTACGAAAACTTGCAATTTGTTTTTTACTTTATAAAATGTTAATGTCAATATTTTTTCTTTAAATTTCTATTTATAGAAAATTAAAACGATCAATAATTATAAGTACATGAAAAGAGGAAGAAAACGTACGTACGAATATCTAAAAAATGAAACGCAACACAATCGCTTAAAGCACAAAAGAGATTTTGAAATATTATATTCGATATATGAAATATTATATTCGTTACTACGATAACTAATAATAAAATAAATCAAACGATAAAAAGCGCTCTTCTCTGTGTTAACGTACATTGATGAAAAAAGTAAAACATACATTTTATCACTGTGGGTATCTGGGGCATTCTCACAATCTTTTGACTTTCATGTCCCTGAATAATATTTTGTTATTTAATACACTTTTTCTGTTTTTTTTTTTATTTCATATACTGTGGAACATCCCATTATATGATTGCATAACAATATTAACGACATAAATAAATTTTGGACGATGTTGGGGGTTCCAAATGCCAGGAAAACTCATTTACCCTGCCGTATCCCTGATGCTGATTTTTAAGTTTGGAGCTGTCTCTATAAAATTGTTTCAATAAAAATAATTCGATGTAATTTTTTCTGAAACTGGAACTATTAATCTATATAAATATGTAGCTAAAAATTGACCAGCATACATTTTTAGGGTTGCTATTATTTTTTAAACTCTGTCCCTGGGTTTTAGATTCCTTACCATCCCTCTTCCATAATTATACAGAAAATCATTTCAGATGCAGCCACAGAATTTTTTATAAGTTTTTTCTCATGCAGAAGTATGCTAGAGAAGTAATGTCTAAAATTCTTTGGCAGGAAATTTACTGTAGAATTTAAATCAGTATTTAAATATCAATTTCAAGCATCGTGGCTTTATTGGTAGTCTCACCGTCCCCAAGGTTTATTCCTGCACTTTTCGAGGAAAATTTAAAAAATAATTTAATTTATTCCAATGTTAATAACTGTTTTTAAAAATCAATGAACATTGTGGCTACCACTTAGTCTTAATATGATTTTCCTAAAAATAGGTGGTAATTTTCCTTACCCTTCCATCTTTACCATCTCCTTTTTTTGCCATTTTGTTCCTTTTTTCCAATACCATCCCCTTTTTTTACTTCTATCTTTACAAGAAGAAAGTATTGATTTCATGAAAATTTTCGAATTCCTGTTTTCGACGGATTTAGACGTTTTATGGGTCAGAGATTCCAAAAAAACATTTTTACAAAATGTCTGTCAAAATGTGAGTCTGTGAGTCTGTCTGTCTGTATGTATGTGACAAAAATTTTGTGGGCGCTCTATCTCAAGAACTAATGCACGGAATTTAATAAAAATTTATATTCAGGTAGTCCCTGATATAGATTGGTGCTGATTGTCCAGCAGGTGGCACTGCTATGTACCATTTTGCAGGATTTCCGCAAAAGCTCTATCTCAAGAACTAATGCATGAATATTTATAAAATTTCAGATTCCGTTAGTCCTTGACATGAATAGATGCCGTTTAAGTTTTGGTGTAAATCGCCCAACAGGTGGCGCTACTATGCTGCATTTTGCAGGATTTACACTATTTTCGCAGTAGCTCTATCTCAAGAACCAATGCACACATTTTCATCAAACTTCGGATTTAGTTAGTCCTTCACATGAAATGATGCTGACTACGTGTTGGTGTAAATCGCCCAATAGGTGGCGCTGCTGTGCTGCATTTTGAACTATTTCCTTAATAGCTCTATCTCAAGAACTAATGCACGAATTTTCATCAAACTTCAGATTTAAGTATAACTTGATTAATATTGGTGCTGATTATGTGTTGTTGCAAATCGCTCAACAAGTGGCGCGTCTATGCTGCATTTGTCATGATTTGCGCAATACCTCTATCTCAAGAACTAATGCACGAATTTTCCTCAAACTTCATATTCAGTTAGACGTTTACATAAGTTGGTGATAATTAGTTTCTGGTGTAAATAATCCAAATACGTGGCCCTGCTATGCTACATTTTGCTGTATTTACACGATTTCAGTGACAGTCATACCTCGAGAACTAATGCATGGCATTTCATATTTTTAGAATTCTCATGATGAACACAGATTGCCATTTATCTTGGCACTGAGATAGTGAATTTTGAAGTATTGACATGTATGAGATAGAAGTTTTGTGATGGCCACAACATACTAGTTTACCCTACCGTTGCTTCTTTAACACCCCTTTAAGATAATATTATACAAAAGTTCTGTATTAAAAGTACTACATTGTTATTATTTCTTATTTGAATGTCCTGTGGGTACTATGCAAATTCGTTTTGAGTAAAAATTTAGAAGAAAATAAAAAGTTATAGGGGTAAAACTGTAAGTAAAATTAAACTCGCAGGTTTAACTCAAACCTCAGTTAAATAAAAACAAATTTCGCTGCTGACCATTTTTTCTTTATTTTGAATCATTAAGGTATATGTCTATCAGATTAAAATGTTATTTTAGCAAGTTTAATTTCGTCAGATTTTTTTCCCCAGAAGTCAAAAGATTGTGCGAATGCCCCATCTACAAATCTCATCTTGTTTATAGAGTGCATATCCCCAGTGATTGAAAATAATGTTCATCATTCTTAAATGTTCCAACAAAAACCATTTAAGTTTTATTTCTAAGACTTAGTAGGTGGTAATTAAATATGTTTTTCATTATATGTTTTTATATCTTTCACTTAAACAGCCATTAAACTAATTTCCTCATAATTATTTTTCGCTTCGCATGTAAATTATAATCTTACATTTTTCATAAACAATTTATGCTGTAAAATTGGCTGAATAAATTATCGCCAAACTATTGCTTTGGCTATTATTTATTCTGGTGTTGTTTTTGAAAAGTCGTTATAAATTGTAATTTTTATAAGTAAAATGCCGATAAATATCTCAACAGTTTTTCGTGAAAGGTTCTTTCGAAAGAATAAAACTTTAAAAATTGTATGATAAAATGCATTCAGAAACCTAAAATGTGTGGTAAGTTGTGGCTGCCTTGTAAAACTAATATAAATGTATACATATTTATGTTTGTTATTTATACTATCAAGATATTTCATCGGCACAAAATACGATAACTACAAAACGAGTTTGTGCACAAAGGACATGCAATGTGTTTGAACAGTAGTATATGAAATATCTCTATAATTTAATTGTCAGTTAATGTACGAGTCGTCATATCTAATTAATAGTTATATTTTCTCCCTGCTTATTTGCACTTCTGTATACCGGCTTTAATGCTTCGCTAAATGAGCACGACATTACTTTATATCAATAAGATTAAAGTATCATATTTAATTATTTTTCTGTCTGGAAAAATGTTAAAAGCTTCGAAATTAATAATATGTAAAACGAATTTCTCTGGTAAAGTTATTTTTATAAGTATTGTAAAAAAACATGAGAAGTACTTTTTTTGAAGTTTACTTTTTTTGAAGTTTTTACTTTTGAGAAGTATATTCTTTTTTCTTTATATAATTTTTCTCAAAGTAACATAATACAATAGGTTAAAGGAAAAAATATAAAACAAATAATAATGTATAATTGCATGGTAAAATTATCCAAAAATAATTATATTATCTCATACATTTTAATTACCAAATAGTTTCAGAAAACAGCGAGAGGTATCGTTCAACTAGGAATTGAATTTAGTAAATGATGTATTATGTCCGAAACTGAAGACAAATTTTAAAATTGGGGTAGTCTACATTAGTGGTTGGCGATTCTCAAGAATTCAGTGATCGAAGAAAATTTGTATCGTCGATAAAGAAAATTGTGAAATACTTTGATTTATTCACAAATTCTATTGTCAAAATGTGCTACAACCGATTTTATCGATTGTTTAACGGAATCCAAAAATTTCAGTAGGGAAAAGTGACCTCATGTCGCCCCGTTTACTACTTCGCTTCTGAGAAAGTGGCGCCACTTATCCCGCAATAAAAAGGGAACGGAAAGTAAAAGTGGACAGTATTGAAAGTTTCGTTCGCCGAGACGCATACATATATTAAAGACATCGATTTTCCTATATTTAGAAGGCCTGAGTTCGTATTACATCGTTTGTGGAACTTTTTACTATACTGTAGAATTTATTTCGTATTCATTGCATCTATTTTACGTAAGTAAGATGCTGACAGTAGCATACAGTGAGTTTTAGGACGCTCAGTTCCTCTTACAAGAACTGATGCTCCGCCATATTTGGAAGTAGCATGGTCCCGAATTCGTCCCCTTGCAGTTCATATTTCCGTCCAGGGGACGAAATTAGTAATCATTTTTCATGACAATTATTTCAAAATGAAAATAAATTTTAAATAAAATAAAATAATAGGTATAATAAAGTAAAATAAAATAAGATGAAAAAAGTTTAAAATAAAATTCAAAATGAAAATAAAGCTTAATATGAAACAAAATAAAAAGAATAATAAACTAAAATACAATAAAATGAAAAAAGTTTAAAATAAAATTCCAAACGAAAATAATGTTTTCTTTAAACCTTTTATTTTTATTAACAGAAAAAAAAAATATTGTCTCTCTTCATTGTTGCAGTTTGTGCCACGGAAGAAGTGGGATAAAGCTTTGCACGGGAGAATGGTGTTATAATCGTAGGTTTCCCTCCTCATTCAACAGCAAAAGTGCAACTTCTCTGTGTAGCGTTTATGTTTCCTGTAAAACGTTGTTATGTTAAAACAATAGAAAAATTCGCTTTCAAAACATCCTGGTAGAAAATTTGAGAACTTAGAAATCGCACAACATTTCAATGACGCCTACGAGCGTGCCTGATTAACCATCCTCAAACGGTCAAGTTGTTCTTGCCATCAGCCCTAAAGAGATCAGGGAAGTGTCAGTGATCACATCAGCAACTTCTGCCCAAAGAGGTTCACCGACATTGAGCACTGTACTCCGCATAAAATAAGTGAAATATTCCCTTGTGAAGAAGAAACGCTCAGCCGAAAAAAAAACTTATGACACTCACCATTCTTAAGGGAAAGGGGAAGAATCAGCCATGTAAAATGTCCAAACGTGATCTATCCTGCGATTTTAAATGACGAAAGTGATTCTTCTGTTGATATTCCTTATGGTGATAATACAAGTGATAATGATGGCGGCAATGATGCAGAGTTCAGCTTGAAGCGTTTTTCTGGTGATAGACATGAAGAACAAAGCGTTCAGTGCCTTCATTGCTGCATTTGCTCACACGAAAAATGCTCAGGAGACAAAAACAATACAAAATTTATAACAAAATATTACAAAATTTTCGCTACGTTGTTCTTCTACTGATAATTAGTACATTTCTCTGTACCTTAATTTAATGTAAATTAAATCCTTACTCATTTAGAAATAAATTGTGATTTAGTTATAATTTAAACCTTTGCGTATTGCATTTTTTAAGGGAGACGAAATTAGGACATTTTTTTTTCTTTTTGCCATATATAGATACTTTTGAAAAAACAATTTTTCGCATTGTTAAATTTTTTTTGCACGATATTTGCCTATATTTCTATGTGCAAGTGTAGTTTGTCTATGTAAAATCCAAATTTGGTAGGTGTTCAGTGAAACCTAAAAGTGATTGCGGGACGATAATAGGGCACCTAACCCTACCAAAATGTAGGTAATATTCTGACAGGAAATTTCACAATACGTAAATGAATAAATTCTACTGTCGCAGTGATTATTTCCAGATTGAGATTTGAGAAAGAGGCAAGAACGATTCCCGAGAAGAAAATAATATTCCAATTAGAAAGATTCACTCTAGGGATATGGAGTCCCAAAGTGAAATATAGTGAAAGAGAGATAAAAACTAAGGGGTTAGAGATGGAAACGGAAAGTCGGGCGAAAGCAACCTGAATTTTCAAACGATGGCCCCTATCGAAACATTAAAGGCAGATTTAAGGACGACAACATAGTGGTTCTATTTTAACGTAAACTTCAAGTGCAGTACATTGAAGGTTTTATTAGCTATATTAATATATAAGGAATGAGAGTGGGGCAATTAAAAAATAAATAGAGCTGACGACGCTTGGAGTGAGAAAAGGGCAAGGAAAAAATCCCGAGAAAGTAATATTCAAAATAAGAACTATTGACCACAAGCACTAGGATAGTGAAGCAAAGCGGTTGTGAAAGCAAAAAAAGAGGGGAATAACTGTATTCAGCTAGATTTGTTGTCCAAATTAAGCTAAAATTTAGAGAGAGGATGGGTTGAGGCAACACGCCGTTTAAAATGAAAAAAAAAATAAATGTGAGACAATAACTAAAAAGTGAGGGAGGAAGAAAACGGAACGTGGATGCAAAATATACCTAAATCTCGTAAACTATGGCCCTTAGTACTGACAATTACTACCAAAAACTAAAAATAGGTTTAACCCCTTGAAATGCAGTGACGCTGATATGGCATCACCTAATTTCAATCCCTAATTTCTTTATTGGATAGTGAATTTTTGCATGAAAATTTCACTTTTATTAAGTACGCGAAAGCATACTTTTATTTGTTTACAAATATTTTTTTTGTAAATACTGGTCTGATTCAATTATTTCAACATTTTACGAATACCAGTACCATGTCCCTGAAAGGTTAAAGAAGATCACCTAATCGTACTATATGGCCATACCTCATAAGTAAGTTCCATTGAAGGTTTATTTTAGTGATAAAATATATGTAAGGAATGGCTGATGGGTGGATAATCGAGAAATGAATAGGGCCGACGCCCCATGACAAAAGAAGCTAAGTTGCGCAGGGGATAGAGTAGGAGGGTAAAAAATAAATCCGAATTAAAAAACTGGAAGGGGGATTACGATTTGCGAACAAGAAAACGCACAGAAATGCTGTAAAACGTTGTATTTGAGTCCGTGAAATAAAAAAGTCACTATTTGACCCGTAATAATGCTGAGATGCATGTTTTCAAGTTACATACTAACATTAGATTAGATATCGGATAAGAATACCAATTGATTGAGTGGAGTTATTAAACAGTTTACGAAACAAAATGGCATATTTCTAAAATCGTGAAAAGCGATAAAAATTTCTTGTCATTGCCTAACAATACTCTATGTGTTAAAATTTATACTTATATCCAAATTTGAGTTTCTGGAACCTTCGAATGCTGGAAGATGCATAGTTTATATACTTCTTCTAAAATTTTCAGAGACGTGTTAGTGTTATGTTCGTTAAGTTCGAATGATAAAATTAAGATTTTATGAGGAACAGTATCGTAAACATTTAGTTAGTTACCAAAAAATTATATGGAAGTATTGATTATACATTAAACACACTTTATAAGAAAAAAAATAAACAAAGGTTTTCACTTGACGGTCTAACATTCACTTTCCTGTCGATGCTACTGATAACAGGAGACGGTTCGATTATACAATAGAAATAAAATCTATAACTCGGAAACCGATGATTAGAATAATTTGTAAATATACGAACACATACTTTTGAAGATTGTAGTCAATCGTTTACAAAATTCAACGCTGAGCAATTCCTATTTTTTAAATATCAATTTAACTGTTAATTTTATGTTTAAAATATATTTTTGAATCAGAAAATGCCTGAAATATGATTGGGTATATTCATTGCATCACATTTCTTTTCAATCAGTTACTCTTCCAGGGAGATTTGAATACATGCTTGTTTTGTAGATTTTACATTAGCATCCTTATTCTTTGAAATTTGCTAACTCCATGAAGATTTCAATATAAGTAAAAAAAGTGTCAGTGTTTTAGTGTTCCCTTACTCCGCGAAATTCAAATTTGGTATCATATATAGGTTTTATTTATTACAATTTGAAACTAAGTACAGTTTGTAATATCCTGAGTTTTTCTATATAATAATGTTATTCTCATTCGGAAAGTAAACACAATACCGAGTCGAATGGTACCTTTCGAATCTCTCTGCTATAGCTTGGCTATAAAAATGCACGGTCTGTTCTTATTTTAAACGAATGTTTCTACATATCACAAAATAAACTTTATGAACTAAAGATTTAGAAAATAATTTGTATTGTTCAAAAATTGACTTTGTATCGATATTAGAAAAACAATACCCCTTATATCTCCAGTTGCGAAGGATCTTTCTAGGATTTCGATTAAATCAATACGTTAACTAACTCATTACGTGTGTGTACTTCAAATGTTAAATAAAATATGTAATATGTTCTACAACGAACTTGTAATTGTGACATTTGATTTTAAAAAAAATACATAACGGAGCAAGTAATGCTAAAAAAATGTACATGTTAAAAATAATTTTATATATATATAATATACATAATAAATATAAATAAAAATACTATACGATATTTATTAAAACATTTTTGAAAAAAAAAATCATTATAGTTTTTAAACATTTGCCGTGTATGGCATAGATTAAACGTATTTTTAATTTTTCAAATATTTTGCTGCGATTGAAAGACAAAAAGGGCATATATTTTTTAATTTATGACTTTGCTTGCTCCAAATTAATTAAAGAAGCTAAATCCTTATAAGTTGCATTCTTACATTCTTTTGACTTTTATGTCCCTGAATAATATTTTTTTCTTCTTGTGTTACATATGTGTGTACATATTCTTGTGTTTTTTTAATTTCATATACTGGGGAACGTCACATTGCATGATTGCGTAACAATATTAACGAGATAAATAAGTTTGTGACGATGTTGGGGGTCCAAATACCAGGAAAACTCCTATGCCGTCCCGTGCCCCTGATGTTGATTTTTATGTTTGGAGCTGTCTGTATAAAATTGTTTCAATAAAAATAATTCGGTGTATTTTTTTTCCGAAACTGGAACTATTGCTTTATATAAATATGTAGCAAATAATTAACCTGCACACATTTTTAGGGTTTTTATTATCTTTTAAACTCTGTCCCTGGGTTTTTGATTCCTTACTGTTCCTATTCTAAAATTATACAGAAAATCACTTCAGATGCAGCCACAGAATTTTTTTCAACTTTTTTCTCATGCAGACATATGCTAGAAAAAGAACGTCTAAAATTCTTTGACAGGAAATTTACTGCAGAATTTAAATGAGCATTTAAATATCAATTTCAAGCATTGTGGCTTTATTGGTAGTCTTACCGTCCCCAAGGTTTATTCCTGCACTTTTCGAGCTAAATTATTTTTTTTTTTTTAATTTAATCCAATGTAAATAACTATTTCTAAAAATCAATGAACATTGTGGCTACCACTTAGTTTTAACATGATTTGCCTAAAATAGGTGGTAATTTTCCTTACAGTTCCATCCTTACCGTCCCTTTTCTTTCCATTTCGTCCCCTTTTCCCTATACCGTCACCTTTTTTATCTTACCGTCCCTTCTTTAAAACCTTTTTAAGACAATGTTATATAAAAATTTTGTACTAAAAATACTACATTGTTATTATTTCTTATTTCAATACCCTGTGGGTACTATGCAAAATCATTATAAGTAAAATTTAGAAAGAAAATAGAAACTTATAGTGGTAAAATGGAAAGGGAAATTAAACTCGCAAGTTTAACTTAAACCTCAGTTAAAATAAAAAAAAAATTCGCTGCTGACCATTTTTTCATTATTTTGAATCATTTAGGCATTCGTCTATTCGATTAAAATATTCTTTTAGCAAGTTTAATTTCACCATATTTTTATTCCCGAAAGTCAAAAGATTGTGCTAATACCCCATAAATAGATATAAATTGATAGATCAATAAGAAATAATTTTTATTTTTCCCTGTTCCTGAATTTTTCCTCACTCTGCGGTTATTCTAACTTACAGATTAAGTTTTAAGTTAGTGTTCACTTGGAAAATGTGTAAAAAAATTATATAGTCACACTTAATACATATTAATATTTTTCACTTAAACTAAAACAATGCTTTGTCTTACATTAAGATCTAAAGATCTTACCATTTGTTTGCCCTGCATGAAAACAACGTAACAACTTCTACAATTTCAGATAATATGAAAAGGTCTCTGTGAAGTTATAAAACTTTGTCAGAACATTTCAGTTATGCACGGAACGTTCAAAACATAAAACATAATATCTAATTGTTATAACTGCACAATAATGTCATTGAATTTCAATGCTCTCCAAAGCTTTGAGCTTTATGATGAACTTCAATCATAAACTATATTTCCACTATAGAGTGTAGTAATTTCAGATAATATGAAAAGGTCTCTGTGAAGTTATAAAACTTTGTCAGAACATTTCAGTTATGCACGGAACTTTCAAAACATAAAACATAATATCTAATTGTTATAACTGCACAATAATGTCATTGAATTTCAATGCTCTCCAAAGCTTTGAGCTTTATGATGAACTTCAATCATAAACTATATTTCCACTATAGAGTGTAGTCATCTTAAATAAGGTCGATATTGTGGTACAGAATATATTTAATCGGCACAGTGCATTATATCTACATAATTATTAACTTCGGTTAACTCTATAGAAACATATATATGATATTAAATTTATAGTATCCCTTTATGTATATCATCTTTTACGTATATTGTAATTTTTTTTTTTAACAATGTATCTTAATTTTATATTCACAGATCTTGTGCATTATAACAAGACATATTTCATTATTCAATGTATTAGGATTAAAAAAAAATCATAATATTGTATTGAAGTTAATTTATCTCATACTCAGTACATAAAATTATCAAGCTTGTGCGCATTTAATTATGAAGCCAAAACATATCCATTAGTAACGCTGACATAATATCAATGGTGGCTGCGAGATGACAAATCGATTTCATTTTTACGGGAAATTTATTAACTTCTAAACGTAGTAGCACAGTATCAATTTTTACACCGTCAACTATTTAATAATTCTTTCAAACTAAATTTATTTGGAAGATTATTAAACTGCAACTAAACTCAACATTTTATATCATAATTTAAAATTACTTTTAATTCAATGTAGGCTTAAAATTTCTTTTATTTAATTTTTTATATGTTTCGGTATTTTCAAAATTTATTGTAAAGGTTATTTTCAAAAATAAACTATTTTTTATACTTTTAAACTTTTTATTTAATTTCTCTTTCATTTTTAACTTTTTTAAGTAGTTTAAAACAACATTTTATCTTTCTCCCAATGGCACATTTATTTTTGCAAGACATTTCATACTCACACTGGGCGTTAAATTGGGTGCAACTAGGGAGCCCTAAAAGATGTTCAAGTGTTAAACTGATTAATTATCCTATTTTACTGATTTTAATTTTTCTAAATATAGTATTTCATTGCATGATATTTTTGAATTATGTATCTCAAGAAGGTACATTTGTTTCTTACAGTAATATAAAGTAACGCTTTCAGTAACATAAATAAACATTCAAGACCAAGGAAAAACCGTCAGGATTGCCACAATTGGCAATGAATTACCCAAGTTTGGTTGGAGTTTTTATAAACGAGATTAAGGCAGAGATAGTTTTAGAATATTTATGATAGTTTTTAAGATACATTCCTAATAACCGCATTTCATTAGAAAACTTTAGAACTATTTACAATGAACAACTACTTTTTCTTTCCCTTTGAAACAGTTCAGTACGCTTTCAGATTAATGATTTATTGTCGGATTTCATGTTGAGTTCTTACGTAACATATGACGGATTTTTGAAACTAACTATATTATATTAAACAAAGGTGGATGGCATAAGTAACCTTATTATATATGAAAGATTAACATGTTTGCATTTAAAATAATATGCATACTTTAGCATTTTGTTTCGGCTGATATTCAATAACAAAAATAAAACTTTGCCTAAATAAACACACACGTTTAACAGATATGAAAAGGAACGATGCGTTTAAGTATCGAAATAATTTGAATCAAAATGCTTATTATAAACTAGGAAAATTTTTGCGATTTCTTTGGCTATTAACCGCTGACTGCGGCTATTATGAAAATATCGTTTTTATTTGGAAAATATCATTAAATGTCTTTCAATTTCATTTCAAAGCATAATTCAAACATAATTTGAAATGTAAAAATATTTTTATAATGATATAAAGCCAATTTATTGTTGTTAGTTTGCTGTAAAAAACACTTTTTCCTATATTTTGTTACTCTGGAAGCCGTGGTGTAATCGCCTAGTTTCATAATAATATATAAAACATTAAAGTAGAATAAAACTTTCAATTAAGCTGCAATCTCTATATTGTGAAGAACTAAGTGTTCGAAAGTTAAAAAAAAACTTTAGGTTAAGCGAAAGATAAAGGTTTAAAAAGTTTCATATTTAACTTCTTTGAATTTAAAGGCAACTTTTTACAATTGAAATTTTTGCTATTATTCGTTGAAGATTTTTTTTTTTTTTTTTTTTTTTTTTTTTTTTTTTTACATTCTTTCTTGGAGATAAAAACTTTTTGCTAATTAATCAAGAACAGACATGTTGAAAAATAACTTACTTTTTTTTTGTTTTTAAGTGTTATTCGTGTCAACCAAGTTAACTTTTTAATAAGATATAAATCCTCTTTATTACTTTTCCGTTATTAAAGTTAAAAGACGAAACATTGGTGATACAAAAATAATGAATGGAGTCTTGTGCAACAGAACTTCATGGTTAATCATTATTGGTATTTCTTGGAATCAAAATTGCATTTAGTCAATTTTTTTAAACAGATTATTGAACAGTGTTATTTTTTGTACTGAAAAACATATACTCTTTATTATTATTATTATTATTACATTATTATTATTAGCATATTACTAAAAAGTAAACTTTTATTAGAACATATACCGAAAATTATAAACCGATAATAAATTTTGGAGAAATTCCACGTTAATTTGGAATATAAAATACTACATCATTGAAATTCTTCAATCGTAGTCTTTTTGAGAAAAAGAATGTTGATACGTATATTATATTTAAAATACACTATTTATTTAAAGTAACTTTATTATGGTTAAATGTAAATTAAAAATTTTCAGTAATGTATATTCTCATATCGTTAAACTACTAGTTATTCTTGAACTTATAATTAGTTCAAAAATTAGTTTTGTGCATCTGATTTAGTAGAAACGGAATTAATATATACATAGAATAAGTAGTTTAAAAAATGCATTCAAAGAATTCGTGTTTTCGTATACTCATTCTGGAAACGTCTCAGTCTTTATTTATTTTTTTTTTTATAATTAATTTTGTTATATTGGTCATACAAACGTTCAGAAACTCACATTTTAGAAAGAACGAAGTACTTCTTACATCTTAAAATCCTACATGTATTTTATATTTTTCTTCATTTTGAATACATCGTTTAATTTTTTATTTTAAATAATTGGGTGAAGTAATATTGCAATATGGCGTTGTATTTCTTGACCATCACAATCTAATAAAGATTTAATTCGTTTTCTTTTCGGGACCATCCTAAAATCTTGCATCGGGCTGTTAATCCAATTTCATCCGCAATGGTCACGTTTGCGTGTAACGGTATTATTCACGATAATTCGTTTTGTCGCAGGTCGGATTAGGATTGGGACAACTCTAATTCATTCATTTTTGTGTTTCATTTTGATTCTTCCCATCCGGCCAGATTTACCAATT
Organism: Maratus speciosus; assembly: GCA_963932465.1. Classification (NCBI taxonomy): domain Eukaryota; kingdom Metazoa; phylum Arthropoda; class Arachnida; order Araneae; family Salticidae; genus Maratus; species Maratus speciosus. Next base: position 407,438,202 of record OZ010788.1, on the reverse strand, counting down.
TTTAGCAAAGATAATGAAGGATATTGTTTCAGGTTAATATATATAAGGGAGACTGGGTAGGGTTGAATATTTTTTGGAAAATGATATATTTTTTAAATATTGAACCTAAAATAAAGTTTCACATATCATTTTATTCGCTATACAATCAGTTATTCAAATAAAATTGCGACATAAGTGTAATATATAAGAAACTTGAAAAATGATTAATTTCAATCATGATAAAATAATGGCTCAAGGCTCCCATATATGGGAGGCTTGACCCACTTTATTTTATTTTGAAATATTTGTTAAAGGAATAAAAATAGTTTTAAAAAACGCATAATAAACTTATGCTACATGGTTTAAAAATTTTCAAAAATTATTTGAAAAAATGTGATTTGTAAACAAACCTGTTTAGCCGGAATTTAAGGCACAGGAGAAAAATTCCACTTTAAACACCCACTTTTGAGATACTCGACCTGGCAATACTAGTTGCCATGTAGTTTGGCTTCATCTCATTCCGTTCATCTTGGAGAAATTTGTCTACATAGCTTCCTAAAGGGTTTTGATCAATGTTATGTTTTTTCTTGCAGAGGCATGAACGCTTAACATTTCTTAAGGATGCTGCTTTCACTCTTTCTAGTCTGTTGCATTCTTTCTATTTTCTACTATGGGTACTATTTAAATGAAATAAAAGTTCTAGTCGACTTTCCGATTTATATTTCACTAATTTTTTTCTTTATATAGCGATTTTTCACATCTCCTTTTAATCTATTTTAAAAATTTTCCATTCTGTCCACTTTTATTTTGATTTTACTGCAGTTTTACAGAAAAAAATTACATTATTTTAGAAATAGAACCATTAAATTTTCATTATGTACACTGTATAGTGAAAAGTTATCCAAAACACTTAATTAACCTTCGCAGTACTAAGATTGGCTCAATTTGACCCCATCTGGAAATTTTGCAGTTTTTGTTTCATTTAGAATATGTATGCAATTTTTTTTCTAGGAATGATCCTATAAATGTCTCTTTTACAATTCTGTCTACTTAGTAAGTTTCGCTTGCTACTTAGTAAGTTTTTTTTTATTTGTATATTTCTAGAAATTTCGTGTGAGGTCACGTTGACAGCATCTTAGGCAATCAGGAAATAAATAAAAGATTTCTATCATGACACCAAATATTCTCAGAAGTGCAACAAGTTTAGACAGTTTATGTGTAAAAGTCGTATTTCATGTGTTATTTTGTGTCTTGATTGCCAGAAAGATGAGCAACAGAACTGAAGGCAGTTAAAATGCATAGCTACCACTACTTCTTCCAAAATGTTATTTTAATGGTTATTTTTTTACTTTTTCCTACTTGAGTTTTTCTGCTAATTTAAATAATCGGAATGTTGCGGAAATTACATTTTCTTCTTTCTAATAAATCTTGATTGCTACTATTATGTCGATATTTTATCTTTTGATCAGTTTTTCGTTTAAACATTATAATTACCGATGGAGACAAAATATTAGGCATTTAAGTAATATTTTGATCTTAGTACTGCCAAAGTTAAGGGGGATATTACCATTTGGTAACAACCTCTCTTCTTTGATTGTGTCAAGCCTCCCAATAGCCACTTTTTTAAAATATAGCACATGGTTATGTTTAGCCTAATTTACTGTACAAAATTTATGCTTAGAATGGAAGCTAAAATTCCAGCATTACTCAAAACCTACTGACTTAAATTTCTATGATATATTTTATCTGAGAAAAACTTACAAAATGTTCCTAAAATATGCACTATTTAGGCTGAAAATACTTTACAATCTATTTTTCTTCACCGGTTTCAGTTATCTGCATGAAACAGAGACTATTCCTTGAGCATTTAAGTAACTTCGGTTGCCACATATTTGCCAAACTCAGAAATGCCATTAAATATGAAAAATGAAGGATGATTTAAGTCTCCCCTATGGTCACTCTTCCTCAGTCTCCCCTATATATATATATCATAATCATCAACATCTACCGTTTTAAATCCACTGCTGGATGTATGCCTACCCCAATTTTTCCATCGTTTCTTGTTTAATACCTTAGACCTCCAATTAACACCAGCCACTTTTCTAATTTCATCACATCATCTGAGGCGGTCTTCTTGATCATTTTACATCTCTGGAATATCGCTGGAGGGTGCTAATGCTCAATCTTCCAGCAGGCAAAATACATTGGTTAAACACCTTTATTTTCAAACAAAGCGGCAAATTACTCTTCATAATAATATTGTTCATTCCATCCATTTCTTATCCTTCTACTGATTCCATTCATGTCAGATGATACTTCCAGCCCAAGGTACACATAAAATTGCACTTCTTTAATCTAAGTGTTGTTCCTTTTAAGGTGAAAATGAATTGAACATTACCATAGTCTTTTTCAAATTCATTTTTAATCCCACATTAATGATAGCTTCTGCCAAATCTTTTTGCATATTATCCGATTCTTAAGAGCTATTGGTGAAAATTAAAATATTACCAGTAAACGAAAGATGACTTAAATATTCCCCATTTATTCTACTCTGTTTCTTATTCCAATCTAGCTTTTTGAAGATATTTTGTAAGGCAGCAGTAAAATGCTTAAGCTAATGCTGTCGCTTTGTCTTACACCTCTTTCAAGCTTGATCTTCGGTTTACCTTTCTCCAAACGGGTAGTTGCTATTGCTTTCTTGTAAATATTCTTTATGGTATTCATGACGAAGCCAATGTCCTCCAGAATGTCTACTAATGCTCAGTGTAGACCGAATCAAATTCTTTTTCATAATCGTTAAAGGCAAGGCAGAGAGTTAAATTACATTCCTTATGTTTTCGTATGAGTTCCCTTACTGTTTCAATCTAATCCATTGAACATAAATGGGCAAATTTATTTGTCTACAGTAAGATGAATTTGATACCAAAGAAATAAACATAGACTTTGTTCCCATGTGTGCGCTAAAATACTGTACATTTTTCTTTTTATTTCGAATTTTAATCCAGTTTATAGTTGGAAAGCTGAATTGACTTGTCAGATATTAGTCGGATTTTGAATCAGTTTTGTCCTTGGAATCTGATCGGTTTACGTACATATTGTTGTATTTGTTTACAAATATCTATTATAATTTTGCTTTTACAAAAGATTAGTTTGGTATAACATGAGAATCTCCTTGAACTGACTACAAAATCGCAGGAAACGAGGAAATTGCCATGGTAATATTCAGCTCTACTTTCGATATAAAATTAATAATACAATTTTCAAATAATTTTCAAAATTTTAATGCGCAAATAAATGGATATTCCGTATACAATTTTCATATTTACATGTATTTAATATCGTTTTTGCATTTACAAATGAAAGCTGAACTGTTACATGCAATCGTGCTGTGTGCATCATGAGTTATTCCTGACGAAACTGAAACCTTTACTAACATTTCTTCTGTGAAAAAGTTCCAAAGAAACAAATTGCCCTAATTTATGTTTTTTACTTAACTAAATAGATTTGGTACTAGGAGTATAAATGCAACTATACCTTCTAAAACCTTGTAACACATTTGAAAATTAGCAGATTTATGTTGATATTTATAATCATTTTTAGAAGTTTTTAAACATTTAGTATTAACATTTTTCGCTGTATGAGAGTTACGTTTAATAAGAAAAATCATTTTCATATTGTCGTTGATTTTAGGATTATTAAAAGAAACTACAAAATATTTAACTCGCGCTAAAATATTACATTAATGACACATCCAGCTATTGCATTACCAGAGCACTCACAAAATTAAGAATTTATTAATTAGTAGAATGCTTAAAGAATGAGCGCAATCATCGGTTTAAAAACACATATGTTTTAGCGACTTCAACAAACTGATAGTGTACTTCATGTTTAAAAAGAGTGGCTTAGTGAGGTTCACTTAAATTTAAGCTGAGTAAACGCAACAAGTTTTCAATTTAAACGATTGTGTTTTGAAAGAAAAAAAAATGCTTTTTATATGGAACTTTTATTAACTTTTAGCATTTTTTTACAAATCGCTGTGTTTATAAATGTATTCAAGTATTAGTTTGGTAATGATTAAAATAATTTACAGGTAAAATCTGGGAAGTAAACTATTTTAGTCCATATAATTAAGAAATTTATTTTCACAAAACTCGTTAAAATAAACTAAGTACAATTATCAGGCAACAAATAAAAGATAGTTCGATCCGCCAAACCCAAAACTTTCTTCTATCTCATACATCTTAATGTTTCAAAAAGTAGTTAAAGATGTTAATACTGCAATATTAGTAGTTCAAAACTATACCAACTTAAATTTCTGTTTCAGTCAATTAATCGGAGTAAAAACGAGTTAATCGCGATCATGATATACATTTAAACAAACAGTTTTTCGCTATTCTGTTGTGCATCAGCTGTTTGCGAATAGGCTTAGCAGGACGCGAGCTCCCGTCGCTGAACAAGCCGCCGATCCAAGGAAGTCCAAGGCTCGACCAATGGAAAATCCAGAAAGTTATGCGAAACTCGCTACCACAGTTCCCCTTTACGGTGGAATATTTCCAAATTCAATGAGGACCTGCTGGCCATAGACACTAACATACAAAAACATTTGGTTTAATTCTATTCATAACATCATGCACTTTTCGCTGGTAAAATAAAAAAAATGGCGCAAAAATCGCTATTACAACAACCCTGTCCGTCATAACACTTTCAAACTCAAGGAGAAACTGTCCTGGCCACAGCCAAATGCATACACAAAAAACTTGATTCAATTCTATACATAACTTCCTACACTTAGTGATGGTATAATAATGAAAAGACTATATACAACGCTACTACAACGCCCTATTCAGGCTGAATATTTCTAAATCAAAGGGGGAACTCCTGGCCATAGCAAAAAACATATACAAAAATTTTCGTTCAATTCTATGCATAATTTCACCACATGGTAAATTAATGATAATGGCACATACATCGCTAGTAGAGCGCACTCTTCCGGAGGATTTTTTTTCAAATTCAGGGAGGATCAACTGGCCATAGCCATAAACATACACACAAAATTTGGTTTAATTATATGCATAACTTCATACATTTTTCGATAGTACAATAATGAAAATGGCACAGACACCACTATTACAGCGGCCCTTCCAGTAGAACATTTCAAAATTGAAGGAGGGCCTGCTTGCCACAGCCAAATACATACACAAAACATTTGGTTCGATTCTATGCATAACTTCATACACTTTTCAATGGTACAATGGCGACACACGCACAGACGGACACACAGACGGACAGAAAGATATTTTGCATAAACATGTTTTTGAGGATCTCGTCGAAAACCTGAAGTCGAATAAAATTTAGACTACAATACTTTTTTGTATTGACGATGGAAGAAAGTTAAAATAATTATTTATTTTCCCATATATTAGGCAAGTAAAAACATTGGGAGTATCGTATCTTTTTGAAAATATAAAATACTATTATACGTATAAATTTAAGCAAGTGAAAAATAAATAAAACATAGAAATTAAACAGAAATTTTTCAGAATTCAGAATTCAGAAGTCAGAATTACAGTCAGTTAAGGACGTCTAATATATGTAAAAAAAGAAGTTTGCATATGATTCAATTGAAAATATATGTACACGTTTTTTTTTTCATAATAATGCACGTCTAGCAATTGATACAAAAACAAAACAAAGTAATTATATATATATATATATATTATAACTTTTGCTCAGTAAATATTTATTTATTCGATGATGTTCAGATCGATGAGACTTCTGCATATCTTTCAAAATAATATAAGATTATACAAATAATTTCACACAATGTTCTTATCGGAAAATGTACCGTGTTATGAATTTAACTCTGTTAAACGTTGGTTGTATGCTGTATTTTAAGATATTCATAAATTATTTATGGATCTAATATTCTCTTCTTTTGTACTTGTTAAATATATAAGATTCTATATTCATAATACTTTTAACCTAAGATGCAAATATAATAATTTTTAGAATCATTGATGATTCATAAATATTAGAGGAGGAAGCATTTACTTGAAAAAGTAATAAGTAGCATATTGGATTCTCAACAAAATGTTTTCAATTGTTTTAACTACATAAATAGAACGATCGTTTTATTGCAAACTTTGCATTAGGCTTATTTACATATACATTTTTGTACTTGTTTTTTAATAGGCTAAAATTATAATCAATACTTAATATGAATATTTAGAATTTAAAAGGTTTAAAAGATATTCGTTTATTAAATTAATAATTATACATATTATTTACTAAAGAAAATTAATATTATCAAATTTTATAGTATTTTTATTAGTTTTTGTTTTAAATCTAATATTATAATTACTTCACATTATTAAATTAAATTTTTTTTTATTTTTCATTTTTTTTAAATTATTATCCTTTGATAATACTTTTGCAAAAACAAACTGCCTATACATATTAAAATATTTTCCTTATTGATCATGTTTTCATAAACTTTTGCATGGAATGTGAATTCATAGTGGTATTATAAATTTTCAGCATAGAGAATAGTCCATATTTTTTTATACATGATAAATTCCACAATGTTTACAGTAAGATTGATTAGTCATTTTTCCAATCAGTTTAGAAATCGAAAATTGCTTAACTTTCTCTATTAAATTTAATAAATTTGAGAAAATTTGCAAAATAAAATTGATTTGTAGGTGTTTCCGTGAGTTTGTTTAACTCTGCCGATTTAGATACTTATCTACACTATTATAAAATTTAAGCTTTCATTGCATCCAAATATGGCACACATACATCGATAATACCCACGATAATATTTTCGTAGTTAAATACGGTGTTTTAACATTGGTTTCAAAAATTTCTAAATGAATTAATGAGACTTTTACATAAAGAACGAACTTGTAATCATTTTTTCGCTTAAATGCACAACACAAGTTTTATGAATGTGGGCTAACTGCCATGCTTTGTCTATTATATCTTTACTTTTTATGTAAAATATGCAAGATAATGCATTTCTTAATTTTATTACGTCCGCGTAATTCTGAAATAACAATTTTTATTTACCCAAATAATAATTTATACGTGATTAGTCTTTCTTAAATATTCATTCACAGACATCGCAGACATTTCCTGACCTTTCGAAACAAATAAAATTTTTAAACTTGATATAGGACGTTGTATTTTTTACCACGTTTTTACAAAAGTTCCTGCTGCGTTCTCTTCTGTTTTTTATACACCATGTTTCTTTGAATAGGATAATTCTGAGTTTATTCAATAAATCTTCTTAATTTTTTTACGATTTACAGCCGTTACTGTTTTTTAGTAATGTTCTTTCGTTCGCATATAGCATGGGATCTCTTCTTCATGTGTAGGAACTCAAAAAATCATGTTTACTGATGTTTAATGTGAAGTAAGAACTATTCTGATAATTTTCCAAGAATTTTCCTGTTTGAAAAATAAGAAACGGCTCTCACTTAATGTTTTCACCTGGTAACATTTGAAATAATAGAAACCAATGACGAATGGTAATATTTAAAAGAAAATCTTCGTTGAATTTGTGCTAGTTATTATTAATTTATGTCTCTTTATGTTTATTTGTGGCATTAAGTTGAGTATGCTGAATTGAGATTGTAAAGTGAGAATTGAGAGAATTGAGATTGTACACGAAAGAAGACTGCAAAAAAGGCTGAAAAAATTAATACCGTAATTATTAAAATAAATATAAATGTGTAAAACATTCTACTGCTGCATTGTTTTGTAGATACTATTTAAAAAAAATACTGGGGGGCTCTGCTCGTTACAAGCTACGCTCAACAACCACCGTTCAGAAAACCGAGATTCTAAAAATACGCTAATTTAATCGGCTTTAAAAAGATTGAATTATAATTTTAAAAAACAGTGGCGATCTCTATGTAAACGCGTTTCCATTCGTATTCCTTTGATTGGGAATTTTTAAGACCAAATCCGCTGCTGTCAAGTGGCTGTTTTCATCTTTGATTAAAAAAATTAGTTAAACATTCGAAAATAGCTAATGTAAAATGAATTAAGAAAACACAGCCATTGTCTCCCGTTATTTTTTAACAAGAAAGTTCAAGAAAGAATAAGAAAGTTCTTTTAAATAAGTCATATTAAATGTATCATTTTAAATCCGACATAATTTTCACCAAAGTTTTCTTTCTCTTATAAATATTCATAGGAAAATAACTTTGTTGATAGAAAGGAAATATTATTTGCGCTGTTTTTGAACAAATGTGGAACAAACAAATCCCACAAAGTTCCACAACAAATGCGGAAGATATTATCTCAAAATATGAAATAAATGTCTCGCGCATATATATTTTTAAACTGTTTTGCATTATTATTTGGCCGTTTTAAATATGACGTAATTTCCTCATCTACGACTATTAACACTAGAAAATTCGACAATTTCGACATCCTAAAAAAACCGACGGTGTCATTTCGACACCACCAATTAAATTCTGCAAAATGGATGCTACAAATTTTATTTTAACACTCTATTGGATCACTGTGTATTAATTAGGCTGTACTTTAATTAAAACGATAAGGTTAGAAAAAGAAACCACACTAACAGAACCCGCAGCGGTTTATTTTTCTAACCTTACCATTTAACCATTTTATAATAGTATTAGTTTTAAAATAGCTAATACCTTAAGACATTATGGTTTTAGAGTTGTTTTTAACCAATTAATAAATTAACTTTTTCACAGCTTAAGGATCAAATTCCTCCTCAAAATTATTGGGTTGTTTACAATATTCAATGTCAATGTGGTTTGTACTATATTGGACAAGCTAAACGAAACGTTACAGAGTCAAGAAACACATAAACTATGCAAAGAATTCCATACATCCTCTATTGCTTCTCATTGCTGGGGGAGGGGCATAATTTACATTTTGACTTCTCTACTCAAGAAATGCATTACTCCTCTAGATTTAGACTTTTTTGAAGCTGTTCATATTCACAGATTAAAAAACTCCTTGGTCAATGATGTGTCTAGTGTACCTTATAACTCAACTTTCTGGGTGGATTTGTTGTGTTACGATACTTCACGATTGCTGGAACTTGGCGCTTCTTTCGGTGCTGTGTTTACTGACATTTGCGTTTTTGCCGTGCATATAGTTGGCGGGGTATTGTTTTATATATAGATTTTATACACTGATGATGTGAGTCCTGGAACTCACTAAACGAATACGCCTGGTTTTATTCACATTACCTAATGTATTTATTGTGTGTTTAAACGTTATTTTTTGGTGATTTTATTTATATCCGGCTTGGTTGAAATAGCACTAACAGGCGTTCTAGGTGAATTTAGCTGCAACGTTTTAAGAATAAAATCATACAATAAATATGTCGGCAGTTTGCTTCGTACGTAAAATGATTGAAAGTCACTAAATTTGAGGAATATAGGTAAAGAAATATGTAACAGAGAGATAAGGATAAATTCGATTTGGTGCCGAAATAACACCCATAATGATTTTTTTTTCTTTGTCTTTTAAAATTCAAGTATAAATATTGTTCTTATGACGTAATTTTCAATTTTTTTAGCTTTTACCATGTAATCATTTAATTCTAATTTGAAAGTTCATTTTTCTGTTAATAACAGCCACGTGTAAATAAATTTTTAATACGAAGGAAATATTATTCTTAGCACGGTTTTCAAAATCGGCAATAATTTTAAATAATAAACTTTTCTAAAATTTGTAAAAAATATATCTCGAAATGCAGAAAATTTGAATTTTAATGAAAATAAATCCTTAAAAAATGAACCAAATTAAAATAAAAAAGAAAAGTTCCCACTTAAGCTGATTGCATTGAGCTAACAGGCTATTCACACTAATTGTATATTATATTCTTATTTCAAAGAATAATGCCCCCCAAATAGTAAATTAAGGGGGGATTGCTCCCCTCCGTTTCCCCTATTTATACTTATCCAATGAGCCTCCAAATATCATCAGGGAAGCGCCTTATCGATATAAACCGGTTATAACAAATTTGAAGCAAATCGGATAGAAAACACATTTATATAAATTAAAGAGGGGGGAATTTGTCCCCCGCCTCCACCTCTTTATATTTAATCAATAAACTTCCAAATATCATCAGGGAAGCGCCTTATCGATATAAACCGGTTATAACAAATTTGAAGCAAATCGGATAGAAAACACATTTATATAAATTAAAGAGGGGGGAATTTGTCCCCCGCCTCCACCTCTTTATATTTAATCAATAAACTTCCAAATCTAATGAGGGAAGCGCGTTTTCAGAATAAACCGACATAGCAAATTTGAAGCTAAACGGATAGAAAAATCCATTTATCTAAATTAAGGGGATATTAGCCCCCCTTTCCCCCCTTTAGAATTAAACAATGAACCATCAAATATAATCAGTGACGCGCATTATCATAATTAATTGGTATACCCAATTTCTGCATGAAAAACCCATTTATCTAACTTAATGAGAGGGTTAGCCTCCCGTCCCCACTTCACACTTAACCAATTAACCCCAAAATTAAAAAGGGAAGCGCCTTATCAGAATAAAACTAGAAACAAAAATAAGCAAATCGGATATTTCTATCAAGAGTTATCGCGTTACGTACATACATGCATACATGCAGAACCGGCTCGAATAACTATTTTGAGAGGTATTTAATGTTAAATTTTGTCAAAATTGTTACATTTAAAAATTTTATAAGAGAAACACTTTACATAGGAATTTAATCATTTTTAGATCATTTTGTACTTTAGACGTTCCCAGTGTGCCGGCTGCATTTATTTTTAGCACACATGCAAACACAAATACTGAGAGCTAAAAATAAATGCAGCCTACGTACCGGGAACTTCTGATGTACAAAATTATTAAATTACCATGTAAAGTTTTTCTCCTATAACACTTTTTTAATGGAACGATTTTGACCAACTTTAACATTAAGTATATCTTAAAATAACACTGGTTTACATGGTTTATTCACTTTCGCCGAAATGTGTATTTTTTCATGTGTATATTTTCATATTGAATTGAGTACGGGAAAATTATTGAAAAAATCAGTCACGTCTAATTTTTAAAATATTTATTAAATACTTAAAAAAATAATAACATGACATATAAAAAGAAAAACATTAGAAATGATTGATTTTGCTCTTCTTTTTATAATTTTCTTGATGTGTTTCTCTTAAAATACACCAGCAGTAGTCCTCTAACATACTTTCGTCCCAAAAACCTTTGTGTCTTTCTTCAAAAAGTGTAAGGTGTATTGGTGAAAACGATCGCCCTGCTTGTAACTCACGGTACCCAAGTTTTCAGGAAAAAAATCCAGATATAAATGGAGAAAATATATCTTCAGAGACATGTTCGTATCCATTGCATGCTAGTTTTTTTTAATAAAACAGCAATATTTTATTCATAATTTTCATCTTTATGATTTCCTAAGAATCCATCGACGACCGTTTAAAAGGAATCCCAAGCATTTTTTTTCATTAGTAGATAAAAGTTTTTTAAAGTCCTTATCTTGCACCAGTTTGTGTATCTGTGGACCAACAAAATTCCTCCTTGCGTCTGAAATACTTGGAAAATTCTTGTATAAATATTTAAAAGTAGCAATGTTTTTATCCATGGCTTTGACGAAAGTTTTATTAGGTCCATTTTATTGTGTAATGGTGAAAAATTCTATTTTGAGGATCCACTAAAGATGTATATTTCACATTCATTTTTCTTGGAGAAAATTCATTTTGGACTGGCCAATATTTTTTGATTTAATGGTGTTTTTTAACTCGACTATCCCAAATGCACGAAAAACATGAATATTTGTACACCCGCCCTGTAAACTCAGTAACATACGAGCTACTTTTAAATCACCACATATTTCCCTGTTCTGCTGTTCATATTGTATCTTTTTCATTAAAAGACACAGTTTTTGATTGATATGTTTACTCTTTACAGCATGGCCAATTGGTAAAGATGCTTTTATATCACAGTTATGAAGTAATACAGCTTTCAAGCTATATTTAGATGAATCGATAAATAAACGTCAGTCATTTGGATCATAATTTTCATTCATCGCATTAAGAATTCCGGGAATATCATGGCAAAAACAAAAATCACCCTTTTTGTTGAAATAACTGCTGAAAATTTAACTTCGTTTTTGGTAATGAGTTACTTTGGTATTTGGCGTCAATAAGTTCCACTGTTGTAGACAAGAGGCAAGAATCTCTGCCTTCGATCTAGATAGTTGCAAGTCTCGCACAAGGTCGTTCAACTCATTTTAGCTTATTAAATGTGGCATTTTTTCGTCTTGGATTGCTCGTCATTCTTTTCATTATCCATCAACAAATTGTCACTATCTTGGCAACTCGCGCTTGATATACCTGGACATACGGGATGTGGCAGAGTTTCCGAATGCGATATCGGTTTTGAGACTGATGGACTATCAGGCTATTGAATTTTATAGTTTTTTGAATTAAAGCATGAGACTTTTGTCAAACAAAAATAAATCATTTTCGTGATTTGAAGGTTCTCTCCACAGCATTGGTGTTCCAAATTGAAGATACTTCCCCCCCCCCCGAAGCCCAGGATATAAGAGTAAGACTACAGCTTTCACAAAAAAACATGTGAGACTCACTTTTTATCTTGATTACTCACTGAGAATCCAAAATAATGCAAATATGCTGTTTTAAGACATTCCGCTCTTACTCTTTTTGCAAATATAAATTGCTCACAAACGTAACGAAAACGATCAGAATTTAATTTACACACTCTTTTGGATATTTTAGGAAAAACAAAACAACTTTAGTTCGGAAAACACAAGAAAACAGAATATAGAACCAAAGTTGACAATGTGGGTAGTTTGAAAAAATTTAGTCCGATGTCAGACGGACCTTTTTTGCCCGTTTTTTTTTACTTACCTATTATCCATACACAATGCCGCCATCACAAAACTTTCTTCGATATAAATCGACTATAATGAGTTGAGTAAAATGCTGCTTTCAGTTTAAAAAAAATATTTTTTTTTTCAAAAATCGTCTGATCATTAAAGTGGATATAAGATTTCGCATTTAAGTAATTTAGAACAATATTTCCTTCGTTCAAAAGTCGTCTGCTGTCTTTTTTTTTCATTTTTGATAATATTTATATAAAATATCTATTTATATAGAAGAAAGTAAAAAATGTGACGTGATAGATTTTTTCAAATACCGCCTTCCATTACTTAGAGGTAGTATAATAAGAAAATAGGCGTTTCATCAACAGTATATAAAAAAATTTTAAATTTGTAAACCAGTGTAATTATTCGATTTGAAAACTGTCTGCATCAGCGCAGCGTGTTTATCGAACATTTCTCTGTAATACCACCGATTTTCATATTTTTGTATGCAACAGTTTTCTTAATATTAACGAAGAAATATCCGTGCTCACGAAAAAATCATTGACAGCGGCTATGACAGAACTAGTTACTTTTGTTATAATAGAGAATTTTTTAGAGATTTTTTACTCCCTCATTATTTTTTATTCTGTTGTTAAGAAATTCACATTAAATCCAGCTTCTTGTTGAAAGTTGTGACTGATAAACATCTTTGCCATCAGTATTTTAGCAGCATAACATCCCTCATAAACGTAAAAATATATTCATATTTTAGACATTTTATAAAATTCAATGTCTTTTCTTGAAAAATATTAAATATTTTCTTAAATAATGTAATGTAATCTATAACAATAATAGCACGTTTCATCTTTTTTAGGGTTCATACACTGTACAAAAAAATCTGTGAAGTTACTAAAGTTTTTCTAGGAAACTTGGATTCCTAGAACTTTTCATGTAACGGCAACAACAAAATTTCATGTAACAGACACACTTTTGCGCCGAAAATCAAAAAATCTGTAAGGATACTAAGAATTTTTTTGGAAACTGGGATTCCGAGAACTTTTCATGTAACTGCAGCCAGGGTTACAAATAAAAGTTTAGTAAGATTACTGAAATTTTAGCAGATTCATTTGTAAAGTTACAGATTTTTGTATCTTTACAAAAACTAGTTTTGTAGATTTGCAGCTTTTTTCGTACAGTTACAGGTAAAAGTTTAGTAAGCATGTAACTTTACATCTGTAGAACTACAGATTTTTTTTTACAGTGTACTTAAAAAGTAAAAACGGAACCATTATAAGATCACTCCAGTGTCTGTCTGTCACAGCCATTTTACTCGTAAACGACGAAACATGGAAAGTTCAAATTGGAGGAAGTAATAAAGACTATTGACCAACATACATTCAGATTATTAAACATTCACAAATATATTTAAGAAAAATGAAAAGAGGCTAATTAAATTACTTGAAAAAAAAATAGTTTCTTTGTATATCGTGTGCTGTATCGAGTGAAAGCTTTCGTAACGCTAAACTCAAAAATACATTTCTTTTCATTTTATGTATTATATTTTAGAGATAGAGCGAAAAATGTAGTGCAAAAATATGTTATCTCTCCCATCTATTTCCGAAACTACTGAAATTAAAATTATGAAAAAATTAGGTAGTAGATATTAATTTAAACCTTGCAGGAAAATTATAGCGATTACCCTAGGTCACACAGTTTTTGAGAAAAGCGCATTTTTCCTTTACGCACAAATTTCGATTTTCGGATGTTCAGCAAAGGAGTTCAGGAGCACTGGGGTACCTATCGTCGTAGAAGTACAAAAGCATTTTTGATAATGATTTTTGAAATAAATCGTCGGTAATTAGCCGAGTATTAACCCTTAAAGACATGGGAGATTTGACCATACATAATGACAAGGGCGGCGTACCCTATGTACCATCGGCTTTTAAAGCCCAGATAACAACATTTAATGATATATTTGTCTAATGCAATGCCCAGAAGCAATATGAAAGCAAATTGTTAAAAATAGGCTAATTTAATTAAAATTAATCACAAAAATACTATGGGATTCGCGACTAGTTTGTATTGAGTAGGTCTCTCAATACGCCTCTCGTGTCTTTAAAAGTTAATTGAAAATCTATCTGGTAAAACGCGGCACGGACCAAGGCGGCCTTGACACTTTGCGACCTCCTTTCGAAGCGCGTTTAGAAAAAAGCCAAGTTTAAACTTTTAACAAGGGTTTTGTTTTAGCTACACTGTAAAAACAAAAGATTTTTACTATGCTGAATTTAGTTTTATGAAATGCCAAATTAAGTTTAAATATGCACTACTTTTATTGTCAGTACTGAATAAAGTTCATCATAAACATATTAGGATATGATTAAAAAAAGAGTGATACAGAATAGCAATATTTTATTTTTTACGTTTCATATGTCTTTGAACATTTATGGTATACCCATTCATACTTTTCTAGTATATACAGCTAAACTCAACCCTACGATATATAGTTTTTTCAAAGTCTTCTTATTCTTTTATCAACGATTTTGTTTAACTAACACAGTTAATCGTATATTATAATAGGAGCAAAAATTGTGTGTGCGTGTGTGTGTTTAAATTTTATCTTAAAAACGGCTCTAACGATTTTGACTAAACTTGGCACCATACCGATTTCGGACACGAAAAGACAATTGGGCTAGACTATTTTGCTAAAATTCAATTAGTGGGTCATTTTGGGTCATTATGGGTACGAGTCAAATTAATTATATCTATAAAATGGCGCAATCAATTTTTACTAAATTTTATATCCAACCGTTTTCGGGTACGAGAAAACTATTGGGGTATGTCATATGCTCGAGAAATTTCAATTAGTAGGACATTATTGGGTCACTGCGGGTCAATCTAATTTTATCTAAAAACGGCTCTAAAGATTTTCACTAAACTCTATATTCTACAGTTTTGGATTAAGAGAAGAACATTTGGCTAAGTCACATGTACGAGAAAATTCGATTAGTGGGTTATTTTTGGGTCACTCTGTTTCAAGCTAATTTTGTCTAGAAAACGCTTCAACATATTTTGACTAAATTTTGTATCCAACCGTTTCCAGGTACGAGAGGACTATTGGACTAGGTCACATGCTCGAGAAATTTCTATTAGTGGGTCATATTTGGGTCACTGCGAGTCAAGCTAATTTTATCTAAAAACGGCTCTAACGATTTTCATTAAACTCTATATTCTACAGTTTTGAATTACGGAAGACCATTGGGCTAGGTTGCATGCTCAAGAAAATTTGAATAGTGGGCCATATTGGGTCACAATTGGTCAGAGTCAGGTTAATTGTATCTCAAAAACGGCTCAAAACTTTATGACAAGATTTTGTATTGCAACGTTTCCGTGCATAAGACCATTGGGCTAGGTGTGGTTTTAGGGTAGTAGGTGTGGTAATAGGTTTCGTATGCTCAAGAAAATTCTATCAGTGGATCATTTGGGGTGCGAATGGATCAGGATCAAGTTAAAAGTACCTATAAAACGGCTCAAACGATTTTTGCAAAACTTTGTATTGTACCGTTACTAGGCACAAGAAAAATCATTGGGTTAGGTCGCGTGCGCAAGAAAATTCTATTAATGGGTCAGTTTGGGTCATAATGAGTGAGGGTCAAGCTAACTGTATCTCAAAAATGTTCAAACGGTTTTGACATTTTTTTTTTTTTACTATACAAAGTATCAAGTAAATTTTATTATCCCCGTACGTGAAGAATATTAGAATAGGTCACATGTTCGATAAATTTAGATTACTGGGTCATTTTGTAATCTACGTGGGTCAAACTAATTTTATCTAGACAAGTTGGAAATTACTCGTCAAGCATGACAAATGAGGTGCGTTCGTACTATAACTAGTTTTATAAATATTTTTGGCACCGAATATTGTACTGAATGTATATTTTAGTGCGCTTCATAAGTGCATATCCATTTCATTCTGTTCGAAAGGCTGTAACATCATTAAAATGCATAAGAAATATTTTTTTTTCCTATGGGCCTTAATGTAACGGAAAACTTTGACAGTCCTTGTCATTAAACTATACATCCGATTTTCATAAAATTTGAAATGACTCGACAAAATTTTCCAACAATTATATATTTAAAGTTTCAAACCATTCGGAAGGTAGTAACATCATTAAAATGCACATGCACTACTTTTTTACTATTGCCGTTATGTAACGGAAAAACTTTTGACTGTTCCTATATTAAAACCATACAACCGATTTCCAGAAAATTTGAAATGACTCGACAAAATTTGCCAACAATTATATATTTAAAATTTCAGACCATTCGGTTGGGTAGTTTTTGCTCTGCTATTTGCGGACAGACAGATAGACGGACAGACAGACGGATAGACGGACGGGCTGAACGACGAGTATAGGGGCTACGTATTTAAATAATTACGAACGCACCAAAAATGACTAACTATTGTAACTAAATTTTATATTCCATCATTTTCCGCTTCAAGAAGAGCATTGTGCTAGGTCGCATGCTCGAAAAAATTTGATTAGTGGGTAATTTTGTGTCACTATTGCTCACGGTCAAGCTAATTGTATCTAAAACAGCAAGAATGATTCAGTGGGAATTATATATCTAGATTAACACAAAGCTAATTTTGACCGAGCTTAGCTCGGTCATTCCTGCTAGTAATTCATATATTTATTGCACGGATCCCTCTGAGCGCGAATAATACTCTTACTTGACTGTTTTATTTATTTTATTACTTTCTTCTATCTTCAATAGAAGAAAGTATTGTAATCGAAATTTTTTTCGACAGATTTCCATGTTTTAGGAGTCAGATATCCACAAAAGCATGTTTATTGAAAGTGTCTATCTGTCCATGTGTCCGTGTGTATGTCGCCAATGTTCCATCAAAAAGTGTATGAAGTTATGCATAGAATTGAACCAAAATTTTTGTGTATGTTTTTGGTCATGGCAAGAAGCTTCTTATTGAATTTGGAAGAATTCCGCTGTAAGGGGCCGCTGTAATAGCCATTTTTGTGCCATTTTCAATATCGTACCACCGGAAAGTGTATGAAGTTATGCATGGAATTGAACCAAATTTTTTGTGTATGTTTTTGGTTTTAGAAGTCGCCCGTGAATTTGGAAATATTCCGCCGAAAAGGGGCACTATTATAGCAATTTTTTTGTAATTTTCTTGATTTTTCGTTGTTCGATTGTACGCAAGTGACGACTCGGAACTACTCATCCTGATATGTCACTATTCGCGAACAGCTGATATACAAGAGAATAATGGAAAACTATTGAATTTAATAAATATCATGATCGAGTTTAACAAATTTTCACTCCGAGTAATTGACTGAAGTATTATAGTGACTGAAATAGTATAGTATTGAACTAATAGAAATTAAATAATGACATTTGTTACGACATTTAAAAATAATAAAATAGAAATGAAATAATGACATTTGTAACGACATTTTAAAATATTAAAATATATGAGATAGAAGAAGATCTTGAAAATGGCACATCCAACTAGTTTCTTCAAGGGTTTGTGTTACGAATGTCTAAGTTCTATTCTGATTAGTGTATCACTTGAAAGACGGAATCAGATTTAGTCCAAACAGGATAGAAATTAGTTCCCAGTTCTATAAGTAGAGTATACGTAATTCCGTTTCTTTTAATAAAAAAGAGTTGAAGAAGAAATGTTTAGAAATTTTTTTTGGTACTATATGTTTTAATTCTTTTAAAATGAAATTACTTGTTTTAACAGATTAAAAAAAAATATATAAACGGAAGGATAGTTTATATAGAAGAGTCACTGAGTTGCAATTATTTTTATTAAAGATATTTAACGATTCCATTAAAAATAAAACACTGGCATTCCACCGATAAAGTAAATTTTAATTTACCATACGCTTTAATAATATAAAAACATGTTTTATAAAAAGTAAAGTAGATACCATATATTTTAATTTTGAAAGACATTAGCTATATACAAGCTGACTTAAAAAAAATGTATTGTATTATTTAAAATGGAGTAAGTAAAAAACTTTGACAATTAATAAATTTGTCTCCTCAGGAAATTTGCCCCTGGATTCAGATGACACAAGCCTGCGAAGGCTGTGTTGTTTAATTTTGATAATTGATTTTTATGTATTTTTTAGCGCTGAATCCGAAAATGACCTACATTTTTAACCATCGCGTCAGGATTTCATGCAAATCGTAAATTTCAATGGTAAAAAGTAAAAAAAAAAAAATAGAGAACATCTAATACTGAAAGATACTGGAAATGATTGTGTTTCTTAACTTTTGATAACTGATTTTTAGATATTTTTAAGCGCTGAATTCGAAAATGACCTTCATTTTTAACCATCAAGTAAGGATTTTTTGCACATCATAAATTTAAAAGTACAAAAAAATAGCAAAATTCTGATACTATAAAATAGATGTGGTGGTGGTGTTTTATAAATTTGATAATTGATTTTTATGTACTTTTCAGCTTTAAATTTGAAAATAAGCTTCGATTTGAATCATCACGTCAGAACATTTCACAAATCGCAAATTTCAAAGATAAAAATAAAAATAAAATGGAAAAAATCCTGACGTAATAGGAAAAAATAAAGGCCATTTTCGGTTTCAGCCCTACAAATTACGTAAGAATCAAATACCAAAAGCTAAGCAATATGACACAACACAAATTTTGAATGCTTGTTCATTGCTCCAATACCAAATGTTGTTGCAAATAGCACCAGGATGTCTCAAATTGAAAAACAAAAATCTTTGTTTTTTGGTTTTTTTAGTTATGCAAACATTTATTGAGTATTTCAGCAAAGTAGGACAAGTAGCTTGAAAAGGACAAAGCCTTTCTCAAGTTAAATATTAAAATATCTCGTCTGAAAATGCAATCTCTTATTCTTCATTCCGACAAATAAGAGTTTATGTTCGTAATTATGTTTCTATTGCAGAAATTGTGACCTTGCTATGTGGAACATTATTGCTGGGATGATCACTAAAGGTATTACATTGAGAGATAATTACTGTCTTCATATAGTTCATAGTAGAACAGATTTTCAGACAAAGTTCTACTTGGTTTGACCATTCACCTTATAGTCGAGATTTTTCTTTTAGTGCTTAAAAGTATTCTTACTTTTCAAGAAATTCCCGTCCAATAAATACTTTTTACGTGACGATGAAATGTAGACGGCTGCCAAAAACTCTTTTCTCTCCCCAATTGTATAAAGTTTTTCACGGAGTAATACAAAATTTAATCTTACGATATGATTAGTGTCTTATTTCATGTGATGACTATGTTCAAAGGTCGCTGAATGGTTGTTCAAACTCTTCCAGAATTTGTTTTCTCTCTATTCTTAAAAGAAGTAACTAACGCTGTTACCGCCGTTGCAAATAAATTTTTTGTGACCTGAGGTCATTCTTAGCTAATATTAGGAACAAATACTGTATACAAAAATATGGAAATTGGTGGTACTATAGAGACATATTTGATAAATACTTTGAAAGGGAGAATTTTTAAATGGAAGAATTATTTTAAGAGATATTAAATGCTGAATTTGGTCAAAAACGTACCATTAAAATGTTTTTCCGGAGGAAAAAATATAGACAGCAATTGAATAATTGTTTCTAAGGTTATGTATAGAAACTCGCGGTTTGCAGACTGCATGTTTTCTTTTAATTTGAATCATTTTTTGATGGTTTATTTCAATTTTAAATTCAAATTTTCAACATTTTCAACGATACATATTTTAGAAAAGGTTATTATTTTAAATTGTTTCTAATTGTAAAACCTTCGCAGAGAATAGTATTTCCTTTAAATTAAAAATCTATTTACACGTGACTATTATAAACAGAAAAAAAGCCTTACGAAATTAGAATTAAATGATTACGTATTAAAACAAGGAAAATATTGAAAATTACTCATAAAAATTGGTTTTACACGTGAATATTTAAAAGGAAATAAAACTATAAATTAGCGAATTATTTCATATGTGATAAAAGCAGTAAATGTAGGTGAAATACGTCTTATTTGACATGTCCAAATAATAACGTTGCCAAACAGTTTAAATTAAAATATACATTTACATGTAAGCGAGAGATTTATTAAATACTTAGAGAGAATATCTTTAACTATTGTTGTCAATTGTAATACAGCGCAAATAACAATATTTCATTTCTAATAACAAAGATATTTTCATATGATTATTACAAAGAGAGATACAAGTTTGTTCAAAATTGCGTCAGATTTAAAACGTTACATTTAAAATGGTTTTCTTATAGCGTTATTAAAATATTCCGGGAAGTAAATACTGTTGACTTAGTTAATTTTAAATTAGCTAATTTTCAGATCTTTAACTAATCTTATTTAATCAAACACGAAAATAGCAATTAAGATTATTTGATTTGTCCGTAAAATCCTCCAGTAAAAGAGAAATGAATAGAAATCACTTTACATGGGGATCGCCTCTGTCTTTTAAAAAGCTCGTAGGGGACAGAGCCCCCTAGTCTTGTAAAAAATAATGGATTCTAGTTTTCTTTTGGATTTAGGTCCTGAAAATATTTATTTTCTGCATATGTCTCACGTTTCAGAAGTAAATATTTGTTTTAATACTGACAATATGTTCTCAAATGTTATTTGCTCTTTCAAAGACAATGAAGTGCAGTATAAATGCAACATACCTTACGTAATTTCTTTTGCTTATAATTGAAAACCTTTTTCTGTGTCCTTTAGTAAAATTTGCTTCATAGTAATTACTTCATAATAATGAAAGTTATATTATTTAAAATGTTGGAACATTAGAGTATATTATGAAGGTAAAGTCTTATTTAGGTAATATAATATTCCTAACGATTTTGCTTGTTTTACGTTTTTAAGTTTTTGATAAGTTTGCGTTAATAATAAAACATTAACTAAGAAGATATTAACTAAGAACTTATTTCAAAAGTAAAGATTTTTCTCAATACATTTTGACTTAATAGAACGCGTCTAATCATTTGCTGATAACTTTCAAATCACGTTCGAAAGTGTTACTTTTTTATTTTAATTAGTCTCAGAAAAAAAAAAGAATTACCAATATATCTAATACCTATTTTGAGAATACAATTTAACTTCAAAATTCCTTGAAATATGTGAAATGAATTTCTTATATTCTTTTATGAATCATGAAAAAGAGTTTAAACGGCCACCACAAATTTTCTTGTGGAGAAAATTTGATTTATGATGTAGCAGAATATAACAATTGGGGCGAAAACTTACTAAATCTGTGTCAGTATTTTACTTGCTATTCAACTACTTTGATAGAAATTTTTCATCCCAGCTTATTTTCGAACAATCTAAATATTCTTTTGTAATGCGAAATACTTTTGAATAATATTTATGAAGATGAATAGCTTTATAATAAGTTTGGCTAACTGAATGAAATGAAAAAAAAATGAATTTGTACTTTCTGTAAAGAGAAAAACTATGCTTATTTATTTGTTTTTAGTAATAAATATTTTTAAATGTATAATGTTGTAAAATAGTGATCTAGAAAAATGTGATCTTAATGGCTTCACCGTAACGTTTAAAAAAATCCATTTTACATATATTTAAAAATTATATTAAATTTCATTTTAACTTCAACATATATTATATTCAATATATATATAATTTTACTTTCAATATATATATATATATATATATATATATATCATTTTAATTTATATATATATATGTATGTTGCATTTTGTAATTCACAGGTTTCTTTCAGTGTATCAGACCTTTCATAGCAAAGGTTAGGTATAAAAGGATAGGTATCACATTTGTAATAAAATGAAATGTAACTGTTTTTATCAAATTTTAGAGATAAACTGTACTGTCCGTAGAGGATATTTCTTCCCTTCCATAAAACGTCATATACAAGGTATATAGGTACCAGTCAATTAGTACTTACTGTTAAGATTAAATGTTGTGTGTCTACTTCCTATCTCGAAGTACAGTTCAACAGGTTTTGTAACCTATTTTCTCCCTAGTTATGAATATATGAAGATTTCGCATTATAAAGCATATTCCCTTAATTTGCAAAACGAAAATTACATAATTTTTGAAATTATTACATCAATTTCAGAAAGATTAAGCTTAATAAAACTTCAAAAGCACCACAAACTTAGCAGTTAAATATTTAATTGTAGATGTTTGTTGAATATTTATAATGCTTCTGAAGTTTTTCTCGTTTACATATTGTTTTTGATATTTTATACAATTAGAAAATTTTGAAAAAGAATGTCCGTAAAATATAAATAAAGACATTTTAAAGACTTGATTCATTCTACTCATAAAATTTTAACATTTAGAAAACTTTACTGAAAAATATGCTATCCTGCTAAATATATACTTGTTTTGTACAACGAATAAGTTTTTTGAAACTTTATAATTTAAATTACGTATTGGTAATTTAAATTCATAACTTTTATAACATTAACTTAAATTGTGCGCTAGAGAACGTCAAAGCATAACGAGTTAATCTTTGCAATAATTAATTCTAAACAAAATGCTGTTCTTACATTACATGCTGAATCAGTGAGGCAATGAAGATTCTTTAGCGTGTTGAATATTACATGTTTAAACTTCCAAGAATGACACGGCTGAAGTCGCGAAAGGACAATTTGTGCCGCAAACCTCTTACCTTATTAAAGCATGCATATCGTGCCCTATTTTAATTACTTTTACTAATAATCCGCTTAAAATCATGAAATTACCAATCAAAATTAACATATATTTTTTTAAATATGGCTCACTTGTTTCAATATCTATGATTTTAAATCATTAATGAATTATTTGGGAGAACATGTATTATACCAAATGTTATATGCAGTATTAAACTGTAAATTTTTGTTTCGCTACATATGTGACTTTAAAGTTGATAGATCCAAGGGTACCTGTCTTTTCTTCACATTTTCAAAAAGATTGATCTGAATACAGTTTTAGAATTGCAGCTTAAGTTTTTGCATGAACATATACGACTCTATATATGATTAGTCATTAGTATTCTACTTCATAGATAAAAAAAAGAGGTAGCTTTCATATTCCTTATTTTTAAAAGCAAGCTTATATTATTCAAACACACGAAGCTCAATTTTATAGAAACCGATTATAGAAAATTCAATACTAATTTTTATCAATACTAAATCATTATGAATGAGAATTTCGCGAAATTGGTCAGCTTTATCCATGATGCTTTTATTTAAAGTAACTTATATTTGGTTGCCAAATTCGGCGATATCTTGAAGGGCCTGCCATTTTAAGACAACGTGGTGGATGAGCCTAACCAGTGAACTTGGTCGAGACCTTAGTAATTCCTGTACACATGCTCATTCACATCGGAATCGGTTGATATATACAAGTGCTGTCGCAGGCAGAAAATCAGATTTTTCGAAATGTCACCCACATTAGAAATTGAAACTGCTATATGTGATCCATTTTTTACTTTTCATTTTCCAATTTTTTGGTACCTCATTTTAAATTTAAATTTTAAAAAATTTTAAATGGCCGCCATTTTGAAATAAAATCTCGGATGAAGCTGGCCAACGAACTCATTTGAGACATTGGCACGTATTATGTATACACCAAGGTACATCCAAAGCTATTCATAAATACGCCTGCTATCGCGTGACAAAAATCAGATCGTTTCAAAATGTCAGCCAAGCTAGAAATTCAAAGTGCTATAACTCAGCCATTTTTTTAAGATATAGACGAAACAAAAAATGCTCCGGAATCTTTGTATCAAAATAAAACACATAAGAAAAAAACATTTTTCAATTTTCAATTTTTTGGCACCACATTTCAAATTAAATTAAAAAAAAAATTAAATGGCCACCATTTTGAAACAAGAAGTCGGATGAAGCTAGCCAACGAACTTGGCATTGGTATGCACTATGCATACACTAAGTTTCATTCAAATCGGTTCATAAATACGAGAGTTACAGTGTGACAAAGGGATATATATCAACTCTTGAACGGAAGGTGGTGTCGGGGTTTGGGGGTCATGATCGATGATAATATGCCATATTTTTTTTAAATCGTTTTCCTCTGAACAGCTGAAATAGGTAGCTTTTTGTAATGAAAGCTACTTAAAATGCATTGTTACTGGCATCGAATTTCGGATTGAAGTATGATAACTGTTCATTTATATACTAGACACTATGTTAACAATTTCAAAGAAATATTACAACCATCTTCAAAAACATGTACAAACATGCACAATAAAAGGACCAATTTTGCTATTCCACATTTTGTTAAATCAAAATGCGACTGTTGTCAATCTACTAGTAATAATAATGTCCATTATTTATTGAAATTCTTACATTTTCCAGTGATCGCCGTCTACGCATAGAAATTGTACCAAACATGAAATATTTCTGTACTAACTAACAATTTGGCCATCACATTTGGATTTCCCTGTGAATTTAAATACAGAATACCATTAGGAGAAATAGTTTAGGAATTTTTCGGGTTTAAAATTTGGAGATTTTAACCCTTTACGTAGACTGAATTATAAATTCATGAAAATTTTATCTTCAAAAGCATTTTTCGTGAATTGCTTAAACTACATTAGAAGATTTTGTAAAATCATTTAATATATTTTAGAAGAATTAGTTAAATTTGATTTTATAGGGATTTTGTGCATTATTTATAACCACACTCAAATCTTTCATTTTAAATATTTTTCTTGATATTTTGTGGAATCAAGAAATGTGCAAATATAATGATCTTACAATAGAAATACAGAAATATTTCCGAATTTAACCCCCCCCCCCCACCCAACGCCAAGAAAGCAGAAAAGAGGCAAACGAAAAATATATCATCCTTTTAAAAATATTTTTGTTTTCTGTAACCAATAATGCTTTCGGAACAAGATATATTAATGTATCTATAACTCATTCTTAACTGTATTACAACTAATCGATGTATTAATTGAATTTTATAACAAGTTATTTTAATGTTACTCATAAGTACCGTCAGTAGATGAAGGGTTAAACCTGAATTAAAATATATTGCAATGCATATAGTTTTTTAAGTACAAACCGAAGAATATTTAAAGTAATGAGTTGCAATTTTGTATTCGCATATTTGAAACTTGTAGAAATTGATTATAGTTAAAACTTATAGAGATTTTAATCCCTATTTTTTTTTTTCAAAAGTACGTTACAAATATTTATGCATTCAAATTTATTTTTCGAAAAAAAAAAGAATTGTTACCTATATTTTTTTAAGTGAATTTGATTTCGTTAAGCTTCGAATATTTGAAATTAAAAATGAAGCTCATAACGTCAATTAGTTTTTGAGTTACACTTAACCAACTACCCGCTTTGTTAAATCTTTTGAAAAGATTGAAAATTAATGTAACATTACAAGAATTCAAATCTGATATCAAAATATTGTGTCAATAAATAGAAAATTTCAAATTAGTTGATATTTCTATAAGTAGACAACCTTCTAAGCAAATGAAAGTATAGCATTAATTAGTAGACGTTCTTTTTAATCGATTAGTACCAGTCAAATATTTATATCATGATATGCTGCAGAGTTAGTAGGTCGTGATCTCTTTTTTCTTCTGTACTGTATACTTAATTATATTTTAACACTGAAGATAAGTTCTGAAAAATGCGTTTAAAAATGTACCTATCGAAATGTAGAAGCTTGGTTTGAGACATAAACAGTATCAAACCTAATGCAATAAAACATATAAAACTTTTTTATTAGCTTCCTACTTCTAATGCTTGTTATTCTAAAAACGCAATAACAACACATTATTATAAATTGCCCTTAAGCAAAATATAGCGACAGTAGTTCCTGTGATGCTAGAAAAAATGTGTTTATTTTTTCCTCTTCTTTTCTAGCGACACGTAGATTTTCTTTACATTTTACTAAAACACTGCCTTAGGTAGAAACAAATTATTTTGCATATTACATTTTAAGAAAGTATCAGACATATCGATTTATTCTGGAAATTTTTGAAAGTTGTGTGACAATATTTACTTTTTTTATCGGTAACAAACCAAATTTTATGAAATTATTATATTTTATGTTACTACGGCGTGAAAAACATATTACAGTAAATCAATACCTAATGGTACATAAATATATATTGCACTGCAATTGGCACTATAATTGCACTACAAATAATTTTACCATATCTTTTAAAAGCCCTGAAACTCAATTTTAATTTAATTTTTAACAGTATTGAACTAACAGCTTTTAACAATTAAAATTATATTAATCTACGATTAAAACATAGACTCGGACGTGTGAATGTATCATTGAATAAGAGCATTCTTTTATAGGATTTGCAAGTTATCGTTCAATTTTTTAATGCGATACTTTTTCTTCTATACTGTGATAGGATTGTAAAGAGAGATATATTCTATATTTGAAATAAAGTATAGAATATTTATTTTTAACGTTGATGTATAATACTTCCTGATCTTGAAATGCAGCAAATGATCTCTATGCAAAAAAGAACTCTATTACAGTAGGTTGCCAAATTATTAGGGACAGTCATATTCTTTGCTAGTTTTATACTTTGGGTGCGCTTGACTGCGGCTCAAAGTAGTTTAAGTGTTGCAGGAATGTATTTTACCGTTCTCAACATCTCTATAATTCAACTTTTAAGTACTTTTGGTATGTTAAAAGGTTTGTTTGCTTTCTATAAATATTTTAATAACGGGAGAGACGCAGAATATTTTACACACGCAAGAGTGGAAGACGTTTTTCTTTAATTTAAATAACATTCTTTGGTGTTTTTTGGAAAAGTTAAGAATTATATGTGAGTATTATCTTTCTTTTATTGATTAAATATTTATTTTTCGAAAATTTATTTACGATTTTAATTTATTTTTTATTTTTATTGATTTTAGTATGGGTCGAGGAGTTGATTTGTCCCCTATGAAAAAATCTGAGGTAAAAAACCCTTTTTCTGCATACGATTCATTCCCAAAGGAAGATAGCAAAACTTTCTGGAGTTTCCAAGTCAGGATAAAAATAAATGTAGACAAAAACCAGCCACTTTCGCCCAAAGGAAAAGGTAAAAGTGGAAGAAAACGCATAACAACTCCACGTACCGATAGGAAAATCCGGGATATATCTTTAGGAAACAAAAAGAAAAGTGTGGGACTCCTTACTCAGATCGTTCAAGAATCTGGAACAGGAGTTTCTAAGAGAGCTGTGCGCGGAGATTAGCGGAGGAAGGGTTGACATGTCGTCATTCAGCCAAGAAACACCGCTTGACAGAAGCGATGAAGAAAAAGCGCCATGTGAACACCGCCAGAAGACAATTTATGATTGGAACAAGGTCAGTTGTTAAGATAATTATTATTTATGTCATTTAAAATCATTTATTTCTAAGTTATTAAAATTTTTTTCAGGTGTGTTTCTCAAAAGGAATCAACCTTTGAAATTTTAGATGATAAAAGCGGCTTTGTCAGGCGCCCAGGCGAAAAATACCGACTTGACTGCATCCTGGAAAGTGTTAAAAACTCTGATAAAATAATGGTGTGGTCTGTCATAAGCGCTAAAGGGGTTGGACGCCTCTACATTGTCCAGGGAACCATGAGTCAAGACCAGTACAGGCAAGTTCTGCAAATTCGGCTGCTGCCGCAAATTCAAGAATGGTTCCCAGGTGATTCAGCGCCTTTTTATATAGTTAGAAGCGTGACAAAGTTTTTCCTGGCAAAGCCTGGCAATTCTCCTGACATGAACCCCTTAGAAAACTTATGGGAAATCACCTATGCGGAAGTCGCCAAAGATATGGTTACAACCAAGGTACAACTCATCGAAAAACTAATAAATGCATGGCATCACAACCCTAAAATAAAAGAAAGTGCCAGAAATTGCATAGAAAGCATGTCGAGACGCATCGAAGGACTCCTCGAAGCCAAAGGAAATGTCACCAAACATTAATATTCTTTACTTAACATTGATAAATTGACTGTATTATATTTTTGTAGGGTTTTTTCATATAATACTGAGTAAATACTTAAACTAGTATAACAATAAAGCTTTTTAAACTTAAAAACAGCTTTTATTTTCAAATTATATCCTAATATTGAACAAAAAACCTATACTTCATGACTGTCCTTAATAATTTGGCAACCCACTGTATTTCAAGGATAAGGTTGTGCACCAAAATCTGAAACATCATGTAAAACTTCCCAATTAGTAAATCAATGCATTTGATACTTGGAATTATATCATACAACGTTATTAAACAAATTTATTTTCCACCGTTCTTAACAGTACAGATGTAGCTCAATTTACTTAATTTTATATTAGAAATACTTTTACGCTCACTTCCGTATTAGGCATAAATGTGCATCCGTGTATGATGCGACATCAAAAATATTGTGCTCATGAACGGAGTCAAGATTGTGCCCAATTAATGTGCTCAAGAAAATAAAATACTTTTGTAAAATCTAACTTCATAAATTAATGTTGGTGCTTTTATTTAATGGGACAATGGCAGTTTCAAAATTATATGTAAAGCAACTGATAATATAGTTATTTTTCATGGAAAATATTAAAACAATTTCAATATTTTACATAAAAAAAATACAATGGAAGTAGACAAACTATAAATTGATCCTGCCGCAAGTTATAATAAAAAAGTATTACTTAAATAATTTTCGAACAAAATATATTTTCCTTTAAATCAAGTTATTTTTTCATTGGTTTTGTTTTTCATATAAGATTTTTGTTTGATTGTCTAACTCGTTATCTGTCCATCCATCCACATGTTCATGCTCGATCTCGCGCAACTCACGTTCATATTAAAATGTATTTTTTTATGTTAATAATTTTTAATAGTTCAATATAGAGTGTTCAATATTGAAAATGTTGTTCAAGTGTACTACTATTTGTAGTTCGTATGCATAGACACAAAAAATAAATCTTACAGTATAGTGTATTGAGAAAAATCTATTGCGGTGCATTTTACTTAAATCGTGATTTTGATAACTCATTTCATTGTATGAAAATATTAAATTGTATAATAATAACTTGTTAGTGATCAGAAGTGTTAATTAATCTATAGCTGATGCATGACTTTTCGCTATTTGTTATTAGGTAGCTTTCATTACAAAAAGCTACCTATTGCAGCCGTTCGGAGGAAAGCGATTTCAAAAAATTTTGGTATATTTTAATCAATCATGACCCCCAGACACCGAAAACCACCCTTCGTTCAAAAGTTGATATATATATATAGATATATAGATAGATATATATCTGATCTTTGTCACACTGTAACTCTCGTATTTATGAACCGATTTGGATGAAACTCGGTGTGCACATAGTACAAACAAATGTCTCGACCGAGTTCGTTGGCCAGCTTCATCCGTCATATTGTTTCAAAATGGCGGCCATTTAATAATGAAAAAAAAATTAAAATTTGAAATGTGGTACCAAAAAATTTAAAATTGAAAAACATTTTTTCTTATGTGTTTGACCTTGATACAAAGATTTCGGAGCAGTTTTTGTTTCGTCTATATCTTAAAAAATGGCTGAGTTACAGCACTTTGAATTTCTAGCTTGGCTGACATTTTGAAACGACCTGATATTTGTCACACGATAACAGGCGTATTTATGAATCGATTTGAATGTACCTTGGTGTATGCATAATACGTACCAATGTCTCGACCGATTTCGTTGGCCAGCTTCATCCGCCATCTTGTTTCAAAATGGCGGCCATTTAAATTTAAAAAAAATTAATTTGAAATGTGGTACCAAAAAATTGAAAATTGAAAAGTATGTTTTTCTTATGTGTTTGCCCTTGATACAAAGATTCCGGAGCAGTTTTTGTTTTGCGTATATCTTAAAAAATGGCTGAGTTATAGCACTTTGAATTTCTAGCGGGGCTGACATTTTGAAATGACCTAATTTTTGTCACGCGATAACAGGCGTATTTATGAACTGATTTGGATGTACCTTGGTGTATACATAATACGTACTAATTTCTCGACCGAGTTCGTTCGCCAGCTTCATCTGCCATCTTGTTTAAAAATGGCGGTCATTTAAAAATTTTTTAAAAATTAAAATTTAAAATAAAGTACCAAAAAATTGGAAAATGAAAAATATTTTTTTGTATGTGTTTGACCTTAATACCAAGATTCCGGAACAGTTTTTTTTTTCTTCTATATCTAAAAAAATGGCTGAGTTATAGTATTTTGAATTTCTATTGTGGCTGACATTTTGAAACAGCCTGATTTTTGTCACGCGATAACAGGCGCATTTATGAACCGATTTGGATGTAACTTGGTGTGTACATAGTACATACCAATGTCTCGACCGAGTTCGTTGGTCAGCTGCACTCGCCATCTTGTTTCAAAAGGGCTGCCATTTAAAAAAAAATTAAATTTTAAATTTAAAATGAGTTATCAAAAATTGAAAAAAAGAAAAAGATTTGTATGTGTTTGACCTTGATACAAAGATTCCGGAGCAGTTTTTGTTTCGTATATATCTTAAAAAATGGTTGAATTATAGCACTTTGAATTTCTAGCATGGATGACATTTTGGATCGATCTGATATTTGTCACGTGATAACACGCGTATTTATTAACTTATTTCGATGTAAGAAGACATGTGGATGGATAGTATATCGTAATGTCTCGATCAAGTTCGCTGGCTAGCTTCATCAACCATCTTGCTTCAAAATGGAGGCCATTAAATTAAATAAAAAAATTATATTTAAAGTGAGGTGCAAAAAAATTAGAAATTAGAAAAGATTTCTTTCTTAAGTATTTCACCATGATATAAGCATTCCGGAGCATTTCTTGTTTTGTCTTTATCTTAGAAAATGGCTCAGATATAGTAGTTTGAATTTCTAATGTGGGTGACATTTTGAAAAATCTGATTTTTTGCCTGCGACAGAACTTGTATATATCAACCGATTTCGATGTGAGTGAGCATGTGCACAGGAATTACTAAGGTCTCGACCAAGTTCACTCGTTAGCCTTATCCACCATATTGTCTGAAAATGGCAGGAACTTCAACATATCGCCGAATTTGGTAACCAAATATAAGTTAATTTAAATAAAAGCAGCTTTGATAAAACTGACTAATTTCGCGAAATTCTCATTCATAATGATTTAGTACTGATAAAGATTAGGATTGAATCTCCTATAATCGGTTTCCACTAAATTGAGCTTCGTGTGTTTGAATAATATAAGCTTGCTTTTTAAAAATAGAGAATATGAAAGCTACGTCTTCCTCCCGGCACTGGCCGGAAGGACTTTTTTTATTTGTTGCAGAACGTCAGTATTTATTTTAGCTACTTACAAATTTATTAAAACATATACTGAAAAAGTTTCAGATATCTCAAAACAAAATTCAAGAAATTTTTGAATACCACTTTCCAAAAACTGTTCGAAATCACTAGGAAAATGTTACTGCCTCCTTAAAAAGGAAATAAAAATTGGGATTTTTACAGAATATGCATGAAATAAAATTTATCATATATAAGTAGAGATTTATAGAGGCCAAAATGGAAATTCTATTCAACTGATACTAAATTACTTACAAATTGATTTTCTTCATGTCAATACACATGCAATCTATCTTTTATATATATTTTTTAAAAAACAATAACAAAATTGTTAATTAAATTAAAAAAAAATTACAAAACATTTTTAAATTTAATTAAAAAAGAAATGTAATTGGTGATTTTCATTAAATTTACTCCGAAATATATCTTTTTTATTTAATCTGAAAACAAAGGGTATGTAATCTTTCTCTAAAAAACAGATTTCCTTGTATCAAACAGAAGAGAAAGAATAACCTAATTATCAATTATTCAAAGTATTCCACTTTATCTTTTTAACACAATCATTATCATATGTCTAATCATTCTGGGAATACCTGATTGGAAAGAAGAATGGCAGCTGAACACAGATTAAAAAATATTTATGCTGTAATGAAAAGAAAGGGTGGAGGTTGAAGTTCGGGGTTTTAGTTTTCTGTCGTTGAATTAAAACTTTAATACAATAGGACTTTAATTATTTGAATGACTTTATAAAGTTGTTTTGACGTAAAATACTAGGAACAAATCAAACATCATTTACACAATGAATCCCTTTTTCATTAAAAATCAAAATATTGTTAGAAAAAGCAGTTCATAAATAAAAATGGTTTAATGTTTTTTTATAAGTTCATAGTAACATGATCAATATTTTTAGAATCATTCTAGCTCTAAACGACGTAAACATTTTTTTTCATTCAAATTATACTTTTATCTACATTGATGAAAAAAATAAATATTGAACAAGTTAGAGAAATTGTCGATACATAAATTTTAATGAAGCAATGAATAACAATATTTATTTTTATTCAATAAGTAAGCTAAACACACATTAGTGTTTTCCTTGAATACTTTTTTCTTTTTTTTCAGAAAATGTGGTTTACAGAAATTAATTGTTGTATAAAAAGTTATGACTCACTTTGAGCTAAAATGTAATTCTGAAACCAATATATTATTTTAATTTCTAAGATATAAAGTCTCAAAACTTCTAAGAAAATGTTTAATTTTTAGCAGTTGTATATAAGCATCTAATATGAATTACAAGAACACTAAAAATTAGATACGTAATATTATTATGCAATTCATTATTATAAATTTACACTTTGTAAATTTTTATGCAATTCTTTTAAATTAAATTTACCAGATACAAAATTTTATATTTTTGATGAAACAAGATAATTACAAAAAATAGTGCACCGTATATGTAAATTTAAATGAATAATAATGAGGGATATAAGTTGACTCATATCACTTTTTCCTACCAATTAAACAGTTATTTACTCTGTGAAATAACTAGAATATATAAATTTACGAAGAGATTAATTAACTTCAAATTATTTTAACAAGTGTGATAAAAGAATGCTTTAGAAATTTACATAAATAAAGCACCAACCAGGAAGATATGATATAAAAATCCTAAAAAAATAATTAAAATGAACAGTATTTTTCTTAAAGTATGCATTCATATGTAAAGTATTCTGAAAGTGTTCTTAATGTATGTTGTTTATATTTGGTTTTTAAAAAATTCCCACAAATGAAACGAAAAATGAACGAGTTACATTTATGCCAAATACTTGATAAATAGCTGGAAGTGCTGCCGAAGAAAATAATTTAAACACAGAAAAGGGTGTAATTATAGAACAACAATGATAACTTGTTTTCGCACTTTGCATTTAAAAAGAAAATTATAAAAAAGCTTACATTAGTTCCCATTTAGCCTTCTGCAATGATTGTTGTATAATGTAAGAGAAAAAATGGAAGTTAATTCGAGATAACAAAAAAAAAATAAATATTTAAACATATAACTTTATGTTAGCTTTTAAAAATATTCGACTGTTTACATTTCTTGATTAAAGAATTGTTGAAATAAAGATCTAGGGAAATATAACAGAAGGTTTAAATTATGTAAGAATAATATTTGGTTAAAAGTGTACTAAGTTTTATTTTTTATCATTTATTTATAACTATTCATATGTAAAAAGTTTTACATAAGCCTCATCAGATGCTAAAAATTATAATTCTTCTACTACTTCAAAAGTATCTATTGGCGAGAATAGTGGAGAAATAGCTACACCAAATGCTTGTTTTTATAATTGTAATATATGTGACTATTACATAACCAAAGGAGGAAATTAGAACAATTAGTAAATATATGTAAACTTTTTAATACCTCCTACAAAAATTAAGAATTTTAAGTAAAAACCTGAATAAGCTTTCTGTTATTAATTAGAGGTAAATAACAATTTTTTTGAAAATAAAAATAAATAAATGAAATTTGGTATCGTTGCAATCGCACGGTACAGGAACCAAAAAGGTAAAAACTGTTTTAGTGTAATACAAACATTTTAATTATAAATAAATTGTAAATATGTAAATATATATGGTTTTTATTTTCTCACGTCGCGCAGATGGAAAAGGGACAATTAAAGGATCATAAAAACTTGCACTTTACGAAAGGAAGTCAAGTAAAAATTTATGAGGTTTTCAAGAATATATTTATAGCAAGTCGAAGGAGACTTACGCAACCTCCCAAGGGTGGTCCAGTCACGTGGAAGCGTGATGCAACTCCTTTAAAATGGGAAGGTGTCGTTAAAATTAGAAATCCAACGGAGAAGCCCATCTACACGCCCTTCAGAGGAATATCTAACGTATCAGCTCCTGCAAAAACGACGCGCCAATGAGGACGAAACGAAGAATGAATAATGAATAACAAATAATAATAATAATAATAATAATAATTAGCCCTCTTCGTGTTGAGTTTTTGGAAGAAAAAAAATAGAGATATCAAGGATTATATTCTCCACTCTGACTTTGAAAAGATATCTCTCTAAGCTCTCGTTTGTAAAGGATTACTACTCTTATCTCTTGTATGTAGCCGGTCAGAAATCAATAACTAAAATGGTATGAGAACGGCAGAGAAACAGCTAAAGCTAGCTTAATGAAGATGCACAGCAATGACCTGACTAGATGATCAGAATGTTAGAAGTATGATGGACGCAGCTGATGATAAGAAGAAAATACACCTTTTAGTAATAAATCTGAATGACGTTTGATGAAGACACCTAAGTGATTCCGGATAGAAAGACCAAAGAAAACTTAGCTCAATTAACGAAATTTCACTAATGTCAGGAAGGAATGCATCCTACCGAATGAGCAAAAATCAAAGATGCGATAACTGACGCCGAAAAATTCCCGTACCGAACCCGCACTCTAGCAATCGAAAACGAAGACGACGAGTTCTCGTCACTCTGCGAAATTCCAGCCTCTGACGTAAGAAGCCGAAAAACTTTAAGCCAGCACATGATCCTATATTACTGTGTGAAAGTGAACTAAATGACAAGATTGTGTGCGAGAATCGGACAATTGGCTATAAACTTTTAAAAGTTCGTGTAATCTTATGTTATGTTATATATGAACTATACATATCTCTTCAAGGAGCCGCCAACTGGAAATCCATTTTACTACGTCTACGAGGTGGTGAGATATTTTACAATTATTTTTAAATATGGAAACGTCCACGGCTGAAAAAAACTTTTGCTGAAATTTTTTTTAACGGAAATATAAATGTGCTACATCAATTTGAAGCTAAATAGTTGAAGTACATGAATTTGTAAGTTTTAATTTCATAAGAGCAAGTGTTTACTGAAAATGAGCACGATACGAACAGTATAAATCTACATTTACATTTGAGCTTAAAATACAACTTATTGAAATGCATGCTTTTTCTTTTACTTTTTAGGATTCCATAAAATTTCTATGCGGGCAAATCAACAAACTATTATCATATCTTTAAGATCTACATAGATAAAATATTTTACATAATGTCTTTAATATATTTTTGGCTGTATTTAAACATTAATACTTAAATGCCACAAGAGTAACGGAAAATATACAAAAGTTTTAATAATAAACAAAACCTACTTTAAATTTTTACCCAAAACTTCTAGTTCTCTGATTTCGAGGTATAAGACATATTTTGGATTAAATATTTTGTTTATGCTATGCATGGAATAGGCTCTGGGGAGTTGTCACAAGAGTAACACATAATACGTTTGTCGATAGTTTGATATAAAACTGAGTTACAACCAAAACAACCAGAATGCTTAAAGTTTTGTTGTTTTTTCTCTGTTACTAGATCAGTTCTTGAAATAGTTTTAGCTATAACTAAGGTTATTTTGTAAATTTTAAGGAAGATAAATTATCTTTATTAGTGTATTTTTTAATGGGTGGATTTATTTTTATTCATTTTTGGTATTACTTAATATTATAAAATAATCATTACAAGTAATTAAAGATATAATAAAACAACTCAACTCGTATCATTTTTGTGTGCTTTCTTTTGGTTTGAAGCACATGGTTTTTGATTAGATATTTTATAGGCTTTGTAAACCTTACACGTTTAAAAGGAAAATGAGAGACAGAACTGGACCAAATATTGTTTTGGAAATGGTTACTGTCACACGGAAAAAATCAGACTTTGTATTTATCGCATCCTACAAGTGATACAAGAGGATCTATCCTCTTGATTTTTAAGAAAATAACAAATTCCACACTGCATAAGAGCTATAGATGGAATGCATGTGATTATAGAAAAACCTTTCTATAGTAGATTCACCAGTTGTAACTACAAATTCTTCTCCATTATTTCTGAATTTAGTTGTAGATTTGCAGTAGAGTTTAATGTTAAAGATATAATAAAACAACTCAACTCGTATCATTTTTGTGGGCTTTCTTTTGGGTTGAAGCATATGGTTTTTGATTAGATATTTTATAGGCTTTGTAAACCTTACACGTTTAAAAGGAAAATGAGAGACAGAACTGGAGCAAATATTGTTTTGGAAATGGTTACTGCCATACGGAAAAAAATCAGACTTTGTATTTATCGAATCCTACAAGTGATACAAGAGGATCTATCCCCTTGATTTTTAAGAAAATAACAAATTCCACACTGCATAAGAGCGATAGATGGTGTTTAATCCTTATATTCTTAAAATATTAATTTAGTTACCAATGTAATATAGAGAGGGCGCTGCGTCGCCTCGAAATTTATCCTTGTGAGCAGGGAAAAAATTCCCTTCGAGTGTGTGTGAAACTTTCGTTCGGATATGTGTGTCCGACAAAATTGTGTGAAATATTCAAATCTAGGTTGTAATATTAAATGGAAAAACAGCAAGACGATTGTCATTAATTAGTGTTATTTAAGAACCAGCAATTTACAGTCCTTGTTTCAGTGAATTCTCAACATAAAATAAAATGGTCCGTCGAGCCGGAGTTTGGAAATTAGTTTAGTTTCGTTTCGAATGCTTTGTGAAATCGTTCTGTGATATTCTACTGATTACGCAATATGCGTTTGTTGTGAAACGAAGTACATAATTTCCTTTTTTGCTGCTCGAAAAATTTATTTTTCTTCACTTGGATAGTACTTCAAAATAACTAAGTGAGTGTTTTCGATTCTTTATTTTGTTATTGTTTTTTATCAGAATCGTATTGTGCTTTCATTGTTTATTCATTAGTTCAGTTAGGGAATATACTTTGAGTTTCATTTCTGGAGTTATAACTGTATTTCTGTATCTTATTTGTTTTTCATAATGGATATAAAGGCATATTTAAATCAAAAAAAGGTTGCAAAAACGGCTCTAACCCGATTAAAAAATAAAACTACAGACGAATTAGATAGTTTAGATTCAGCTAAATTAAACGTAAATCGAAACAGATTTAGCGATATTGGAGAGGAATTAAAAGCTATTTTTAGTAATATTTTCGGTTTATGTAAAGATGATGAGATTGAAAAATATAGTAATGAACGCGAAAGGCTTTTTGAAACTTTAGATGAAATGTTAGCTACTATTGATAGAATAAATATGAAGGGAAATGAAAAAAAGGGTGAAATAAATAATGTCACTTCTAATTCTAATTATAATGAGATTAAACTACCTACTTTATCCCTTCCGATTTTTTCGGGTACTGTAGATGAGTGGTTAACGTTTTCGGATTTGTTTAAAGATGCTGTTATAGACAATCAAAAACTACAGGGGCTCAGAAACTGCAATATCTTAAGGGAGTTTTAAAGAATGATGCACAAAAAATATGCACAAAAATCCCTTTCGATCCCTGATGATAATTTCAAAATAGCTTGGGACCTTTTAACAGAAAGATATTTTCATAAACATGAAATTTTGGGTTCCTTGATGAAAAAACTGTTAAATATGCCACAGTTAAATAATGAGTCGCATTCTCAAATTTTGAATTTAGTTGATTCTATTAAAGAATATGTCAGATTACTCGAAATTTTGGATTTAAAAATAGACGAGACAGCAGACACAATGCTTTTATTTATTGTGCAATTTATGTTAGATCCAGCTATTAGACGTTGGTGGGAAAGATCCTTAAAGAAGGATCAAATTCCAAAGTTAAACGAACTGCTAGAATTTCTTTCAAATCAAGCTAGATCGATTATTTCAGGTAATCAGGGAGTAAAAAAGAATTTTTCTAAAAATGTGACATTGTTGGCTTCAGGATTTCAAACTCAATGTATTTTTTGCAAGGGAGCTCATACACTAAATAAATGCGATTCATTCTTAAAGTTATCTGTAAATAAACGTGTGAATTTTGTGAGGTCTAATAGTGTTTGTTTTAATTGTTTAACGCCATTTCATAGTAAATAAAACTGTAAAAGTATGGCTAGGTGTCAGAAATGCAAACAATCTCATCATACTTTACTACATTTTGATAATAATGTTGAGTCAAGATCTGATAGTGATCAATTAGTGACAAATTCAGCTAATGCTAGTTTATCTGCTGCAGCTAAGGTTTTTCAACCTGCTGTTTCTCTTGGTTCTAATAGAGATTCTAATTCAGTTAGTGAAGTTGGCAGAAACTCTAGTATTACTTCATGTTGTTCTGATTTTGGCTCGGATGCCCAAGTGCTGCTCTGTACAGCAATCGTAAGCGTGAATGATTCTGAAGGAAAAGTTCAATTGTGCCGGGCTCTTCTAGATCCTGGAAGTCAAGCCTGTTTAATCACAAATGATTGTCTTAAAAGGCTTGGGCTACCAAAAAAGAGAGCAAATGTTCTAATTTCTTGTTTAGGTTCTGCGGACACCTATACAGATGGTGTTTCACAAATTACCTTTCCTCCTTATTTTCCATCCAATTCCTTTTTTTCTACACCTGTTTATGTTGTTCAAAAAATTGCTGGTAACCTTCCTCATGTTAGTTTAGATTCTTCTTGGTCTGAACCGTTTAGCGATTTAAAATTAGCTGATCCTACTTTTTATAAAAGTGCTGCTGTTGACATTTTGCTTGGTGTAAATATTGCCTTACCAGTGTTGAAAGGTCAGATGCTTTCTTCTGGGGAAGGGAAACCCTTTGCCGTTCGTGCAGACCTTGGGTGGATCATCGCCTGAAATGCTAATGCACCCGAGGAAGCACCTGTAATCAATGTAAATAATATTCAATTAGTGAATGATCAGATAATACACAAATTTTGGGAACTGGACACCGTTCCTGCCGCAAATTTACTAACAACTGCCGAAAAGGCATGTGAGGAACACTTCGTTAAAACACACGCCAGAGATGAAACTGGAAGGTACATTGTGAAATTGCCTTTCCATTCCTCGCCATCCCAATTAGGTGATTCTAGACAGTCAGCCCTTCGTAGATTAAATTATTTAGAAAAATCATTAGCTTCTAAGCCCGTGAAATATGAACAGTATAGAAAATTTATGAAGGACTACCTAAATTGGGACATATGGAACATTTTCCTCAATCAGACTATGCTAAAAGGGAAGCTTACTACTTACCTCATCACGCTGTTTTGAGAGAATCTAGTAGCACTACAAAACTACGTGTTGTTTTCGACGCGTCATGTCCTTCATCCTCTGGAATTTCTCTCAACGATTTACTGATGATAGGCCCACGAGTACAGCAAGATTTATATCCAATCCTTATTCGATTTAGAACTTTTCTAGTTGCAGTATGTGCTGACGTAGAGAAAATGTTTCGCCAAGTCAAGGTACACCGGGATGATATAGATTGGCAGAGAATTCTTTGGAAAAACGCTCCTGAAGATCCAGTACTTGAATTCATACTGCTCACAGTCACGTATGGAACAGCTTGCGCTCCATTTCTCTCTACAAGGGCGATGCAACAGCTGGCGTTAGACGAGAAAAGTAATTATCCGCTAGCCTCTCATGCTACTTTGAATGACTTCTAAGTTGATGATCTTTTACCTGGAGCTGCATCAGAAGAAGAAGCAGTTGAGCTTGTTGAACAACTTAAGAAAACGATGAAAAAGAGAGGATTTAATCTGAGAAAATGGAGGTCGAATATTTCTACAATTGTTGAAGAATTATCAGATGAACAACAAATGATCCCTGTCGATTCTGAAGATGATGTGAAGGTTCTAGGTATCAGTTGGAATCCAAAAATAGATAGCTTGAGTTTCTCAGTAGTACCAATAGAAGAGAAAAAAGAGAATAGCAAAAGAGAAATATTATCCGAAAGTTCTCGTATGTTTGATCCATTGGGATTGATATCTCCATGCGTAGTATTTATGAAAATATTACTTCAAGAATTATGGAAGCACAAGCTTACATGGGATGAGTCAATCCCGGAAAATCTGAACAAGTTGTGGATCTCATTTAGAAAAGAGCTTCACCTTATCAACCAAATCAAAATACCAAGATGTGTCCTAAATCCTATGTGCGTTAATATCGAGTTGCACGCATTCTGCGATACCTCTGAAAAGGCATATTGTGCTGTAGTTTACGTGCGTTGTATTCTGTCTAATTCAGACATTTGTGTTCCGTTACTTACCTCCAAAACGAGAGTTGCTCCCTTGAAGACACAATCCTTGCCTCGTCTGGAGTTATGTGCAGCATTATTACTTTCTGATGTTTTGCAAGTGGTTTTGAGAACTATCCATTTACCAATCCAAAATACCCTGGCTTGGACAGATTCCACTATAACGTTAGCGTGGTTGTTAACCAAACCGTATCGATGGCAACCATTTGTGGCTAACAGGGTGTCTAAAATACAAACAACCATCCCCTCAGTGAAATGGTATCACGTTCCTGGAACTTGCAATCCAGCCGATCTTGGCACAAGGGGTCTATTACCATCTCAACTTGCAAATAATGACTTGTGGCTCCATTGTCCTAATTGGCTAAGTCAGCCCTTAAAGGAACAAGCCGATTTTGACATAAATGATGCCTCATCACTATTAGATAATTTCCGAAAGGAAGAAAGGAAATTTACTGCAACTACATGTGCTACAAAAATGGTGTCATTGCCTGAATTTATAGCTAAAATATCTTCTTTTTCAAAATTAATCCGTGTGTGTGCTTGAATTTTACGATTTCTAAGCAATAGCCGTCCAGGTGCGTCAAGAATTTCAGGTTGGTTAACATCAAAAGAGCTTGATAGAGCAATTATCCGTATAGTGAATTTAATCCAAAAGTTTGAGTTTTCATCGGAATTGAATTACCTAATTGAAGGAAAACCATTACCTAGGGAGAGCAAATTGCTACCTTTGAATGTGTTTTTGGATAGCAATGGTATAATTAGTGTAGGAGGCAGACTAGCAAATCATTCAAATTTAAACTATGACCAAAAGCATCCCATGCTGTTGCCAAAAAACCACGAATTTACAACTAAGCTCATATTATATTATTATGTCACTAACCTTCATGCTGGCCCACAGCTTACACTGTCACTAATACGACAAAAGTTTTGGTTCGTAGATGGTCGTTCAACAGTTCGCAAGCAAATTAGAAATTGCATAAAATGCCTTCAATGGAATTTAAGGGCTTCTCCTCAATTGATGGGAGATCTACCATCCACTCGGTTTATGCAGATTCGTGTGTTTGACATCGTAGGATTGGATTATGCCGGTCCTATCTATACTAAATGTGCTCATAAAAGATCGGTCGCCAAATTCAAGTCGTATATTTGCCTCTTCATCTGCACAGCTACAAAGGCCATACACCTTGAATTGGTGTCTGAGCTTTCTACTGCATGTTTCCTTGCTGCATTACGCCGATTCATCTCTCGAAGAGGCTGTCCGAGTAAGATAATATCCGATAACGGTTCTAATTTTAAGGGAGCTGCCAGGCACCTTAAGGAACTAGCTCTATTGTGTCGAGAAGAAAAGGTACAGTATTTCTGCTCTATGAAGGGCATTGAGTGGTCCTTCATTCCTCCATATACACCACATTTTGGAGGTTTGTGGGAAGCAGCATTTAAAAGTGCTAAACAAATGTTAACGAAAGTATCTAACTCTGCACTCCTTAGTTTCGAAGAGGTTTACACCCTTCTTCTACAAATAGAGGCTTGTTTAAATTCCAGACCTCTCACTGCATTATCGTCTGATCTCAGTGATTTGAACGCGTTGACGCCAGCGCATTTCCTGGTTGACGGTCCTATTTACCAATTTCCTGAACCAGTGCAACCAACGAAAAACTTGTGTCTTAGTGAAAGGTGGCGTCTCATTCAAAAACTTCGTCAACAATTCAGGGACCGTTAGTCCAAAGAGGATTTACATCA
This sequence comes from Maratus speciosus, assembly GCA_963932465.1. NCBI lineage: Eukaryota > Metazoa > Arthropoda > Arachnida > Araneae > Salticidae > Maratus > Maratus speciosus. Next base: position 407,395,250 of record OZ010788.1, on the reverse strand, counting down.
ATTGCAACCGCGTTCCAAGTGGTGGAAATCGATACCTAATCTCAAGATTGGAGATTTGGTACTTGTGCACATGAACAATTCGGCATCACTGCAGTGGACACTTGGACGTATTACCGAGCTTTTTCCTGGACTTGACATAAAAAGTTCGTGTTGTGACAATAAAGACTAAATGTGGACACGTAAAGAGAAGTATGAATAAGGTGTATTTACTCTCAATGTAATTATTATTGTGCATGTTATTATTTAGTGTTTTTTGAACCCTCCTTGAGGCTTCAAGGGGGCGATATGTTTAATCCTTATATTCTTAAAATATTAATTTAGTTACCAATGTAATATAGAGAGGGCGCTGCGTCGCCTCGAAATTTATCCTTGTGAGCAGGGAAAAAATTCCCTTCGACTGTGTGTGAAACTTTCGTTCGGATATGTATGTCCGACAAAATTGTGTGAAATATTCAAATCTAGATTGTAATATTAAATGGAAAAACAGCAAGACGATTGTCATTAATTAATGTTATTTAAGAACCAGCAATTTACAGTCCTTGTTTCAGTGAATTCTCAACAGATGGAATACATGTGATTATAGAAAAACCTTACTATACTGGATTCACCAGTTGTAACTACAAATTCTTCTCCATTATTTCTAAATTTAGTTGTAGATTTGCAGTAGAGTTTAATGTTACTGATGTAGAACACATGAGTAGATTTAGTGATGACGTCATGTTCTCTACTAGTTTGATTGTAAACTAAGATGAGAGGGGAAAAATTACAAATCGGCGTCTACTGTATTGCCTACTGTTGATGACAAATTTGACTACAAATTTCTTGGCGGTGGGAGCATTTCCCCTAGAAAAATTAATGAATTCTAACCATAAAAGCATAACAAAAGGATGTAAGCAATTAAAATTTTAAATTACAGACTTTCGAGAACACGAAAACTGTTGAATGTGCCTTGGTATACTGACGTCTCGATACTGTGTTTTAAGAAAGCTATTTCAAAACAAAGTTGACACTGGAATAAGAATTATAAAAGTTTCCTCTGTTTTCCATAATTATTTGAGAAAAAACAATTCATGCAATATTACAGACAATACAATTCACGATGAAATTCCCCATAATTAATTGATCCCCCTTCAGAATAATAATACAAGACATGTCATAAAATATTTTATAATTATGCAATTACTTATCGAGTATTTCAACAAAGTAGGACGAGTAACTAGGCAAATACAAAGCGTTTTTGCATTAAAATATTAAACTGCTTTATTTTGTGTGATTAACTATAAATAAATTTCTCTTTACGATAAGGCATTTCCATAAGGCAGATCATATTTTCATGTATGTTGACTATTTGTATTTTCCCTTCGATTGATTTAAACTTTAGGCATATGTTTGCATTTGAAATGAGGCATTAATGTAACGCGAAAAGGGTTAAAAGGGCCATATATTAAAATAATGATCATTCTACAACGCTAAACCTGAAAGTAAGTTTTCCTCAAAACCAATCGTTGGGGGACCATGCACTGCGAAAGTCAAATTAGCATGTCTAAAATATCAAAAAGTGGCTATGGTAAGCACCAACTGGAATTTTCATATTGCTAGCAATTCCACCGTTTTTGCGGCTGAACATGTCAGCTCTTCATTCCAACGAATAAGATATTATGTTTGTGATTAAGTTTCTATTGCGTAAATTATGACCAGTATACATCGGATGATCGGTGAGAGGTTTTATATTGGGCCAAGAAAATTATCATATACATACATTTCATAGTACAATATTTTCAGTTTTACATTGTCTGATCCATTTTATAGTCCAGATTTTGCTTTCAGTGCTTACTACTTTTCCTTACATCTCAAGAAATCCCTGTCCGATGAACACTTTTTCGATAACGATGATTTGTAGTAGATGATTGCCAAAGACTTTTTTTTTTAATCACAAATTGCATAATATTTTTGATGCAGGGATATAAAACGAAATCCCCCGGTATGATTTGTACTTCACTGCATGTTATGACTGTGTTGAAAGGTCGCTGACAGATCGCTGTATGTCTTCCAGAATTTGTTTGAATGTAAAAAAAAAAGATTTTCTTTTTGCATTTACTTTTCAATTTACTCGTAGGACTTGAAAATTTTTATTTTCTGTATATGACTCCCATTGTAGAAGAAAACACTCTTTTTTCTATGGAGTCTCATGGACTTTTTTGTATGGTTCTCAAAACTTCTTTCCTCTTTCTAAGACCATGCAATGTCGTATTAGCACGTTGGTCTGTCACCAGTCACTGACACTAATCCTTACGTTTAGGCCGCCTAAGTCATCGGTGACTGACACTTATAGATTCTGTAACGGGAGTCTTATTGCGTGACCTAAACGGAAAGACAGACAAAATAGACTTGGCATTCAACTTGTTAATAGAACTTACGTTACGTATTCTCTTATTGACTTTCTTGTTTGTTTATAATTTACAACCTTTTCTATTTAATTTAGTAAAATTTGCTTCATAGTAATTACTTCAAAACAGTGAAAGCTATATTATTTAAAAAAATTGAGTATACAGAGTATATTATGAAATGTTTCTTAATACAACTCTGAACGAATTTGCTTGTTTTAAGTTTTTAAAGTTTTGTTAAGTTTGTGTTAAAAATTAAATAATAACTATGAGGATATTAAAAAGTCTATTTCAAATGTAAATAAATATTTCCATAATTATAGTTTGACATAATAACACGCGTCGAATCATTTTTTGATATCTTTCAAATCGCGTTCAAAAATCTTACTTTTTTATTTTAATGAGCATACGAAAAATGAAGAACTACCAATATAACTATTAAATACCTATTTTGTTAATACGATTTCACTACAAAACTCCTTGATATATCTGAAGTGCATTTCATAGATACTTCTGTGAATTATGAAAAAGAGTTTAAAACGCCTCAACAGTGGAGGAAATTTGATTTATGATGTTGAAGAATATAACAATTGGGGCGGAAACTTACTAAACCTGTGACAGTATTTTATCCGCTATTCACTTACTTTGATAAAAAAATTTCATCCAAACTTACTTTCTAACAATATAAATATTCTTTTACAAGGCGAAATACTTTTGAAATAATACTTATTAAGATAAATAGCTTTATAATAAATATGATGACTGACTGAATGAAAAGAAAAAATAATCTATTTATACTTTCTATAATGAGATTTTATTATTTGTTTTTAGTAACAAAATATTTTTACTTAGATAAGGCTGTAAAATTATGATACAGAAAATTTTGGCCTTATTCTTTCACCGTAATGTTTAAAAAACTTCATTCGATATATAGTACACATATATATATACATGCAATATTTCGTAATTTGCATGTTTCTTTAAACGTATCAGAACTTTTAAATAAAATTTTTCTAATAAACTAACTCAAACTTTAGAATATAAAATTTGCATACTTGCAATAATATACCCACAAAATTTGCAATCATGCACTTTTAAAAGTTTAGGTATCACATTTGTAATGAAATTTAATCTAACAATTTTCATAAAGTTTTATAGACATTATGTACATCTCCCATCCCCTAATTTTCCCATAAATAGTCGTATACGAGGTATAGTACCAGTCGATTAGTAATTACTCTTAAGATTAAATATTGTCTCTTTACTTAGTGCCTCGAAGTACAGTATAGGTTGAATAATCCATTTTCTACCTACTTATGAATTAATGAAAATTTTACAATATAAATCATATTTCTTAAATTTATAAAAAATAGTTACATTATTATTGAAATTATTGGATAAATTTCAGAAAAAGTAAGTTTAATGAAACTTCAAAACCCTCAAAAACTGTGCAAGTAAATAGTTATTTGCAGGTGTTTTCCCTTCTGAAATCGCTTCGTATAAGTATTGTTTTTGGTACTTTATATAACTAGAAAATTTTTAAAAAGAATATCCTTAAAAAATAAAGTCATTTTACGGAATTGAAGCATTTTACTCGCAGACTTTTAACCTTTAGAAAGCTTTACTGTAAAAGAAGTTTTCCATTTAAATTATATGTGTTTTGCAAAACGAATAATATGCTTGAAATTTTATAACTTGGGCTAAATTGCTGAGTTCTACAATATATTTTTAAAGTATAGTTTACTGTACCGTCAAAGCACAAAGATTTAACCTTTGTAACAATAGTCTCTGAACAAAAGCTGCTCTTGCATTACAAGCTGAATGTGTGACGCAATGAAGCTTTGTTGGGGGTGTTGATTAATACATATTTAGACTTCCAAGAATGGCATATCTGAAGCCGCAAAGGACAATTGGTGCCGCAAATCTTGTATCTTGCTAAAGCATGCATATCGGACTTCTGTTAATGACTTTTACAAATACCCTCGCTTAATATAATGAAATTACCAATAAAAATTAACATTTCTTTTTAAACATGACTCGATTGTATGAATATCTACGTTCTTAAATTAATTAATGAAATTTTTGGGAGAACGTTTACTATACCAAGTTTTATATTCAGTAGTAAAATTCACATTTTTCTTGCGTAAATATGTGATTTTAAAGTTGTTAGAGGAAAGGGTGGGGAAGATGACAAAGGAAAGGGACATTTTGTCCTTATAAGCTAATAAATTAAAGACACCAGACGATATCACTTTTAATTATCAGTCTGGATGTCTTCTAAACTTTTTTCTTCGATATTAGTAAAAACTTCTTATCCCCAAGTACATTAATTTAAAATATGTACGCATTTTTATAAATAATGAAAATGTCCCTTTTATCCCCATTTCAGGGCATGAAATGACACGGTGTGGGGTTAAAAAGCGCACACATAATTAAAACCCTTTTATAAACATTTTTACGTTTAATTTCAAATTACATTATTCGAATATAAAAGAAACGAATACAAACGAAACTAAAAAGTTTTGCACCATATGATGAAACGAAAACAAGAAAAGTGACATGTTTATGCCTACTTCACATAAAAAAATGAAATAAGTCGAAAATTGCTTTAACTGTGTACCCAGCAGTTTCAGGTTTATTTAACTTTATCAGAATATCATTAATATTCACATTACTCATATCAATAGCATCAGGAAAAAAGTTGTTTCATTCTGATTTTTTCCTCAAAACATTTACTTTGAATTCCTTACGAGTTTCTTTTTCTTATATATATATATATATATATTCCAAGCATATAATACTTCTAATTTTTTTCCTACCGCAATAAAACGAAATCATTAATGTTTAAAATATCAGATGTTGAATTTATATCACCGTCTGGTAAATCACTATTGTAATGACAGCTCTATAATAGGGAAATCCAAAAATATTATTCCTTTCTTAACTGTCATTGGGTTGTCTTCTCTATAGAAACGTGTTTTTCACAAAGTTTTGCTACTAGATTAGGTGGCTTGTGCATTGTCATTAACCCTGTTTCATCGCGGTTATATATCCTGTTTGGTTTAAATTAATAGAGTAATTTAATTAATAACTCAGTGAACATTTTAATAAAAAATATCAACTTTAGATTTGTTGAAACATGTACTTGTTGACTGGTGGCTTCAGGATTCCTATAGGTAAGTGTTGGTGCTTGTAGAATATGTGAAAATAAATTTTTTCTTCAGATTCACTAAGAACGTCTCTATTACCAATCAATTGGGCATAGTGAAATTAATCTAATTGTGCATTCTTAAATTTTAGAACGAGTCACGGCAGCCATCATTTCTTCTTGAGTAGATTCAGCACTTTTCATTTTATATTTACGAGGCATATTGACTTTACGATGTGTTATTATAAAACCTTTATACTTTTGTTCTGCATAAAAAAACAAAGAATCATAACTTAAATTTGTCGAAACGTAGACAATATTTTGTTAGAATAATTATAAACAACGAAGGGTTGAAAGTGACATGTTCCTTTCAAATCCATATCCATCTATCGAAAGTAAATTGGTATTCATATATAACAGTATTTTAGGTAACAAAATATTCTGCAATTCACATAATTTGCATACTTCACAGTGCTGAATAACACAAGTTTTATAATGATAAACGCAAATTTATTTTATTAAGAGAAAAAAAGAAAAGAAACATTAACACTTACTTTTTTAATGTAAAAGCTAAAATGGCTGACGTTAGTTATACGGATTATTTATACATTAAATATTGCCGTCTGTTGAGCAAAATTGATACTTTCTGCTTTATTTCTGCTGTATTTCCATTCATCCCACTCTCTCTACTAGTCTTTTCATTACATTTTTACAAGGAGAGTACGGATTCGTTGATCTAAATAAAATTTTAGAATTACAGTTTAACTTTTTCCATCGCCAAATACGACTTTATATATGATTACTTATTAGTATTCTATTTCATAGATAGAAAACAAAATTGCATTGTTACTGGCATTGAATATCGTATGGAAGTAAAATGATTGTTTATTAACATTCCTATAGAAATATTAATACCATCTTCGATATTTTGTACTGACCTGCACGAAAAGGGTTCAACATTGCTATGCATTACGTAATTTGTCGTATTAAAATGTGAATATTACCAATCTACTAGTAATAATAATGTCTATTATTTAATTAAATACATTTTGCAGAGATCGTCGTCAACGAATAGAAATTAGATTATACAGGGTATATTTCAATACAAACTTACAAATTCGACATCGTGTTTAGATTTACTGTAAAATTTAAATTTAGGATACTATTCGGCGAAATAATTTAGGAATTAGTCAGGTTTAATATTTGGAACTCTAATGTTAAATTGATTTTGACTGTTTCAAAATAGATTGTAATGCAGGTAGTTTTTAAGAATACCTTAAGAACTATTTAATGGGATTATTTGTAATTTTGTATTCGTATATTTGAAACTTCTAGAAATTAATTACAGTTCAAAAATATTTATAGATTAGAATTAATATTTATTTCAAAAATAATTTAAAAATATTTATACACTGAAAATTACTTTTCGAAGGAAATATATGAATTGTTACCTGTAATTTTTTTTATATGAATTCGATTTCATTAATCTTCAAATATTCGAATTTAATATTAAAGCTCATAAAACCAAGAAATTTCTGAATTACACTTAAACAACTACCCGCAATGAAATCTGTTTTGGAGAGATTGAAAATGAATTTATCACTACAAAAGTTCAAGTATGATGTCAAAATTAGGTATTAATAAAAGAAAAAATTTAATTTTGTTACAATTTATATATGTAGACTATAACTAAGAAAAATTTAGTATAGTATCAATTTTTACACATCAGAAGTCATTTTTATTCGAATTATACTAGTTTTTTTTATATTATGACCTGAGTTGGAATTTGTTCATCAATTTATTTTTTTATTTTTTTTGCACTGTAAACTTAATTCTATTTTAAAACTATAGATTAGTTCTGTAAAAATGTATTAAAAAATTTACCTATAAAAAAGTAGGAGATTACCTAAACGATAACAAACATAATACAATAAAATATATAAAATTTTCTGTTATTAGCTTCCTACTTCGAATACATTTTATTCTAAAAATGTAATAACATCTCATTATTACAAATCTACTAAAAAACAACTTTTCAAAAGTAAAAAAAAAAAGCCAAGCAAAAAAAAAGAAAAGAAAAAAGGGGAAAGTTGTGGCTAAAAATAGTGTGATATCAAATTTCCAAGCTTATATTATGGTACTTATTTAACATTTTTTATTAAAAATTTACCATACATAAGTCGAATACCTAAGTATGCGTTGATAGAAATCCTTTTCTCCTTTACTAAATACATCATAACGTGTTTCTGAAAATATTTTTTTTTAATTATGCATGATGGGCTTGGCGGCCATCTTTCCGTATTTTACGCAAATTTCTAAGCACACAAGTACATTGTTAAGATCGGAAATTCGAAATTGTTGCTAAAGCAAACATTTTATGCTTTTAATTTATGGAAATGAGTGCCTAGAAATTTGTGTCTTAAAATAAAGTTGAAGTAACTTCAGGTTTCATCTTATGATTCTTTTTTTTTCGGAGGGGGTTAATTAATTAGTTAAAGCTGTAAAAATCAATTTTTTTTTTCAAAATAAAAGACACTCTTAATTTATCTGTCTGTAGCCAAAACTAGAAGTTCAAAATTCTTAATAATGCAAACATACTACGAGCTTGTCTGCTTAGAAATTTGTGTAAAATATGGAAAGATGGCCGCCAAGCCCATTCTCTAACAAAAGATCACAGAATTACTGAAGTTATCCAAATACTTATATCTTTCTATCGTATTTCTTTTTTGAGGGGGGGGGGGGGCGCTTAAGAACTTCGTTTTGTTCTTAGAATTCTGAATTAATCATTGAAAAGATACACTACATAAATCTTGCTGCAGAATTTTCATTAGCTAAGAGTTGCATCAACTTATACATCATGTGAATATATTAAATTACTTTTGTAAAATACTAGATGGGAGCCATTGATATTTTCAGAGCATTTGCCTACATTTTAAACTTAAGTCATTTACAACTATTCCTTCATTTTCTATACGAATTAAAGTCGTTGTTTCAATGGTAACTGTACCTTTCACTATTGCTTGTTTGTTTTATTGAACACATATATATCAGATCACGTGGGGATCACGGCGGGATTTGAACCCGCCCCCACCTACTCTCTCAAGCGATTAGCGGCGTGTTTTCTTATCCACTCAGCCACGGTGGGCCACAATTGCTTTCTCTAATACCCAGATACCCAAATTTAACCAGCTGCGCTTATAATTATGCTCATAACAGAGTACATTTATATGTAAGAGTGGTGACATATGCACAGTCGTGAACTCATATTCAAGTTTTTGTCCAAAGTACAGTAATTCAGTTTTCAGTAATAGACGTGGATTATTTAGATTAAACTAACCAGAAAAGTTAAAAAACATTGGCTTTCTGATTTGATTATATTCAAAATAGTCTCAACTAACCGAAGTTAATGTCCGGGATCCAGATAAATTTTTCTCTGTTAGTAAAATTAGATTGACCAATCAGTAGCCTCCATCCTTGCAGGCTGTTCGGTGTTTACTGCAAACATAAAAAAAGTTTTCAAAAATGCAGGCTTCTGATTGATCAATCTCATCTCGCTAATAGCTTAAAATCTATCTTGATCCCGACCTATTCAACCCCCTTTAAATATTCAAGAAAGCCTTGACACGCGCCAGGAAAATATCACACAAAGCAGGCAAAACAAAGAAGAAAAATCATTCATTGGCTCATTCATATCCACGAGCCAATGAATGATTTTGTTCCTTTGCTTTGCCTGCTTTGTGTGATGTTTTCGTGACGCGTGTCAAGACTTTCTCAAATATCTAGGGGGCGTTGGTTTATTTCACCATCATGAATATTTGAAAGAAGAGGAGCAGACATGTCAAACTTCCCGTGTGAAAAACTGCATACAAAAAAAAGAACGAGTTCTTTCTCCCTCTTCTGCCCTTTTCTCTCTTGATTTTGACCGATAGCAGCCCATTTAGCAGTCTCCAGTGCAAGATGCTGCTATATATGGCGGACGAAAGGGGGAGTGTGTTAGCGTGACCAATGACATAATAGGCCAGTTCATGACGTTTAAAAGTCACACGGAGTTGGATCATCTTTACACGAAGATTAGTACAAAGCGGTGCGCCAATTTTTTTGTGTCCATTGCCGTGTACAGATAATCAACTCCGTGTGACGTGATGAGCTGGCCACACTTTAGGAACAGCTTCAAATGACGTCATCTATATCTACTTCGAGGCAAACGGAAAAGACAGGCTACCGCGGTGCTACAGCGTCTAGAATATATAGTGTTGAAATCCAATCAGTCGATCACAGCGATATCTGCAGGATATTTCCCAAAATTCCAAGACAATTTGGTCTAGACGCTGTAACATTATTATTATTATTATTATTATTATTATTATTATTATTATTATTATTATTATTATTACTATTATTATTTTTTTTTACGTTTTATTAACATTACATCTGACCTGTGTGCTTGGCGTCAAACCCGCTGTAATAATACCATGTTTACGTTGAAATTTGAAAATATATCGCAGATGTCGCTGCGACCATCTCCCTGGATTTCAGCGTCAGTGCACATTTAAGGGATACACTTCTTAGCGGTTCTTGGATAGCAAATTTCCCCATTATGTATTCTAGACGCTGTAGCGGTGCATTACACATGTCTCTTTCTTCTTTAAAAAATATCCTGCAGATGTCGATGAAAATGACTGTTTAGAATTCGACATCGTTGTACATTTAAGGGATTCAATACTTCCGCGCTTTTTTAAGTACTGCTGGGATAGTGGGTTTCTACAACATATAATCTAGACGCTATGACAGGGCTATAGTTTCTAGAAGATATAGTTTAAAAATCGGCTTATTAAAAAGGTGCTAAAAATTGTATCCCATAAATATTGAACGAGGCTGAATGACGAATGTCGATTACAGCGACATATGGTAATTTCAACGTAACTATTTCAAAAGAAAACGTTTCGCTCAGAAAAGATCTAGAAAATGTTGCTCCTATCGACATTTGTCATTCAGTATTTTTCAATATTTATGGGATTCAATTTTTAGCACTTTTTAAAACATTACTGGAATAGCCTGTTTCCACACTATGACCGTAATCTAGGTAGATTTTTCTCTGTTATTGTAACGAGATTGACCAATCAGAAGCCAGAATTTTTGCTAACTTTTCACTGTTTGCAAAAATGTACCTGGATCCCGGCCTATATTTCTAGCCGCTATAACTGAGCTCAGGAATAGTACAGAAAGCAAACTCCGTATTTTGATACATTAAGGCCTGGATCTAATTAGGAACAAGTGTGTCTCTATAACGAAATAGCGACATACGGCCAATAAAAGTTTATTGGTAAAAGTGATAAAAACAAATCGTTAAAGTTCTTTGTGAGCATGCCATTATCGCCAGGCTAATGCATGTTGAATTATTTCCGTAGTCTAATAGAGATCGTCCATGCGCGTATCTTCTAATGGAGGATATTCCAAATATGGGTTAGAGACTGAAAAAGTCACGTGGTACCGGTAATTTACCCAAAGAATTTCTAACTGATAAGAAGGGAATCAGGAAACTACACTGTTAAAAATATCGTGAAAAATTACCTTTGTTCTTAAAGGTTCTCTATTTTCTGACCAATGAGAACCCTATATAAACGCCTATGAAGCGTTCTCATTGGTCATAATACAGATAGCCTTTAAAAACAGAGGTAATTTTTCACGATACTTTTAACAGTGTACTACTGCTTTCTCCCATGAACTGTTTCATTGGCTAGCAGGGATTTACATTACGTAGACGGAGCCTTCTCTTCTTTACGCTAAACGTTCTTGCCTTGACCATGTGATCATAACATAGATTGAATATCCTCTATTCAAGAAATCGGATTGCCGTACTTTCGACAAAAACTTGAAATGAGATATCCTGTGCATATATCACCACTCTTATGTATAAAGGCTCTATGTTATGGTGTTGTTTCTGATACAGCGCCTAGAATACCTAGTGTGGAAATATGCTATCCAAACAGTTCTAAAAATTTGTATCCCTTAAATGTGCGACGATACTGCTAAAACTTCAAGTGTCGATCGCAGCGACATCTGCGGGATTTTCGATTACTATTATTACATTGTATAGAGTAGAAATTTCTTGCAGTTGTAGAAAATATCCTGCAGATGTCGCTGCGATCTGCAGATTACAGCAGTATCATTGCAGATTTAAGGGATACAATATTTTAGCGCTTTTTTAAGTACTACAGGGTTAGCCGATTTCAACACTATATATTCTAGGCGCTATAGTTTCTGAGCGCTGTTGATTAAATTTCGATAATTGTGTTTTAGAGTGAGCAATAGAGAAAAGTACTAAAACTATTGAAACAACAACTTATTTAATATTGAAATGTATAGCAAAGGAGTTCAGAATCAATGCCTTAAATAGTTTCGAATATGCACTGTTGTTATGACATCAATACCCTTCCTGGATGTGGAAATGCAAAATTGTGTTCAACATAATTGGCCGCAGTCTAGATAGATTTTTCGCTGTTAGCGAAACGAGATTCATCAATCAGATGCTTGCACTTTTGCGAACTTTTCGCTGTTTGCAGCAATGCAGGCTATTGATTGGTGAATCTCGTTTTGCTAACAGCGAAAAATCTATCTGGATCCCAGCCTAGATTTCTGTAAACATTGCACTTCATCCATGGCACTAAGAAAATGACTCAAAACTTTTATGACATAGGCTGGGATCCAGAAACAGCAAAAATTCTCAAACATTCTGACTTCTGATTGGTCAAACTCATTTCGCTAACAGCGAAAAATCTATCTGGATCTCGGCCATAGTTTTCTTCGATGAAATTAATGCAAAAGGATAATATAAAAGAATAGTATAAGACTTCTGAAATGGTTTGGCGGGTTTATCGCTGTTTGCCATAATTTATAAACTTTAGAATTAATTAACAGTTTTTCGCTAATTAAGAATAGAAAATTTGTGTTTTTAAAGCTGAATTTTATAAAAGCAAGTAGATTGAGTAAATATCTGTCCAAAAACGCAATCCTTACTTTTTTATGTCCATTATTTAAGTCTCTACCTCGATTGAAGAATAAGGTGTGACGAAGAAAATAAATTTGTCATTTTCAGTATCTCGACGTTATTTTAAAAAATCTATATCTCTGTTTATAATTAATTTATGAGGATGCATTTGGTCTCAAATTGAAGATCTTTTCCATTAGGTCCTTCTGGTTTTGGTTTTATTTTTCTGCAGTAGGGTGTATCGATTTTTAACTTTTTTTTTTGTTTCCAAATTCCAAGTTGATAAAAAGTTGCTACTAGATACCACAACTTACCACAAAAAATTTTCGATTTTAAAAAAAATGTTTAGGTCTCCCGCACAAGGCCTAAAGTTTAGAAATTCTACTTAAAAAGTAATTTTTTACAAAATTAAAAAAAAAAACCTAAAACACTTATTTTTTTAATTGCAAGTTAAAATTCCACTAACAATAAGCATAAAAAACGATAGAAAATGTATTTCAAAAACTTAGCACAACATTTAGGTCTCCCGCACAAGACCTAAAGTTTGTTAATTTTGACGAAACTTTCGTAATTTTTAGTGTAAATGAAGCAATTTTTTTTCGTTAAAAACACCAGACTTAAGTGTATTTTTGTTACAGGAGGCATAAAATAACACAATATATATATATATATATATATATACATACTACATAAATAATATATAAATGTTGTATACCTTAAAAAAGATAGTTTAACGATGTAAATTGTTTGATAAAGGTGTTGAAATAAATTCTATCGTTATTTGTGATTACTATTGTTTATTACAAATGTATAAAATATTATAACGTAGAATAAAATGTAGTAAATAAGTACAAAATGTTGCTGATGTATTTTCATAGAACATGAGCGCAGTTTTTTTGTTCTATTTCAAGTTAACTGACTTGTTTTAAATATTCGTCCTTTCATCTTGTCTTCAAAACCTGAAACGAAAGTTATATACAGTATTTACGTAGGCCTACAGATTTTTAAAAAATTATAGAAATGATCCCCAATGAATTTCAAATATTATATGAAAGACAGTAAGATAAAGATGTTATTTAAAAACATTAAAAATCAAAAAAGTACAAAAAACACTTACTTACATTTTAATCCCTCACTGAGGTTTTGTACTGGCTCTTGGTCTCGAACGTAGGTAGCTCTTTACGGTCTTCCAGTCTGGCACGAATTATACCATCTCTTTCGATGATCCCACACACTGGCTTTGAAGCTTCTGTGACTTCTTTCACAATTCGTTCTACAGCTTGATTGTGAGAAGGAACTCTAAATTCAACCCTTCCACTTTTTCCCGTTTCCACAATTAACTGTAACTCTTCTAGGCTCATATCGGTAACAAGAGTGGGTTCGGTTATTGAAGTGGTTTGCCAGTCAATCATATCTATATAGTCTTTAGCATTAAAATTGATCTGAGGGTGTTTAAATATCCTTACCTCTTTATTTTCTGTTTCACGAGCTTTCTGGATTCTCTTATAAGCCAAGACTCTAATATGTTTTCGTTCATCAAACACCATAGCTATTAAAACATGCTCTGGGTGAGCCATGAATGCGTTTCTCTGTAACGTTGCATGGACGACATGTTTTAGCTCGTCTTCCAAGTAATTTCTCAAATGAATCATTTAAAAAAAAATAATGGAATACTGCGGGATTTTGAGATTGCACTTAATTGAGCACCATGATGGTATGTAGACTTTCATTATGAACTCTGCAAGCTTTCTCAGCTCAGGGGTTGGATCATCCATGGCTACATACAAACGAAGGATTCGATTTGCCAGGGTAAGCCACCTGGCGTGCGAGATGTTTCCGGGGTTTCGTCTGGCGAACTCTTCTGTACATGTGCCTGTTGATACGGCTTTGGATATTTCGTACAGATACTTTTGGTCTGTGTTCAACTCTTTAAGATCAACTTCTGGTATATCGCTTTCAATTGAAACAAAATTGACAACATCCAGCTTTTGGCGGCTTAGAAGTTGTTTACCAATAGGCCCGCTAAATGTGTTTGGTCCAGAAGTTGGCCCATCAAGAGCAACCATAATTTTTCTAAATGGTAATTCATTCATATGTAGTAGGCACACAACTGCCTGCAGTGGCTGTTGTTTTTTATTTTCAAATAAGGTGATAACTCCATTTACAGTGCCTGTGTTTGCTGCCGTACCATCACAACCAATAGCTTTTAGTTTTTTTAAGATGGACAGTTTTTTCTTCCCAATACTTTACAAGTGATGTAACTATTTCATTTCCTGTTCCATTTATGGGAGTTACATGACCGAAATACTTGGATCCAGGTTCTTCAACAATAGATATGTGTTCTTCCATTAAAGATTTTCGGACACTTTTAACAGCTACAATTTCTTTTGTTATGGTTTCATCTTTACGACCATCAAAGTAAATGACCAATAGATCGGAGGTTCGAGTTGAGCTTACTTCTTTACGAGACTTAAGTCTTTCAAGTGCTACTTTTGATTTGTCGATTACTGCTTCTTGGTTCTCCGCAGAAACGACATTTAAGTCTCGCAAAAGTGCAGTAGCTAACTGAGCTCAATCTCTACTAGAAATGCCCCTGCGGTCACAAGCTCGTGAAAACAACGACAAGCGTTGTGGCAGTTCTTGTTTTACTTCTACACTTGAAACACTTTTTTGACTCGTATCAAGTACATTTATTTCAAAATCACTATCTTGACATGATATGTGAGACATTGAATCATCTGTACTATCACCAGAATCAATGTTATCAACAGATTTTAAGTTTTCATCCTCAGTCTTTTTTACAACTACCTGCATTAAAGCTTGTGACCTAGATTTTCTTTCTAATCACTTTTTAAGCTTTTTAGTCTCGTTTTTGTCACACTCTGCAATTGACATCAATCTAGGACCACGTTGGTCGAGCAAAAACTCGTGTTCTAGTGCCGGTACTTTTTTTGTCAATAGAGCAAATACAATTGCTGAGGTCACATTTGCAAGTACAAATATCAAACAATGCAGTTTCAGTTTTTGACTGAAAGCTAGTTACTGCATCTTTGTAGGAGTTAGGGTACTTCCTTTTAGGCCCTGAACACTTTTTAATTTTCTCAAGCTACTCATGCAGTTTTAAAACCATAAATATTGTGTTTTTGGTGCCACAAACAGGAATTGAAGCTCTTTTCTATATTTCCTCAAGTTTTAAAGCAAATCTTAACGCAATTATCTTCTTTGCAGGCTGATGTATTCCCTCTTGTTTCATTTCAATGCGTACCCACTCAAAATACTTCAAAACATCCATCTTGGTTGGCAGAACATTAAACTCACTCACATCAATAGGTTGCCCGATAACCGGCCTGTCGGTAGTTTGTCTAGTTAGATGCGGTTTTTTACCCATAATGAACAACAACATTCACTCAATTGATTCTTACAACAAGACTATCTCACTAAAACACAACCGTAATGCTCGCTCGCGGGCAGACGACTACTGACAAGTCTGCGCGGTGATTCATAGGTGTCGCGTCACCGCGGCGCGACAGTCTGGCCTTCCCCCACCCCATCGCTTCAAGTTGACGCTTGACGTATTGAAATGTGATTTATTATTTCACTTACTTCAACAATTCCAATCAAGCCTAACGAGGCTTTAGTTACATTTAATTTTTAAACCAGCAACAACACAAATATCAAAGCACTGAAAAATGTTCAAAAATTGGCTGAAATTTACGACTTTAAGGCCTTGTGCGGGAGACCTAAATGTTGTGCTAAGTTTTTGAAATACATTTTCTATCGTTTTTTGTGCTTATTGTTAGTGGAATTTTAACTTGCAATTTAGAAAAAAAGTGTTTTAGGTTTTTTTTTTAAATGTTTGTAAAAATTTACTTTTTAAGTAAAATTTCTAAACTTTAGGCCTTGTGCGGGAGACCTAAACATTTTTTTTAAAAATCCAAAATTTTTTGTGCTAAGTTGTGGTGTCTAGTAGCAACTTTTTATCAACTTGGAATTTGGAAACAAAAAAAAAGCTAAAAATCGATACACCCTATTCTGCAGTGATCGGTTCTTTTGATATGGGAAATTTTACGATGGCATGTTTGGTCGATTTAACATGGAGAAGCTGTCTTCAGTATAATAAGCAGTTACGGTGTCTTGCGTTTCATTCTTGGCATTTGTTTGTTTGGCGAGGTTAGCATTTTTTTTTCAGCTTGGCTTGGCAGAACGACCGTCCTGCTTGAATGTTATTAAGAAAAGTGTATAGAATGTAATTCCTGCGATGCTCTAAAATTTTCTAAAAAATAACTCTGTCTTTATTTTTTTTCTCTTCATTTCATTTCTATTCTCTTCATTCTTCACGGAGATTTGCCTTATATTTTACGAAAATATTGCCTTAGGTAGAAACAAATCATTTTACACATTAAATTTTAAGAACGTATCAGACATATCTATTTCTTTTGAATTTTTTTTTTTTAAGTTGTCTAAAAATATTTTAATTTTTTTAACGGTAAAAAACAACATTTTATAAGATAATTATATTTTATATTTCAATTACTCATTTAACTTGATGTATGGTGAAAAAATATCTTACAGTACATTAATATGCTTACGGCACATAAATATGTATGCAGTACATCTTGCACTACAATTGCACTATAAAAACATTTAAAATGTCCAGAAATTCTACTTCAATTTAGTTTGTAATATTGCTTTAAAATTATATTTGTCTACGGTTAAAACATGGATTCTGAAGTGGAAGTGATCGAAGAAAATTCGTTTACGGTGCATTTTACTTACAAGGAGAGGACCCGAGGTTTTGGGACACAGAATGCGGCAACCCTTTCAGAATTGATAGAGTATAGTCAGTAGATACACATATGACAAGGAAAAAGCTCAGTCTGCATGGAGGTCTTAAAACGCAAGCCACAAATTAACCCAATTTCGACGCTTAATACAATATCGGATACACACCTTTCTGAGTGGCCGGATGGTATAGTTGATAGAGTACAGACTTCTAACTTTTCTTTCTCGGCATTCTGCTAGTTCAATAACTCACCAAGGAGTTTTCTTTTTGTTTCTTTTCCGCAGCCAAATAATGATTAATTCTTTTCGAATTGTATTATTTAAAAAAATAGAATAATTTAAATTTAAGCTAAATATAATTAAAAACAGGCTTCTGCGGGTAAATATATATTATTGTTTATTTACAGAGAATTTGCAATTTTATAGCAGTTTTATGGATCTAACGAAAAGTAAAAAATAAATAAATATAAATACATAATTTGAATTCCTCAGACGACAGAAAATGTACTTGATTTAGAATCATATTTTCTAATACCTAACAATTTAATAGTTATATAATTTTTCAACTTATTTTTTTGATTTAATCTCAGGATCTTATGTTTAGAATTAGAATAACCTTTATCGTAAATAAAGAATATTTTCATGGGCATTGATATTTATTAATTATGTAGATTTCAGGTGTTTTGTAGCAAAACATGTGGTGCGTTATTGAAAATATACAGGATGGGTTTAGAAAGTTTACTCTTAATTTTGTTAAAATTTTAACAGTCCATCTACTGCGGACCAAGTAGTCTCGGCATTTTATTTTTTAAGTTTTGCTGAGATTGGATGTAGTTCTTCAGTGTAGTGTTCTAATTAAAATGGATACGGGTTAGGTTCCCTTAGAAAGACCCCTACGAAGGGCACTACCCCCCTTAGGGCCTAAATCCGTCGTGATGATAATTGGCCGTCAGAAATACAAACCAAACAAACCTAATTAAAATGAAAAAAAAACATGTCTAGAGATGAAGTTTCTAAATTTACAAATATTGAAGGACGAATTTCAGAAGACGCAGTTCATAGCGGAAAAAGAAAATGAGAGGTTTGGGTATCGACCACACAAAGTTCCGAGAGAGAAAAGCCAGAAGTCTGGCACTCTGATGAATGTTGCATTTGGCCGCTCAGAAATGTATGTAATTTATCCGATTATGTACTAAAGCGTCAGTATTGGGTGACTATGGGTCTTGTTTTTTAGTACCCCTTGCATATTACACTTTATCCTTGTGATATGTTTATCTACAGACCGTGTTGTATCAAGGCACAAAAGGGTCACCGCATTTTGTATCACTTACCTCGGCTACTCCACTTGTTAAATTTCTTATTTTGATAACTCATTTCATTGTATGAAAAAACTAAATATTAAACAATAACCTGTCATTGCTTGGAAGTGTTTAATGATCTATGTCTGATGTTTGATTTTTCTTTATGAATTATCTTTATTTATTGAAGAACGTAACTATACAGTTTAGCTACTTCCAAATTTAGTAAAACGTTTATTGGAAACGCAGCAAATGTTGCAAAATCACCAGCAGAATGTTTCGTCCTCCTTCAAAATATAAAAAAAGGGATTTTTACAGAACATGCAGGAAATAAAATTTATCATACATGTGGGGAGAATTATCACGTGATGAAAATTGAAATTATAAGCAAATGAAACTAAGTAATTTACAAATAAAATTGTTTTTACGCCAAAACACAATCACACTTTTAAATCATTCTTTTTGTAAAAAAAAATAAAATAAAAAAAGTACTAATTAAAAAAAATACAAAACATTTTCAAATTTAATGAAAAGTGGAATGTAAATGGTGATTTTCATTAAATCTGCTAGAAATATATCTTTTTTATTTAATCTGAAACCAATGGAATGTAATCTTTCGCTAAAAACAGATTTCCTTCTACCAAACAGAGGCGAAATAAGACAAATTCTCAATTATTCAAAGTAATCCCGCTTATTTTTTAACACAGACATTATCAGATGTCTAATCATTATGGCAATGTCTGATTAGAAAGGAAGAATTGCAGCTGAGCACAGATTACAAAATATTTACTTACTAATAAAAAGAAAGGATGTAACTTAAAGTTAGGAGATTTAATCTGCTGTCGTTGAATTAGAGTATTATTACAATAAGAAAATAATTATCTGACTTGATTTAAAATCTAATTTCTTTTGACGTAAAATACTAGAAACAAATCAAATTTCTTTTATACAACGAAATACGCTTGTAATTTTAAATCAAATGCTTATTTAATACATATATATATATGTAGCAATGGTTTGCAAGTCTTTACGAGTCCATGGTAACATGATCAAAATTTCATAATTTTAGAAATCTTATAGCCTTAAACGATATAAACTTTAGACTGTTTTAAATTGTACTTGCATTTAGATTGATGAAAAAATTAATGTTGAACAAATTACAGAAAATGTAGATACATAAAATTTAATGAAGCAATTAACAACAATATTTATTTTTATTCAATGGTCAAATTATACACAGACTAATGTTTCACGCAAAAGTTTTAGATTTTTTTTTTCAGAAAATGCGATGTACAATAATAAATTCTTGTAATAACGTTTGTTAATCAAGTTGAGCTAAAATTGAGTTATGAAATCAATATGATATTTTAATTAAAAATTTATAAAATTGACTACCAAAACGACGAAGAGAAGTTTATTTTTTACCTATTGTAGGTAAGGATGCAATATCAATTGCAAGAACATAAAAAATCAGATAGGTATTATTGTTATTCAAATTATTATAAATTACACCATTTAATTTTTTATCCGATTCTTTAAATTAAATTTGCCATGTATAAACTTCTATATTTTTGCTGTAACTAGATATTTAAAAAAAGTCGCGTCAGTATCATTAAATTAATATTAATTATAACGAGAGATATAAATTGACTCATATCACTTCTTCATACCTTTTAAACTGTTATTTCCTTTATTAAATAAGGAGAATAAATAAATTGAGGGCGAGATTATTTAGATACAAATTTTTTTAACAAATGTGAAAAAAGAATGCATTAAACATTTGCATAAATAAAGCATCAAATAGGAAGATATCATATAAAAATCTTAAAATAATAATTAAAATAAAAAATATTTTTTAAGTATTCATGAAGTATTATCCGTAAATTATATTACATAGCTAAATATCTTTTTTCTCTTAATATTCTGCAATTTGGAAAAATCAATATTGTAGCAAGTGTAATTTTGTACACTTAAGGTCAGCTGCATCGTTAGTGTTTGCTAATTAAAAAAAAAAAATATGCAGCCAAAAATTGATTTTTTAATTTATAAATCTCAGTGACATTTAAGGCAAAAAATAACTATTACAGAAATAAATTTGTAAACGCTCTTCAAAGATTAAAAAAAAAGAACTGACTACATGCTGTAGGTGTAGTAGGCTGGCAACTGAACAAAATTTTGCGGGAGCGAATCCCAACGCAAACATGTACGTAGTGGATTGGAATGAGTTTAATCGAGGTCCAAATCCTTTTAAACCTCCTATGCAAAAGATGATCAACGACTTCGCGAGCAACCAACCAAGTAACCATGAATGACCTGTCACTTTTCCATATCTAGCTATAGAGGTGAATAGATTTACCTTCTTGTCTATATGTTTTCCGTCATTTCCTTATCAAGCGCTAAAGGAATAATTGAAAAGCAAATGATTTTGCAAAATTGCTTAATAGCATTGCTTTCACATCAAATAATATTTGTAGAAATAATCTTCATTGACAGCCCGAATATTTCACTAATCTCATCCTTATGCTTTTCAAAGGTTATTTAGTGTATACGAAATCTTGTATTACCCGCACCTTTATAATTTTAAATCATTATATTTGGTCTTGCAGTTAATTAAAACCCATACTTACATTTCCACGTCGATGGATGTGATTTAGAATTGGCGAAACAGTTTTTTTTTTTTATTTAAAAGCATACGAAGAAAGAAACATTAACTTAATAATTTCGCTGATGTTTGTGTATTGTTATATTTATGTATATATATTTTTTTACTTATTGCTTAAGTGGGACAGAATCACCAGACCTGAAGGGTCCGATGTAGAATCTGTGTGCCACACCCGAAGTGTTCCCCGGCACGCGGGGATTCGTTAAAGAGTGGAAAAAAGAAATCATAATAATAATATGTGCAAAACAAGCTCCACCCGCCGGCGCACAGGCTGCTCCCTCGCGACAAGGGGCTGATGTGCGTGGGTGATCGTGCAGTGTCCTGGATTGCACGAGTCGAGTTAATGATGGAGGAGTAGCCACAAGGTTGATGAGTGAGTTGCAGCACCATGCAGGTCTATGTGGTGAGGTTTGTTAATTATATTTGATATTTATAAATCCTATCTAATTTGCCTATAAGAAGGGATCTTTATAAAATATTAGAAGGCCAATGTTTGGGAAGGATGGGGGAGGGGTGTGTTTAATATGCCAGGCTTGGTTAAGCGTGCAGTGTTAGTAGCTATATTCTGAGGTACCGACGTCGCCGCACTCGCAGAAGTGTTTGGATGCCCGAAAGAAACGTTTCAAGTATTCTTTGAATAGTCCATGGCCAGAGAGGAATGCTGTTGTTGATGATGAGAAAAGGTATATTTTTCTTGATTCTATACGTATGAGATAGTATGTGCATGTGTATCGAACCTTTGGTAATTTAAGACCTCTTTTGTTGCAAATATTTGTGATTTTTAATATGGGTATATATTTGTGACAGTTTTTGTTCGCGTAGTCGTTTTGAAAGCGGAAAATTGAAATAGCGTACTGATGCTGCTACAGCGTTTCTTCTGACATAAGAATTATTTTATTTTTTTTACTTTATCTTATTAGTGATTTTTTTATGAGAACCTTTGAACATATTTTCTGCAAAGCGAGAAAAAAAAATAGCATGCGTTTTAGAGAGAGTTGTTAATTTTGTAAGGTATGTAACTAATACGAAAACGATATCCATAGACATCATGCAATACTAAATTTGATATTAAACTCAAAAGCGAAAAGTTTAACCTACGATCTTTTACACTGTTTTTTTTTTCTAATTTCTAAAGGAAAAAACATATAAATTATTGCTGCAAATGTAAAATGTCTAAAATGTTTTTTTTTTCTTTACTGAATGTTAATTTTTTAATATGCAAGATAATTATATTCTATATTTTTATTGAAAAGGTTCGATTAAAATACACATTTGATCGTCTAGCCAGTGTTTCAATTATTGGGAACAGTCTTGCCAGTAGGCTACTTTTTGAAGTTCAGTTTCTTTATTTGCACCTCTTTTTTGAAATGGTAAATTTCCTCTTTTTCTCGCTTTAATTAATATGTCATTAAGCAAGTCGAATTTTACCATTTCAAAAAAGTGAGTCAATCAAGAAATCTGAATTTTAATATAGTAGCCCACTGGTAACACGGATTGGGAATTAATTTTCTTTCATTTTGGTTTTGTGTCGGGTTCGAGTTTTAGTATTTCAGGTTCAATGCGGAATACGTGAATTTGTGTCGGATTTCAGATGAATGATGGGAGAATTTTTTTCTGTTTTGAGGTTAAATTATGGGTCATTTCATTTTTTTTCGTCCAACATGAAGCTGTATCGAGTTGACTTGAAATAGAATTTTCTATTGGCATGATATTTTAAAAGAAAATCATGAATATCTTTCAAAGGAGAAAAATTACATATTTGAACACTAATGATTATGGATATATTTCTTTTCTGCAATATAATATAAAATTCCTATTAGAGATTTATGCATAGACCACTTTCGTATAATTGTATTAACCCATTAACCGCTAAAACTATAAAATAAGAATTTTCAAATTTCGTGTTGAAAATCTTTTACCACCACAAATTCAAAAAGATAAATTTCGCTTTACCAATACCGAGAAATATCTGCCAATAAATAAGGTAATTTTTTAAACTCTAAAATAGTGTTGGCAAAGAAGTTAATTTAAGCATAAGCAATTATTTTGACCGTTGCGTGAACGCAACACCAGCGGAAAATGGCTTAAGATACTGAATTATATTATTTCACTTCTGTTTCGCGTCGGATTCGGGTCTTAATATTTCTGGTTCGTGTTTAAGTTTTCGGGTTCAAGCGTGATGAAATTTGTTTTGTCTGTTATGGAGTCAAATTGTGGATCAACCACATTGTTTAATCGGTTTTTTTAATCGGCTTGACTTTAAACAGAATTTTCTTGTTCGGGCGGATATAATCCACCACACTCACGGATCTCTACAATTGAACTTTGAAATTAAACCCCATTGTCAAATAATAAAGAATATTGTGCCTATGTCTTGTTTTAACCATTTATGTGAATATTTTGATATTTCCAGTCAATATTGGAACTCTTTTTATAGCCGCTTGGTGAATCGCACACAACAATTGTCCATATTTAAAATATATATGTAAGAAAGAACTGAATGCTGCTATTTTTGTGAGAATTGTTTTTGAAATTACTTGCCGATTCTTAGTCATTTTAGTTCATGTAAGTATATTTAATTATTTGAATATTACTTTTAAAGGACGTTCTAAATAATTCCTAATAATACAATTACTTTTTTGATACTCTCTCTGAACAATTTCTAATAAAATGCCTTATATAATGATAAATACTTCCAACAATGCAATAAAAATAAATAAAATAATAATTTAACAAATGAAATATTCATCCAAACATAAACGAACAAATCATGCCTTATCCTATTAAAACAATTTTTCAGATTCTTTTTTGTAACAAGTAAAAATAAATAAATAAATAAAATAAAATAATGTCAAAATGCTTACTTTTCTATTTATAAAAAAAAGATACCAACATTTTTTCTTCAACGGAAAATAATGAAATGAATAAAAAATTCATAGAAATAAAACGAAACATAGAATTATCTTTTAGTCAAATACTTGATAAATAGCTGCAAGTGGAGGTGTTGCCCAAGAAAATAATTTAAACAGTGAAAAGGGTGTAATTAGAGTACAACAATGATCACTTGTTTTCGCACTTTGGTTTTAAAAAGAAAATTATAAAAAAAGCTTACAATTGTTTCCATTTAGCCTTCTATGGTGACTGATCAATAATGTAAGAGGAAAAATGGAAGTTAATTAGGGATCACCAAAAAATAAATATTTAAACATGTACCTTTGTGTTAGTTTTTAAAACTACTCCACTGTTTACATTTGTTAATTAAATTACTGTTGAGATAAAGATATAGGGAAGTGTACAGTATTGCTTAAATCATTTAAAAAGAATATTTGATCAACTCGTACTAACTTTTATTTTCTTATTATTATTCATATATAATCATATAGAAAAAAAATTACAGATGCCGCATCGAATACTAAAAAAAAATAATAATAATAATTATTCTGTTACTTCAAAAGTATCTTTTAGGGAGATTATATGCTACTATTAAATAAATGATAATTTAATATACTAAATAAATCGTTTTATGGTCAAAATGCGTTTTTCTGATAAATTGTTAAAACTGAGTATTTTTTATCAGATAGAATCAAGGAGACCAATTTTAATAAAAAGTATTTTCACGTAATAGGTTTGAAACATGCCTTTTTTTAACATTAAAATAGCTCTTTTGCTCAAAACTTATCATCCAAAGATTATTCATCATCTTAGATGAAATTAAAATTTGACGTAATATAATATTTGTTAATCCGTCTTTCATTATAATTTTATTTTATTTAAACTTTGAATTAATTTATATCGTTTAAAAAATATACCATAAATGTTTAATCAAATATAAAATTTTGCTTTCAACTTTGAAAAATATAACATACAGAATTTTTCAAATGTTATACATTACTTTAAACATAAGATACTAATACTTTATATTCAATGCCAATGAATTTTCTTCATTTATTTTTCATCTGCTACTAAGTTGTATATTAGTGCGCTTAAAAGTTTTTTGTCTGCTAAATATCTTAGAAAATATGTACCAGCTTAAAAAAAAATGTTGGATTGGAATATAACATTGGAAAGTAATTAGAATTCATTAGAAAATATTAATTAATTAATAATTCATCATAAAAGCACACAATTTAATTAAATAGCTATTCTTGTTTGCAGTTTGCAGAGTAATGCCTTAGTGGAAACAAATGTACTAGTCTTATAATTAAAAATACTATTTACAAATTCGTTTTTATAGCGTATTAATCAGTTTTTTCAATTCGGAATATAGGCTTTTCGAATGCTTAATATTTTCTTCATTAACGGACATGTTTTAATGACAAAGTGATTTACATCATTAACATTAACAGCACAATTAACATATGTTAATATTATTTTGTTAATCGTGCATATAAAAGTTCGGCTACGCAGCAGAAAATGTTTAATTCAGAATTAATAGCGTTCTAAAAACCCATATATATAGGTTGAGACATATTTATAAAAAAACTCATAAAAACTACTCGGAAATTCTTCTCAAAATCAGTAGCAGAAAAAAATCGTTTTAAAATTCTTTGTTTAAAAAAATCATCTTTAAATCTCTGAAATAATAATTTTTGAGTTATCTAAAAAAAGGAAAAAAATCATTTTTTGGAAAATTTGATAACTCGGAAGGGGTTATTGTACATTTTCGCGATTATATTATCTTTCTCTTATTGTTATTATTATTATTATTATTATTATTATTATTATTACAGTGTAAGTGCGAAAAAATATTATTTCGCATTAAAATAAATACACATTTTTAAAAATATTCATCTGCATAAGACGTTGTTTGTTTTAATCATGAATCAGTTTGACGTACTATGTGAAAGAAAATTATATTTTTATTTAAGTAAAATTCAAAGTGTCTTAATAATGTATTTTCAACCATCTTTACAAAACTTTTAATTTAGAAATTCCAAATAAATCTATAGGAATTTCTTTTAAATTTAATAAGTTCTTATGTATGCTGACACGCGTAATTTATAAAATCAATTCATTCGAATATTCTACAAAGTTATACATTTAAAATATGGCTTTTCTATTAATATAAAAATTCTTTTGTGAAATTCAAAAATATAACACAGGATAATAAACGTAGGATATAGTTTTATCATTAAAATTTATCACGTCATTTTTTAACACATTTAAATTAATTTTATATATTTTTATATATGCGAACGCTGAATATTCCTGGCATAAAATTCTGTATAATACGCTTTGAACTTATATATAACTAGAAGAGTGCAATTTTATATATTGATTAGATGTAAGATCTTTAAAAATGCTGCATAGAAAATTATTAAAAAATGAATTATTAACTAATTTCACATTATAAAGATAATAATATGTCAAAAGTATCAAAGTGTACATATAATATAAATATTGGAAAATATTTTTCTTTTCTAATGCAGAAATATTTCTCCTTGAATCTTTGTTGTTAGCTAAGTCTATATAAACAACTCGCGTTTATTTAAATTTGGCTACTTTTACAAAAATAAAGCCAACTTCTTAATGCTTGTAGTATTTAAATGTAAAATAAATACTTCAAAACTATTTTTTATCAAAGTGACAGTAAATGTAATCACTATTTTGCTTTAATTTTTCTTGTATGTTGTACTTTTTTGTTTTCCCGTAAGAATGATGATAGAAATGATGATAGCTCTTTATACATAAAACAAACAGACAAAATAATAATAAATAAAGCAATAAATCGTAAATAAATAAATATATATATTTATTTTTCTTTTCTCTGTGTGTGTTTTCAAATGTATAGAACATTTAATGGCTATAGATACTGAACGCATAATACTAAACATTAAAATTGATATTTCAAATATAATCACTGTAATTTTCTCCCAAATAAAAATTTAACAGTCTTATATGAAACCTAATATAAAAAGGCAATTAAATTTAAAAAATCAAAACACCCGACTGCGAAAAAAGCGAACTAATTAATTATTTCTCATCAATGTGAAACTATTTTTTTTTTCAAATCCTACTATTAGCTCACACAAAGGCTATATAAATCTTGTTCAAATTTTCAATCGTTAATAAAATACTTATTATTCATCCAATCAAGCTCAAATATTTTTTTTTAACTTGTAGTGGATGACACTTGATGTAATCCAGTTTTTTCAAATATTAATTTAGTAATTAAATTTAATTAATTAATTTTCAATAATCGAGAGAGCCCTCTTCTTGATCAAGGTTTTTTAAGACCGAGAGAGAACTCTTCTTGATGAAGGCATTTTAAGCGCCACACACACACACAAAAAAAGAAGAATGAGAGAAAATAAAAATTCTCTTATTGACCTAAGTAGGAATTGGGGTATTTTTTTATATATATATTACTTGTTTATATTACTTACCTATTTTTTTTTTTCATTTACTTCTATTGATGACTTTTAAGTTGTGTTTCATTGTTAGTTCCTATCTATAAACACTGTTTTGATGAGGTCTATATGTGTATATATTTTATATATATATTGTATATATTTTATATATAATATATTTGAGTATATATATTATGTCTATGATGGTTAGAGTTGCAGTAAAGCTAGAGATTCTACATACACAACTTCCAGGTTCTATAATATTTTAATGGAGCTTCTGAATGTAAAATAGTCAATGAAACATCATCTTCATTTTGAAAGACCTATCCAATGATATGCCACTCAATAGGGTGCGTAATTTTTTTTCGTCTCTACCGCCATTTTGTATTTTACGGCCGCAGTTTTGAATTTATTAAAACAAAACTTAGCCTATAACCATCGGGCCGTTAAGACAAATTGATAGAGACCTCATTCATTAAAATCCACCCAGCCGTTGGGATGTTTCGAGGGTATAAATAAATCCACATGCACAGATACGCGTGAAACACAAAACCCTTCTTTTCAATCAGGTAAAAAGCTAAAGAATACAGCAATTCTTAAATGAAGTGCTGCCTTTTCAAACAAATAAAAAAATATATATTATCTTTTAATGAGTAATGTTGAAAGTTATAAAAAGATTAAAAATTATTAAAACTTAACTGTTGAGGTTGGATGTTTAGCACAGCAGAGAAACCGTAGATGAGCAAACAAAATTTTTGTGGTATTTAGGTACATGAATTTATATGTATATGTTTGTACACTTACAATACTTTTTTAGTTGTTTTATGCAAGTAAGTAATACAAAATTCACAGGAAATTTTCTCATTTTCATTCTCTAAATTTTAAGCAGTGCACCTAGAAACCTAATTTTCCAGTTACAAACGTACTATCTCAACACTTGAGTTATAAAATAATCATCTTAACACTTAAGGATTAAGTGTCAAAACCTCACACTATAAATGGAAATTTTGGATAAAGCTATAGGTATATAAGCATGCATATCTTCATAAATCTGTACGTATGTCTCTGTTAGAAAGTGTACGTGTGTACGTAAATACTCCCGTTATATGTGCGCATTAGTGTGTATATGCTCACTTCATCAGGATTCAGTAAGTGTATTTGAGTGTGTAACGAATTCGTTTAAATGTGTGTGTTTAGATGAAAAATGTAAAATAATTTAAAAAATAATTATTTTTTTAATATTTTAAATCACTGCGGTATTAACTTATAGTTTTAATCATCAAACAGTGACATTTTTACACATAAATGCATTTCCACATTCTACATTTTATCATAATTTGCGATCATGAAAAAAAAAATAATAACAATAAGTCGAACAGGGTTAAATCTAGAAATCGAAATTTAATTAAACACCTTTTCTTTTAAATATATATATACACACAGACAAAATAATTCTGCAGTATTTTATATATAGTCTTTCTATCAATCACAGTCAGAACATTTGGTAGAATTTTGTAACAATATTTTAGATGAATTTCCTTTAAAAAAGAAGTATTATTAATGACACCATTATGTGTCGAAACATGCTTTTCTACTTCGTTTTATGAGTTATTAAAAAATAAGTTAATGAAACCTAAAATTAAAAGCAGTGTATGCCACATGTTAGTTAATGAATTGCAATAGGTGTGAAATGTATATTTTCTTAAATTTTTAAGTACGTAATCAATCATGATAAATACTAAACATGAACAGCTATTAACGATGCCGTAAAAACCTGACGCAAACTAATTGGATGCAGCTGTCACTTGACAGCCCTTGTCAAATAAAGTGGGCTAACAATCTCTAGCCCAGATAATAAGATAGGATTAGATACACGCTAAAATTTATTTATTTAAAATTATTATTAATTTCCTTTTTATAATAAATAAGATGTTTAAAGCTATAATAGTTTTAATACATTCGTGAACTAAGTTTAAAAAATAATTTGTATGATTAATGACTGCGTTTTTTGAGTTATTTAATACAGTGGTAAAAAGAAAAAAATATGTGTTCATGAATTAATATATATTATGCAAAATGTGTATTCGTATATGTTAAAATAATTGTTATTATAATGCTCTTAATAGCGAAGATTACACTTTTAATGTATTAAAAATACAATTCCTCAAAAATGCATTATTAAAGTTCATGAAAAGTTGCATTAGAAGCAGCTTTATAGAGACACTAGGGGGCAGGGGCGGATCCAGAGAATCATTTTGGGGGGTGGCGACACCGAGTAACATATAATCAACGTAATCATAATTAGGCATGCACCAAATATTAGGTATCTATTCGGTATTCGGCCATGTTACCGAATATTCAGTTTGACCGAATATCAAACTAATCGAAATGCCGAATATTCGGCTTGGGTGAATAGAAAACTATTCGGCCTGCCGAATATCGAAATATTCGGTCAAACCGAATACTTGAATTTTTTTTTAAAAAAGCTTACACAGTTTCTACTTTTAACTGTCAATTTATAAAGATATTCAGAATAATTAGAAACAGAATCATATTTAAATAAAAGAGAATATTTTGCCATTATTCATTTGCTGTGTGTTAAGTATTATATAAGAAAATTAACCAATCATGAGGATTGTCATAGGAATTACTCATGTACAAATTCAAGTTCCTGAACATTGTTCAGTAAATAAGCTGTTTCTTTCTAAGATTTTAAGAACAACGGTTACAATCTCTGAAAATGATCACCCTCTCCAGACACCTATCTAGGATGCATTTAAAAACTTCCGTGCTTAATCAAAGGGAGTAGAAAGTTGTTCTTGCTCAGTTGCCACCATATAAAATTTGAATAGATTGTATTATTTATTTACATTTATTTTAGTATCGATTATAAGACTTCCAATTAACCGAAACACTCGGTTAACCAACACTCTTATTATATAATAACCCAGCGATGATTGTGTTTTATAACTTTTGATAATTCATTTTTATGTATTTTTTAGCGCTGAACCCGAAAATGACCTTTATTTGTAACCATCACGTCAGGATTTTTCGCGAAGTCTACATTTCAAAGATTAAAAGTAAAAAATATCGAAAATCTGATATTATAAAATACATGTGATGGTTGTGTTTTTTAACTTTTGATAGCTGATTTTTATGTATTTTTTAGCGCTGAATCCGAAAATGACATTCATTTTTAACCACCACGTCAGGATTTTGGCAAATTAAAATTTGGCCTAAATTTCAAAGTTAAAAAGCAAACAAATAGCGAAAATCTCTCAAAGCCTTACGGCTGTTCTCAAATCCAAAAATGAAGCTTTATGACAAAAGTTTTAACCCGAGAGTAGTCGCGACATTTTTTAGAACGTTAGTAGTCGCGTTCGGTCCATTTGCCGCCGTTACCAGCAGGCCGAAAACGAAGGGGAAACTTGCCGGTGTTATCAGATGATCGAAAACGGATAACGTAGGGTGAAAATATTGACTGAACTTTAAAAGATTACAGCAATTATTCATTTTACAACGTTTTACAGTAAATTATTTATTTCGCTTAAGTATATATTCCGTTGGCATCTAGATAAATGTTTTTAATAACTCTTTCTTCATTTTGCATAAATACTTAAAAGCAAATAATAAATTATTTCATTGAATTTCTGATGTCACTATGAATCAATAATTAGTAGGAAAATATTTACGAATATGAATATAAACTCGTGATAGGGGTATTTTTATTTTATTTTATTTTTGGACGGACAGAATCAGAGTCAGGTAGATTTTTATGATACTCCGGCACTCTATATCCATTTAATAAAATAAAATTAATAAATTTAGCATCAATATACTACACTGACATTAAATTGAACAATTAAACTGAAAATAAAAATGGAACCTATGACATGCAACAGCAAATCAAATACAGTACCACTAATTCACCAGCATATTATATATATATATATATATAATAAAGAAAAAGGTAAAAAATACTTAATTTCGAAATTATAAATGTAAATGCTGTTACTACGTTTTATTTATTTATTTTGTGCGGTGTCTATGTGTGTATGAAGGGAGGAGATAAGGGGGGGGGGGGGGGGCTCTCGAGATTTTATGATTAAATCCATTTTTCAAATGAAAATGCACGATTTGTAGTTTTTCTACTTATTTCAGGGTGGGAGGAGCGCCCCTGAATAAAAACTCTGGATACGAACTTCGCTTATATAAAGTAAATAATAAGTTATTGAAATTATATATTTAATTTAAATACTATTGCAATTGTAGATTTAAATCCTAAGATGGATAAATTATTTTAATTAATAGAATCACTGAAAGGTTCATCTTAATAGGGATGTATTTTACAACAACTACTTAATTAAAATAAATATTCCATTGTACATTTCATAATAAGGTATTATTGTTATAATTTATTGTTTTATAATAATATTCATTAAAATAATAAAAACAATAAGAAATTTTTCTCCGAAATTATAAATATGCAGCAATAATTTTATTTAAATGCATTTTCTCTCGTATTCTGAAAAACATTATTCTGAAAAATAGTTTGAACAATTGATGAAGGACAACAAATTTAAATTTGTTAGATAGCGTCCCCAAGCCTCTATAGGATTTCAATAATAATAGAAAAAACATTTTCTACGGCATTGTTAAAAAAAAAATGTGTTTTTACTTACAGTATGAAAATTTAAAAATAGATAAATTTTAGAAAAATACTTAAAATATTTTTTTAAAATCATAGTATAAATATTCACTGAATTATCCAAAAGACATTTTTATTTGCGTAATTTCTAACCTACATTATAAAATTCTCATTATTGTGCAAATAAATTATATGTATGTTCTTCGCAGATACACATACTACATTTCTGAGAAAACTGTTTTATCTTTCGAGTTTGTTTTATTGTGAAAAACGATACTTTTCAGATTTTGGAGATACGGCAATTTTTTTACTGATTCCCACAAAATTATCTTCTCTTTTCTTTGGTTTTGTTTGGCTGTGTTACTGTCTGTTTTTTTTTTTCATTTATATGTTCCGGTAATAAATGGAAAGCAACTTCTTTCAAATAATGATGATGAATTTTCCCTTTTTTCCATATTTAAACGACTACCAATTTGAGAATTTATTCCCGCAATGTTTGACAATGAAAAAAAAATGTAAGTCACCATCAATCAGTTTTTTGTGCGAACTGACTTCACAACTAATATAATAAAACAATTTTAAGTAACATTCTAAAAGTAAAAAAAGTACTCTATGAACGGGTAAAATAGCAGAAAGAAGAAAGACGAAATAACAACAGACAGAGAGTCCGTACTTCGAAGAAACTTTCCCCGCAGATTTCGCGGAAATGTGAAAGGATGAACAGGAGGGGGGAAAATTCAACTAACACAAGTGGTCGCAACGCGGTCATTAAGACCGATTGAAACTTAAGAATGCGATAAAATGCTAAGAAATAGCAGGAATGACTTGCAATTTTACTACACAAGAGTGTGAACACTCAAGGTCAGCTACACGGAATTTGGCTATCCTAACTTTAACAGGAAATGAGTTACAGGAAGATAACGAATTTCGGGCGGGGAAAAGACCAACGCGCGACTATTAACGGGTTACTTCATTTTTGCTCGGAAATGCATGAGACTAGCAGGCGGTGTTGTTCAGAATCTATATAACCGAACTGTGTCATCCGTTATTTTGCAAACGCAATAGATCTTTCAGAAAATAGTGTCAAAGTGGGCGTTTTGAATCAAAATTTCCGCTCGAAAGAAGAATAACCACTCAAGGAAGGTTGGAAAAACGTCTTTGTAACGTTTTCAAATATGTAACAAATAATATAAATATGTAATTAAATATGTCAAATATGTTATAATTCAATATGTAATTTATCAAAAAATGGAAAACACAGTTCGATTCCAAATCGCTTCCATAGTCAGGCCTTCCAATTTTATACATTTTCGTTAAAAAATTAATTTGTAAATGTGTCCAAACGTTTTGCGCTTGTTGAGCGCAGCATTTAAGAACAGCCTTAACAAAAGAAGGCAAATGTTTTAAATACATCTGCAACAAATTTCTCGGCCTTATCAACCGCTAAAACAAAAGAGGATACCAAGAGAAGATAAAAGGGGAAGCGCGAAGCAGAGCGTGAGCGGTTCAAAGACACTTCCACACATGGTATAAAATTGAAAGGATTTTAGATACACTATATTTTGCATGTTTAACTGTAAAAATGCATAGTATAAGCAGTATAAGCAAAAAGATGAATAAATTATTATGAAAAAAAAATGTCTATTTTATAGTAGCAGATTTTCGCAATATTACGACTTTTTAAAATTTGAGATTTGTGAAAAATACTACCTGATGGTATAGTAAAAAAGGTGGTCATTTTTGGATTCAGCACTAAAAAATACATAAGAACCAATTATCGAAAGCAAAAAAACATAACCGTCAAATCTATTTTTTAATATCAAATTTCTGAAAGAGGGTCGCCTTCAGAATTCTGAAGGGGCCTTAACATCCCTGAAGGTTAAAATGTGTCCTATAAGTGTGAGTATATTTCATAGTCTACTCATTATTAGTCCATAAAAGTTGACACTTCTCACTGAGGATCAGGTCTGTCTCCACAGCTCCTCTGCAAGAGGCAGAAAGAAAGAGAAAAATGATAAACCAAACAATGAACCGTGAGTGACAGTAAAGCGATATTTTTAGTTCAAAATGCCTAGAAGGCCTTTCATTATGTAAAACATAAGGGAAGAACCAATTTACTAAATTGGCTTTTAAGAAATCAACACACAGTATGCATTTTAGCTTTTAACTGACTAGGATTAGGACATAATCCTATTTTGTTCATTCATCAAATACCCCTTGTAATTTACTAATGTAGGTGACAATAACAGTACATTTTTTACACATTATTTGCTTTCTTCAGAAAATATTAAGATGCTTGATTTTTTCAAGGAACCTTTCTTTTTCTTGTTACTTTCTTTCTTTGAAAATTGTTACGAATCCCATTCTTTTCTCAAGCAATAGAACCCTCCTGAAAAATACCATTATACACAAATTAGAATTGCAGATTCTTTGAAAGAATGAAAAAGTTTCAACACTTTAAAGCATTCCGCCTAACGGTGTCAATTTTCTGTTGTAGAGATTCAACAAAAGGTACACGAAGTGGCATTGTCCCCCACCTCAACCCATAGTGTCAAAAATTATGGCGCCATATGCTTTTTGACAGGACATAATCCTTTTTTGTTCATTAATTGCCGAAACGTCAGTGAGCTTTACCATTGTCACCCGAAAAGTGTTCGGTTTTCGTTTCCTTGTCTTTCTGTTCCACGAAAACTGCCATTAAAAGCGTTGGATTTATATCTTAGAGGAGGACCACACCGATCGCCCCCCCCACCCCCACCGCGTGGATCCCCGCCTGGAGGATTCTCCTCCTCTCGCTAATTATGCGTTTTCTCCGCTGCCCTTTGTCGAAATTCACGTTTTTTCAGGGATTCTTTGGCGAAATTCACGTTTTTTTCTGCTATCCTTCGACGAAGTTTGCGCTTTTTCATGTTTTTTTTGACGAAGTTTGCGTTTTTTCGTGTTTTTTTTTTACGGCATTCGCGTTTTTTGCGATCCTTTGGCAAAATTGGCATTTTTTGCGCGATCCTTTGACGAAATTGGCGATTTTTACTCCGAACGATTGACGAAATTGATTTGTCGAACCCCGCGATAAGCGGTGGATTTATATTTTTTTTGTTGGGCGATCGGGGTGATCGCGCCCCCCCATGGATACTCGCATGCTAGGTGGGGGGGGGGGGCTCTGCCTCCTGCAACCTACGCTCGCGAATCCCCGTTTAGACACCGCAGAATCTAAAAGCAGTCTAATCTGATCGGTTTTAGAAAGATTATAACAGATTGAATTATAATGGATTAAAGAAAAACAGTTAAACATTTGAAAAGAAGCTAAAATAAAATGAATTAAGAAAATATGGCCTTTGCCTCCCGGTACATTTTAACAGCGTTTTAAAACGATTGACATAATACAATTTACTAAAATTACTAAAATTTACTGCTTTAACCCTTTCAAGGGCAATGGTTCATTTGTGGACCCGTTAATTTTAATTCTTAAATGCCACATTGGCAAATATTTAAATGAAAATTTTCCTCTTATTAATAAGTGAATTAAAGCATTTTCGTATTTCAAAATAAATTTGTTTGTAAATTATGGTGTCATTCACTGATTTCAACATTTTACGAATAGAAGTACCTTGCCCGTGAAAGAGTTAAATGCATATTAATGTATTTATTATTTTAAAGTCTCCTTTCTCTTTTAATATTCACGTATAAAAGCAATTTTCAATACATAATTTTCAACATTTTCCTCTTTTTAACACGTACTCATTTAATAGTAATTTTAAGTTTGTTTTTTTTTTTCGGTATTTTATCGTCATGTGTAAATAAGTTTTTAATCGTAAGGAAATATTATTATTTGCGTTGTTTTTAGAATTGAAAACAACCTCTATAATAATAACCTAAGTCATGTGACTATCATCAATAGTCCCTTCGCTTTTAATATTCCAGGTGGCCATTTTGGTACTTTAGTGTTAGCCTGCCACAGGTGATAAGTCGTCAAATATTATTCTATCGCCATCATTTCACCTACATTACAATAGTTCAAGTCATGTAACTGCCATAAACAATTAGGTGCTGATCCCTTCGCTTTTAATAAGAAAGGTTTTACATTTTGATTAAAGAATCAAAGTTATTTTTTCGAATAAAAGTACATAAAAGTTGCCATGATCGCAACTTTTTTGTTAGCGGTGTGCAAATCTCGCCAATAGCTTTTTTGTTTTAACTCCCAAGTTAGCATTTTTTTTTATTTTTCGAGTGGTAAATTAAAATGGTAATACTTGGTTATCCCATCGACCAAAAATCTATCGTCAAACAATAAGATTAAATTCCAATAATGGTTGTTCATAAATGTAACATTCACTTGACTTTAAGGAAGTTACACGTGTTTACGCCATCAAGTGATTTTTATTTCGACGTTTTAGTTATATTTTTATCGACGTTTTATTTGTATATTTATTAATGTTGTACTAATTTATTTGTTCTTTCGTTATTTAAAACAAAAATTATGTCCATTTCTATAATTTGGTGAGTGGTTTGGCAATTTATATAATTTGGTAATATTGGTCGACGTGCTTTGAAGTTGAAATTAAATGTCATGATTTGTGTGGTTTTGGCGTGATTTTTTTTTATGACAATTTGGCAAAAACCTAGTTTTTGAATACCACAGTTACATATATGTATTTTAAAATTATTCTCTATTATTTTTAAAATGAAATAACAATAAATGAAAAAAAGTTTAATTAATAACTATAAAACAAAACAATTTATAACATTCATTTTAAATGAATAAAAATAAATGTAAATAAACATTTATTAATAAATAAGAAACAACAGCCGGGTTACCGTGTCAGGCAAAATAACGCCATTTTGGCGCCAATTAGGTACCCCAGTACGTATGTGCCTAATATTGTTCTTTTTTTTTTAAAGAAAGCCATTAATTTTAAATGTTTCAGTTTTAAATGAAAGTTTTGCATTAAATAAAATGATAATGAAATATAAAAAAAAGAAAAAATGTGACAAATTGAATTATATGAATAAAGTAACGTGATACACTTCTTGGCATACATTTATGGGAGGCCAAACTGGTCTCCAAATTAGTTTAAAATAATAACCTTTTCTGAAATATGAAAAATAACATCTGTTATGATTAAAATTTGAGTTGCCATCATCAGATAAAATTATTTAAAATCAGAAAAAATAAAGTTTCGAAAACTAATTTGGATTTAAAAATTCTAATACCAGTTTTGACATCAGCGGATCAATGCGGATTTTTGTTTTTATTTACATCGCAAAATATTTCATATTTAAGAAGAAATCGCCGTGAAACATAATCAGTTGTTTATCAGTCGTTTCATAAATTCGTTTCATTTCAGTCGTTTCATGAAATCGTTTAATTAGGATTTTATATATGTAGGGTAGATATTTAATCTAAAGTAGTAAAACTGTACACTCAAGTTAAACTACAATCCTAAATTGTATTGGTCATCAAAATAAATTAGGCATTTTTCGTAGGAAAATCATACCATTAGTTATTTCCAATATGAATCAGTTGCACTTGGTTACAAATTAAAAACTAGTCGGATATGGCATACGCAATATTTCCTTCTATCTCATACATGTTAATAGTTCCTGAAAAATGCAGCATAGCAGCGCTACCGGGTAGGTGATTTACACCAAAATCTAATCAGAAACAACTTATGTCAATTTATAACAGAATCTGAAGTTTGATGAAAATCCGTCCATTATTTTTTAAGTAACAGATATTGCGGATATCGTAAAAAATTATACACAGCAGCGCCACCTGCGGGGAGATTTACACAAAACACTAATCATGACTAATATATATCAGGGACTAACTGAAACTTAAATTTGATGAAAATTCAAGCATTGGTTCTTGAGATACTGTTACTGCAAAAATCGTGAAAAATGCAGCATATCAAAACCACCTGTTGAGCAATTTACGCCAAACTAATCCAAAGACTAATTTATATCCGGGACTAACAGAATCCGAAGTTTTAAGATTATATGTGCAGTAGTTCTTTAGATACAGCTATTGCGATACTCATGAATAACGCAGTATAGCAGCGCCACCTTTTGGGTGATTTACACCAAAAAACAATCATCACTAAACTTTATCAAGTACTAACCGAATCTGACGTTTTATAAAAATTCGTGCATCAGGTCTTGAGGTATAGCTAGTGCATATATTGTGAAAAATGCAGCATAGCAGGGCCACCTGTTGGGCGGTTAACACCAAAAATTAATCAGCACCAATCTATAAAAGAAACTAACTTAATCTAATATTTTATTAAATCTCGTTCATCGGCTCTTAATATAGAGCGTCCACAAAATTTGCATCATATGCAGACAGACAGACTCAGAGACATTTTGTAAAAACATGTTTTTGCGGATCTCCGATCCCTAAAACGAGTAAACCCCTCAAATACCGGAATTAAAAAAAATTCACGAATCCAATACTTTCTTCTTCTAAAGATAGAAGAAAGTAAGAAATAAGTATCCTTACAACTTATATACTTTTTGCAAGCCATTACTTTTTACAACATCAAGGCTGTCCAACGCGATGCCCGCGGGTGCTTTTGCAGATTTTCTTGACCCCTTTCTGATGTTCAAGTTGTTTTTTCTTCTTAAAAATAGAAATCCATTTAAAGTGTCGCTTTCTTTAAAATCAATAACAATTTCATGTTTTGTTCTTGTTTTTTAATATAGGCGGTATTAATTGGCCTCCCGGTACATATTTTTTAAAAATAGGTCCAATCTCAGATTAATGTACCTCTAAGTTTGTGGAGTTTTTCTTTCTCATTATTTTTTACACATTATTTACTTAACAGTAGAATATTTATACCTACCTGTATCTCGCAGTGAGGCAAAGTTAAATAATTTCTTATTTAAAATATTTACCACTATATCCCTTTAGGAATATAGCTTTGTTTAATTTTAGACATTCCATGATTAAATAAATAAAATATTATTATACAAAAAAGTGGAACATATTTTGAAACGAAATAAATGTTTGACACTGATAGGGGGTGTGTGTCGCTTCCAATACGTATAGTGATATAATATTGTTGAATGATTTGAGTCATATTAACAATGGGGTCCTTCACTGAGTGTCAACAGATGAGTTGCGATAAACACGTAATGCTTCATACTGCTTGCGAACAGTATTTTCCCAGTGCATCATTTTCCCAGCTTAATCAATTCACCTCGTTGTTCCCCTGTAACTGTCGTCTTGTTGGCTCGTTCGAACACTGGATTAAATACAAAATACACCCGTAATGCTGTGTATATGGTATTCTGTGATTGGTTCTTCTATTGTCTATCCCTGTGAAATCTGCAAAGCACCTCCTCTCTGTTTTCCCATTTGTAATTTACATTTTATCATTTCTCTTCTTTCCAAATATTTTACGTCGACAATTTTTATCTTACGTGTATTGTTTCAATGTTATTTATGTTTTTCAACACGCTGATGAATCTGCGCAGGAAATATATGGGTGCTGCCATTCGACAATTTTGACATTTTTTTTTCACTGTAACAGTAACCGTGCGAGCTCTAGTGTTTTAAAACATCACGATATCGCACTCTTACGCGTACCCGACTTTGGCTATCTATGGTCCCGGGGCAAGCATCATTCTGCCCCTTTTAATCTATCCATAAAAAATTCGCGGCTAATGTGGAAGTGGCTAGTACTAAAACCATACATGTTTTTCGTACCAGGTACTATTTACATCTGTATACATGATATTACAAAAAGATGGTCAGAACTTTAAGAAAAAACTACTAGTAGGATAATAGTAGAAAAATATGAAGCATTGTTTGACAGCAGTATTTGTTTTGCGAACTTTTGCTTCACTTAACTGCATATGTTATAATATATCTGAAAGGAAATGTCCTCTAGATCAGTTTCAACTGTCGTCACACCCTAAAAACAGACTTAGTAATCCCGTTGGGCGTTCTGGTTTTGCATCGGTATTTATCGATTTTAATTAGTTGGGCGATAATACAGACTAAGAAATTGACGATTTTGAATGGCTGGATAAAAATTGGAGGACTGCGATCACGTAGTTGAAACTGGTCTATGGACCATAATTAACCCTAGAATGCTACCGCTTCGTCTCCCGGACGAAACCCATAACAAATAACGCTGACCTTCTTTCCCCAAAATAAGAAATGGGTCGTGCTACTCAGTACCTTCATTTGACCTTACCTACTACACTTATTCATATTCTTTCTTCCCGAAATATTTGTGCACATGTCGTTTTCAGGACAATATTCGTCTCGCAGACAAATGGTTACGATTAACGTTTGCATTTGAGAATCTGACTTAGATATTTTTCTGTGCCGCCGTGGCATGTCAAAAAGTTTTCTTGGAGAATTTTTTGGGGTTTAAGCTCAGGCTATCCGGGAACTATTAAAATAACTAAGTGAGGGAAAAAATTCTATTTCTGGGGATGAATCAGAAAATGATGGTTTTATTGAAGTTGAAAATGACGAAATCATAGATAGCGATAGAGATGAAAATGATGAATTCCCTTATCCTTTGAGAATTCGATTATCCTTGAGATTTAATTATCCTTTGAGAATAAAAATGAAGAAAAAGCAATGCTCAAATTTTGATTCTAAAAGTATAAACCACAGTGTATCATATAAGTGAATGGTATAGAAATATTCAGAAATTTTTTGAGTCATGTAACAAGTCTATTACTATTCTATTATACTAATCAAATAAGTGTTTTATTCTTCTGTCTAGTTTCAACAAAATTCTAAATGTTAATCAAGAAAGTAGAAAAACAGAAGTGATAGATTTTTATAATTCCACAAAAGAAGCTGTAGACACATTTGATCAAATGTGTAATAACATGCCATGTAGTAGGAAAGCACACCGATGTGCTCTTTGTGAGTTTCATGGTATGGAAAAACATGGTATATCCGTTTAGTGCATGCAGATGCTATATAAGTGCATAACATGCCCCAAAAACCCGAAAAAAGGTTATCCAGAAAGAAGTTCGCAATAAAGCTTAGTGAAAATCGCCTTGCTCCCTAGATGAAGAAGGGTCTCAATGTATCATTTTTTCCCCGATTAACAAGAGCAATCATAAGGGAAATTTTGAAATTGGAAATGAACATTCAATAGCACAGACAATCTGACTGTAAAAAAAAAGAAAATTTGTGCATTTTGCCGTTACAGTATGCGCAGAATGACGTGCAACATGTGTCTAACGTGTTCATGAGCAATGCGTGGTGACATTACACTAATATGCTAAATTATTTCTTTGAAAATGAATAAATCATACTTTATTGATTACTTGAAGATCGAGTGCGATAAGGTCATCTGCAGTAAGTATTATTTTATTCTAACTAGCTTTTAAATTTGATTTTAAGCACGCCAACCTACTTTTCGTCTGAGAGACCAAGGGTTTTCATTCCCGTAAGTTTTTCAAAGGGTAGCATTCTAGGGTTAATGGTTTTTACGTGTCTCATTACGAGGAAAACGTCAATAATGAATTTCTTTTGAATGCCGTACAATACTAAGTTAATATAACAAGGTTTGAATCATTATTTTTCTAATGACTTGGTTGTATTTTGCGTTGGTGGTTCCATTCACGCAAATAAATGAGATATGCTAACCAAAAGTGAACAGACTTTTAAAGTCTGTTCTGTTATCTTTACCTCCGCCCTTCCCCCCATATATCTATATTGTATATATATAATATATATATACGTATATATTACATTCATCTTGTGTTTGGGATATGATGTGCATGGAGATAGACACATAGACATCCGTATTGAGAAGATATTATGTCGGGTCTGTATGTCCGACAAATGCTACTCGGATTTATTCGGAGAGACATCTAATGGTAAAATCTACATATATGTTCTGTTATCTGGAAGTTATCGGAATAATTATGGACATGGTGTATGTATGTACTTTGCACTGAATGAATGTCTATATCTACCAATTTGTGCTATGTGGGGAGGGATTCGGGAAACAGAGAGGGGAAGGGGGACCAAACTCTTTTCCTAAATATTTAAAATGATATAATTTTTGACGATTTTTGCCCAATTTTATTCATTTGGTTCCTTTTAATGAAAATCCTGATTATTCCCATGGGAGCCCCCTAAAGAGGGGTGCCCGGGTTCAGCTGTTCATCATTCCCCTTCATTAGTGAGCCCCTGCGCATACCTTCAAATAACAGTATCTGAAATTTCAGTTTGGTTGGATGAGGTGTTAGTCCGCTAGGTGTTCATATATAGGAGAATATTTTTTTATGTCCCCATTAACATAAATAAATCCTTCCTAAGAAAAACTCTCAAGCTTGAAGCAGATTTGGAAAGAACTGAAATTGGGGTGGTTTAAAAAACGCCCTTTTTTATAGCAAACGTTATCTGTAAGCCAAGATACTAGCAATGAAACAATTAGCAATTTAAACATAAATGGTGTCAAAACACTGTTTTAAACACTAGTGTCGGGAAGGAAATTTTCACCTTGTTATTAATAAACTTTATAAGATACTTATAACTACTTAAAAGCTGACACAAGCATATAAAAATGTTATTTAATGCAACCCTGAGACCTTTCGAACACACACGCGTTCATTTTCAAAGGGAAAAAAGATGACTGACTGAATATAAATACATGAGCAATGAAAAATTTCAAAATATTTAACATCAGAGG
Source organism: Maratus speciosus (assembly GCA_963932465.1). Lineage (NCBI taxonomy): Eukaryota > Metazoa > Arthropoda > Arachnida > Araneae > Salticidae > Maratus > Maratus speciosus. The sequence continues at coordinate 407,352,320 of OZ010788.1, read as the reverse complement.
GCACGTATGAGCAAAACTACACTACAATTCATTTCATTTATTAAATCAAGGCATGCTAAATATGTTCATAGATCATAGATATATAGTTGTGCAAAGTAGGAAGCGTTAAGTTATTTTTCGGTTTCACACAGAACTTAGGGGACGTTCGTTAGCGTGACACGCACTGTGTAGCAGAAAAACTGGTCATTTGGAAATTTTCCCAAATTTTCGAGCGGTAGTATTTAATTATTATTTTAATGTCTAATGATTTAATATATAATAGAAGTAGAAAAACTAATAATTTAAAAAAAATACAAAAATGTCGAAATATTTTTTTTAGGAAAAATAGAAAAAAAAAACAGATATAGTATTTAGTTGACAAGCGAATACGATAAAGTACACACAATAGCAGAACATGTCTCTATAAAATATATCACTGTACTTTCCTAGAAGTCAAATAAATGTAATTAAATGTTTGTGGGCATTTTTCCTTAGAAAAAAAATCATATATTAATTACTAATTTATTTCTAGTCGACCATATTTAGAAGAAAACAAAAACAAAAACCGTGTTAAAAAATTTTTTAATTGCATGATTTTCTGCACAGCTAACTAGGCGTAAACCCAACAGAGTGAAAAAGATTTCAAGCCGGTACTCGGACCTAGTTCATTGGCATAGCGAACAAACAATGTAACGACGAAGCTACTCGGACAATACCCAGGCGTGTACCCGTCACTCTGTTGGCAAGATTACATCTGCTGCACAACATGGAGCATCTTCATGAGCCATAACTCTGTGAAAAATGTGAGACAAAATAAATCGAGCATCAGTAAAATGATATATAGATATATATTTTTTAGTTATGAATTGCTTCCGAAGTATTGCTTTGTTTTTCATAAAATTTTGCATTGTTAACTTGTATTAAATCTAAAAGAGTGAAAAATTGTGCACTCCAGAACTCCAACTCGAGCCATTGGCACAGCGCATCCATACTCAAACAACTGAGCTACTCGGACGTTTCCAAGCCTGACACCCCTAAATATGTACATTAGGCTGGATAACGCCCGAGTAGCTCAGTTGTTGACTAGAATTGGTGTACTATGCCAGTGACACAGATTTCATTGCGGACTTAACCATAACTGGAAAACTACGTTAAGATATTGATAAGTTTTTATCAAGTGCTTCATTTGATGTTAACTTTCATAGTTTAATTTCTATAAACTATTTACTACATTTCTCCATTATAATGATAAACAAGTTACTTTTTTCGAATTATTTTGTATTGTTGTTTCTTTGAAAACAAATTTATGACTTTCAATTAATTGCCACACACATATTAAAAAAGGTTATCGAAAAAAATAATAAACAATATTAGATAAACTATTTTCTTATCACCTTTATGCCAGAATGTTTAAAATGCATTATTTTATACATCTGTGAATTACCTTCATGTTAAATATTACTTACTTCGAACATTATTCTTAATCGTACAGACTTTTTTCATACAAATATTTCAATCTTTTCAACACGCTTACATATACAGTATGGCCCCTAAAGTTCCTTGCCACTTTCTTAATTTCTAACGGCTGCTGCTATAGTCATTAAAAGGATGTCCAGCTATAGTAAAGTAGGCATGCGTTACTGAAAGAAATCGCTTACGGCGCTACCTTGTAAAAAACTGAGGAGTTAGCATTCCTATCTGGAAAACGGTAAGAGATAGGGAAAAAAGTGATTTACAAAGTAGAAAGGTTGGCTGTCCACGAGTGGGTGATTAGTGATTAGTGATTAGCATCATTCATTTAGTACGAAAAGATACCTTTTGGACATCAATGCAACGAGTAGAATTGTTAAAACGCGATTTGTTTTTTCGTGATTTCCTACACTGTGGCGTGACAAAACAATCTTAGAAAGAAATAAAACAACTAGTTAAAACAATATACCTTTATTGGAGATGCTCAAACTTCTTACCGTCATCTAAAATGCACATCTGGATGTGTATTTGTCCGAAAGTTAATCATTTCTCCTTCCATTTACGTTTAGGGACGTCACAGTGTATGAAATCGCGAAAAAGCAAATGCGCGTTTTAACCGTTCTATTCTTCACATTAATGTACACAAGGTATTTTTTCGTACTAAATCGATGATGCTCTACAACTTTGTAAATAACTTTTTCCAAATCTCTTTTCGTTTTCGAGATACGAATGTTAACTCCACAGTTTACCACCAGGTGGCGCCGTAGGAGGTTTCATTAAGTAGCGCATAGCTACTTTACTGTACCAAGACACCACTTTTGTGAATATAGCAGCAACCGTTTTGAAGTTGAGAGGGTGGCAAGGGACTTTAGTGGGCGTACTGTATATGTATCACATTCTTACATAAAATCTCCTATAATCCTAATATGCCTCAGCTGTTATACATACAAATGGTTGAAAAAATTGAAATGTATTAAAGAATAAATAAGATCACTTTTTTCAGAAAATTATTGTATTTGTATGTAGCTTGTGAAAAAGAAGGATAAAGAAACTTGAAATTAGAGTTTAAATTTGGAGGATATATTTTATGTAGTTACTGAAGGTTTTAAATTTGAAACATTTCTTACATTTTACGCAGGTGATGCAATCGTGAAACAGAAAATATATAAAGCTACAAAAGATGAAAAGTTATGGACGATCACATATTCTCCCGCTGTAAAATCTTTATAAAATTTGGTAACTATTTTTTTATTAGGGAACTATCACAAACGTAAAAACAGCACAACAACCGCTATAATTTATTTTAGTGGTGTGAATGTAAAATAAAATGCACGATCTTTTTCTTGCAATAATTGTTATGTTTGTGAAAATGTTTAAGCTAAAAAAATAAAAATCAATTACAATGCAGCATTTTAAAATCTCTACATTCACGAGAATCACTGATCTTATTTGGATTATGTTTCTTTTATCTTAAGTAATTTTCTTCATTGAAAAATAAACATATGCATTTAAAGTATTTGTAATATGTGCCATTTTAAATATTGCAGTAACATTTCTATATTTCCATTAGAAGTTATCGTAATGTCTCAAGTGAAGTTATTCTAACCTTTATTGTCATGATTGACATTCAATTTCATAACCTAAATAGAATCAACGAACCGTTAATTCCCACTATATCGTGATGGTATAATGACATTTTCTAAACGGAATTGAACTGAAACGGATTTCCACAAAATAATGATCTCAAGATTCGCTTCAACGACCTTCATAAATGTATAGATGCATTTGATCTTGAGAATAATTAGAATGAAACACAAAATTTTGTTTCTGTTAACCCCTTAACGGTCGCATTAAATTGCGGTTTAAAAATTGAAATTGATTATTGGCAACACTTTTTTGAAAATGAAATATTCACCTTATTTAATGACAGGTAAAATGATACCGCAATAATGCCAATTACATTATTTTACAAAACTTGTGGGAATCAAACAATCTGAATAAAAGACACAGACCGTAAATATGACGGGAGCGAGAATGAAGTAAATATGTCCTGTTTAAATTTTCACATTTGTGATTGAATTAATAATTTATGAATTTGTATTCTGTGATACAATATTAATTGAATAAAATTGCCAAATTGCTAAAAGTTTGTTTATTGTAAAGGAATAACGCAGAAGAAGTTGTTTTACGAAAGAATTCCCGTTAAGTGGATTATCTTCAGTCTATCTTAAAAAGGTTATAAATGTGAAAGCGCATGCAAATGTACGGCTAACGTTAGCATCAAAACGAATAATGTAATGTCTTTTCATCTTTTTATGTAGGTAAATAATAATCCAGAAAATGTTGTGCTAAGATGTTTACTATTTACTTTATTTAAGCATATTCTTAAGTAGAGAATCAGTGGACATTTTCCCTGTAAAATATGGTCATTTTTATTTATACGCGCCCATCTTTAAAGCTTCGAATAATAATAATAATAATAATAATAATAATAATTAATTTTCACTTGAAACATTCATTTGCCTATGAATAATGAAAATGAAATGACAAGAAGCGAAAATATCAGTTAGAGCAGAGCTTTGCTTGTCAAAGATATCGCCATGTTTAACAAAAAAGAAATAAGAAACAGTAATTATAATATTAAGACAAAATTTCACACACAAAAAAAATCTTTCATATTTTAAATAAAACAGACATTGCCAAGTATTATTTAGTAATACAAGGACCATGCGTTCAATAAGTGCAGAAAGCAAGTGAATATCGCGTCATATTTGAAACAAAAAATCAAAATACTTTTACTAATACTGGTAATTGAGCATGAATGTCGGTTACATTCAGAACAGAGTTTTTTGTCCGAAATGACGTTATTATTAAGTTGAAAAGAAAACATAAAATAGATTACGATTATTTGAAATATTTCATTGAGGACTTAACATATTTGATATGAATTCGTAACCTTTTCTTTTTTGTTACATTGTTTTTAGATTAAATCGAATTCCTAATAACCATTCGTTATTATTATTTTTTTAATGTATGGTTTTTATACGAAAAAAAAAAAAAAGTTATAATTTAATTTTCATTATGAATCAGGAATTATTAATTGGTTTCCCTTTTTTAAAGAAAACAAACTATATTTATTTAAATTTAGAATTTTTTTTTAAATATTGACATTAAAAACAAATTTATAAACTTTCTTTTTTCTACAGTTACAAAATTGTCCTTAGCATTTTAACATTAACTTTTAACTAATAATGTATGATTTCCGTGTGTATAAAGAGTACATAACGCCCCCACCACCACCTCCTCAACTTTAAATTCGGAGCAACATTTCATTTTTATACGATGTTTGGGCGAGAACTCTAAAGGATATTCTCTTTTTTTCACAACTGTGCATAACTTTGAATTTCAAATCATTGCGTAACAGTAAATTTGAAGAAAATATTCTTTCACTAATAAAACTAATATAGTGCCGAGTTTTTCTTAAGTTGAAAATTACTATTAGTATTCTATCGTTAAAAAGCCTCAAAGTGATAATTAAGTAATCACCAATAGTTATTAGAAAGTATATAGAGTATCCTATAAAAAATAATGTAAAACATTATTGGGCGAGAATGCCTTTAATTATCTTTATTTTTTTTAAATATTATTCTTGCATCATCATTATGTTGAAAGGATAATTAAGCAAGCTATGAAAGTGAAGCTGCATTATCTGAGATTTAATGTGACTGTGGGAAAATGTATTTATCATTTACGCAACAATTATTTATTTATGGATATTTTTTTGACTGACAACTATTTTGCGGTTTGTATTTTATTGAAACCTATTTTTATTATAACAAGATGCGTAAATGTATTTAAAATGAAATTTAGTTAAGTAAAAGTTTGACATGAAAGCTAAACAATATTACAAATATTTGTGCTTTATATAAATTAGTGATTCTTAAATGTGTTTGAAAAAAAAAAAAACGTAAACTGAGGTTACGTAAGCTCTAGGCATTATAATGCTTAGTTAGTAGTTATTATACCTAGTACTTATTACAATTAGTCATGCAAACAAAAACGTAAATCATTCTTGTTTCCAATATGGATAGGATATTGAAATAATATCAGTATTTATTCAATATTTATTGAGTAGAGTACTTAGTATTAATTATACTTAGTCATACAAACAAAAACTTCAAACAGTCCTGGTTGTACTGTGGTGAAAATATTTTCATAATTGAACAATACTCTGCAAATCACGCAATAATCTACACACACTACATCCAGGATTGTTTAATTTTGTTTTGTAGGTCACAGTATCTCCAGTATCTACGGTGCATCTAAAATAAGAAAATGTTTTGTCAAATATTTCAAGAAAATTATTTAAAAACTATTTTAAACACCCCTTTAATTTAAGCTGTCGAAATATTTAGATATTTTTTGAGAGATGTGCCAGGAAAAATAGAAGTGCGATTACACACATCAACACAAGCAATTTTCGCGCAGGAAATCCATTTGTTTAGTGAAAAAAAACCAATGTGCCTCAATCGAAATCGAATTCGGATACTTGTACAAGACTTTAATAACAATAAAGATATTGAAATAATAATTGGAACATGCGTTAGCTACTTAATGTAAATAGCGTGGACTTTAAGAAACATGCTCATTTCCAAAGTAATTCAGTCACGGATGCTGCACGAAATGTCAATTACCTTAAAAAATATGGAGCATCTTCTTCAGATCTGAAGAATCTTCTTCAGATGGGATGCAAACTGAAACCTCTTTTACATTATGTATCCATATAACTACAATTATTCTACTATCTCTATATTTAAGTCTGATGAAACATTTGTTAAAATAGCTTAATTATAGTTAAAAAAAATAAGGACTTTAAGAAACATGCTCATTTCCAAAGTAATTCAGTCACGGATGCTGCACGAAATGTCAATTACCTTAAAAAATATGGAGCATCTTCTTCAGATCTGAAGAATCTTCTTCAGATGGGATGCAAACTGAAACCCCTTTTACATTATGTATCCATATAACTACAATTATTCTACTATCTCTATATTTAAGTCTGATGAAACATTTGTTAAAATAGCTTAATTATAGTTAAAAAAAAATAAGGACATTAAGAAACATGCTCATTTCCAAAGTAATTCAGTCACGGATGCTGCACGAAATGTCAATTACCTTAAAAAATATGGAGCATCTTCTTCAGATCTGAAGAATCTTCTTCAGATGGGATGCAAACTGAAACCTCTTTTACATTATGTATCCATATAACTACAATTATTCTACTATCTCTATATTTAAGTCTGATGAAACATATGTTAAAATAGCTTAATTATAGTTAAAAAAAATAAGGACTTTAAGAAACATGCTCATTTCCAAAGTAATCCAGTCACGGATGCTGCACGAAATGTCAATTACATTAAAAAATATGGAGCATCTTCTTCAGATCTGAAGAAGATTCTTCAGATGGGATGCAAACTGAAACCTCTTTTACATTGTGTAGCCATATAACTACAATTATTCTACTATCTCTATATTTAAGTTTGATGAAACATTTGTTAAAATAGCTTAATTATAGTTAAAAAAAATAAGGACTTTAAGAAACATGCTCATTTCCAAAGTAATTCAGTCACGGATGCTGCCCGAAATGTCAATTACATTAAAAAATATGGAGCATCTTCTTCAGATCTGAAGAAGATTCTTCAGCTGGGATGCAAACTGAAACCTCTTTTACATTGTGTAGCCATATAACTACAATTATTCTACTATCTCTATATTTAAGTTTGATCAAACATTTGTTAAAATAGCTTAATTATAGTTAAAACAAATTACAGAATCGATTTAGACACACACTTTACACTGAATACATGGTATGGAACCTACAACAAAACTATTTGTCTTGACATATGTTATTTTCTTTCGTATATTGCTTAGATAATTCACGAATACTGCAAATTTAAATTAAATATCTCAAACTTAGTGATATTGAGTTACAGTTTAAAGCGGTAAATTTCAAGATTCTATATTAAGATTATTTTCATACACTTTCATGAGTCAAATGTATTAGTTTTTTGTTTCATTATTTTTGTGCGTGGACAAAAAAACTTCTATTCTGCAAGAATGAAACCACTCTTTCGTAAATTAAAGAGCCAAAGAGCCAATTTTTAAATTGATTATTATTTTCAAAAGTGAGTCCCAACAAAAGTGTTTGTTATATGTAGTAAACGACGTTATATTGATGATATAGTATTCAATCAATATGCGATTTTTTGTGAACAGAAGGTAATAGTTTATCTCATATGCCTTCTCGATTTTAGTGTGAGATTCATGCAAACTATTCATTTCTTATAAAAGAATTACGCGTTTTATAATTTTAATTAATTTATAGAAGACTTCACCGAATGTGCAATTCCATTTATTTTATATTGGAAAGGAGAATTACTTCTTTTAACTACAGTAATCACATATCAATACATTTTATGAACGTATAACAATAGTTAAATTCATATTCATTCAGTTTGTGTAAATATATATATGAGATAGTTATTATACATATAAGGATTGAAAATTATATATATATATATATATATATATTGGCAACATACTTATATACTTAAAAATAATGACACAGTCAATAAATTATAATTTAATAAAAATATATGTAGCATAAATGTTTAAATGAAATCCAGCCTAGGTTAATTTTATTGTGGTATAAAAAAAGAGGCAAAATTGCAAGTTTCGATGTTGCATTTAAAATTGCTTATAGAAGGAAGTGCGAAAAAATATTATAAAATAAGTGGGCGAGAAAATATTTCCATTATAATAACATTGTGTAACTCTAATAAGATATTGTAAAACCGTAATAATAATATTATTATTAAAATGTATATCTTCAAAATGCGCAATATAAGCGGAAGAGGTTAGTTAAACTGGACATATGTTTCTGCCTATCAGCAACATTTTCAGCTCATAATATTTAAACAAAATAGGAGAAAGAGCATTATAAATTAATATATAAGACGAATTTTTCATACTTTTAAAGCAAAACAATAAGGAAATTAAAACATTAATAATATCAACGTAAAAACTCTAATAAGTTGAAAATGTATGTCATGAGATAAAGAAGCGTTTTGTAATTAGCTACGAAGAAAAATTAAACACATGTGCAAAAGCTGTGGGTCATTAAGTGTCATTACACACTATATTAATCCTTAGTTATGGCGATTACAAATATTTTATATATATGCTTACAATTTTCTGTGTTTAATTTCAGATATAAATTATTTTACAAAATAGGAAGTACATAATTTTACAAAATGACTTCAAAAATGACAGATAAAGCTCAAAAATGTATTAAACCCTTCGCTTTATTTTTTTACATAAAGCATTAAAGAAATTAATGGTAAAGCACTTTGCGCCAATATGTACTGTATGCAATACCTAATATTTATTTCCATTTTATTAAATGTTAACCGAATTCAGATATTCATTAAACAGTTGACTTTTATTTACTGAAAAGAATCGACACACGTGAACGTACAGTCGTGGAAAAAAAAAGTAAACACACCCTACTAACTCCTCAACAAATTATTGTAGACGAAAGTTACTGGTACCGAACGTTTGGAAATAAAGTCTACTTTTGAATGATGTATGTAAAATTTGCTTAGGGGGCCGTCTACATATTAAAACGAATCCAAACTTCATTTTTTTCAATGACAATACCCAATTTTAACGAAATATTTCAAATCTTCGGTTCAAACTATGCCTAAACACCGAATTTCAAGTTATTTTAATGATAAGTTTTTGAATTATAAACATTCAAAATTTAGTACTTCTAATGTTAAATTACATTTTCTTATTTTTATTTATATCTCCAGAAATTATGCTCCTAATGTGCTAATTTTTTGTAGCAATAATACTAATATACCCAAACACAAATACGCTGAATTTGCAATTTTTATAACTTTATGATATGAATTATGATTTATGAAATTAATACTCGAAAAAATTGCAATCTACAATTTTTTTGATGGAATTAGATTTAATAAGTCCTGCTTTATGGAAATCCGAAATTTCACATTTTTCTTCCAAGTAGTTTTCAAATTATGCTTAAAAAACGGCAAAATGATGATTTAAGGGGCTGTCTATAATAGGAGTAACTAGATATTTTGAAATTTATTCTGCTGTCGTGTAATCTAGCAGGCTGCATTGACTTCTTAAGGTGCCTTGATCAAGATGAGCGCTCTCTCGGTTAACAACCGAGTTCCGAACTTCAATTTGGATACAGCCCTTAAAATACGCTCGTTTTAAAATAATTAATTTCTCAGAAACTTATGGTACGAATTGCATAAAAATTTGTTTTTAGGCTAATTGAAGGGTGTAGAGTTCATTTATGCAGTCAGAATTGTGTACTGCTATTGAAAAAAACAAAGTTACGGTTCGTTTTAATATGTAGAGGCCCCCCTAAACAAATTTTATCTATATCATTTAAAAGTAGACTTTATTTCCAATCGTTCGGTACCAGTAACTTTCTTCTACGATAATTTGTTGAGGAGTTAGTAGGGGGTGTTTACTTTTTTTTTCCACGACTGTGCATATAATTCCCTTCTCATAATTCAGTTGCACGGCAATAATTTCTTTAATATATACGTTGTATTTCAAAGCGTTACAGTAAATTCTTTGAAGAGAAATAATATAAATTTTCTTTAAAAGATAGGTAATATGTTTCATTCAAGAATTTTAGATAACTAAAAAGAGAGAAAATTGAACCTGCGTTCACTATTATAAATATATATTTTTTTTTACGTGTAAGCTCAATGCAAGATTTTTATGTGGAGATAATAAATGAAATTAAGTAAAGTATTATCTCAGATCTATGATAAATTTTATAAAAACAATTAAATTTCTATTAGAAACTAAATTTAAAGCTTCGTGAAAACAGAAAATATTTTAAATAAATTAATTAAAATTTTTCTGTCTCTGTTCATTTTATTCGTAAACTTTAAAATTAGTTTTACACAAATGCATTCTTCGTCGCAATACTATTAAAGGCAGTAATACTATTAAAATGGAACATTTTAATGTAAATTATAGAAAAATGTATGGTTCACTCAAAAGCGTCTTTATCCTTTTTATAATGTCGTTAAATATACAGGGTAATTTAAAAAACACGTTTACAAAATGACATGGCAAATCAGGCATAAAACAAGGAAAAAAGACACATAGGAACATAGGGTCGCAAACCACTTATTGAGTCACAAATACAGGGTGTTTTATCCTAACTGAATCCGGGTTCACGGTAATAATTTCGAGAAAAATAGGAACATTGTAATGAAAATGCAAAAATATGTACCTTGATTTGTGTGAAATGTGATAACATCACGAAAAGATCTTGAATAACATGTTGCTCAAGCAATCGGTGATTCAATATGAATTGATAATCACAGTCCAGAATGTGGGACGTCAAGTGTATACTGCTGGCGCGAATAATGCAAATTTCTAGCAAATTGAGTTAGGATGAAACACCCTGAATTTGTGACTAAATAAGTTGTTTGCGACCCTATGTTCGTATGTAATATTTTATCCTTGTTGTATTCCTGATTTTCTATGTAATTTTGTAAATGTTTTTTAAGCACCCTGTATATATGCTCTGGTTGCCTTTTTATTAGAATTTTAAAGCAACTATTCTGAATTTAGTAATTCACATGGTATTTTATTTTGTTTTCTTGTTCAATATCAAAAAACAACAACATAAATCTTATATATGTACTTATATATGTGTTACATTATTAGGTCTAATTCCACAATTTCCTTATCTTATTCTAAATTACTGCTTTATATTCACTAAATCGTTATTTTTAAATAATCTCTATCGTCAACTCTGTTAAATTCCCTTTAATTTAATGTCTCACTTGACTAAATTGCTTAAATATTACGCTTTTAGTATTCTTAAATTAAATGTTTCATTTCCGCGCTTTTTCTTTCTAGAATGTTCTTTTAACAACCATTTATTTTCTCTTCCGAATTTTACTTTCCCGCGTATTTCCGAGGTTATCCCTTTTCCGTTCAAATTCATCCGCTCGCTCTGACCGCACTCTTTCCATGGCGTGGTTTTCTTAATTATTCATTGGTTGAGAGCGCGATCTACGTCATATTTGCATTCTTACACTTGACGAACAAAAAGCCGATGTTCGCTATGCTTCAGCGGATTTGAGTCGTATTTCTATTTTCCATACCACCCCCTGGTCACCGTCCATTTATTCGATTATCAACAACTTTGTTTAGCCATAATTACTACTATGAACTGATAGCTAATATTCTTGGTGGAAACTGCGTCGCCGAAAGATGTTTAAATAAATTTCTGAGCTGATATTACGTTTTGTCTCAATTATTTATGGGGAAACTTTCACGGAAAAATGCATTCCATAGCCTTCACTCATCGAATGCTACAACTTCCAATCATCATCCAATCTTCGTTATACTAATACAACAGGATCGAATTACCTGTTCTGACAACTTATATTACGCTATTACTCTTGATGTGATTCACTACTGCTATCGAGACAGACAGTAACTTCATTTTCAACTATAGAAATAAACCAATGTTGCTATTAATGCAACACACACACATATATATATATCTATACTATCAAAAGAAATTTATAACACATTAAAAATTCCGAAATATTGTGTATATTAAAATCCTTATAAACTACAATCAACTATAAACTATCATACAGTTAAATATTAATCTACACAGGGTAAAAAGCTTATGTTTTTCTCGTCAGTGGATCCACAGACAGAACTAACCAAAGCGTTATAAGTAAGCGAACAAACTTAATGCTGGAATCAGGCGTAAATTAACACATTTGCGCCACCTTGTGGACGGAGTGATAATTCACATACGTGGGCTTTTAGTGTGGCGCGTATCTGCTAAATTTTCAGTCGCTCATGGAAATGAATATGTTTGCCACATTTATTGCAAAATAATGGCGTAGCGAGAGGGGCATCCAGACGCACTTGACACCACGAAGTTTTCTTCGCCTTATCAGAAGCACTTCAGTTATTAATCAAGGTGAAAAAACACTTTATAATTTTAGTGGTGTGAGTAAGAAAACAGTTAAGTATCTACCTGTAGTTCACACTCCATCCGCTACGTGGCGCATGACCTTGATTGATTTGACTTCGCTTTTAATCTTGCGGTTACTTCTCCGATTTAAGATAGGCCGCTTACTTATATCGCTTTGGAACTAACTCGACCCCCCCCCCCCATGATAAATATATTGTAAGTTTCGAACAACAAGTCTGTCTTACATTCAAAAACAATATGAAAACTTAATTACTTTGGAAAACATTCTAAAAATATTATTTAAGGTGAGAAGTTGTATATAAATAATGAAACCTAAACCATTTTTAAAAAGTAAGCAATATTTCAAAAGATAATTTAAAATATGCCAGCAATTTTATAAGAATTAAACAAAGTTATATATAAATGAAACAAACTCTTTTAATAAACACGAATGGAAGATGGCAGACCTCCATCCATAAACTCAACCATATATATATCAAAGGAAAATTCCATATATGCATGTATATATATATACATACAATTTTTCCTTTGACAGACGACGAATATCTAAAAATTTAACCTCAATTTAAGCAATTTTGAATTTATCTCAGGATATCATAAAAAAGGAATTTCAAGTTTTAACCTGAGCGATAGAGAAAAACTTATTTTTAGCACAACAAATAAAATTTGTGTGTCATTAAATTGTCAAAATATAGGTAAAGTTTGTATGTATAATCAATTTATATAAATAATTTTAAAACAAATGATCTATCGGCAAGAGATCTTTTATATTGCGCATAAGCAGTAAAAGCACAGTTTTGAGGAAAAACACAAGCAATGTTAAAAGTAAAGTGTAGTTTGTGGTAAAGTATTTATTAGAATTTCAAATTTATCGGGTTCTCATTTGGATATATTCATGAGCTTCGTTTTGGTATAATGAAATATATAAAATTAAAAAATAATAACTGAGTGTTTAACATTCTTGAATTACCCCCAAATAAACTAAGAACTATACATGTTCTCTTTCCAAAGAGACGCATTCATATGTGTTTTATATATTTAAATCCACGATAGGTAATAAAGTCAATTGAGAGAAGAAAGAAAACTTTAAAGACCGGCTTCAAGTTTAAAAACATATCGAAAAGACGGAAATCATTAACATCACTAGTGAAGCAAATAATCATTTAACTATAAAGTCTAACATAAATTAGAACGTTTTATCGTAATGCCATCACTAAATATGCGTTTATGTAGTGATGATTGATTTGATATTGAGGATGTCATAGACGTGTTATGTACTGAAGCACCTTTTCTACCGAGAGTTGTATCGGTACTAGTCTTACGGAATTATTAGCATTGTTGAAGCAAACAAAAACTACGCAAATATTACTTTTTTATAAGGAAATAGAGATAAACATAAAAAATACTAATGATGAAATAACTTTATTTTAATGTATTTAGAACAAACATATTTCCTAAGCAAGTAAGTATTTGAAATCATTAAAATATATTTCAAAGAAAGTAAAAAAGTAACAGGTTTAAATGATTGTTTTTTCTTTTACAGAAATTTCAAATTTTGTTATGCTATCTCTTTTGTTTTAAAGACATAATAAAGTTAAAGAATAGAAAGATAAAGATCCATACAGAAAATACATTTTTAATAAATAAAATTTATAGCTAGTCCGTAGTATCGCAGTAGATATTAGAGCATTTAGATTTTAGAACACCTCATTATTTCACTTTTTTATAAAAATTGCATCGTAAATACTATAGTTTCATAAAATATTTTAAATTTTCTATTGTATCATAGAAGAATTATCGAATAGTAATTTTCAGTACTGTTCACACACACTATAGGAGGCGTATAGGAGCGTTCACAAAGACAGACAGGTTAAGAAGCACAGAAAAGACTAACACGTTGTGAATATCTTTCGTTTTGTCAGTAAAATATTTTTATATGATAAATGCGTTGCTCATACGGGGTAATACATTAATGGTTATTGTGAAACCTTTCTAATACTATAACAGTTTGAATACAATAAAATAATCAATATATTTTCTAAAAGACTGTTATAATAATATTTTAATTCGAATATATTAGCATTTCGAATGTTTTTCTGGAAATAAAATACAACGGTAACAAGAATGTATGCTTAAACGCACACTAAACCAACGTATTTTAACTGCAATATTTAGTTTTCAAACTTACAAAACTATTTAAATGTAAATACACTAAGGTCCTGTAAATGAAAATATATCTGAATTTGTTTTTAAGCATTTTCTAAAACAATCAAAATGTTGCAAAGTTCCATATTACTAGGAATAAAAGATTATCTAATGGCTTTCTAAAAGTAAATATTAAACTTCGCACAAATGAGTTGCGCGTTTTCAGTGTATTCTTTATATTACTCCGCATCTTAAATTTGTTCTTTTAAAACTGAAGAAGTATTTTTCTCTTATAAATAAAAGCATTTTTTTTTTCAAGTATGTACTCTGCATGAACAAAATGAAACCTGAATACCACATAGTTTCTCAAAGTAAATTTAATAATTCAAAATAATACGTTACTCGAAATATCTCCCGACCGAAGTCAATTTTCCTGCATAACTTTAAAGAAAAATTTATTTCACAATACTTTTGCAAAATTTTCAATCCAATAATCTTTTAAAATAATTTTACATTACATACCTTCCAACATTAATTCGAAACGCATCGTATAGTTGTGATCAAATTACTTTAAATTAAGTTATGTAGTAACCAACTTCTTGTTTAAATGATATGTCATCTGAAGTATTAAGGTTGTAATCATTATTTCAGTTTAATTTCCATACATTTTCCTCATGAAAAAATTAAAATTTCGAATTTATATAGGTATAAACCGTAAACGTCATCGAAAGTGGAAAGATTTTAAAGTACCTCAGAACGAAAATCAACGCTCTAAACACTTTGTAGTGTGAAATACTGTGCACGAGGAAAAATCTTATATTCAACATTAAGATGTATATTATAACTTAAACGTAACCACAATTAATTAATAAACTTATACAAAAGAGAAACATAAACAACCACAATTATAGAGAGACAGTAACTTAAGCACTAACACTATGAACATATATCATTTCAAATGAATAAATGTGAAATTCAATTTGGAGGTTGCCATTAGACTCGAGACGTGTAAACCGGGTTAAATATGTCTTAAGCCGGGAACACTCACCAGACCTGTTGTATGCATTAAAAGAAACAAACTAATTTGAGCCGTTATTATAGAGTGAAAAATCAAAAATGTATGCACTTTTCTATTCATTTCCTGACTGACAAAGAATCGCTACAATAAAAAATGAATTCAGTTCTATTCCTTTAAATTTCATTTCTAAAAATCCGCAGAGTAAGTTGTACAAAAAGCACACTGGGTAACCCTATTGAAAAGCTTGATTACAAATATAAAAAATGCATATTATTGTATCCGGTGAATCTTTTTTTTTGTCTTCCACCAATTTTAATATCACGCAATATACGCTATATGGTCATTAATGAACGGACACTTTCAAATTTAGATATTTTGTCGAATATTTAAAGCTATATTTCTCAGATTTTTTTGGAATTTCAGGATTATGAAGAATATGCCCGACTTCATATTTATCAACGGCGATTTCATAAGAAGGACAATTAGGGGCCCAACAAAAAATCAATGAAAAATATCAATGTTTGCGATCACCCAGTAACATAAAATGCACGAAATAATATAGGGTAACTCTATGATAGATGGCCATAGGTTTTTAAGATTCAAATAAAGATTCTTAGAATGCAAATACAAGAAATATTTATGCATATTTGAAATTCTTATACGTATGCTCATCATATTTTGGACAAAAAATAATTAAATATCGAGAACAAAAAGTGGGAAACAAAATTGAATTTAAAATGGCAGATGGTCATCTCTCCTTCAAGCCGAGGAGAGATGGTCATCCAATACAAAAAAGAAAAAAATGAAGTTAAAATAGCAAAAAATAACACATTCCATGTAGTTAAGGGGATCAGGTAAGCGAAATTCGTCAAAAAAATCGATTTTTACTTTTTATATCATTAAATAATTTAAACATTTATCTTTCTTACGATGTGTCAACCATGTTTATACAATAAAATAAGAAGTATTGGAATTATTCATTCTTTCTAAGAGTACTTTACAGCTTAATGGCGATTTAAATCTTTAATTAACTTTCTCACAAAACTTGGATTTTTCATGTTTGTGTTCCTTTTCTTCAATATCTATAAAACTTAAGTGCTCAATTTTTTAAAAATACTTTTATAATGTTATTTGTATATTTTAATACAGGTATTTAATGATTTGTTGAGAATTAGTTACTTTATGGAGTGAAATTTTACCAAAAATGTTAATTTAAAAATACTTTTCAATAAATAATTAGTAATTAATTTTCAGGGACACTTAAAAAGAAAATCTTCTGTTAAAACACGTAAAGCATGTTACTCAAACTACTCCAAAAATTCTAGACCTCTATCTTTCATCATTTCTGAGAAAAAGGTACATAAAGTTGGTGTATTTTAACATAGCGGAAACAAAGCTTACCCGGTCCCCTTAATCATAAAAAACAAATAGAAATTTGTAAAAGTTCAATTATATCACAAAAAATCAGTGAAACATTTTGAATAAACAAAATTTGAAGTATAATTACAATCGTTCTCTTTTCGTAAAATTTTACCATATTTTCGGCAAAGATCTTGATGATGTGTACACGTTTCATGGAACCAGTTCTTACACCTTATGCATTGTATTCAGTCATCCTTTTTGGTTGTGGTATTATATTCTTCTTCACAACCAATGCAGTGACCCACATCCAATTCTATTGCCACGAAATCTGAAGAAGCAAATAATTTGTCATGTATTTCACCTTCTTCGCTTCTGGAAGCGTCATATTTTTTGTTTTTTTCTGGCGTTTATTTTAGATTTTTCAAGTGGTTTAAGTTTATTTATTAACTTTATCTGCTTCTGAAATGAACGTTTCCGAAGTTTTTCGATATTTTCTGAAACAAAAATACATCGGTAGCCCTATTATATTATTGCTTTTGAAATATTTATATATTTTTTTAATTTAAAGAATTATATAAATTCATGTAATTATAAACATAAAAATTATATCATTATTTTAAAAATAATTATATTTAGTTAAAATTCTCCGTCGGTATAATTTTGAAATACTGATTATAGGTGGCTATCTCTCCTCGATTTGATGTGGCAATCTCTCCTAAAATTGATGGACAGATTGCCACCCAATTTAAAGCGTCACTCCGCCATTGTATGTCTTTGTTTTTGACTTTAAAGTAAGTAAGTAATCTAGGATAACTCTAGGATAGATGGCCATAGTTTTTAAAGATTAAAATAAAAATTTTTAGAATGCAAATACAAGAAATATTTATGCATATTTGAAATTCTTATGCGTATACTCATCATATTTTGGGCAAAAAATTATTAAATATCGAGAACAAAAAGTGGGAAACAAAACTGAAATTAAAATGGCAGACGGCCATCTCTCCTTCAAGCCGAGGTGCATACAATACAAAAAACAAATAATGAAGTCAAAATAGCAAAAAGTAAGACATTTCATGTAGTTAATCGCGAAAAACACATAGAAATTTGTATAAGATGCAATTATAACGAAAAATAGTGTAAAAATTTAATAAATAAAATTTAAAGTATGATTTCAATCCTTCTCTTTTCGTAAAATTTAATACATTTTCGGCAGAGACCTTGATAGTTTGTACATGTTTCATAGAATCATTTCTTCCACCTTATGCATTTTATCCAGTAATCCTTTGTGGTTGTAGTATTATATTCTTCTACACAACCTACACAGTGATCCCCACCCAATTCCATTCCCTCGGAATCTGTAGAATCTAATAATTTCAAATGTATTTAATCTTCTTCGCTACTGGAAGTGTCATTTTTTTGTTTTTTATCGCGTTTATTTTAGATTTTTCACGGTTTTAACGTTTTAAGTTTACTATCTATTTTATCTATTTCTGGGATGAACATTTCCGCAGTTTTTCAATATTGTCTGAAAAGAAAAATACATCGTTAGGCCCTATTATATTATTTCTATTGAGATATTTATAATAGTTAAAATTTAAATAATTATATCAGGTAATATACTTATAAACGTAAAATTGTATAAGTATTTAAGAAATAATTATATTTAGTTAAAATCCTCATTGCGTATAATTTTGAAATATTAATTATAGGTGGCCATCTCTCCTCGATTTGGTGTGGCCATCTATCTTAAAATTGATGGACAGATTGCCGCCTAATTTAAATAGTCACTCCGCCGTTGTACCTCTTTGTTTTTGACTTTAAAGCAAAGATTGGATTATATACGTGCCTTAAAATTCCTTATAGTAAAACAAAATGTAATATGGGTACTACAAAACATTCAGATACTTAACTAATATATATATATATATATACATTCAAACACTAAATAAAATAAACATTAAAATTACACTTTCTTTTTATATTTTAAAAACGCAGCTACTCGTCGCAATCAATTAACACAATGAGCTACTTCTTACGAACAAAGTTTATGCTGCTATGATATAGTGTTAGAAATATTTAGACTGGCCAACTCTCCTCTATGGCCATCTGTCCTAGAATTACCCTATCGCTATGGCTTACGAATATATGGGTATTGTACAATATATGTATGGATTTCATTTGTGGAAGAATAGAACGTATATCCATGGAGATATATCGATTTTCAAAAGCTCAAAAAAATTTTGGATGTTTTTGTTTATATCATGCAGGGATTTTCACCAAATATAACAACATTTCAGAAAATTGACAAATGAAGTAGAACTAATATGGCGTAACCGGAATGCAAATATATTATATAGTTGATGAAATATGAGCAGTTGTATGAAATATTTTTTATCTGTGCATGCGCGCACGGTAATTTATCTTTTTCATGATTTGATAGTCAACTCTATGGAGCTACTCATAAAAAAAGCCAGTCAAATACCGATAACAGGCAGATATCGGTGATAGACTGTGTTGATTTTTAGTTGTTCTGTAAAAACAGCTAAATGATAACGGTTTTTCCATAAATTGTCGTTTTAATTGTTACTTTTTCTGTTTTTCATTTTTCATTGATGCTTTAGTTCTTGGAAAACTACCAGAACGAACTTATTCTAAGAAAAAAGGGAAGAATCAAAACCTTAGCATTTATTCTAAATCCACTCTTTGACATACATTAAGTAAAAATTCCTTTGCTGAAAGCCAGATAATAAAAAATGACAATTTTTGGAAAACCCCTTATCATTGCGCAGTTTTTGAGAGAAACTAAAAATTCCCTCCCTATTTTGCAGATACCTTTCTGAATTTCCACGATATTTGACTGTCCTTTTTTGCACGTTGCACCATACAGTTAACTATCAAATCGTGAAAGAAAAAAAAAACTTTATCGAGCGCGCATTCGCAGATAAAAAATATTTCATACAACTCCTCATATTTTATCAAATATTTAATATATTTACATACCCATTGCACTATATTATTTCTACTACATTTTGTCAAATTTTCTGAAACTGGATTTAAATTTGGTGAAATGCCCTGTATGATATAATCAAAGAATATGATTTTTTTTTACTTAAAAAAAAACGATATATCTCCATGAATGTGCGTTCTGTTCTACCGAAATTAATACAGATATTGCACAATATACATATATTCGTAAGCTATACCTACATATCATTGCGTGCATTTTATTTTAGAGGGTGATCCCAAATATTATTATTTTTTCTTCATCTTTTGTTGACCCTCTAATTGGCCTTCTAATCAAATCACAGCTGAGAAATATGAAGTCGAGCATATTATTCATAATTCTGATGTTAAAGACAAATCCGATATATATATCTTTATATATTCGACAAAATGTGTAAAATTGTAAGTGTCCTGTGATTAATGGCCATATAGTCTATATAGTGAAGGCAAAATAAATCTGGCTTGGAAAATATTTATAAGACGTAGTCTAATATATATACAGTCGGCTCTCGTTAATTCGAACTCGTCGGGACCACAAGAAATGTTCGAATTATCCAAAGTTCGAATTACGGAAAGTATGAGAGGAAAACATGTTTAAAGGGGTACTATTACAAAGGAATTTATATTATGGTATTTTTTAATTTATTTCGGCTGTTATCGTTAGAATATGACTTAATATTAAATTAAAAGATATAAATACATAAATAATTAATAATATTAAAATAATATAAATAAAACATAAAAATTAATAATACACTATAAAACAATTGCATTTAAAATTACATTTTAATTGTACTATAATTTTCTTACCTGAAATTAGATGAACATTTAAGAAATTATTTACACTTATTTATCATCTCTATGAAAAAAAAATTATCAATTGTTGTTTGCTACTATTCATTTTTGACTTTTTAGCCAGTTTTTCTATTTGTAACAAACAGTTAAGTTCTTTGTCCGATGACGGCTGCATCAGGATAAATGCACGCAAACACTCAATTGATTGTGCAGTTGACTTTTCTGTAGGTAAGGAAAGCACTTGGGACATAGTAGCAGAATCGCCAGAATCTGATTCCGTCTCCTCATTGCATTTTTCGTATATTGTTTCAACAATTTCTTCCGCAGTTAAGGGTCCAGATACTTCTAAACTATTATCGGCTACTACATACTCTGCGAACTGTAATATCACACTGGATCTTTTCAAAAAAGTTTGGAAATTCTATTTCTTCGAAAGGTCTGTCGTTTTCCCCATTTGCATTACAACCACTCTTTTTAGATGGATGGATAAATCCTGCATGTAGAAAGCATTTTTCTATTGTTTCGGGTTGTACGGCGTCACACGCCGCATATAAGTCGTTGATGGCCGTGAGTAGTTTTATGTCGTAACTTTCTTTAAGATCAACTTAAAATAAAATGTATCTAGAACCCTTTTACGATGACACTGCACATTATCTAGCAGCAATAGAATTTTTCCGTTTTCACGAGAAAATTTTTTATCCAGTTCTTTTAACCAACTGGTACAGATTTCACGAGTCATCCAGGCTTTGGCATTTGCCACATAATCAACAGGCAGTGTTTTCACTCCTTTGAAGCAACGTGGATTAGTTGATTTACCAATAACTAACAATTCTAACTTCTCATTTCCATCCATATTGGCACCTACCATCACAGTTATCCTGTATTTTCTAAGTTTATCACTTGTGCACGTTTCACCTTTAAACGTTAAAGTCTTATTTGGAAGAAGTCTATAAAACAACCCTGTTTCATTGGCATTAATCACGTCTTTCATTGCATAAGTAGAAATAAGTTCGGATAGTTTTTCGCAGAATTCATTGCAAGCAGCGAGGTCTACAGCACCACTTTCACTACACACAGTTTTGTGTATGATGTTATTTCGGTGCTTAAAACGTGTCAGCCATCCATCGCTGCAATTGAAATTTTTAATACCCATGAGTAGAGTAAGTTCTTTCGCTTTAGCTGCCAATATAGGTCCACTCAAAGGTACATTTCTTGCCAATGCATCCTTTGTCCATAATAGTAAAGCTTTCTCTAAATCCTCATCGGCTGCTGTTCTCATACGTTTTCGTCCTTTAGCAGATCTTTCCTTTTCCCATGATTTCAGGATGAATTCTTTATTTTTCAAGTAAGTAGAGAGTGTATTATTTTTATTCCACATTCTGCAGCAATTTTTGTCTTAGATCGGCCACATCCTACCTTTTTAATAATTTCTACTTTAGCTTCTAAAGTTAACGATTTATAACTTCCACGTGGAGCCATATTTTAAAGAAACAATATATTTTACTTTCTCAAAAAACACTTTAGCAGCAAGTAAAACCACTGGCTAAAAAATTCGATCCCCACACTGCAAATAGAATGTAGTGATAAAACGACTTTCCC
Source organism: Maratus speciosus (assembly GCA_963932465.1). Taxonomy (NCBI): domain Eukaryota; kingdom Metazoa; phylum Arthropoda; class Arachnida; order Araneae; family Salticidae; genus Maratus; species Maratus speciosus. The sequence continues at coordinate 407,329,863 of OZ010788.1, read as the reverse complement.
CTATCTTTAACAGATGCCCAGCCTGTGAATTTCTCGGAATGTCACTGGGTCAAATGCTGTAGAAGGCATTAGGAACAAACACAATGGAAGAAGGGGCGGAGGTGTCATTGATGGACAGACGGGACGCACTAAAAAAAGGCGATATCAAATGCATGGGACTATTACACTAGTTCAGGACAATTCTGACAAAAATGAAAGAAAGAAAGTTATTTCAAGGGTCTGAAGTCCGTGAGAAAGTAAGAAAAAATGAAAAAATGGAATTCTCGTTGGTTCGAATTAAACGAAGTCAAGAGAAAATGAGTTCGAATAAATGAAAAGTTTTAGCGTTGTTATGCCATTGAAAATTTCGGACTTCATGTTTAGTTCGAATTAAGCGAAGATTCGATTTATCCGATTTCGAATTAATGAGAGCCGACTGTATAAGGTTGATTCTCACGAGAAAGTTTGAAAAGTTTTTTTTAAATAATTATAATGACGAGGTATAACCCGCCGAATTTCGACGAAAGAAAATGATTAAGAAGGATCTGTTTCATGGATTTATAATAAACCTACAAAATTAGTTAAAATAAAAAATACATCTCATATTGGTTAGTCTAACTGTCAAACAAATGTTATTTTAACCTATAGTTAGCAAAATATTATTTCTATAAAATTCATTTGTCCAAATTATTAAAAAAATAAACATTAATTGTATAGGTAATCAGTAAATTACAATAAAAATCAGTTATTATGATGAAGTTATCAATTCAGGCTCTTATTTTCAGTATTCCGGAAAGAAAAATACAGAAACATTTGTTCCACTTAACTACAATTATAGAATTTTCCCTCCATGAAATGTAAACCTGACATAATTTTTACCTTCTCAAAATTTACTTAAGCTCCTCTCATATCCTTATTCACCATTAAAAAATATATGTATAATTTAATTTAATCATTTTAAAAACATTTTAACTCAGAACTTGAAGTCACGTTTCCAAGTATATATTTGCATACGAACAGACGTATACTTGAGATTTGATTCTAATCTCAGTACCAGGGCTTATAAATTGCCGTACTTTGTGTATTTTAGACGCATTTCTCGTAAAATATTTAGTTTTATCTAAGAAAATAATTGTTTCTTTTAAATATGACATAATTTTAACTTACTTAAGGAATTCGCCTGGTGCCACACACTGAGTATAAGCAGAACTAAAAAAAAAAAAAAAAAAAACATGGAATTGTAACAACTTTATGTGGAAAAGTGCGTGTTTTCAAAAGCAGTACGTCATTTTCCTTTCAAAATATTTTGGCGCAGTATGTCCCTAATGGGATTTTTCTTCTCTAAACAATTTTTGAATTTTTATCGGAAAATGACACGAATAAAGAAAAATAAAGTTCATTACGTCTCTCTTCTGTGCAAAAATCCTAGCGATCCAATCGCCACCATTCTGAAGAAGTTTTAGAAGAATTTTCTGAAGAAATAAAAGAAACATTTAAGGGGACAAGGGACCTTAAAATCCTTTAAAATATATTTTTTTATTTTTTGTAAATTTCACCTAATTATTATTCAAGGGTACATTATATGCATTATGGCATGCATTTATCACACAAAAAAAAATATTTTTATGAAAAAAAATGGAATTTTACGCGTCGTTTTAGAAATCTTCGAAATGCCCCCTGCGCATTCCATATCAATGAAAATCCCGAATATTTTTTTATAAAAGTTTGGTTTACATATGTAAATAAAATAGAGCATCGAATTTTATATATTTGAATTTAAAGCTTAAAAAAATAAAATAAGATATTTCATTTTTTTTAACCTTTAAATTCAAATATACAAAATTCGATGCTCTATTTTATTTATATATATATAAATCAAACTTTTATTAAAAATATTGGGGATTTTCATTGATATGGAACGCGCAGGGGGCATTTCGAAGATTTCCAAGACGACGCGTAAAATTCCATTTTTTTTCATAAAAATAATTTTATTTTTAATTTTTTTATGATACATGCATGCCATAACGCATATAATGTACCTTTGAATAATATTTAAGATAAAATTTACAAAAAAAAAAAAAAAAAAAAAAAAAAAAAATTGAAATTTTTTTCAAAAAAATTTCAAATTTTTTATTTTTTATTTTTTACTTTTAAATTCAAATACATGAAATTCGCTGCTCTATTTTATTTATATATATATATCAAATTTTTATAAAATATATTAGGAATTTTCATTAATATGGAACGCGCAGGGGACATTTCGAAGATTGGAATTTTTTTGTGATCGTAAAAATCGTAAAAATCGTAAAATTCCAATTTTTTCGCAAAAAATATAATTTTTTTGTGATAAATGCATGCCATAATGCATATAATGTACCCTTGAATAATATTTAAGATGAAATTTACAAAAATAAAATAAAATAAAATAAAATAAAATAAATAATTTGGAAATTTTGTTGAAAAAATTTCAAAAATTTCAAAATATTTCATTTTTTTTTTTACCTTTAAATTCAAATATATAAAATTCGATGCTCTATTTTATTTATATATATAAAACAAACTTTTATAAAACATATTGGGGATTTTCATTGATATGGAATGCGAAGGGGGCATTTCGAAGATTTCTAAGACAACCTTAAAATTCCATTTTTTTTTCTCAAAATTATTTTTTTTTTTGTGATAAATGCATGCTATAATGCATATAATGTACCCTTGAATAATATTTAAGATGAAATTTACAAATATATATATATATATTAAGGTCCCTTAAGATATAAAAATGGTAACATTAAAAAAAAAACAGATAAGGCTAGCACAGCTACAAACAAGTAGCTTTCAGTTTAAAAAAAAATATATTAGTAAAAGTAGAAAGCTCAGGGCAGATGACTAAAAAACAGCTTTGTGTTTTAAATACATAGATAATATATGTTTTTTTTTTTTTCATTGTAAGAAAGGATATATTTACAATTCGGGTTAACTGAAAATTATAATAAAATACATTAAGGAAATTATGTTATTTTGATAAAATTATAGTAGAATGTCTTAATGAATAGCAATAATACTTGATTAGTCTAGAAAAGTTTGAACAAAAACTTGGGAAGCATGATGATATTTTAAACCTGGAATTACTGCCAAGCTTTCTATAAATTCACTTTAATTTATTTTTTTAAAACATGTTATCAGTGTGTGATTTAAATTACGTTAATTTCAAAAGTGAAGCATGTCCACCTGTGAAGAATTTCAAAGCAGGTGGAGTGAAAATGACACTTCTAGAAAACGTATATTACTCTTAAGAATTAAAATACATGCTTTAAAAAAAAAATAAAGTTATCTACTTCCACAAAGGCATTCCACTATTACGATCCAGTCTTAAACAACAGCTAAGAGAAAATATGCATATGATGTCGTTTTTGCGAAATATTGCCAAAACCCAGTAAAATGCGATGTCGCCATGCAAGAAACACGACAAGACAAATCAGGTGATCAGATATGAATCATCTAATGATTCAGATGCCTTCATTTGTTTGTTTATAATAGCTCTATATTTTATCAGAAATCATACAATTATATATATATATTTTCAAAATTTGGAAATTGTTTTTACACACGATTTAATAAAATTGTATTCTTTCAGCTTTTTGATACGATTTAAGTGAACGCGGAGAAAATAAGTCGCACAAATATTCTGTAAAATATACTTTTGCAAAGGGACAGCGTTGTGTCGTTTGCAAAGCAAGTTTGCGATAAACAAAAAAAAAACATGTAATTGATAAATACAATCGAAATACAACATAAAAACAACATAAAAGTCACCGGGTTTTATAGCGGACGATATTTTTGACATAGCACGTATTTTATGAGAAAATGGCAACAAAAATATACAGTATTCTACTATTTTCCTTTACCTTTACTTTCTACAGAAATGGAATACTTCAGTTCCCACCATTTCAGAAATGGAATTACAAATTACAAAAAAAATTAAATCTGAAAAGTTACTTGATATACAGCTTTCAAACAAATTTCATTTAAACGTCCATTTTTTTCCTATACGACGGTGTAAAATGTGTGATCGTTAGAAGTTAAAAATTTGCTTTAACGAATATTGAAAAACCTTTTTCATCGTCAATTGTTGCCATTCTTAAAATGACATCGTCATTATGCACATATATTTTTGTCATTTACAATATTGATAGCTATTTCGTAAATAAAATAAAGGAAAATTATTCTTAAAATTTTTCTGCTTTGAAATTTTCCTGTTTTTCTGCGTCATTCTGATAAATCTTTTCCGGAACAGTTTTATTTTGCTTTACCTTTTTATATAAGAGTACACATAATTTGAGAAAGATTTTAATAAATTATTTGAAAGTAAAAATTTCATACTCTATTTATTTGGAGATCATAATATATTTCAAGAGTGTCGATACCGATTGGTGATATATAAAATAAAAGTATTTTTTAAAACATTTCTTATTTAGCAAAACTAATGGCACAGTTTTACGCGAGAAATAGAAATGAAGTAGAAATTGAATAAGATGAAGGAAACGTAGCCGTTAAATTTACTTTTGTCAAAAGAGAAAAAAAATTCAAGCGAATAATATTGCAAAAGCCCTTAAAAGTAAATGTTTATTCAAGTTGAAAATGACGCTTTTTAATGCAAATGAGCACGATGATAGCTTTTAAGATAATCAACATGTAAAATTACAATTGTTTTTTGCTAAAGTGACACAACGAGAGAAAGTGACAGGATTTTGTATAGTCATGGGAAAAAAAAGTAATCACAACCTACTAACTCTGCAACTAATTGTAATAGAAGAAAGTTACTTGTACCAAACGATTGGAAATAAAGTCTACTTTTAAATCATGTATATAAATTTTGATTATGAGACCATCTACAAATCTAAACTAGGCAAAAATTTGTTTCTTTAAATGGTAAAACCCAAATTTCACAATATATTTTAAATTTCCGATTCAAACAAAGGCTGAAAAATAGAAATTCAAGTCATTTGGATGATATGTTTTCGAATTATAAACATTTAAAATTTAGAAGAACTACCTGTTAAATTACATTTTCACATTTTTATTAATATCTCCTGAAATTATAATTCTAATGGGATAATTTTTTTGTGGTTATAATACTCGGAAACCCACACATAAATACATTGAATTTGTAATTTAAAAAAATTTATAATTTGAATTACGAAATTAATATTTATAAACAATATGAATTCCAACTTACAATTTTTCTGTAGATTTATATTTATTATGTTTTGCTTTATGCGAATTCTCAATTTCTTTAGTTTTTGGTCCGAGTATTTTTTGAATTATGCTTAAAACACGATAAAATGATGGTTTAAGAGGACGTCTATGATGTGCAAAAAAGCATAATTTAAAAAAAAAGTCATATTTACTCATTTTTACCCGACTACGGCAAAGCCAAAGGAGGGTTATGATTTTGACAGGCTATGTATGTATGTATGTATGTATGTATGTATGTATGTATGTTCATCTGTTCCCTCGTAACTTCTAAACCACTAATCAGAATTCGACAAATGACATATCATTAGAAGCGTCTTAATTGTCCGCTGGTTATAGGCTATATAGATTTTCACCAAATTCAATGTGGCGCCTTCTAGCGGACAAAATATACAGAGTAAAAAAATAAAGTTAAGCTAGATATGCCGTGTTTGGTATCATTTTAAAGCGCTTCACTTCAAAACCATAGAGGGTTTGTTTATAAGTGCCTTGGATCATAATAAGTTGCTTAAAAATCCACATGACAGTCAATCGTTAGCAGAATTAGATAGATTAAGAAATCTTCCTAGGTCATCTTAATACATGAAACCTTCAATCTACATTACACATTTACACATTACACTAACGACCTCATCCACTAATCGGTCCATTACCCATTTGCTGCCATCGACGGATATGTGCGTCACTACTACCAAATACTGGAAGCGTCATACGTCAAAAAATAAAGTTAAGATAAATATGCCGTGTTTGGTATCATTCAAAAGCGCTTTACTTGTACATTTTGAATATATCTATATATTACTAGCATTTGCTTGTGACTTTACCTGTATTCATGGGGTACTTTTATACTTTTTCAGCGTAGTTTTTTGTCGTAGTTGGGTTTTAGTTTTTTTACTTTATCTTGTACTGAAATATTTTTGCCAGCAATAGTCGAAACAGATGAAGTGAATGAAATGGCATATTGACAAGGAATTATACATTAATGGAAGTGACATAGTCAATCTCTTGCATTTCAAAAATCGAGTACCGAACTTCCAGTTTGATACAGCCTTAAAATATGCTCATTTTAATTTCTCTGAAACTAATCGTATGAATTTCGTGAAAAATTGTATTTAGGCTGATTGAAGGGGCGTAGAATTGATTTATGGTGTAAACATGGGTATTGCTATTGAAAAATAAACAAAGTTTGTATTCCTTTCGATATGTAGATGACACCCCTAAGCGAATTATATATATATCATTTTAAAATATACTTTATTTTTAATCGTTTGATACAAGTAACTGTCTTCTTAAATAATTTGTTGGTGAGTTAGTAGGGATGTTTATAGTTTTCCACAAGTATACATTTAGATGTTAAGGTGTAGGTTTATTTTATTATTTATTATTCTTAACCCAATCTTATTGATTGGTAACGATACCATACGATTCGACATTATTCATACTGAGAGAAGAAGGTAACCAGATATTTATTCGAGCTTTAGAAATCTGGTTTAAATTCTCCAAGTTCTAAAATACATTCGAATTCATATTTTAAGATATATGTCTTCTGTTCGTTTTGCGGCCTGTGCACATAAATTTATAAGAATGTATTTCTTAGCTCTATGAATAGATGTAAATTTAAAATTTAAATTGTCGTTTGCCAAAATAATATTCTTTATAATTTAGATATGTTACGTTACTCGAAATGCCATTAAATAGCTTAGCATGTTCATCCGTATACTATTGAAAAATACATTATATAATATGTTACCTAAATTTTTATTCATAATGTACTTTTTTCTTTGCTATATGCATTTCCATCATAATTTGAAACATCTCAAATTGTGATCAAACTTTTATTTTAAATGACATTACTTCAAAATCAAATTATCAAATTAGATTGCTTATTAATCTAATACTATTTTCTTTCAACGATGTTCTTGATAAAATCATCTTGCTCTAAAAATCATTTTATTTTTTTTTCATCGTGAAAAAATAAAATTTTTAATTTATATTTTTCAAGTAATTATTTCCGAAAGAATTTAATAATTTTCATTTAAAAATAAAACCTATATATTCCTTAATTTATTCCTCATATCTATTCCTATCCTTTCTAGTTATTTAAATATGATAATACCTTTCAAGAAAACGTATTTAGCAAATTGCTGGCACATTAAAAAGCGATGAAGTAGAAATAGAAATAGATGAAAGAAATTTATCCGTTAAATTAACTTTTGTCAAATAAGAACAAAATTGGTCGAGACAATGAAAAAATACTGAAAATGTAAAGATTGCTCAACCAGAAAATGATGCTTTTTAAATGCAAATGAGTTCAATGATGAACAATAGAAAAGCCAACATTTATGGCAGTTGACAACAGTAATTTCACTAAAGCAAGCCAATGAGAGGAAGTAAGAAAATTTGATGTGTTTTCTTTAAATGTGCAGATGTCATTGCCTTTATTTCAGATTAATATTTTTACTGACCTTTTTATCGATTTAAGACTGGGAGTTTTTTTTTTTTTTTTTTTTTTTTTTTTTTTTTTTTTTTTAATAGAAATTAAAAGTTTGGATGGTTTCCTTTAATCGATACGATCGTATTTGATTGAAAAAATATATATTAAAAAAAAAAAACCCGATGTCAGGCTATGCCAAGGTAGGACCCACACTATTGTGTAGGTTCGGTCTTATTGCGGCCGTTTTTTGACTAAACCTACGCAATTGTGCAGTTTGGGATTACGTGTTCAAATATCTAAAAATAAAAGTTTAAGCAAAAACCGTTGTTGTTTATTAAGATAATTTTCCTCAGCCACTATGAAAATGTTTGAAAAAATTTTTGTTTTGGGGCAGACATAAATAAACATAACATTTTTCGCATCTCACTTTTGTACGGCAGGAACAGTTCTGAAAACTGGAACTCCGGGCAGTTTTCAGATCGACGAAACAAGGCCAGTGACATGTTGCATCTAACCTCTTACTTTCAAATGGTATCTTTATGTGCAGATTGAAGAATTTGGATCTGCATGAGGCAGCAACATTATATTCAATCTTTTCTTGTTCGCTGTCGCTGAGGAAAACGGTCGATCTTTCTTTCTTGGTAATTGTACTCTAATAAGTTCTCAGCCGAACTTAATCAAAACGATAGTAAATCAAATGTTTTTTAAGAGACAACTTGTTTCCTTTGGCAAAGGGTCTAGCCGGATAAGCATGACGAAATGGCCCCCACGGCCGATGTTTGAAATAACATGTGTGGTAATAAGGCTTACCATGAGAATACAATATAGAGTATTTTTAGCCTCTGACCTTGAACTGTCCTTGAGATATTCGGGGAAATATGCGCCGGCGCTACTATTTTTCAAATACGTTTTTCTCAAAAAGTATAAAAGTTAACAAGATAAAGTAAAAAAACTAAAACCCAACTACGACAAAAAACTACGCTGAAAAAGTATAAAAGTACCCCATGAATACAGGTAAAGTCACAAGCAAATGCTAGTAATATATAGATATATTCAAAATGTACAAGTAAAGCGCTTTTGAATGATACCAAACACGGCATATTTATCTTAACTTTATTTTTTGACGTATGACGCTTCCAGTATTTGGTAGTAGTGACGCACATATCCGTCGATGGCAGCAAATGGGTAATGGACCGATTAGTGGATGAGGTCGTTAGTGTAATGTGTAAATGTGTAATGTAGATTGAAGGTTTCATGTATTAAGATGACCTAGGAAGATTTCTTAATCTATCTAATTCTGCTAACGATTGACTGTCATGTGGATTTTTAAGCAACTTATTATGATCCAAGGCACTTATAAACAAACCCTCTATGGTTTTGAAGTGAAGCGCTTTAAAATGATACCAAACACGGCATATCTAGCTTAACTTTATTTTTTTACTCTGTATATTTTGTCCGCTAGAAGGCGCCACATTGAATTTGGTGAAAATCTATATAGCCTATAACCAGCGGACAATTAAGACGCTTCTAATGATATGTCATTTGTCGAATTCTGATTAGTGGTTTAGAAGTTACGAGGGAACAGATGAACATACATACATACATACATACATACATACATACATAGCCTGTCAAAATCATAACCCTCCTTTGGCTTTGCCGTAGTCGGGTAAAAAAAATGAAACCAACGCCAATTATTGAAGAATATATAAGTTCACATTATATATTTTTTTCACATTTTTACAAAAATTTTAAAATAGAAAAATAAACAAAAATATATTTAAAAAAATTATTAATGTAGTAATTTTATATTTACACCAACCAAAAAATTACAGAATAAGCCTCAAAGAAAAATAAACAAAAATATATTTAAAAAAATTATTTATGTAGTAATTTTATATTTACACCAACCAAAAAATTACGGAATAAGCCTCAAAGTATGCACTTTTAAGAAAAATCGTTAAAATCGAAGATGCGCTTTTTGAGTTATAAAAAAAATAATGTTAGCAACTTGCTAAAATATTCGTAGTTTTCCCTGTTTGCATTTGCAGAAATACACTACTATCAATGTATTTGTCGATTCGGGACATTCCCACTCGGGCAGGATGCGCAGTGCGACAAAATAAGAGAATGATTCCATACATACCACTTCCTATATGTTTGTTTCGTGTTTGTAAACATTCTGTTATTTTGGCGTACTGCACATCCTTCTCGCATAATAATATCAAGAATTGACAAAGTGGTAAAATTTGCTACGATGACTTTCCCATAGAAGAAGGCTATGGGGCTGAACAGTGTACATATATAACGTATCACTTAAGGGGGGGGGGTGTTGGTGGGTGGGTGGAGGTCTGGCACTTGACATCGTAGGATATCTGTAAGGGAAGGGTGTTATCATTTGATATCTTTATATATCGTTATCATTTTTGATCAAAACAAAATTTAATTTTTTGGTATCTTTTTCGTTGCATCTGTTATCTTAATTTTTTTAAGTCTGTTTTCTTCTTTTTATGAAAATACAAAGTTATAATTAAAACCATTGAATGATTATAAAACATTTCATTCCGAAATAGGAAATAACCCAACGTTCGCCATTAATATTCTAATGCCATATTCGTATATAATTCGTTGTTAGAGAAACCAGATTCGAAATTATACTTGTTATTTTTGCCAGTAAAAGATGGGGAAGAATGTTGTCCACCTGTTTTGTTTGCAAGAAGTTCTGTTTAGCCCCGTGCAAGGGCGAAGTGCAAGAAGACAATTTTACTATTCAATGCATTATGTAACAAAGAGTTATTATTAAAAACTTTTAATTAATATTTATTTACAATGTTATTTGGTATTAAGTTATTCCTTATATAACAGTGATATCTTATGAATTTCTTCTCTTTATTTAAATAAGTAAAATATGCAAATAAAAAATGTACAACCATACCTGTATATCATTCTAAACGTATAAAAAAGGGAAAACAATTGTAAAAATAAAAAGAATTTTTAAACACTGATAAAAATATTATTAGGGGGAGGGGGATTCGAGGAATGATAACGCATGATATCGGAAATTTGGGAGTCCGGAATTACCAAAAAGTTGATGACCTTATATATTTACAACCCCTATAGCTTCACTTGCACAATAGATTACATCGTCGACTTGATATTATTATGAGACAAGGAAGCGCAGTACTTCAAAATAACAGAATGTTTACAAACGCGAAACAAACCTAGAGGGAAGTGGTATGTATGGAAACATTCTCTGATTTTTGGCGCATTGCGCATCCTGCCCTAGTGGAAATGTCCCGAATCGACCAATGCATTGATAGTAGCGTATTTCTGCAAATGCAAACAGGGAAAGTTACGAATATTTTAGCAAGTTGCTAACATTATTTTTTTATAACTCAAAAAGCGCATCTTCGATTTTAACGAAATTTCTTATCTTAAAAGTACATACTTTGAGTCTTATTCTGTAATTTTTTGGTTGGTGTAAATATAAAATTACTACATTAATAATTTTTTTAAATATTTTTGTTTATTTTTCTATGTTAATTTTTTTGTAAAAATGTGAAAAAAGTATATAATGTGGACTAATATATTCTTCAATAATTGGCGTTGGTTTCATTTTTTTTTAACTTTTGTACTTTTTGAGAAAAACGTATTTGAAAAAAAGTAGCGCCGGCGCATACTTCCCCGATTATCTCAAGGAAAGTTCAAGGTCAGAGGCTAAAATCACTCTATATTGTATTCTCATGATGAGCCTTATTTCCGCACGTGTGATTTCAAACATCGGCAATTGGGGCCATTTCGCTATGCTTATCCGGCTAGACCGTTTGGAGAAACCACAAATTAGCTTCAGCCAGGTCAAGGAAATGAACCATTGTTTAGATCCACTCTCTTTCTTTAAACTAGGTTCGATATGCATCCATTTGCTGATCACAAATCCCAAACCCTCCCATTGATGAGTTGAACCTCATAACGCTGGCTGGATAAAAGACACCGACTTTCAATTTTTCTTCCTTCGATCACCGCTTGACAGTCTGTAGCGAGTTACGTCCTAAACACGTCAACACCTTTACCGCTTTCTTATTGTCTGTCCACTCAACCACTACAATTCCTTTTTCTAAGACGTGCTCAATGCTCTCACCCCTTTCAAGAGCCGTTGACAAATGTGATATCCTTCACTCGATTTGTTTGGATTTTGCCTGTTCCTTCAAATTTCCTTAGTTCTCCCAGCAGCGATATTGTGTTGAAATACCGATCGAAGTGCATAGAATTGCGTCTGAATCAGACTAAAGACAACAGCAGGTCCTAAACCTAGATCCTTGTGGGCCAAGTCTGTAATTTCCCACTGATATACTATAAAATTTAAAACTATACCAGATGATACTGTTACCACAGAGTGCGGTTTGTTTTTTACAGAATGTTCTGCTGAGGTACATCCTAAAAAAGAATCGTCTGTTCATCTATGAAAAAATTTCCCTGATCTTTTGGTAAATTGAAGCAGACACTACAGAATTCGTCGAGTATTTGCTGAACTTTTCATAATTTTTTATTCATTCCTGGTGGTTTACTTGCTGTGTCGACAAAATGGAATGGATTTCTCAAATTTAAAAATATATCTTGTAGCATGCATATAACTCATATTAACATATAATTCATATATATCATCTATAGTTCATGACAGAAACATACAGCTCGTTACATGCGCATATTATTTCTCAAATAGTATCTGTTTTACATAGAAATCATGAATAGTATAAACCTAAAGATTTTAAATTAATCCTCTTTAAAAATTAATAAAAATAAATTGCTAAAAATATAACTTTAAAGATTTCACTTAAAAATAATTTTTTTATTGATATTAGGAATTGCGATTATTTTTGAAATGGAAAAACTTACACAACTGTTTAGGTCATTAGTTTTTTCAAATTTTGTAAAGCTTAATTAAATTTATCAAGGGCAAAATCAATTAAAATCATGAATAAAGTATATGAAAAGGAAAATTGAATTTACGCAAACACTAAAAATCATATTTAAATGAAATTATGACAGTACATACTTTTTGTCTATTGCTGTCAGATGATACAGTCTTCTTAAAAGCAGAAAATCTAACACTGTCTTGCAGTTGGTGCCACCTAGTTGTATTTTATCAAAATATCTGAATCCAATTAACTCATACAAAGTGCAGATTCGGTTTTAAATAGCACAAAAACAGGAAATAATATTTATCTTTTACTTTAGGTTCACCTACACAATTGGGTAGGTCAGGGCTTAAAGGTTTATTTTGTTCACATGGCTTATTTTATTTTTTGGCGTTATTGAATGAATATGGTTTTAGAGATTTTAAATGTAAGCCTAAATAAACTTTTAACGATTAATTTACGTTTATGCAATCGTGTAATTTTTATTGGATGACATAGAAAATTGCTTCTTTTAAATTAGCTTTTCCACAATTTTGCAAGAAGTGTATGGTTTTTGCGATACCTAAGATTAATTGTTATTGAAAAATGTTGCTTTTGGATTAGCATTCCGTGGTGCCTGAGATAAATCGTTATTGTGAAATATTGCATTTGGATTAATTTTGTATTGATATTGAGTGACGTGTAGCGTTCCTTGTTACCTGAGATTAATTGTTAAGGAAAATATTTGCCTTTGGTTTAGCTTTCCGTTGTACCTGAGATTAGTTGTTATAGAAAAACATTGCTTTTGTGATAGCTTTTCATTAAAGACGCACGAAGTAAAGCGTTTCATGGCACTTGAGTTTAATTTATTGAAAAATGTGTCTTTTGGATTACTTTTCCGCTGTACCTAAGAGAAATTGTTATTGAAAAATGTTGCTTTTGGATTAGCTTTCGAGGTTAATTGAGGCTAATTGTTAATGAAAATAATACTGTTAGATAATATTTGTATAGATGTTGTACAAAGAAATAGCGTACCGAGGTATCTGAGATTAATGGTTGTTGAAAAATATTGCATTTGAATTATATTTTCCTCGATGTTGTACGAAATGTAACGTTCCGTAGTACCCGAGATTAATTCTAATTGAAAAATGTTTCTTTTAGATTAATTTTAAATGACGTGTGACATTTCTTGTTAGTGAAAAATGTTGCTTATGGATAAACTTCTCGCTATGTTGCATGAAGTGTGGCGTTCAACAGCTGATTTTAAGAATTTGCTTTATTTGAAACTAATTAAACAAAACTATGCTTGAAATATACATAACTATCTCGTTCTTGTCCGACTGTTTCTTGAATGTTTGCTTTTTAACAAAATTACGGAATATGAAACATTGTGTATCGATAAAATATCTGATTTTTCTTCTATTTATAAAAAATGAAAGGGTGAAAAAAGTAAAAAACATAGCTCACTGACAAATGAAATGTACAAGTTCCCATTTTTAAAAGCACGGAGAAGAAAATTGCTTCATTCGTAGCCCAAAGGTTTTGGGGACTGAAATAAAAACATTGTCTATTGAAAATCACCTTTAAAACTTTGTAACAAGTACTGCTCCCTCATGCACTGTACGACAATATTTTGTATATCTTCTAAATGCGTTTAAACTTTTGAAAACATCCCAAAGAGCAGATTTATGAAATGTAAGATACTGACAAAATTACAAAAAAATGACCCCCTTTATGGCCCTCTTTATTACTTATACTTCTGATAAATTCTTAAGAATTCAGGAAAAAAAGAGAAAAATATTAGTGTTTCATTTTACCTGTTAATTTAATATTTCAGTAAATTTTGAATCTTATATATTGTTTGAACTATCCTCTAACACATGGCAATTGCTATTAAAATGCGGAGATGAATACAATACAACAGGTTTCACTCTACACATATTAGAGTATGTATAGTGAGCTATTCATTATGTCTCTAAAATTTACATATGTATTGGATATTAATATTTATATAAAAAAAAATAATAATAACTTATAAGAAATTTAGTATAGACAGTAATTTTGTTTTCGTATTGTACAACATGAATTAGATCAATGAAATAAATAAAAGTTTCGCAATTAACAGATTTGTCTTTAATCTAACAACATTTTGAAGAAAAAAGATAATTCCTGTCCATTTCATTGACAAAACCTATTTTCACATTCCCTAAAAAGTGATTTACTCTTCTATACACCATTCTAATAAATATTCGTTGTTTCTTTACAAAATACGGACACTAAAAAAAAGGATTATAGGATTAATCTAAAGTCGCTCTTAGTCGGCTGCATTCCTTGTTTCCTGTTTATCTTCTGACTTAACCGTAACATAAATGTTATATACACTTGTGTGTTCTTCAATGATTCAACAGATAATAAGAAGCAGAGAAATGAATTGGTTAACATTTTATTTATTTATTTATGACTGTATTATCTTTTACTTAAGAAACAACGCATGATTACGTGAAGCTACACTTAAAAAATGCATTAAAGCATTTGAAAATTAAAAGGCGTTTAATCATAGCGATATTTATATCTTGCGTACTGTTTTTGAACGTATCAAAATTTTGAATAAATTCGTTAATCTGATATGAATACTTATTTCGAAGGGAAGTGATTTTTTTTGAAAAAACAATCAACAGTATAATGTTTTAAAATATTTGAGATATTAGTTTTCAGATATTTAGTTAGCCTATTATATGATATACATAATTGGAAAAATCACTGTATATATTTTCGGAATATTTTAGAGGTGGGAATACTGGTGATATATGACCCTCTTTTTACTTAAATGGTCGTAATTTGTTTTCGACAAAAAATTAACAATGTATCACATTGTTATATATTTGATCTTTTGGGCAAATATTCTTCTTATAAATTAGTTTGCATAAGTAGGAATGGTTGCCCCACAGGAAAGGACGTCTTCTAAATCATATAAATAAATTTCTACCAGAAAATGTATTTAGAAAGAAAATATATTTAATTCACTGAACATTTTTTTTCTTTTTTTGTACAGACTACATGCGTATTTTTTCCTTATACAAGCCATGCGAGGTAGGGAAATGATGTTGGCAACAAAAGAACTATTCAGTGGCAAAGTATTCACTGTTTCATATTCACAAGCACTTACTTTCAATTTTTATGCAATATATACTCAATACATATGAATAATTTATCTTTTTTAATGTACATAAAAAATAATTTATCCTTTACGTGTAATTAGCAATAATTGAAAAACATACCAAAACAAGTATAAATACACTTTGTTGCAAGAAAATATATGCACCCAAAATTCATTCAGCCAGAGCTACGAAGCATGGCAAGTTGATGTGATTTGATGAGTTATGTTAATGATTAACATTCCAGGACCAATCACGAAGGGGGATTGTGGAATGGGGCGCATTGAAATTACTTAGCAGGTAACATTTAAAAGAGCCATTAGTCGAATTAAGTGATAATTAGACGCGTTTTACCATCGTTTATATACGGAAATTGAAAGAAAGATGTCTTTAACGCCTTTAGAGGAGGTGGGATATGTTATATATCACCTACTTTTAATGCAATTTTGCACTCAAAACTTTTAATTAAATTTTACTTTGATAAACTTGGTGCAAAAAGGCTGTAAAACTACTTTCCCTTATTTAGAAATAGAATTTTTCGAAAATTACGTTAGGAATTCGACATTACAGAATCACAGTTGCTTGCCACTGAAAGGGTTCACACGTAATCGATGGCGATAGGAACAGTTTTCCGCCTATGAGAGGTGTCGCATCATAGGCCTTAGACAAGTGGACAGACGTATCAGTCAGAATGCTATACGAAGCGGTATACTAGTCACGCGGTGTTTGCAGCAATGGATATGAGAAGGCCGCAGTGATTCAGGACATATATGGGTCTCAAATGCAAGAGAGTATCGCGCAAACAGGAGAGCAGCCCCGTCTGCACCAACAGTATCGCTATCATCTATGTGATTTTATTTGCCATCAGACATGGATCCAGAGCTATCAATACATACCATCCGTAGACGACTGTCAACTCTTCTCTCTAGTCTAGACGTCCTTTTAACTTTCCACTAATCTTTCATCATACGCAGTGTCATCTGGATTGGTGACGTTCTCGGGCAGGGTGGACAGTGCCCGATTGAAGAAAAAATGTCTTCAGCGAGATATCTCGCTTTTGTCTCTGTCCTAATGACCATTGCATATGTGTGTGGAGGCGGAAGAGTCATAGGTCCAATCATGCATTTGTTATTAAGCTGAATACTGCCATAACACATTGTGACACTGTCTAGTGAGTGATCTCATTGAACAGCCGATTACGTTTAGTCGTGATGGAAAATGCTTTGACGGCTCGAAAGTACATTGACGACATTTTGTAGTCTGTGGTACTACCTACGATATCAAGTCGCGATATCAGGTGCCATTTATCAGCAAGACAAAGCTCGTCCTGATACGGCGTGACTCTCGAAACTAGGTCTACAACGATATAATGACATTTCATGACCTGTCAAACCAACAGATCTTGCTTAAATCGAGAATGTTAATGACAAGTTTTGTGGGATATTTTAGCCGTCTCGGAATATCGCCGAACTAGCTGATCGATTGCTACACTTATTGTAGAATTTACCACAGAAAAAGATTGTTAACTTAATACAACCTACTGATCATTGGCATTGATTAGTAAATAAAATATTTTTTTTTTTGAATTTGTAATCATTTCTGCACTTACGTAAACATAACGCACATTCCAAACTGTAAGGTTATGGCTAAATTATTTCTTATATTTTGCAACAGAGTGTAGTTAACAAGGTTTGTTTTTAGAACTGTTCATTTCACTTGGCAAAAATCTACATTTCTGAAACCCAATTTGCTCCACATTTTTTTTTAATGTGCCAACGACCTTATAACAAAAATTACCGCATATTTATTTTATTATCCACAGAGTAAAGCTAATGATACCTGTTAATGTCCCACATTCATAATTTAACAAATCAATGAACATTTGCATTTATTTTTACTCTTAAAGGTACTATTGATTGGCCATGGTAGTTTATAGGTATCATTATATGGATCTAACTCAATATCTTTCAGAAAAGTTCTGCATAGTGAGAAATTTCATATCTGCAATTTTCTGGTATTGGCTTGTTCCTGTTGCTGTACTGGGAATTAAAAAATATGTATAAACGAAGTATGTTTCGCTATGAAGCAGCCTATAATCTTAACAATAATTATCGCAGGTTAGTTAGATATGTGCAGAAAATGGGTGAAGGGTACAAAAATCTTTATATTGTGAGAACATATTTAATCATTGTGTACACTGTAAAAAAAAAAAAAACATTGTAGATTTGCCAGCACATTGTGCTGTTAATTTTACGCAACTACTGTATTTTTCATGTTTATATAGTCAAGAAACGAAATAAAGCTACAGCGCATTCGACTGTGATCGAGTTTGAACGCGAGATGAAAATTACTTTGTACTATAAAAATATCGTTTTTTTTTTTCAGTGAATGCAAAAATCAACAAGTTTTTTTTTAGCTAGTGCGGAAAATAAGTTTGTAATTTATTTTCTGCAATATCTGAATACTTGTATCTGTTTAGTTCCAAAAGAGCAAGTGCTGTTGGTATACTAATTAGGAGAAACAAATAGTTAACACAATTTTGAAAACTTTTTCCAAAACTAGCTATAGAACAAAATCCAAATTTTTTACTTGATGAAGGATTTACTTCGATTTCATTGTTTTTATTAACAGTTTTTAGACATGAAAACATCTTTAAAATCGATTCCTTGTGTAGGGAGACAATCGAACTTAAACGATTGAGTATTTTTGTTGAAGTAATGCTAAAGAGCAATAAATCAGCGAGACATACCGAGAGATAGAAACGCTTCGTTTTAAAAAAGAAGGATATAAGTTTGTGTCAGTACCGCTCTAATATTCCTGGCAACTAGAACGGTGTCGGCAAAGTAAAAACATGATTTTTTACTTTTCTTCTTCGAGACGAGTCCATTATAGGGATCATATCTCAGTAACATGCTAATAAGTGGTATGCGATCGGAGTCAACGAAAGAAGAGTGAATGTGTTATAATTAATTCTGAATTAGTTCTCTTAAGTTTCATTTTTCGGACAACTAGCTCCTATCTGTTATACCTGAAGACGGCTTGATATAGAATTCTTTACAAAAATTAAATACCATTACTATTGAAACAGATTTGCGCATTCCGTGGATGTGTTACATATGATCATTATGATCCACCATATTTATTTATTTAGATAACTAAACTTATCACGATCTATGTATCTTGTTAGTTTAATTTTTTGTGACAGTCTATTTCGGTTGTAGAACATTAAGTATTTCAGAGTTTTAAAATTAAAATGTGTCGACATTTCAATTGTTAAATTTCGTATAACAGTTACAATGTATGGAATCTAAACTTTATAATTAACACATGATATTTAAATATGAAGCATTTGACGATATTTATAATAATTTTTGTAGTACCCATAAAACCATTTTTTATTGTATGAGAGTTAGTTTTGACACAAAAAATTATTTACAATTTCGTTAATTTTATGATTAGTAAAAAAAATTACAAAAATTTGGGTTCGCACAAATACATTCAATTAATGACATGTTCAGTTATTTCTTTACTAAATCATTTACAGTTTATTTAGTTATTAGAATTTTAGTTATTTAGAATATTTTAGTTATTAGAATAGTTAAATAAAGAATGCAAGCATCGGTTCAAAAACACTTATTTTTTAGCAACTTCAAAGAACTGATAGTGTGCTTTATGTTTATGAAAGAGAGGCTTGATATTAATTTAAATTTAAGCTGAGTAAACGCGACAATTTTTCAATTTAAACAATTGTGTTTTGAAATGAAACAAAACAGAAATGCTTTTTAAACAGAGCATTATTATACCACTTTAAGCAACTTTTAGTGCATTTTTATACTTCTGTGTGAGTATAATTTCTTTAAGCTCTCCTAAGTCTGTTACTCATGAATATAATTTACAGGTAAAATATGCCAAGGCAAGGAATTTTATTGCATATAATTAATAAACTTAGATTCACTAAACTTGTCAAAGGTAATAAAGGAGCAGTTATCAGATACCATATAAAAAACAATTATTTATTTATGAATTTAATAGGTAAGTGAGAAAAGTGGGCGTTTTGTCCTATTTTATAATGCAAAATTCTATTATACCTATAAATTTATGTCCCTGAAAAAATCAAAAATAAACAAAATATTCTCGATTCAATTCAGAATGCTGTATATATTCAGTCAGTTAACAAAATCAATAAATAATCTATAAAAAAAGAAATTTGTATATGATGCAGTTGAAAATATATGATAAAAGTGTTTTTCAATAAAAGTTTTTTTAAAGCTGAATTTTCTTAGAAATTGACAAAGTGTCGTATATCAACCTTTCGAATATTTTCTTTTATACTTCAAACTTGTTTTATCTATTAAAAAAAGAAAAAAAGTATTTTAATAATAATAGACATGTATAAATTCATACAAAAATAATACTACGTAATTATATACAATTTATAAATTTTACCAATAGTTATTTATTTAACACAGAGTGTATAGATGGAGCATCTACATATCTTTCTACATATCTTTTAAAATTATATAAGACTCTGAAAATGCTTTCAAACGATGTTCTTTTGGGAATATTTAACGGGGTAAAAATTTAACTCCGTTAAATATAGTATGCTGTATTTTAAGATACTCAAAAGTTATGTATGGATCTAAAATTCTCTTCTTCTGTACTTGTTAAATATGCAAGTTTTTATATTCATAACACCTTTCATCGATATTGTTGCACATTTAGTATTTTTTAGAATCATCAGAAGCGGCAGAAATATTAAACAATATTATAATACAATATTATATTATATATTATATTACAAAAGATTGCCAAAATCGCTTGAAACTTTTTTAAAGATACAATTAGCGTGACCCATAGTGACCCACAAATAACCCACTTTCTCGAATTTTCTCGAACATGTGACTTAGCTCAATGGTATTCTCATGCTCAGAAACGATATATTACAAAATTTTGCCATAATGTTTTGAGCCATTTTTAGATACATTTAGCTTTATCCAGAGTGGCCCCAAAATGACCCACTAATTGAATTTTCTCGAACATGTGACATAGCCCAATGATCTTCTCATGCCCAGAAATTGTATAATACAAACTTTTGACAAAATCGTTTGAGTCTTTTTTTAGATACAAATAGCTTGGCCCTCAGCGACCCAAAAATGACCCACTAATCGGTTTTTGTCGAACATGTGACTTAGCCCAATGGTCATCTTATGCCCGGAACTATATTACAGAATTTTGTCAAAATGTTTTGGGCCTTTTTTAAGAATCAATTAGCTTGAACCTGACCCATTGTGACCCAAAATGACCCACTAATTGCATTTTCTTGAACATGCGGCAAAGCCCAATGGTATTCTCGAGCAAGAAAACGATAGAATATAAAATTTTGTCAAAATCGTTATAGCCGTTTTCTAGATAAACTTTGCTTGACCCACATTGACCATAAAATCACCCATTAATCAAATTTCCTCTAATATGTGACTTAACCCATTGGTCTTCTCGTAGTCCAAAACGGCAAAATACAAAATTTGGTCAAAATCATTAGAGCCATTTTTTAGATAAAATTGGCTTGACCCATAGTGACCCAAAAATGACACACTAATCGAAATTTCTCGAACATGTGACCTACCCCAATAGTTTTCTTGTGACGAAAAACGGTTGGAGATAAAATTTAGTCAAAATCTATTGAGGGGTTTTTGAGATATAATTAGCTTGACCTTGACCCAAAATGACCCACTAATCGATTTTTCTCGTACATGTGAGTTAATCAAATGGTCCTCTCATGCAGAGAAACGGTATATTACAAAATTTTGTCGAAATGTTTTGGGCCTTTTTTTCTTGGATTCAAATAGCTTGACACTGACCCACTGTGACAAAAAATAAACCCCAGTAATCGAATTTTATTGAACTTGCAATCTATCACAATGGTATTCTCGTGCCCGAAAACGATAGATTACAATATTTCGTCAAAATCGTTAGAGCCGTTTTCTAGATAAACTTTGGATGACCCAAAATGACCCAGAAATGACCCACTAATCGAATTGTCTCTAATATGTGATTTATCACATTGGTCTTCTCGTAATCAAAAACGACAAAATACAAAATTTAGTCAAAATCGTTAAAGCCGTTTTTTAGTTAAAATTGACTTGACCCGCAGTGACCCAAAATGACCCACTAATCGAAATTTCTCAAACATGTGACATTGCCCAATAGTTTTCTCGTGTCGAAAAACGGTTGGATAAAAAATTTAGTCACGATCAATTGTTCCGATTTTTAGATCCAATTAGCTTGACTTGACCCATTTTGAGCCATTTTGACCCATTAATCCAATTTTCTCGAACACGTGACCTTTCCCAATCGTATTCTCGTGCCCAAAATGATAAATTACAAAATTTCGTCAAAATCGTTAGAGCCGTTTTCTATATAAACTTTCCTTGACCCACAGTGACCCCAAAATGACCCACTAATCGACTTTTCTCTAATATGTGACTCAGCCCATTGGTCTTCTCGTAATACAAAACGACAGAATACAAAATTTATTCAAAATCATTAGAGCCGTTTTTTAGATAAAATTGGCTTGACCCATGCTGACTCCAAAAAGACCTACTAATCGAAATTTCTGGAACATGTGACCTGCACAATAGATTTTTCGTGCGAAAAACGATTGGATATAAAATTTAGTCAAAATCGATTGAGCCGTTTTTTAAATATAACTAGCTTGACCTTGACCCACTATGACCCAAAATGACCCACTGATCGAATTTTCTCGAACACGTGACCTAGCCCACTGGTCTTATCGTACCCGAAAATGGTAAAATACAAAATTTCGTCAAAATCGTTAGAGCCGTTTTTAAGATAAAATTTACAGGCTGGCCAGCGAACTTGGTCGAGACATTGCATTTATACTATCCACATGCCTTCTTACGTCCAAATAGGTTAATAAATACGTGTGTTATAGCGTGACAAATATAACATAGCTTCAAAATGTCAATCATGCTAGAATATACACACAATTTATGCTCGCATTATAGTATAAAATTAATACTCAATAAAACGCAATAAAACACTCTTATGCACTTGAATTTATGCACAATATAACTAAAGACGCCGCTCCTAACGATGTCTTTAAAACAAAACATGGGATCAACGTCGGAGAACGCAGTCGATAAAAATCATTGCAAAAATACAAAGCATAAATATGCAGAACAAATATCTTTCAGCGATATAACGTTTCACCCTACGTTAGGCGCTCGTGTGACATATATCACCCATGACATTTGAAATGTTTGTATTTTTTATTCGCTTTTTCGGATATAGATGCCGTTTGCAGTACCTTTCTTCGAAAACTTCAGAATCATTATTGTGCTGATACTCAATGTAGTATTCCGTTGTATGCAGTATTCCGTTGTATGCGAGTATGAAAGTATCAAATCTTCCTGGTTGACAACTCTCCTCCTCGCGACGAAATACGATACAAAAGTCCTTCCGGCCAGTGCTGGGAGGAAGAGGTAGCTTTGATATTCCTTATTTTTAAAAAGCTAGCTTATGTTATTCAAACACACGAAGCTCAATTTAGTGGAAAACGATTATAGAAAAATTCAATACTAATTTTTATCAATACTAAATCATTATGAATAAGAATTAAGAATAAGAATAAGTCAGCTTTATCCAAGCTGCTTTTATTTAAAGTAACTTATATTTGGTTGCCAAATTCGGCGATATCTTGAAGTGCCTGCCATTTTAAGACAACATGGTGGATAAGGCTAACCAGTGAACTTCGTCGAGACCTTATTAATTTCTGTGCACATGCTCACTCACATCGGAATCGGTTGATATATAAGAGTGCTGTCGCAGGCAAAAAATCACATTTTTCAAAATGTCACCCACATAAAGAAATTCAAACTGCAATAGCTGAGCCATTTTTTAAGATAATGACAAAAGAAAAAAATGCTCCGGAATCCTTATATCAAGTTCAAACACATAAGAAAAAAATCTTTTTCAATTTCTAGTTTTTTTATACCTCACTTTAAATTTAAAAAAAATGTTTAAATGGCCGCCATTTTGAAACAAGATGCCGGATGAGGCTGGCCAGCGAACTTGGTCGAGACATTGCTATATACTATCCACATGCCTTCTTACGTACAAATAGGTTAATAAATACGTGTGTTATAGCGTGACAAATATCAGATCGCTTCAAAATGTCAGTCATGCTAGAAATTCAAAGTGTATAACTCAACTATTTTTTAAGATATAGACGAAACAAAAACTGCTCCGGAATCTTTGTATCAAGGTCAAACATATAAAAGAATTCTTTTTAATTTTCCAATTTTTTTCAATCGTTATTTTAAATTTTAAATAAAAGAATATAATTTTCCTTTTTGAAACAAGATGACAAATGAAACTGGCCAACGAACGCGGTCAAGACATTGATATGTACTATGTACACACCAAGTTACATCCAAATTGGTTCATAAATACGCCTATTATCGCATGACAAAAATGAGGTCGTTTCAAAATGTCAGTCACAATAGAAATTCAAAATGCTATAATTCAGCCATTTTTTTAAGATATAGATGAAAAAAAACTGTTCTGGAATCTTTGTATTAAGGTCAAACACATAAGAAAAAAATCTTTTTCAATTTCCAATTTTTTAGGACCTTATTTTAAATTTAAAATTTTTAATATTTTTGTAAATGGCCGCCATTTTGAAACAAGAAAGCGGATGAAGCTGGCCAACGAACTCAGTCGAGACATTGGTATTTACTATGTACATACGGAGGTACATCCATATCGGTTCATAAATACGCCTGTTATCGCATGACAAAAATCAGGACGTTTCAAAATGTCAGCTACGCTAGAAATTCAAAGTGCTATAACTCAGCCTTTTTTTAAGATATACACGAAACAAAAACTGCTCCGGAATCTTTGTATCAAGGTTAAACACATAAGAAAAAAATATTTTTCCAGTTTCAAGTGTTTGGTACCACATTTCAAATTTAAAATTTTTAAAATTTTTTTAAATGGCCGCCATTTTGAAACAAGATGGCGGATGAAGCTGGCCTGCGAATTCGGTCGAGACATTGGTATGTTATTCTCCTGATGAAATTGCGAGGATAACCATGCTTGAATCCCAAGCGGCACCACTCTAAAATATCACTAAACATATCTTTAACTCTAGTACTCAGTCTTTCGATTCATATTAATCCATTTCTAAGTACATTTCTTTTAATCGAAACATACACGTTGGAATCAAAATATATCAGCTTTAAGGTATTAAAGTTGAAATCTTTTCGCTTGTCAAATAACTTAGATATCCAATTTTCACTTTCTATGCTTAGGTTCACATCTAGAAAATTAATATTTTTACAATTCTGGGATGAGGGTTCCAGACTCAGAGACGTAGGATAATATGTAAAATCAATATTTTCAATATCATTGTTTAATTTGACTATCAAAACATCATCTATATATCTGTAGGATAATGTGTTACTGTTTAAATTATTATTTATTTCATATATATGTAAGTAAATGTTTGACAAAATGGAACTGCAACTCCCCCCCCCCCCCCCATTGGAATACCCCGAATCTGTTTAAATATTGTATTTCCTTCGTAAAGGTAGTTTTCTTGTACTACTAACTGAAATAAAGTTATGAAAAAATCATAATGAACATCCAAAGTACTATTTATATTATAAAAATCTACTGTTTTATCTTTTAAATCTGTCAAATCAATTGTGTTATAGAGGTCTGCAAAATCGTAAGCGAATAAACCAGTAATATTTTTTAATTTTTTCAGATTATCTAATAGTGTATAGCTATTTCTGATAATAAAAGTCGTCTCTCCCCCCATCACTCCGTCAAACACCCCCTCCAGCAGCCCAAGCAAAGCCTTGCTAGCAGCACCAATATATGAACCAAATCCACAAGTCACACTCCTGAATTTGATAGGGGTTTTATGTAATTTAGGCACTAGTATGAGATAAGGGAAACTTTGACTCATTTGTTTTAGCTTAACTTTTTTATAGAAGGCTTTAATCCTATTTTCTATTACTGCAGCTTTCGAATTCAATAGTAAATAGCTATTTTTATTATTGTAGCAATCATTCAAAAGTTTACCGTAAAGTACCTTACATATCAGTGCATAACTTGTATTTGCTTTATCCACATAGGTGATTATAAAATTTTCCTGAATTTCTTTAATTGAATGTGTAAGTTTGTTGTATTTCTCTCTATTAACTCCGTCAAAATCTGTGGAAAGTTCTCGTTTAAAATCTCTTAATATATTGTACTTCCATTCGACAAAAACACTGGATGGCAAATTGTATCTATACATTAGTTTATTTATAAATATATCTATATTAATAGTAAAACGTTTAATTGCAACACTTTTAGTGAGAGTACGTTTCACACGATATTTACTTCCGTACTCCATTAACCTCCTCAACTCCTCATCCTTTACTATCTTTAGATCTCCAGTAATAACGTGTCCATAATACTTGTCTTTATAATTAACAAATTCAGAATCATTGCAATGGCAGATACTCCCTGCAATATTTTTCTTTAGATCTTTAGCAAATAAATTATAATTAAAAATAGTTCTGCCCAAAGGCTTATCATATTTAAAAGCCTTAACTATTTTAAAGGTTTATACTTAACTATTTATATATATATATATATCAACTTTTAAACGGACGGTGGTTTCGGGGTCTGGGGGTCATGATCGATGAAAATATACCAAAATGTTTCGAAATCGCTTTCCTCCGGACGGCTGCAATAGGTAGCTTTATGTAATGAAAGCTACCTAAAAATTGAAAGTTAGGTGATTTTTATTTATTGTTTTTCATTAGTTTGTAATAAATAGTTTTCAGTTTTTATGCTATTTTATTTAAATAAGTAAGACGTTTAATTGAAGAATTCGTAAATAACTAATGCTTTTGCTTAATTTTATGCACCCAGAAGACATTGAAATACTCATTTTTTGCAAAAAGTGACAGTTTCTGCAGCGCGGGATAAACCACCATCGGCATAGGCTTCCAGATCCGGCATTGCAAATTTATTGTAAAAAAAAAAAAAAAAAAAAAAAAAAAACTTACAATATTACTAACAACACATGACAATTACAATACAGATTAACAACGCATGACAAATATAATCAGATGCAGATCAAATGCATGCACTTAGGTTTTCTCCTTAGGTATCTCCATAGCCCTAAATCCATTGGAGTGAATGAATAGATAATATATTAATTAATTAATATATACTTGATGATTATAATAGCAAAGCTGATTGCAATATATTTTCTAACGATTTTAACGCATTTGAAACACATTATTCACATAATTCAGGTACTTAAAAGTGTCTTCACATTAGTTTTCCTTACACATTTGTTGAAGGTTCTGTTAGGTTTCTACTGAAACGTATGATATAGGTTTTAGGTAGATTTGATTACAAAAAAATACCTATTGCAGCCGTTCCGAGGAAAGCGATTTCAAAAAATTTTGGTATATTTTCATCGATCATGACCCCCAGACCCCGAAACCCCCCTCCGTTCAAAATTGATATATATATATATATATCAGACCTATGTCACATTGTAACTCTCGTAATTATGAACCGATTTCGATGTAATTCGGTGTGTACATAGTACATACCAATGTCTCGACCGAGTTCGTTGGCCAGCTTCATCCGCCGTTTTGTTTCAAAATGGCGGCCATTTAATTTTTTTAAAAACTTTAAAATTTGAAATGTGGTACCAAAAAATTAAAAATGGAAAAGTATTTTTTTCTTATGTATTTGACCTTTATACAAAGATTCCGCAGCAGTTTTTGTTTCTTCTATATCTTAAAAAATGGCTGAGTTATAGCATTTTGAATTTCTAGCGTGGCTGACATTTTGAAACGTCCTGATATTTGTCACGTAATAACAGGCGTATTTATGAACCGATTTGGATGTACCTTGGTGTGTGCATAGTACATACAAATATCTCGTCCGAGTTCGTTGGCCAGCTTCATCCGCCATCTTGTTTCAAAATGGCGGCCATTTAAAAAAATTTTAAAAATAAAAAAAAATTAAAATGAGATACCAAAAATTTAGAAAATGAAAAAGATTTTTTTTTGTATGTGTTTAACATTAATATAAAGATTCCGGAACAGTTTTTGTTTCGTCTATATCTTAAAAAATGGCTGAGTAATAGCATTTTGAATTTCTATTGTGGCTGACATTTTAAAACGACCTGATATTTGTCACGCGATAACACGCGTATTTATGAACCGATTTGGATGTAACTTGGTCTGTACATAGTACATATCAATGTCTCGACCGAGTTTGTTGGCCAGCTTCATTCGCCATCTTGTTTCAAAAGTTTTGCCATTAAAAAAAAAATTAAAATGAGGTATTAAAAAATTGGAAAACGAAAAAGTTTTTTTTTTTTATGTGTTTGGCCTTGATACAAAGATTCCGGAGCAGTTTTTGTTTCTGAAAATTTGTTCTTTTGTTTATATCTTAAAAAAATGTTTGGAATATAGCACTTTGAATTTCTAGCATGGCTAACATTTTGAAACGATCTTGTATTTGTCACGCGATAACATACGTATTCGCCTATTTCGATGTAAGAAGGCATGTGGATAGTATATATCAATACTTCGACCAAGTTCGCTGGCCAAATTCATCAGCCGTCTTGTTTCAAAATGGCGGCCATTAAATTAAAAAAATGTATATATTTAAAGTGAGGTGCAAAAAAATTACAAATTGAAAAAGGTTTCTTTCTTAAGTATTTGACCTTGATATAAGGGTTCAGGAGCATTTTTTTGTTTGTCTTTACCTTAAAAATGGCTCATATATAGCAATTTCAATTTCTATTGTAAATCTGATTTTTTGCATGCGACAGCGCTCGTATATATCAACCGATTCCGATGTGAGGGAGCATGTGCACAGCAATTACTAAGGTCTCGACCAAGTTCACTGGTTAGCCTCATCCATCATATTGCCTTAAAATGACAGGCACTTTAAGAAATCGCCGAATTTGGCAGCCAAATATAAGTTACTTTAAAGACTAATTTCGCAAAATTCTCATTCATTATATTGATAAAAAATTAGTATTGAGTCTCCTATATTCGGTTTCCACTAAATTGAGCTTCGTGTGTTTGAATGATATAAGTTGGTTTTTTTAAAATAAGGAATATGAAAGCTACCTCTTCCTCCCGGCACTGGCCGGAAGGACTTTTTTGATGTAATTTGTCAGTGTTAATCTTGTTCATCTATTGGCATTTGTGAGATTTGGAAGATTAGTAGATTGTTTTCTTGTATCCGCACACATTCTATTATTTTGGTATATAGCACTGGTGATTTCTTACAAATTTGAACCAATGGTTCTATTGTGGCTGATTTACCGATATGGGTTGATATTAATGGACAGCTGAGCACATAGGGAAGGGAGTTACCAATTTCACCACAGGTACATAGTGGTGACGGAGCTTTGTTTAATTTGAATAGGTAGGATGGGAAGGGTCCAAGATTAGTTGGGAATGTGTACAGGTTTCTATGTACTATCATGAAGTCTGTTGATACTTTTGGACATAATTTGTAAGTAAATATTCCAGTGTTAAAATAATCCCACTGCAGCTGCCATTTGTCTATAGCTTCTTTTTCAAATTTTTTTAAAGGTGTGAAGCTGGGTATGGATGAAATATTTTTTGTACCTTAATATTTGTTATAGCATCTTTGGCTGATTGATCAACATTTTCATCTCCTTTAACACCTGCGTGTCCCTGTCCCCATCGAAATTTAACTGATTTAGATGTTTTCTGTAAAGCTATTTAAATTTTTGATGTGATAAAATCTGTTCTAAAAACACCCTCCAATAATACAAGACTTGACTGTTTATCTGTGCAAATGACGAAGTCCCCGTCCCCTGAGAAGTCTGTCCACAATATTGAATCTAATATGGCAAGTTGTTCAGCTTGAAAAATTGAATTTGTTATTTGTAAGTTTATGTTATGAGTATGGACACATATTCCTGCTTTATACACACAGAAACATACGCTGTACCAGCATTTGAGTTGATTTTGAGCCGTCAGTGTATATATTTATTGTGGAGGTGGATGGAACTCCTTCTTGCAGTAAAAGGTAATCTTGATGTGGGAAAGGTATGGATGAGAATATTTTCGGGTGATAGAAGACTGAAAAGTTGTCCTCTAATGGAATTCCCAAAGGTAGGACAAGTCTTGAAATTTCTAATGTATTTAATTGGATAGCTGAATTTTCAATTTTTGGATTTGTTGAAAAAAGTATTTATTTAGATTTACTTTATTGTAAATTCTGTTTTTAATGGTTGAAGTAGTTGAACGAACTTAAAATTGGGGATGAAGAAGAAACTACCTCAGTATTCATGTAAGTGATGGGGATTATGAAGATTACACCTATCAAAGGAACCTTAATACTAACTCAGAAGAAGGTGAATACGAAAGAGGCAAAAATAAAAATTCATGTTATATTAATTGATATTTAAGTTGTAAATATTACATAGGCAAAGATAAAATTACTAAATTATTTAAAGAAAAATCTAATTGTAATGTGCGAACCCACTCTTCTAATATTGTGATTCATTTTCCCAGTCCTATTGTTGGACGCCGAACTGCTAGTTCTGAAACTTAAAGAAATCAATTTATTTATAAGCGATAATATTTTAGATCACAAAAATATGTCACAAAAAATACATTTTGATTTAAAATTTTTGTACAGTCTTATTAAAATATTATTAGTGCGGTCGGAATTTTTGTATTTAGAGCTAATTTTTTGTTTTGTAGATTGCCAAAATTTTTAGTGAAATTTTCTTTTCTTATTTGAAAATTTCATGAAAATTGTGACATCTTGTCCTGTCATCGGTTGGATATAACAATGTTGCTTGGATGTCACATAGATATATGAAGATCTAGGAAATTTATATAAAAACTTATCATATATTTTTCAAAATTATATAAGAATAGTAGGTAAGCAATAGTACATGTACAAAAATATTTTTTATTTTTTTTATTTTGCGTAATCAATTTGACAATTAGGCTATCGAAAAATTTTACAAGGTTAAAAAACATCTCATTACATTACAATTAAATATATATGAAACTTTCAAATATTTTGTTTTATTTCTATTTAATTATCATTTTGGACAAGCAGTTTCCACATTTAAATCTAAGCAATGAATTACATGTTTGAAACAAACGTCTTGGCATCGGTGTATGGATTTTTAAATGAACATGTTTTCCCTCCTATATGCTGAAAATAAATAACGTGATAATCATAAATATAAAAAGATGTACTATCGTTATTACATGCAAACAATAAAAGCAGTAAGAGTAAAATTCAAAATAATAGTAAATGTAAATATACATCCCGTTATTACAAAGCCCTTAGCCAATAGTTTACTAAAAACATTTGAAATCAAATGAAATTGTTCATCAGCTGAAAAATAACAGGAATTTTAGGCTATGCAGTTTGAGATATGTCCAGTTTATTTGGTTCTGCTACTTTATACGCCAACTTTCTTATGTGTTAATACTTAAAGAAAAGTTATGGTTGCAGAAAATAATTGAAAGAAATTGTTGCAGAAAATAATTGAATTTTGAAATCTATTCAAAACGTTTTTCTCACGTACCCCATGTGTGTTGTTGAAATGTAAATTTCAGCATTCTTCTTCAATGTGATGCGCATATCTATGAGCACGAGCAATAATTGACTAACGAGTTAATTAATTATATATAATATAACTTCAAACGAAATCTATATATATATCAATATCTATCTGTATATATATATATATAATGTATCTTCAGAAAGAAAATAAAACTTCAAACGAAAATATGCTTCAAATGATAAAGACATTATCTTTGGAAACATCGGAAACAAATATATTTCTTAGATTTAGTATAGTTTTTGTATATTTTCTCACTCAAGACATTTTAAAGAATACTTTAAGTTTTCTAAAAATTTTCTCGTTTTTTTATGATTTTATAGACAAGTAAAATGAACATATTATGGTTTAACTTGCGAAGATATTTTCTAAAATAGCATTGTTTTAAATATTTATATATAATTAACGAGTTTAGCAAATTAAGTTACCTAGCGATAACTGATTCTAAACTTATTGGAGTATTCGGCAAATTTAAACATGCTTCATTTTTAGCCTCCTTACTGCTCTCATCACAAAATCTCGAGGAATTATCTTGAAAGTGGAACTTTTTTTTTCCACCATTTCAAGAACTGAGTTTATTTTCTGAATTTAACTATTAAGTTGTTTCTGTTATTGGGATTGGTTGTCACATGAGACAGTTTACCCAACACATACTGTTTTATCGAACCCGTTTAAATGGGTCATTTTATATCTATAAAACTTTACATATGTTTTTTTTTTTTCAATTATAATTCCAAATAAAAATGTTAGCTAGTAATGCACTATTAACAATACGAAACCAAAATTTAGAATTATATATAAGAAATATTCATTCAGCAGGAATACAATAACCAATTTTTATATATAAAAAACTTACTTAGAAAAAAGCTCATTACAGGCAGGAGTCAAACTAATTAACAAATTCTCATGTAAATCATATACCATCAATTATATAATCAGATGAATACCAGGCTGCATTTATGAGCTTACACAGAATATACGTGTGTAAAAATGGTTTTTGTAAAAATCAACCGCGTCTCCTATTTCCTTTACATCAGATCATATTTTCCATATTATCAAATTAATTCACTAGAATATGAAGTTTTATTTTAACTACGATTTGAAAAAAAAAATCGTCCCAATCAAAACTTTTATAATCAAATGATGCAAGAATTCTTTAGTTAAACTATTTTAATTCTGTTTTCATTGAATTCAATTGATTTTTTTTTCAGTTCTTTTTTCCTGAAGTTCACAGGAAAGAATTTAATTGTTTTATTTATTGAAGAAATTCCTTGTTGAAAAGAAATACTTCATTAATTGCATTCTTCTCTGAAGACAATCTTATTTTCAAATATATTATATTGCTATACGTATTATAAATAAATGTTGACGAACAATTGTTGGTTTTGAATAAAGTTATGTTTAATTTGAAGATTTGCTAATATTATTAGTCATATTTTCACGACATTATTTTCAATATATCTTTTTGTAGGGAAACAAAACTCTAAAATCAACCTAAACTTTGTAGCGAGTATAATTTATTTATTAATTATGTATATATGGTATAAAGCATAATATCTAAAAATTATATTTTTCCTAATCTGATAACCTGATTTTACTAGTTCCAGTAATTTGATATGTAAAAGTATATTATATAAAAAAGATTTATGCCACTGATTTCTATAACAATAACACGTTTTCAAGGAAATTAAAAATCATATTATGTAATATTTATACTACAGTACAAAAAATGTTGCAGTTTTAAGAATAATTGAGGACTAAGAATGGAAAAACTCTGATCGTCCAAAAGTGTAAAATTTTCAAGAGAGCGACACAAATAAGGTGAAAGCACCTCATTTCCCACGTTTGATATATAATTTCCGACATCTTTGAACTATCAGTGTTAGGGTTAGCACTTCAAGCGTTCTCGTGTCTGTTAAACGTGACATTTAAAACACTTTTCCGTAAAAAAAAAAAAAAAAAAAAAAAAAAAAAAAAAAAAAAAAAAAAAAAATCGATTTTTGGTACATTTAGCATTTTTTTCCTTAGTCCTAAATTGCAGAATGTTTTTAGTAGTATTCAGAGCACTATTTTCGGTTTAAAACTGGTAGCGGATCTTTTTCTGATTTTGACGAATTAGAAGTAGAATGGGGAATTAGAAACACAGTTGAAATTCAATAAAAGGTGAGAGATTGATGTATGAAAATTGTATAGGAAAAAGAGAGACAGCTAATTCTAAATTAACAGGTACAAATTAGGGAACATGTAATTTTATAAATGAATTTAAACAATCCGAAGAGAATAAATTGAAATACCATAATTATTAATATTTTTATATTTTCAAAAATATTTGTTTTAACAATCTCAGCAACCAGGAAATTATAGTTGACTCCCCTGGATACTTAGAGTTTACTGTTTAGAAAATTTGTCATATTTTCTCTCTGTGATTATTAGACTTCACGTACTTTGAAACAAAAAATACAATACTACGTATATTATGTTCTCAATAAAGAAAAGAGGAAATCGTTTATTGTGAAAAATTTCTGGGACATGCTTCACACTTTCAATATTGACTCGACTAAAGCATCCTGTATAACCCTTGAATGCATGATTTAGATTTTTTAAAAACATTTTACTTACATGAAAAATATATAAATAAAAGTGTTTTTGTGGTTACGTTTTTATCAGATTGTTGACAAACCTACGTAAACCTTATTTCTCAAAATTTCAGGTTGGGAATGCCATCCTCAGCAGCTATATCTCTTCTCAATCTGCAGTTGTATTAGCAGATTCACTGGTCTTCTCTGTCAATGTCAAAATGTCATTATCATTTTAAATGTGTAGTTAGCACATTTAATGATATTGAAACCGGTCTGAATTTATAAGTTGATTATTTTGGTGCTATGACAGTTTTTTTTTTCAATTACTTCGGTGAAATTGGTGCCCAGTATCAGTGCAGTTTACCTAAATTTAGAAACATAGAACTCGTAGGCACTATTTTCTTTCAAAAGCATAAATAAAATTGTGTTTAAATTAATTTCTAAAAAATATATTTCCTTTGTTTCATATATTATTATTGTTGTATTATAATCCTATAAATTTATACAGACTATTTTTAATACAAATATGAGGATTATTTTGTGTAAAAGACATTTTCTTTACAGTTCAGTTCTATTAATTATTCAAAACTGCAAAATTCAGTACATATCTCTGTGCAGTATAACATTTATTTTAATAACGTATAGCCACTTCACTGTGTTTTCCTTTTCAATATATTCATTGTGTTATCTTTTTGAAGGGGTGTGGTATTTTATCTATACCACAAAATTTGAATTTCCAAATACCGCGTACGCACCAGAATTTTGAATGAAATTCTGCATCTAAAATGTACTCGAAGAAAAACATAACTTGTTTCCAAGTAAATTTCTTGGAAAATTCTGCTATCATTTAATCATTTCAATATTTTTGGACAAGAAGTACCTCGCCGTTTAAAGGATTAAATGATTCGGTAACAATTGATTCCAATAAATGACATATACAATGTTTTTACACTGCTCAAGAAATATTATAAAGACTCTTCAAGCTCTAACATCTAGATTTAAAGGTTTTTCAATGCATTACATTCTATTCAAATGTATACATTTAGACTAAATTTACAAATGTATACTATTCAATCTATTTTGTAAACATATTCAATAAAATTTATACAACTCTTTATTTACTGTAAAATATGTGTATTATATACTGTATTTTTTTTTTTTCAAATGTTTAGCATTACGCTCAAAATTATAAAAATATAATTAGTGAAAAATAAATTTATTTTATTTAATCTCATCTAAATTTTCCAGAATAATGCATTTATAATATATATGTGCACATCCGCGCTTCCTTCAAAGAGATTTATTTAATCATTTTATGTTCAACATGTACTAATGATATCATTGTGTAACTGATTAACGAGATTAGAAATATTTCCAGCTCCCGGGAAATCAAAAGATTAGAATAATTGAAAATACTGTAGCACTAATGAATCTTCCAATGTGGATCTGTTTGAATAAAGTTCAATTTGAAATGTAATTGTTATGTACACTGTGATGCTGCAAATGTTGAATTTCTAAATAGATGGCGTCGTGGGTAATATGTTTACAGTTAGATCGTTTAAAAAAAGATGAGTAATCTACTTACACATTTTGCTTATTATTTAACACTAGATCAGCAAGCAATTTTACTCAAGTTTTATAAAAAGTATTTCGAACAAGAATTTTTATTTAAAACTCTTTAACTTATTTAATTCACCTATTTTTGTGCTGCATACATTTGATATATCTTATGAAGAAATTTTTGCTCGAATCGACTATTATGAATTTGGCATTGATCAAAATGACCTCTTATGGAGGTTCTAGTGTTAAGATATAAAATAATTGAAAATATAAAATTTAACTTATTCCAACATAGTTAATAAAAAGTGTTTATCAATTCCTTATGTCTCTCTACCGACTGTAGTAGTTCAAAGTCTCGGAAATAAACTCGGAATGCCTCGACATTTATATGGGTTAATGGGATTTATAATAGCATATCTACAATTGAAACATTTTTTGTGTAGCATTTGTTAATCGTTAAAAAATGCATATTAAAAAATACGACTTTACTGTCTACCAGTTTCCAAGATAATACTCTAAATTTATTATATTGAAATTGCTAAACGTTATTGACATACACGATAACGTATTTAATAGAAAATGTCTAGATAATTGTAGCTTTGCTGGTCCTTTACAGGATCACACAAAAACGTTTACATATATTATCATCTTTTGTGTGTTTATAGTGTTTCCAATCATTAAGAACATTTAATATGCAAATTGTTGTGATTATGTTGCATAGAACATATACAGGACGTAATACATAAATACATTTTCAACTGATGGGTGGAATTGAAGAATGTTTAATTTTAAAGGAGAATGATTTTCTGTGGAACTAAATTTCTGCATACTAAATGTAGGGAAAATGTAAATAATTCATGGCAAAGATCATTAAAAATATTATGCTGGAATTAGATTATGAATTAGAGGTTTGATAATAAATCTCCTGTCTATGAAATAGAGCAAGAACTCGATTTCACAGTGTAGTCCGGTAATTGGCATTGCATGTCCGTAATCCTGAAAGATTTTTTTTTATTTATATAGTATTTAACTCATATTACGCAGTGTTCACACCCTTTTTTAAGTGATTGGTGCGTTTTTTGACACGATATTAAAAATTTAACATTTTTCCTGAACAGCGCATTAACATACAGTTTTGTATTAAGTTTGGAAAGAATTTTGTAAAAACCGTAAGATTTGAAAAGAAATTTGAGATGATTCCTGCTTAAGTCGTATGCATTGTTATGACTACATGACCTATAATTTAAATTGAGAAATTAGGAATGCATCCCACTTCTGAAAAAAATTGCCCTGCGTCCAAAGACACTTGATCATAGAAAACAATCATATTTCAATTTTTTAGAAACTTTTGGAGAGAAGATGAAAACGTAGACTTCATGAAAAGAATGTTCACTGTTTCACAAGTCAATAGAACTCATACGAATGCCAAGTTACATCGTGGAAATCTGAGAGTGTCAGATGAAATACCAAATTGATGTTGAATGTCTATTTTGACACTGCAGATATTATTCACAATATTATGAAAGCTTCGATGGTTAAAGAGGCGAGTGGGTAATAACCCATAATAATTATTTGGTATTATGACGACGTTTTCAGACGACTAAGGAAAAACATTCGGAGAAACCAAATCCAACCTATGGATAAACGTATCTTGATTCTTCCATTACTTCAAATAAGGGCAACCGCATCTCTTTTAGTTCATAAAATTATGTGAAAAATCAAAGTAAATATGATTTCCCATCAAATATATTTTCCTAACTTTGCTCGCACAGATATTACCTGCTCTTAAAAAAAATAATAATTTTCAAAAGAACGATAGTTCGACGAAATTAACAAATAGAAGAGAAATCACAAAAAGAACCACACGCGAAAACAGGATTACCAGGCATGTTTCCTGAATCAATGAGGACAAAGCTTTGAAGAATATGAAATTTAATAACGTATAATTACTAAAACCATACAAAAAGTACAATTAGAGGACTTTGAAACATTCCACTTAAATTAAATTTGAATGAAATATGGCATTTTCATTAAATAATTTTTAACTGCGCATCCGTAAGTAATAACAAAAAATAATTTCCATAATCAAGCAGCGAATAATATAATTTCATAAAAGGCTTCATTCAAACAATTGATGTAGAAAGGCAAGTTGAATATCATAAAAATGCGGAAAGGTGTATTTTAAATGTAGTTGAATGATAAATGACTTCCCATAAATTATCCTTTTTATTTATATTTTTTGCGTCATTTTGATGGAAGAACTATTTAATTAAGTCGACGAATTATTAAAGTTAATCCGTCTTTTCAAAAGATTAACGTGAACATAAATTAAATACATACTCCTTTGTTGGAAGTCAGTTAAGAATAATGACAATTTAGGGAAATTTAGGACAATTCTGTATCTTTCTGCTAGTTTTAAAAAGTAACTGAAATTCTCCTCTCGCCTTATTATCGGTAACTTTCATGGAATTACACTTCCATTTTCATAACAACTGTCTCATGTCGTTTTCACTTCTAAAGTATGAAAAAAATTATTATATTTTGCAAATTCGCAGTTACAAATTATGTCGTACAAATCCTCATCTTCCATAAAACATTTAATATTTATATTTTATAAGTCATGCCTTAGTTTCTACTGCTTCTAATCCGTAAAGATTTCTAAAAGTAACGTTGAATTTTGCCGAAAATTCTGCATGGTATAAACAAAAAACATGTGATAAAAAATTATATGTACCCCCATGAATATACGTCTATTTTTAAACAAATGAACAGGAGTGTTGTATAAGAGCAACATAGACAGGTATTAAATGGACACGCCATTTTATTCATTTTATTTTTCAGCATTTCAAGGAGATAACAACTATACTTTTTTCATTCAAATTTTATTTGACATTTTAATTACCTTCTTGCGATATCTTTACTGGAAATTATTAGGTTAAACATTTTATTTACATATCTGAATTTGCAAAGTAATTGGTCAATTAATTTATCAGATATGCAAGATCGAATGCTATGTGTTACTTTCAGCCGTATAGTTCATACATAGCTAATGTTAATATTGTTAGCTATTTTCTATCACCAATAATCTATACTGGAGACCCCTACACAGTAAACGAGAAAAGGTTTAATAACAAAGTGTGTGTTTTGAACTGCTTGGTTTCAGAATGTTCAGTGGAGCATTCGCTGAACATATTTCAAGCTTGGAGCTTTTGGCGTTTGGATTTACGAAAAGAGAGTAAGTTTTTGTGATGTAAAAATATTCACTAACTAAAAACCTGTTACAGTCAGTGAAACTCTGTTGCTTTTCGCCAGTCTAAAATGCAAGTCGTATTTCAGTTTAATTGTCTCCCATATATTATACTATTTCTAAACTCAATATCCCTAACTGAACTCAGACAGGGCAGTAAAGTAGCTATATTTTCATCAAACCGAATTAGTGCACATTGTGACACGAAATATTGAGTATCTCATTATGTACCATGACTATTATATTTATTCAATATTTAATAATATGTATTACATGCTGCTTAATATGTTCTTATCTGCTTGAGATGTGCGCTTCAACAATAGGGCACATTTGTTGCTCCTTAACTACATATATTATCTACTAACACCAATCGAACGATTTACAGACACTTTAAATCGTTCTATAATGCAATCGTTGATACAAGGGTACTAAAAATTCCAAGCATAATCTTGTCATATTCCATATTGCTGAATGTGTGTGTGACACATAGAAAAAATCAGTACTGTGCACTGAATGAAGTACACAATGAGGCAATAACGACATTTGCTGTTGACATTTTCCAATGATTCGTTTACACACAAGCTTAGCTTAGCATTTTGTATCTCATTATAAAATAAACAATGAAAAATGTCAGATATCAGTACATAACAACTATTTGTAAATGCTTAACAAGCCCCACCCAAACCAACTTTGACAGGTCCGAACATTTACTACCGTACTTCCCAACGTGTCACTTACATTTTTTCATGCAACTGATGTGTTTTTTTTCTTTTCTGGAACCCATTCCAAATACAATGCCTTAAGTGCACTTTATCTACTGACATCTTAATCACTCTGAACTTTACAACTAACTGATGCAGGCTATTGAATGTCGTCGTTTTCTGTTACACAATAGGTGCGGCATATAATAAAACCCCACATGACACATTCTATCTGCTTGCTTTGAACTGATAAGTAAAATTATCTACAAATATTAAAATGCAACAGAAATTTTGAATCATACTCCAGGCATTTTCTGAATGAAAATGAACAAATTTGGAATAGAAGCTTTTTAAAGAGTTTTTTAATTAAGAACTACTGCTTAACAACATACTAAAAATCAGATAACATCTGAGCACGGGAACACCTCTATATACGGATTTCAAAATGGCGGAGGGGAGTTTCTGGAACTAAGGCAAAGAATATATATTGCTTTACTTTGACAACTTAACTTTGAAGTATAGTCAAAAACGTTTAATAGTACACAAAATCTACTAGACCTTACAAATTGCTGTTTAAGTTCGTTTTTCTAGAAATGTCCAAGTGAAAAAAAATTGTATCAATAATTTTCATCTCTTTTATCATATTGATAGTTAAAAATTAGGTAATTGTTGTTACACCCATTGACTTGGCACACCCCACAAGCTGTAGAAAAGGACAATCCATTACGCTTGAATCAGCATCGTAAAGTATCATAGGAACATCGAATCATATTGTGGAGATGGTGGTAAATCGCAGAGTATTGGGTAGTATGAGTTACTTTTTACATACTTACCCCTTTCTTCTGGTTTGGTTCTTTCTTGAGTAGCTTTTCAGATATTTATTTTTAAGTGCGATAGCTATGATATTTTGTAGAAGGTCGGAGGAAAACGTTCAGGTCTAACAAAGAATTTTGCTGTGGTTACAACTTTCCCTAACAACATTTGGTGACGTAGATTGTCTGTGGATTCCAGTATTTTGAAGTCATAAAACAATAGAGTTATGAATTAGGAGGTGCAGACATATAGCGGGCTGGCTACTAGTTGCGAGTGAAGTAACTGAGGACGTTGTCAGAAGATGGCGGATGTTTTTCTTACATCGTATTAACAGCTTCCGATTACTGCAGGGGCAAACTTACAACCAGTAAGTTTAAATAGAAAATTTCGCCTCATTTAAGCACCTTATTCATGGAAATTTATTCTTATAAATATGGTAATAATTTTTATTTGTCTTTACTGGTGTCCGTTTGCCCAGTTATTAATAACTTTTTCACTGACGCTGAGAGGAGATTGTCTAGGTTGTCACAATATGCCTGAAACGCAGGGCCTGACTAGCGCCAAATAAAACTTCCACCGGTAAAACTAAATATCTGCTCCTGCCATCATTTTGACTAAAATTTTGCATTCCTTATGCGTTTGAATAAAGAGAAATTTTCTATTTAAATTTACTGGTGGAAGTGTTTCCCGGCGGTAATCAACCCCTGCGAAAACGGTTACAGTTGAAGCTTCACAATTTTAAGGATATGTCAGTTTCTTTTTATTAATAATTCTATGCATAAAACAGAAGGATTGTTTTTCTCCCAGCCTCAGCGATATCTGATGTAAACATGAATCTGAACTAAATATTTTTTGCAATAGAACGGATCTCTGTCTCCTTCATCAGTATGAGAAATGCTGAGGATTTACCTTCTACAAACATTTTGTGCACCTTTGCGTTTTCATATAGCAGATTAAACATTCTCTGTAAGTGCAGGTATAGTGACTTGAGATAATTAAGATACCCTGCTGCTGCTATTATGGGAATAATCTAAAACATAGCACACAAGTGCAATTCCCAAGAGCCAATCCTGTCATCTATTATAAATATTCTTACAACACTTGTTATTCGCTGATATTCTAACCAGAGTTTACTTGTTCTCGAAGTAGATTGCAAATGATTTTCTTCGTCTCCAAAGTGATATCAATCTGAGATACCGCGTCCCACTGTTCAACGTCTTTCATTTGTTTTTGGCAGGTCATAATATTCTCGAACAGATCACAAGTTTCCTTGACCAGGTCCTGGGGAGATCCAAGTTCATTGCGAGGAAAAATCTCTAAAAATAGTAGGCAACTAAGAGCTGAATCTAAGAGCATATGACCTCGTATTGCCTTAGAAATAGCTTTCCCAGTCTACATATGTACCACAGTATTTGATCCATAGATTTCCCCAGTCACTTCAAATAACCCAGAGCCATTCAGGAGAGTTCCGATTGCACCGAAAATATTCATTAGAGTAAGGAAATGTTCCTAGCATTAAAATAATATCTTGAAGATCTGTTTGTCCATTAATGATTTGGGAAGATTTCCAAAATAAAGACTTATCAAAAGTAACTACACATGGGATGTTATGATCGTATGCTACTTTGTTAAGATATATTGGTGCCGAAAAAATACAAGTCATGCAAGTCTTCCATATCAATGATAGAGAGAAATGAGATAGATGATTCCCGTGGATGTGAACTTCTGATTTGGAATGAATTAAATATATAGCCCTGCCCAATTTGGACCCTGTTTTTTGGATGCTGAGATTTGTCATAAAAGACTGAGTCTATTTAACAAAGCGTTCGGTAGTATTGGAAATTTACAGAATAAGATCTTCTTCATGATTATTTTCTCATGTCTGTATTTTGCAATATAAACTTTGGCTATGTTCTTAATATCAATACCAGCAACATCTCACCTATTGAAAGTAGGATAGATTTTGCTCTATGGAGTTACAACAGCAATCATACCCATACCATTAAAGGTATTATTCCCGTCCAAAATGCTGATATTGTGATCGACATTATCTGCTAACAGAAGTAATGTGGTGTTCTCAATAGCACACAAAGAAGGGGGACCGCCTAATATTGCAGCTGTTTTTTTAATCTTGTTACTTCTGAGTAGGACGAACACAACCCGAGATTGTGAATAAGGTATCTATAAGGTATCTGGATCAGTAGTTATGTTGAAGCTGAACGGACAGTCCAATTTGTAGCGCACATACTAATGCTCAGGAACCGATAGCTTGCATAACGGTCTGGCCAACAGCACCGACCGATTTTCATGGACATTTCCGATTGCAGAAATAATTTTGATAATAGCAATTTCAAGCTATCAGGTTGAGCAAAAAGTTTTGGGAAATTTTTAAATGTTGCGTTATTATCCGCAAATTAACAACTAAAACAACAAAGTCTATTCTTCAAAATGGAAACCATCATAGTCTACGACTATCTGTCATCGTTCTGCAAGATTCCGGATTTGCAGGAAGTACCATGGCGGTTCCTTGGAATCGTAAAAATCTTGACATGCTTCTTCAACTTCATTAAAGGATTCAAATCGACGGCCCTTGGAAAATTGTTGCATTGATCGAAAGATGCCATAATCGGATGGAACCACGTCTGGACTGTAGGCAGGGTGTGGAAGAATTTCGATGCCATTCAATTGTGCAAAGTCATCGACGGCTTTCAGAATCGTTAGACATTTCCCCAATAATGCCGGATCAACACACGCAAATAAAAACAAACACTGTTCAATAAGCATTTTGGACCCAAAATTCCTGAAATCATATAGATATACCACTAGTACTCCTATATTCGATACAAATTCGGGTAACTATTAGATTAAAAATTTACCAGAATTTTTTGCTCAACCTAATACTAGGTACGCAATCCAAAGCACTTTCCTCTGTAAGATCATTACGTAATGGATACTTATAAACTTTAGTCGTGTTGACT
This sequence comes from Maratus speciosus, assembly GCA_963932465.1. Classification (NCBI taxonomy): domain Eukaryota; kingdom Metazoa; phylum Arthropoda; class Arachnida; order Araneae; family Salticidae; genus Maratus; species Maratus speciosus. The sequence continues at coordinate 407,286,590 of OZ010788.1, read as the reverse complement.
TTGGTTGGTAACTTCGAAGAATTTCATTTTCTGTCCCATAGAGAATTACGATATCTGACTTCCCTTTTTTTACCCGATATTATAATACTTCCCCCATAGTGTTTGTTCTTAAAGTTTTCTCTTCATGTTCCTTCATTCGTACGTATTTCTCTGGCTTTCTTGAATATATTCTTCCATTTTAGAAACGAGATCGCCAATAACCATTTGCTATTCATAATTATCTTCAAGGTATTCACTGGTACGAAGGAATGCTTGGTACATTGCACTTCATTACTTGGTCGCCCTTTTCCTGACGATCTATTGGAAGAGCAATATTCGTGAGTAATATTTCTTTCTCTACGAAAATTTGTACTATATGATTTATGATAGACACAATCTGCAGGAAAAAGATCACCTGAGTAATAAGCCAACCGGCCTCTTACATTAAAGGATAATTCATCACAGCGGCGTTCGCAGCGGGCCCCATAATATTATGCAGTTCTTACCTTTACATATTTTGATTTAGGTTTATGTTTAGAAGATAAGTATACAAAGCTAACAAATATATAAGTTAACAAATTTATCGCAAAATAAGAAGTGAAAGCACTGGTAACTCAACCCTCAATATCAGCGAATACTTTTCCTTGGTATTTCATTTCATCTAGCTTTACGTTTTGCAATTCAGATGCTCTTTTTATCAGAAAATGCCGTCCGACACAAAACATGGACACTTAATCCAGCAGATGCAACTACAACGCTTTTACTGCTTCGGCTGGCTTAAGTTATACCGTCTGCTTCCTTTTGAGGAATTTTAAATACGTTTTGTCCATTGTCTTTTTTTTCACAAATTACACGAAATTCAGTACTGTCCATTTTTACAGGAAATTCAGTCTGAACCAAAATAAAACTCATATTAATTTTTAAAATACCATAAATCCAAAAAAATTAGAAATTAATAACAACACAACGTGAAACGACATATGACTCAGTTCGCCATTTTAAATCCGTTCTAAGGGTGTTCCCGTGCTCGGATTTTGTCTGATTTTGGTAATATTTCTCAGTAATGATTACCGATTAAAAATCAGTTAACAGAGCTTCTATTACAATTTTGTTCGGGTTGAAGGTGTATTTATTGTAACTTGCGTGGACTATCAAACAAATATAAAAGGGGCTACTTTAATGACATGCAACAATCCATTACCGAATTTTTATAAAATATTTAAATTATACCTATGTTTCTTTTTTAACGAGTGTGTGCTTTTGGTTGCACATAAGTAAATATATTCAAATTTGTGTTTTCTGTACAAATTACGTTTAAAATGGTAAAAAATTTCGAACTGTTTTATTAAATATTTATTGAAAATATGAGAATATATTTTAACAAAAAATATTTACGGAAGTAGAGATTTAACAATATGGAAATTCCGTATTATTTAAAAAATCTTAAACTTACAGTAGTTAAGATGATTCTAAATTCTGAATGACTAAATTCTTTATTCTAAATAATAAATTTATGTCTATTAAATAAATAAAAATTACAGTGCTTAATATATTTATCAAAGAAATGTGAAAAAGGCCTTTTCCCTTATGTTAAAACGATTATATAACACTAAAAACTGTAATTTTGAAAAATGATGACACTTAAATAATAAAACTCAGTAACAGTTATTAAAACAAGAAATATTATAAATACTATCATAAGCAAATATGACCTTTTAAAATAATGTCAACGGTTTCTGTCCTTATGGTTGTTTAACGCTCAGGTGTAGTTAAGGGCTTAAATGTATAATAATTAAAGTAAAAATAATTTATAAACTCGTAATAAACGCAAAAGTTGAGGTCATTAAATAAATGTTTACCATTAATTAATTTCAAATACTGCAAAAGATTTTAATTATTTAGAAAAACCTTTTAAGTAAACACTGTTAAGTAATTTAGGATTTTGAAAAATAATGTAAAATTATGAGAAACTGTTAAAATGGTGTTAACTTCAAGTGTCATCATTTTACAATCAGAGAGTTCCATATTTTCCAATAGAAGGATTACATTTATTTTTATCAAATGTATTTCAGCATTTTGCATTATCGAAAGTTCCATTTTTTTAACCAGAAGGATTATTTTAATTTTATTAAATGCATTACATCATTTTCCCATATGGAGATTTCCATTTTTAGGGCTCCGTACTTAAAAAGTAGAAACGGAACCATTATAAGATCACTCCTGTGTCTGTCTGTCCATCTATCACAGACATTTTACCCGTAAAAAATGAAACGTGGGAAGTTAAAATTAAGGCACGTAATAAACACTATTGACCCACATATTTACAGATTAGTAAACATTTACAAATATTTTTAGGAAAAGTGTAAAGGGGCTAAATATGTTACATGAAAACAATCTTTTCTTTTTATATCTTGTGGGATAATGTGAGAAAGCTTTCGTAACGCAGAACTGAAAAATACATTTAATTTTAGGTATTATATTTTCAGAGATATCGTCGAAAATGTAGTTAAAAAAATATGTGCCCACCCATCTATTTCCGAATCTACTGAAACTAAAATTATGATAAAATTAGAGTAGAGGTTAATTGAAAATTTGGAAGAAAATTATAGCGATTACCCTGGCTCACATAGTTTTTAAGAAAAGCGCAGTATTCCGTTACACACAAATTTCGATTTGCGGGCATTCAGAAAAGGTGTTAAGGAGCGCTGGAGGTACATATATAGCAGACGAATAAAAGCACTGTTGATAATCATTTTCGAAAAAAATTATTGCTAATTGGCCGAGATACTAACCGTTAAAGACATGTACGGTTTGGACGTACATAGCGACTGGAGTGGCATACTCTATGTACCACAGGCTTTAAAAGCCCAGATAACAATTTTTAATGATATATTTGTGTAATGCAATGCCCAGTAGCAATATAAAATAAATAAATGTCAAATTGTTAAACACAAACTAATTTAATGAGAATTAATCACATAAATACTATGGGATTCGCGACTAGTTTAAATTGAGTGGATCTCTAATACGCCTCCCGAAACTTTAAAATTAATTAAAACCTTATCTGGAAAAACGTGGCACGGGCAAAGGCGGCGTTGCAATTTTGCGACCTGCTTTCAAAGCGCGCTTAGCACAATGCCAATATTAAACATTGAACAAGGGTTTTGTTTTAGCTACACTGTAAAAAGAAAAGATTATTACTACGTTGAATTTAGTTTTATGAAATTCCAAATGAAGTTTAAATATGCACTACTTTTATAGTATTACCAAATTGATTTCTACATAAACAGGTTAAAATAAGATTTAAAAAAGTGTTATACATAATAACAGTATTTGATATTATTTAGGCTTCATATCTCTTTGAAATTTTACGGTATAACCATTCATACTTTCTTAGTATACACAGCTGTACCCAACCTTATGTTGTATAGTTTTTTGAAAGTCTTATTATTCTTTTAGCATCGATTTTTTTAATAATATAGTGAATAATTCATATATCTATTGTACGGAACCCTCTGAGCGCGAGTAATATTCGCACTTCACCGGTTATTTTAAGAAGATGAGGATTATAATATTATATATATAAATCGCTTAAAATCTTCAAACTAAGAGAGTATTTACAAAGACTACATAAGGGCAAATAAATACCTTTATTCAGCTTGACATATTTCATTGCACAAAATGGTTGTATTTTCAAGAGCTATAATGCTACAAATATTTTCTCAAAAAAACTTTTACTTCAAAAAATAGTAAACAAAAATCAAGAGATCTCATGTAAAATGAAATAAAGTGCAATAATAAAAATAAAAATGGATATTTGTAAATATGAAATATTTTATACTATGGTTCCTTATTTTACATCGCATCTCTTTTGGTAACTCTATGGAGGCTACTGATTCTCCGATAATGGATGGAAAATAATTAGGAATAATAATAATAAGTTTTTAGATTTATCAAACGTATTACATCGTTTTATAGAGTATTCAGTACATTAAAATATCGCTGAACGATTATATATCACAATTACAAAGCCTCACGTTTTGCAATAATACCAACGTCATTCATCTGCATACATCCGGTGATGTCATAAAAGATAAATATATATATATATATATATATATATATATATATATATATATATATATATATATATATATATATATATATATATATATGTATGTATATATATACACACACATATATATATATATATATATATATATATATATATTTATTTATTTATTTATTTATCTTTTATGACATTTCATTTTGCAGCAAAAGGTACTTCACTGTTGTGGATAAAAGAAGAAAGTAAGAGGGATTATTATTTTTTATTGACGTCAATTTCTGATTCAAATTGAAAAGAAAATGTTGTACTTAAATAAATGTTGAAAAAATTGCTTGATTAAATTACAAATTTCAAGACAATTTAAAGTCATAAAAACATGTTTTACAATATTGAAGCTTCACAAATGCATTGAACACACACATATACTAATACAGATATAGGCACAGAGAGGGGGATATAAGTTCATACCACACATTTTCCAATTTTTCATCAAGATTTCGCGCTACTTAACAAAATATGGAAACAAATATTAATAGGTAAAAACGTCTATTATTTATTACGTATTTAATTATCTTTTATGTGTTGATTTAAAACATTTATGTAGTAGTCACTAGAGTGAATTAATAAAGATTTGAGATATTATTGAATGGGTGGACGTTTCGTGTTTGGTAACCTCTGAGTTAGAGCCTTATTACTTCAAGATAATAAAATGGTCGTTTGAGGATAAAAGTATTTGAAATTTAAAACAAGTTTCAATTCATATTGGTTAAAAATTACGTTTTTAACAATACCGTTGTGTCATTTATGTTTATTTCGTAGCAATGCATGACTTAGGGTTCAGTACTAAATCCATTAATTCTTTAATTGGAGTTGTTTTGCATAAATATTTTTATACCAAAGAATTTTAAATCAGTCATGGAACAGCTCCTCTTCTTCCCAAAATAAGGCAATTTTCGAATAACTTCATTGTCTCCAATATACATAATGTAGTGTTTAGATTTCAACACGTTCTCTTATTATAGTATTTTAAATGTATGGAAATTTAACTCTTTGTGAAATTTTACAAAGGTAAGCGACAATTTAGACTGTCCTCATTTTATTATTCCAATTCTATGTCCTGTCTGTCAGTTAATCAGTTCGTTCATAACTATGCATGAATTTACAATTAATTAAATAAGAAAGTGAGTTTAAAAAGATTTCCAAACATTTAGAAGCATAATTTACTTGAATTCTTTTGGAAAATAACTGGTTATAAATAAATACAAATAAAAAAAATTTATAATTTTGTTTTATTAACATTTGGTTATCAATCTCATAAAGAAAATAATAATTTCAATACAGCTATAAAAAAATCGATAGGTATGATATTTTCTGAAAATTTAATCTGCAAAATAATTTTTATTCCATTTGCGGCAGTGTTTTTCGTTTATTTACTACATCGTGCGTCAATTCAAATATGCAGAACAAATCAAATATGTAAAAAGAAACGAATGAAGTTTCTCTAAATTATTCATACATGGCGGAATTGTTTTTCCGGTTTGTATTGCTTAACGATAACTTTTATTATTGTCATGTTAAATTACTTTTTTGAATGACGGTGAGCTCACTTTATTTGAAGAAAACTAATCAACGAGATAAATTCCTCAATATTTAGTCGATATAATTATATTGATTTAAGGAAGAAAGGAAATGATGATTAAACATCAATTAGTTTTGCTATATATGATTTGTATTATTATATAAGATTGTATTGCTTGAATATGTTATGTAATAAAATGTACTTAATTTTTTATAATGAATAATTGAAAAACAAGAAAAAATTAAATTTAAAAAATCAAAAACCCAACTACGTAAAAAGCGAGCTTATTAATTATTTCTCATCAATGTGAAACTATTTTTTATATTACTTACATATTTTCTTTTATTTACATGTATTGATGACTTTTAAATTGTGTTTAATTGTTAGTTCCTATCTATAAACACCGTTTTGATGAGGCCTATAGATGACTATGCAGGTTACAGTTGCAGTAAAGCTAGAGATCCTACCTGAACAACTTCCATGTGGTGTACTATTTAAACGGAGCTTCAGACTGTAAAATATTCAATGAAACATAGTATTCATTTTGAAAGATCTATCCAACGATATGTCACTCAATATTATGCGTAATTTTTTTTCTTCCTTACCGCCATTTTCTATTTTTACGGCCTCCATTTTGAATTTATAAAAACAAAAAAACCCAGCCTGTAACCATCAAACGGTTAAGAAGGATTGATAGAGACCTCATTCATTAAAATCCATCCAACCATTGGGATGTTTCAAGGGTATAAAAAATCCACATACCCAGATACGCGTGAAACAGGTAACCATTCTTGGCAGTCAGGTAAAAAATCAAATTGAGAATTACACTGCACAATTGCGGTATATATGTTTGGACAGAAATAATGATGTCCAAATATATTAATATGAGTGCCATACAACTCTTAAAAATGTGAATGAATACTGAAATAGTTTTATTTGTTTCATGTTTTGAGAATATAGCATTTCGTAAATGCTAATATGTACAAAATATAGAGCTAAAAATAATATTTTTAAATCGTTAATAATTATTTTTTTTCTGAATTATTACAAAAAATATATATAAAAGGAAACGTTTTAAACTCAGACAATTTATGATTGCTCATATAAATAAACCTTCTTCAAAGCAACAATGTTTAACGAGAGAATGATATGCAACCAAAACATATGAAGAAATGATTAAGTATCACTTGGCATTTCCCCAGATTTAAATATGTATGAACTCTTGCACAATATTGTTTTACACTGAAATATTTTTTTATATCTTAGATAAATCTGCATTTTAGAATATGGGAAAAATATGAACCCATACTTCACATTTAAAAATAAACTGTTCGATGTGGTCTTACAAAAGTAACGTTTTTGTGAAATTACGTTTACTTTAATTTGAAATATTTTTTCTTATAACAAATACTTTGCAGTAGTTATTGTAACAAGTGTGTTTATTTTAAAAGACAGAATAAGCACAGTAAGTGCCATTTTTGGTAAAATGGCACTTGACATGTGTCTGGCACAGATTTTGGGCCGACTAAAGTGTCTGTCGTTTTCAAAATATTTTTTTCTAAGTATAAATATTATTCTGTCTCAATCTCACCGTGCATCAAATACCTTTTTTGGGTAGTCAAAAAAAATGGCACTTGACACGTGTCTGGCACAGTTTTTGGGCCGACTAGTCGTTTTCAAAATATTTTTTTCTAAGTATAAATATTATTCTGTCTCAATCTCAGCGTGCCTCAAATACCTTTTTTAGGTAGTCAAAAAATGGCACTTGACACGTGTCTGGCACAGTTTTTGGGCCACGATCCTTCAGCCAGACATTCGATTTTGTATTCAGCCATTACAAAAGAAGTGTTGCACAAATTTTCAAGGTGCCTCAAATATCTTTCCTAAAATGTTTAACAGCTCTTGGACTATTAGGGTGTCCCAGGAGAGGCCAAAAAAATAAAAAAGTTCGAAAATGCCAAGTCTCACCTTTTAAAAATGTTCTTTCTGTCATAATATGATATTACAAAAAAAATCAAGTCATTTCACAAAGATTTAAAGGTCCCATCAAGCAAATATAAAATAAGAAATTTTTGGAAAATTTGAATTTCTAATTAATATGCAGGATTGCAGAATTCTACCACACTCTTACAAATTCTTTTATCCTAAAAATTGTTTACAAACACTTTATAATGCTTAACAATGATTTCATTTGATGCTATACTTTTATAAAATCTTTTAATAAAAACTTATAACTATACAAATCCATCTGAGAACCATATTTCATTTTCCTGATCATTACTCTTCTAATTCTCTTCAATTTTATTAATCTGCTGGATTTCATTAAATTAATACCATGTATTACAATGTTTCAATAATATATTTCTAATATTAATAATAGATGACTGCTCCAGAAAGTGTTAAAGGAAAGTTTCATCCTATATTTACCAGTCTAAGGTTTTGGATATCGATGAAGCCAATAAATCTTCTGAAGACACTTTTGATGAAGAATTTGTAGTAAAAATACTTTCAGATAATACAAAACCCTAAGGTAATATATCTAAGCTCTGCAGTCACAGATCCATTATTACTCCAAGCGTTGCTGCTGTTTTAGATTGAACTAACACCAGCATTAGAAAATCCACAATGATAATGACATCTGTAAAAAAGAAGGTTGCTCTTCCTGTACCATGACGTCTGACCCGCTTGTAAAAATCCATAGTATTTTCAAAAAGTACTGTTCATCGAGAACGCCAGTATCTTCACCAAGAAACCGTTCAGTAATGAAAAAAAAAACAGTTTTAAACATCAAAATCAGTTGCTCAATGAGTAGGAAAACTGTTAGCCAATTTGTCATCAAAAAGCACATGGAAGATTCATCGTTTAGCGGTACTAGTTTTTTCTTTGCAAGATATAAGTAATCAGATTCTTGAAGTTTCTAAGTTATTGTCTAGAACTGACAAAGCAGCATCTAATGCTGTTTTCGAGCTTTTAAAATCGTGGAAATGTGAATCTCAAGTAATTGGCATGTGTTTCAAAACAATCCATACCAATAGTGGAAGATTCAAAGTAGCGTATTGAGCAAAAAATTTAGAGAAAACTCGTGTTTAACATGCCAGCATCACATATTTGAGGTTTGGCTTTCTGATACATTTAGTGTGTGTTTTGAACAATCTACTGGACCTGAAATCTTTTTATTTAAGAGATTCTGACAAAACTGGTCTAAGCTCAACCACCGTGCACCAAAAAAGCAATCAGTACCCATCATAACAGCATCAGACAGTTTTTAAACTTTTACTTCTGATCAGGTAAAAACTGCTCAAAGCTATATAGGGATGATTACAAAGAAATGTTAAATATTGTATCATTAATGATTGAATTAGACAAAAAAAATTCCATTCGGAAACCAGGTGCTCTTCACCGAGCTCGCTGGATGGCAAAAGCCAATGAAGTTATTTTTAATGGGAATGAAAGCACAATGGTATTAACAGCTTGAGAGTTTCAAGGTATACAACGATTTAATCGGTTTCTTGTGTGTGTATATTTGCACTTTTGGTTTACTTGCCGATCTGCTGTTGATGCTCCTCCTAATGATGTTCACTGATTCAAAAGTTGAAAGAACATGATGACAAACAATTAAACAATATTGGATTAAAACGATGTTAGATCATTTATGGTATGTGAGTGGAGAACTGCAACCCTTAGCTTGTTTTCAGATCTTTCTGATGAGCAAAAATCAAAGATAGTTTTGAACATGAAAAAAGAAAGTAGTTCTAATTCACATATATTAAAAAAAAACTTTCTATCTCTCAAATTGGATGATTTGTGTATTTCTAATAGTTTCTTTGAAACGGCTAAAATTGAAGATCTCTTTCTCAGTGTACAGTCGTGAAAAAAAAAGTAAACACCCCCTACTAACTCCTCAAAAAATTATCTTAGTCGAAAGTTACTGGTACCGAACGATTGAAATAAAGTCTACTTTTAAATGACGTGTAGAAAATTTGCTTGGGGGGCCATATACATAATAAAACGAAACCAAACTTCATTTGTTTCAATAGCAATACACAATTTTAACGAGATATTTCAAATCTTTAATTCAAACTATGCCTAGACACTAAATTTAAAGTCATTTGAATGATAAGTTTTTGAGTTATAAACATTAAAAATTTAGTGCTTCTAATACTAAATTATGTTTTCATATTTTTATTTATAACTTCTGGAATTATGATCCTAATGTTTTAATTTTCTGTGTAGCAATAATACTAATATATCCAAACATAAATACGTTGAATTTGATAATTTTACAATATGAATTATGAAAATTATTATTCGAAAAAATTATGAATTGCAACTTACAATTTTTTTGGTGGATTTAGATTTATTAAGTCCTGCTTTGTGGAAATCCAAAATTTCACATTTTTCTTCTAAGTAGTTTTCAAATTATGCTTAAATAACGGCAAAATGATGGTTTAAGGGGCCATCTATGATAGAAAAGACTAAATATTTTGAAATTTCTTATGCTATCCTGTAATCAAACAGGCTTATTTGACTGCTTAAGGTGCCTTGATCAAGAAGGGGCTCTCTCGGTTAACAAGCGAGTACCGAACTTCAAATTGGAAACAGCCCTTAAAATACGCTCGTTTTAAAATAATTAATTTTTCGGAAATTTATGGTACGAATTATATAAAAATTCGTTTTTAGTCTAATTGAAGGGTGTAGAGTACCTGTATGCTGTCAGAATTTGGTGCTGCTAATGAAAAAAACAAAGTTATGGTTCATTTTAATATGTAGATAGCCCCCTAAGCAAATGTCATATATATCATTTAAAAGTAGACTTTATTTACAATCGTTCGGTACCAGTAACTTTCTTCTACGATAATTTATTGAGGAGTTAGTAGGGGGTATTTGCTTTTTTTTTTTTTTTTTTTTTTTTTTTACCACGACTGTACCATTTAAAGATTTCCAAAAACGCCATCCTAGAAAAAAGCTGCAACATTTGCTTAAAACTTGTGTTATGTAAATGATGTTGCTGAACATGCTGTTGTATTCATACATGACTTTAGATGTTAAAGAAAGAATGAAGAGCAAGAGCAGTTTTTGTTACAAGTCGTAGAGATATGGGTGGACAGAAAGAAATCTATAAAGTGCAATCGCCAAAATCGTTTTGAAATGTAGTTAATAAAAAAATGTGTGAATGTGTAAATAAATATGTGATAGCTGTGAAACCTTCTTCTTCATCGGTTTTGTTTACCAACTGTAAGATGATTGTTTACCTAATTTCACTTTTTGTGCATAATTAGACAGAAGGTAAAAATGTCTACAAAATCATATTTTTCTTAATTTCAGTAATATATTATGTCTCTTCCTACCAGAGTAAAAACATAATTTATTCAACATTTGTTTGAAACAATATATAAGAAACTTTCATAACTGAAATAAAAAATGCCATTTAAACATTAAGAGTTTTTAATGTAGCTATCAAAAAATTTCGCATTTCTCATTGTTTTGGCCATTTTTATGTAAATTCAATGACCTTGGGGGACCTCTAAATATTTATTTTTAATTTATGAAAAAATTCAAGGTTTTTTTTTATTGACAGGAAGAACATTTTTGGAGGGTGAGAGTTCACAATTTTAAAAGTTGATTTTTTTGAGTCACCCTACAATTTATGGTTTTCCTTACTTGCTTTGGACCGGATGGTATTCTATGTAATTGTCTTAATAAAAATAGAGTTGTGTGAGTACCCAAATGTAAGAACTTTTTATGATAATAAGAGATATTCAATTAAAAGTTCAGTGAAATAGTGATACTTTAGACAAATATTTGGTGTTTCTGAGATTCTGATACATTAGAAAATTTTAGTCTTCCACCGACTCTCAAAAAGTTATTCTGCACGTTTAAATTCAAGATCTTACTGTTGTTTGGTAGATGTTATAGAATTTTGTACAATCTTTTTCTTGGTCGCATTCTGTAACTCAGAAATATCTGAATAATCATATTTCCTGATTTAAATTTAAAGATTTTCAGACATATTAAACACCATGCTGTAATTCTTATTAATTTCATAAAAGAAGAATATCAACTTCAGAAACATTTATGTAATGCATTATCCAATTTTGGTCGAAGAGTCTTGCTAACCAATGGGAACGTTCCCACCAAAGATCGATATTTTTCAAGTCTGGAGCTTTCAATCCTCCAGCAACTGTTTCGACAAGATTATCTTGTGCAGTGAAATCAATTTAATGGATCACTAAGATTTCTGATTTCCTTATCCTGTTTCTGAGAAACATTTTAAATATTTCTGAAACTCCTCTAATCCAAAAGATTTCAATAGAAGAGAGAGTCCAAAAGTACCATGAAAAATTGCAGCAAAAGCTAATATTTCAGCAACTGTATTGCAAAATCTAGCAAACAAATAGCTGAAGCTGAGGTATAGAAACAGTTTTTAAATGGGGTACTCTATTTTTGCTGCCAGAAAACTGGTAATAACGTTCTTGTTCTTTAAGACTGCACTGGCATACAGTACTGTATGCCTTCTTTTGAGCGCTTGAAAAACTATGTAACACTAAATAATCAATTTCATCAGGGGCACTATCAGCTAAATAATATATGGGAATGTTAATGCAATTCAGTTATTTATTTCCTCAAATCACTCATTCCATAAATTTTACAAATGTTTAGGTAGATTTCCATCTAAAAAATAAATAAGAATCAATTATCAAAAGCTAAAAATACAATCATCTCATCTATTTTATAGTATGAGATTTTCGTTATTTTAAAAATCTTAACATGGAAATTTACGATTTGCGAGAAAAACTGATGTGATGGCGATACGTGAATGTCATTTCAGAATTGAGCTCTATAAGATACTTAAAACCAATAATCAAAAGCTAAACAATTGGACAGAACCCAAATTTTGCAGGCTAGTGTAAAGAAGAATCACCGATTTTTCATTTGGGGAAATATATTCAAAGCATGATCATTGCTAAATTAAGAATATTTGAGAATACTTAAATTTTTATGAATAATAATTATCTACTTGTAAAATATGTACTTTAGATTCTCAGTTCTTATTAAAGTCCATATTTTAAACCTCTCGTTTTCAGTGAATGAAAATAAATTTATAACAAAAAATAATCTTTTATCGCGTAGAGGGAAATAAAATCTCTCTATTTCCTATATAATCTGATATTTCAAAATACGCTTCTCCAGTAAAAATAACATTAATATTTTTATGTCGGTATAATGTGGATTCAAAATGAAGTGTTTGGCAATATTCCAATAATATGTTTAATGTTGGAGATTTTGATTTTATTAGAAAAACTTTCAAGCGATTAAATTTTTAATGATTAATAAACTCAGTAATGTATTTTAAGGGGATGAACTTAACACATTTTATTTTCCGATGCAGATGAGAAATCATAATTGTCCTTTAAAATGAAAACATAAAAAATAAAGATATTTTTTTTAGAAAAAGCTCTAAAAACGTTCCATTATATATTATTTCGGGTACATATTAGTTTTCATATTTGTTATTGTTTTAAATATGCTGCATATTTTCCGCTGATTGCAGATAATGTGGAACAAATGCAACATTTTTAAAGATGTTTTTATTATTTTTGCATGCACTTATAATGTTTCAGTCACCATTTGACTACAGCCATGCCTGCGTACATTGTGGAAACTACGCAGATATTTTTGGTCTTTTAGTTTGAACACCTCTATTTTCCTATAGTGATAACTGATTTATATAATTGTGAAAGTTCTGTTATTACACAAAACAAAGATTACTGTACGAAAATATTGGTATTGAAACTTAAAAAAGAAACGAGCTTCGCTACATGAGTTTAAATGATGGCATATTTAATGAGTTTGTGTCAGTTTATATTATTTTTATTATGATTACTTTAAATATTTTATAAACTGCTAAAAATGTAATAAAAAGGAAAAAAAGTGTAGTTAAAAATTCCTTAAAAATAGTATAAACATGATATGTTTGAATAAAGGTAACATTGGTTATTTATTGAAAAAAAAAATATTATTAACCCATGTATTGCATAAAAATACAATATAAAATTTATATTTTGCTTTTAAACTTAACACACACCATAGTTTTCTATTCAAAGTTATTTTTCCTTCTTCATATACTTATAAATTCGATTATCAGGGAAAAATATAAATTAAATTTTTGTATAAATTACTTACTCAGTGAAATTCCATTTGAGTACTAATCGTTTTTATATAATTTATAAAACATATGTTTTTTTGCAATATTAGGGATAAAAATAAAGTTTACGGTAAAAGTAATTTCATTTTCATTAATGGTAAAATATTTGCAATAATTTATCTTTTTAATTTATTTGAAATGTAGAAAGTTATTCACTTATTCTACTTATGGGAAAATTTTTGTTTAAATGAACTCGTTGTTTTGCAATAAAAATAGTGTGGTTCATGTACTGAATTTATGATTTATGTAATAAATAATTTTTATAGTCTTTCTGGCAATAAACATTTAAAAAATGCATTGTTTTCAATACCCATTTTTTTGTTTATTATTGGTTTAAAGCTTGAATGAATGAAACATTTACTAAAATTCATTCACCACCGTTTCTTTATGCAAGCAAATATTCAATTGTAATAAGCTGAGTTTGTTCAGATTTTTCTTTTCTTGCCTAATCAGGTTTAACGCAAAATGATTAAACACCTGATAATGGTTCTGTAAAAAATAATAGAGGATTACTTTAAGAATTCAGATTTTGCTTTCTTTACTGTTTAATAAAAATAAAACTATTGTAGAAGAATAAAACTTCAATATAAATCTACACTTAATAACTAGGTACATAAATTTGAATGTCAAATTAAACAAAATTAAAAAAAAGCATTTTTATTAATTAAATTTAATTTGTAAATGAAATTGATTTTTATGAATTAAATATAAAACTATTAGTTATTTGAAACATTAATTTACAAATATCTTTTTTTTTTTTTAAATTCTGAAATTAAATAACATTATGTGTCTGCGTATGCTTAAGAGACTATTACACTGGTGAAAACAATTAAAGGGACAAATGGTTTTTTTGCAATTAAAAAAAACTAACAAAGCAAATAAAACTAAACTTGGCCAAAATATGATTCGATATAAGACTAATGTATGGGAAAACAAAAATGGGCACAACCTGCACCCTAAATAAGGTAACTGGTCACGTGTCCAGCACAGCAGCTGACCGACACCCTGTCAGTCAGAGAAAAACATGTCTAATAGAGTGTATAATCATCTGTAACAACTACACAACTCTCGCATCGGCGTTTCATACTACTTACCAGGATCCTTATAAATCTCTATGGCAACTTCACCCAATTTTGCACCAAGGCACCTTTGAGCTCATCTATGGTCCTTCGAGCTGGTCATCGAGCTGCAATTGATCGTCCAAAGGCGTCCCATATATGTGCGATGATATTAAGGTCAGCGGACATCGCAGGTCACTCCATTCGTTGAACATCCTACGATTCAAGGTATTCGTCCACCAACTGATCCCTATGTGGACGGGCGTTATCGTCCATAAAAACAAAATTTGTTCCATATGCTCCGCGGAAAAGTCTCAAAGAGCGTGCAAGAATCTGAAACCTGTACCGCTGACCTGTCAGAGTACCTCTATCAAACGCATTATGGTCAGTACGCCCGTCTGCCTTGATGCCTGCCAGACCATCAGACCACCTCTAGCATACGGATCATTTTCGACAATGTTAGAGGGCCGATATCGACTCTCGGGTTCTCTCCAGATGAGAACACGTCTCGAGTCGCTGTCCAGACTGAATCGCGACTCATCACTGTACAGAACCGCCCCCAAACTATCCTCTGTCCAAGACAGGTGTTCTCGGTACCTTGCTAGACGAGACCTTTTGTGATTCACAGCCAAAGGGATGCAAACTACAGGGCACCTGGCATACAGGCCACCTGCATTAAGTCTCTGGGTGACTGTCTTCTGTCAAATGGATGCTCCTGTAGCATTATACAGCTGACGAGACAGTTGTTTCGCTGTCACGGACCTATCCCTTTTGGTTAAAAGTCTCAAATAATGGTCTTCAGTGGGCGTTGCTGCCCTTTTTAGGCCTTGACCAGGTCCGGGGATCATCATTTTGGTCTACGTGAACTGTTTCCACAGAGTAGACACCACATTTCACGGAACACCGAGGTCCTTAGAACAGGAAGCCTGTGATTGGCCGGCCTCGAGTCTTCCAACAATCTGCCATCTCGTCGCATCATCTAGACGATGTATACTAGCCATACTAACGATGGGTAAACAAAGAAATGAAAAAACAAGGATTGGGTTATGCTACGATGCTTCAAAACGCCCTTCCGCTACAAGCTTCGGTGGTCAAATGAGGCACCTCTGCACAAACGCGATCACAGCGTGACTTTCTTACAACCACACATACCACTGCGTGACAGGTGTGTCCGCGACGAGCTTAACTATCATCTGATACCTTATTTGCGTATAGGGATAACTTATTTTGTTTTGTTTTTTAAAAAAACCGTTTGTCCTTTTAATTGTTTTCACCAGTGTAATATTAATATTTAAAAAAAACTATTTTTTATTGTGATGTGTTACATTTATTTTCTAACAGAAAAGCTTAAAGGAATATTTTTATATCGCAATACGATTGTATAGACTTTGTTAAAGTTAGTATGATTCAATTGAGGCAATACAGTATCCCATCCTGCGGCTTGCGCTTGTACTCGTGAAAGCCGATAATTATTACAAAAATTAATAATAAATGTGGTATAATAAAATGTAAATAAAGATGATAAATTAATAAATATTAATATTATTTTTTAATAGTAATCTAATATTCAGTAAGTGAGTAAGTTATATATATTATGTTATATATATGAAGATTCAAATATGAGTTACAAAAACAGTTAAAAATTCGTCTTTATGCATTTTGTAATTAATCTCATCTCGAAGAAAATGTATGAATAAAATAAATTCGCTCCCTTCCACTCATTTTTATCTATGACATTTATTGCCCAGACGATGGTATGAAATTCTTCAACATGCTGTATTTCAACCAGTGAAGAAAACATTTTATTAAGTACTAAAACGCATAGAACAAAAGCCGGGAAAAGAGGCAAAAAAAAAAAAAAAAAAAAACAACCAAATTGATATGCAATTTACAGATCATTGCATAAAAAAGACGAAACTGGTTCCATAATAATATCATTTCCCGCTCTGCGGGATTCCAATGGCCAATACAAGTAAACTTTTTTTAAAAGAGAGGAAACAATATTTTTGACAAAACGCATGTATTATCAAATGCGAGGTTTTGGCTGATCTCTGGATATGACTGTAGGAATTCCTAGCTAGATACGATAGAAATAAAAGTGTTTGCTTGAAATGAAAGTTAAAAATAAGTTTAAGTAATTTGAATCAGAAAAGGAAAGCCAAAATGAGGACGCACAATTGAAATAAGGCGGAAAAATAGTTTTTATCTATTTGAAGGAATACTTGAATGCTTTATATGTTTGCAAGTGTTGTCTGTAGAAAGAATATAATGTCTGTCATAATTATCAAACGAAACACATAAAGAATTACGGAAGTGTTAGTGGAGAGGTTAGAATGTTTCTCATCAGAAAAAAAAACTGAAATAGTTAAAAAGAAAAAATATAACATTCTTTAATGAAACGCTAGGGCAGAAATCTCATTAACATTCGTTTTATGAGATGTATGTAATTATAATTAAAAAACAATGTCATTTAGATTCGATGAATTAGTTAAGTACCGTGCAATTAAAATTATAAAGGCGTTTCGTGATGATAAAATTGTCAAAAAATGGAAACTGTTCGTTCAGTTAAACGAGATGGATGAGAGATGCCACAACTATAGTTAATTTTAATATGCGGTTGCAATCGATCATACAGCCAATGGAAATTAGTTAGTTCTTTCTACAGCTTTCTGTATAATATTATGTTCATGTGCATTCAGAATTTTGCTAGATGTGTGCAGGTATATTCTTAAAGCATTTTTCACCATCGAAAATATTATTTTCTATAATATTATAAATCTAATATACAGTATAACTTTGACATCCATGAAAAACTTCAGAATAAAAAATGACTGTTCACGTTATCTTATAATAGAATTTACACAATATGTAAACATTCAGAAAGTCAAGCTTGTATGAAATAAACAAAACGAAATAGTTGTCAGCTAAAACGTATATTGAAATTTTTAGAAAAAAACTAATAATTTTTAGGTTAATTCACAGTATGATGAAGATGAAATGTTTCAAAACGTTTAGAATGTACAAAAACGTGCATTTTCTGATAATTGTCAAAGAACACTATTCCGTATATATTTCTTTTTTCAAAGTACAAACAAATAGGACTGGTAAACCAAAATAGTTACTTGAATTAATCAAATGTTTATAGTTTTACAAAATATATTTTTGTTAATGAAATTTTTTTCATTAGAAAAAAATGTTTTTAAGAAAAGTATGAATTTTTGAACAACCAGAACGGAATAGATGAAATATGTCTTTAGTTATAACAACAAAATATATAGATGTAAATTTCCAACTTGGCGAAAAATGTCCGGACCAGGATTCGAACCCGGGACCTCCTGGCTGAAGCCGCCAGTGCTCTGCCATCTGAGCTATCCCGGACGATTCTGGTCGAACTTTATTCACCCAGCTAACCTATGATTTGTTTACCAATTAGAATAATTGTGTTAATACTAATCTAGAACAAAATATATGTTTAAAAAATAGATGAAATATGTCTTTAGTTATAACAACAAAATATATAGATGTAAATTTCCAACTGGGCGAAAAATGTCCGGACCAGGATTCGAAACCGGGACCTCCTGGCTGAAGCCCCCAGTGCTCTGCCATCTGAGATATCCCGGACGATTCTGGTCGAACTATTTTCACCCACCTAACCTATGATTTGTTTACCAATTAGAATAATTGTGTTAATATTAATCTAGAACAAAATATATGTTTAAAAGATAAATACGTTATCTTGTACTAAAATAGGTCAGTTTTAGGCCAACGTGTATATCAAAACCAACTAAATAAAACTTTATCAGATTTGAAAGAATACGTGAATGCTTTATCTGTTTGCAAATGTTGTCAGTGAAGAAAGAATATAATGTCTGAAGATTATAATGTACAATTTTCTAAATTGATGAGTTTTCCGCAACACAGAACTGTACGCGTATATCACTTTACACAAATATTCATGTAGAATAAATGAATGCATAAATGAATAACGATTCATAAATGAATGTGACATCACAAATATATTTTCCCTTTTTACCCATTTGTTATTATAATAGATTTCTTATTACTTTCTACTTCCCATTCTATATCTTACAAAACGCGAATCTGGCGTCGGCAATACATTTTATAATATACAGTGGAACCCGGTTAAGACGCGTTTCAAGGGAGTGGACAAAAGTCGCGTATTAAGCGGGATCGCGTATTAAACGTGATTTGTATAATGGTGCAGGAACTGGGCTTATTTACACATCTAATCATCTAAATGAAATTTAGAGGTTTTATTTATATGTTTACGCTTGAAAATTGTGTCTTTTTCGTATTTAGATTAAAATTTAAAAGTGTTAATTTTTTACTCATTGTTTCCTTTTATAGGAGCGACTCGACCTATAATATGCATTATAAAACATCGTTGTGATGTACGTACATTTACAACTCACTAACAATAAGCACAAACATCATTAATCATAATATTTTTTATGTTGTATCTGGGCATTTTGAATTCGTCTATCTCTACTACAGTAAAAACATACACGGGGCGAGAGCAAAAGAATGTTAGGTCGTAGGATCAAAGACGAATTCCAGTGTGGCTAATTTAGAGGGTATTTTTTCTATTCAAATATCTACCTCTATTTTTGATTAGTAATGTTCACCTTAATTAATCTGTTATTAAGTAAAGTGAATAATACTATTCTTAAAGTGTTTTTTGCCTGCATGAAAAAATTCTGCTAAATTCTCAACGCTACTAGATAAAAGAGAAGGAATGCGCGTCTTAAACGTGATTTTTTGCCCCAAAGAACCCAAAGTCCAACGCGTATTAAGCGGGATCGCGTAATAACCATTCGCGTATTAAACGTGATATTTTTGCATTAGCATTATGGGCGATGTTTAAGGAGCCGGAAAAAAATTCGCGTATTAAGCGGGATCGCGTATTAACCGTGAGCGTCTTAACCGGGTTCCACTGTAGTTCGCCACAGTCCGTACTCATTTAAAAAATGATGAATCACTGTTAACTTTCAAATCAAACATGTAATACTGAACTATAGACTATACTAAATAATGACTACATACAGATACATCATACAAAGTATATTCGAAAAGGAGCAATGGTACGTAATTTGCATCTAGGACGGTCCCAATGTGAATTGCGTTGCAATTCGCAGTGGTTGCCGAGCGTCAGCGAGCAGAGGACTGAAACCTCTAGTAATTTATATTAGTGTTTTTAAACTGATATATGAGGTTAAGAAAATCCATGGTTTGTCAAATTAAGTAGAGAGTACGTTAATAAAAAATATTATTAATAACAGCTTATACAGCTTTTTAAACAGTGATGTGCAATAAATGAAGCTTCTGAATGTTTTTGATAATTAATAAATCAATTACAATAAATACATGTAAAACTTGAGCAGCCATTTAAAGATTCCAGAAAAAACTATAAGTAAGATAATTTCATGCAGCTGCTACGTGACAGTTCTTGTAATATAAAGGGGATAAAAATTTACAGATGAGATAACGATATTTGACAACAAATTTATTACATTTAGAAATTTATTTTATAAAAGAAAATGTCGTTTTTAATCAAATACATATCGTGTTTTTAATTATAATAGATTAGCAAGTGGGCATGCTTTTTTAATTTTTTTTTTATGTAAAACACATAATAATAATAATGATAATAATAATAACAACAATGGATTTCCTATTTTATCGTGTTAAAGATACAATTTTAGAATAGTGACTGCGCTGTGAAAAATAAAAAAATAATTCATATACATGCATTATTTATTTATTTATTTAGCTTTTTACATTTTCTATAAGCGTGCGAAGTACTGTTCGATGGTGTATATTGTAAAGTATTTCCTTAAAGAAACATGATTATAGATGTGTTTCCTTATTATTCTTATGTTTTCTTTATTAAAATGGGGGATTTGCAATTGAAGTATTTTATATCATTTTAAATTTATCGAAAAAATATTTTGATCCTAAATTCATCTAATTAGCATGTGTTTATTATCATTTTTGGCATTAAAAGTCACATCCGACATAGATTGAACAAATCATTTATCTTCCCTCTACCGTGATGACATAATGGCATATTCTAAACAGTACTGAACATATTCGTTGAAATTGATTTCCATATGATATTAATTTGAATATTCACTAAAATGAATTATTGGATGTCTTCATTCACTTACGTGAAAATGTATTTATTACAGGATTCCCATTACAAAACTTCAGAATAAAGCGAAATATTTTTTTTAAATATTTATATTATATATATATATATATATTTATATTATATTATATGTATATATATATACATATTGTTATACATTATATTAATATATATATATATATATATATATATATATATAAATTATTACATTTAAGAATTGTATTTATGACATTGCATTTTTTTTTAAATATCTGATGTTCTAAGAAAACCATTTTTTAGAAAATTGAAATAATGAAATTTGTCACAGATGTATTTAAATTATTAATTTTATCAACTAAATATTTATCTTATGCTTTCGCCACAGCGTATAAGAAAACCCAGTGTTATAACAGATAAAATGATTTAATCCTATTAAAATATTACCATTAAAAATCATAATTTTAAGATAGCATTTTTGTATCTTTAAAAATATTAACCATATTCGCCAGTTTGGTATATTGAGAAAAAAAATTCAATTAAAACCTGCTTATGAAAAAGTGTTGTTGTCTTACTTTTATTTTCTTCATTACAAAATACTATTTTAAATAAGTAATTAAATTTCCAGAAATCCAGTGTATACATTCAAATAAGATTTTTTCTTCAATCAATTTTGAGGAAAATATTGACATATGCGGCATTCAATTTCACGTCATAAATTGTATTAATGATCCGTTAATTCTCATTTTATGTCATATTCTGTATGCAACTGAACATATTCACTGAAACGTGTTTCCATATCATAATGATCTCAAAATTCGCTTGAATGAATTATTGGAGGTATTTGTTCACATGTAGAGATGTAGTTCAATTAGAGATTAATTAGAAGAAAGCGGAATACTATTTTTATTTTCTATTTAAATGTACTGTTCATTCTCAAATATAATATTTGGAATTTTGTATTTATTACTTTGGGATTACTTTCTAATAAAATAAAAAAAGTAATACAAAACATGTCTCACAAATTGATGCTTTGTTCTAAAATTATAGTTAGGGTTTTACTATATTTTAATTAAAGGCACATGATTATTTTAGTGAAAACATTAACGTTCTATAATACATGTATAATAATACATGCAAATGTGATTACATTGTAGCATTGTAGAAAATCTACAAACACAGAAATGGATGAATAAATATAGCTGACAGTTGCTAATCTTCATTATTGTAGCACTCATGTCCATTACAGCAATTTTACATACATATTTTATATACCAAATACATAACATTATTAAAAATTTTAAATAAGAAGTAGTTTTAAGGAATGGTTAATAATATAATTACTTTGAAAGAATAAAAAAGAGTAAGTAATAATATAAGAAATTGTAACCAGTATAACGTTAATTCTAAAACAATAATTTATTACACGAGCAGCATGGTTAGCATCATGTTGATAATTTGTAACAGCAAAAGATGTCTCTACATTACAAATATCTACTGCACATGGATCGAACTAGGTTGGCAGCTTATGGCAGAAAACGATGAAAAGCAATTTATTACAAATATTTATAATACGATAAATTAATTTAATACGATATTTGAAGATTATACTTAGTATATTTACTTAGTGATAAAAGTATTTAAGGGGACATCTGTTTTATGGAGGCATTATTTCTGAAACCGCCTTTAACATCTTCAAAAATATATTGATTTCTTGTTTACCATGTTGAAAAAAAAGTGTTACTGTAATTAATATTAAAGATGCAATACTTGATTCAGTTGTATATCTCACCGTGGTCATATAATACTTCAGTAACAATCCTGCTTATACTTCTTATTTCACAAGAAAATATTGTGACTCCATTACATGTATTGCCGCAATTTTCTGTAAAATTTGATTTACACGAGTAGTAATCTGATCATTAAATTTTTTCTTCATTAAAAAACAAATATTTCTGTTTGCAATCCTTGATGTAGGTGAAACTTTTCAAGCAGAGTAAAAAATATCGACACTACTATTCAAACCTTCGACTATACTAATCAAACCACTGAGCTAACCAGATGACATCCAGCCTGACACAACTAACTTGTTGGTAGTACAATCACATGAATATTAGGCAGCTTAAATAATGATAACCCTTTGCGCATGATCCCAGAGTCAAATTCCAGCCTATACACTTTTCACTCTGTTGGGAAAATTTGTTCTGCTTTTAAATACTGTATATTTAAAATCTCGAAATAATAATTTATAGCTATTTAATATTTATTGCAAGAGATTTTTTCTGTAACGATTTATATCCCTATCATTTATTTTTTTTTTATCTTTTTGTTAAAAAAGAACTTAAAAAAAATTGTTTTAAAATTGCACTTTCAAAATATTAAATCGAAATTATAAAAGCGTCTTGTAATGTGAAATATCACTTTTGAGGGTAGACAATTATAAACGGAGAAAAATAATACCCTCATCCATATAGACCAATTAAAAAACAAGTGTGTTTTTTAATTGCACTTTAATTTCAGCTATGCGCTTTAATTTCTAATTGCGCTTAAATTTCAGCTATTATTTAATTTCAGCTATGCTGAAGCTCAAATATTTTTGTTTTAGAAGTATTTTTGTTAAACTATATTCAATTGTTTCATTCATGCAAATAATATTTTCCAATATATCAGTAACTTCATAAAATTGTTAAGCTTTCGTGGTATTAATGTATTGAGTAAAATACTTATAATTTTTCCGGTTAAAAATTTCATTTTCAGCTGAAATTTATTTTTTTAAATGGTACATCTTCTGTAATGACGCTTATTTAATATTGTTATATTCCTTTTTGCGCTATAAACTTGTATTTTCAATACTTTGACTTCAATTTCAATTTCTTCCATTTAATTTTATATGTATATATATAAACTTGAAAAACTTTAATAATTTTTAGAATTTCATATTATTATTTATGTTTGATTATGTAAGCATTATGATACATATTTTTTGTTTCATAATAATTCTGTGACATACTGTGACAATATAACTTACAGTGTAATGAGTTACTTTAAGTATTTATAACCGTTTATTACAGTTCATACGGTTGGCTTGAAAATTAATTTGGTTTTTCACGATGACTATGTCATTTTATATTATGAGTGAGGTAAATTCTATAACTTACTTGTAGTAGAAAAATATTTTTTTTTAGTTTTAAGAGATATTAATTCTACAAAATATAGTAAAAACCCCTGAAAATTTAAATTTGGGATATTTAAATCGAGTAATTTTTGTATGAAAATTGTTTTATTATAAACAGTAGAACTTATATGACCAAAAAAACCTTTCTGATATCATGACCTTAAAAAAAAACATGGTTATTCTTCATGTTTTACATTCATTATTATTACATTCATATTTTATTATTCTTTGCTATTTGGGAAGATTTAAAGTAGAAAGTTAGTTTCCATTTAATATTTAGACTTGTAGCATGGTTCTTAGACAGTATAATAACCACCAATGTACTTAGAGATGATGACATCCCGTAAGGCATGGTGACGTCACGGCGACGTCGTTGTGAAGTCACACTGTGATTTTGTGACCGTCGATGTGACGTCACGTGACGTCGATGTGACGTCATAGTGACTAGAATGCGAGGTCGTTATGGCCGTTTTAGAGGTCGTTTGTGACGTCACATTGTGACCACTCTGTGAAGTCACGGTGTGACAAATTTGTGAAAAGTGTGTCATTTGTGACTATTCTGGCATTAACTTTGTGACGAACCTGTGACGAAAGCGACAATGCTTTGAAGTCACACTGTGACCAATTTGTGAAATATGTGTCATTTGTGACGAACTTGTCATAAACACTGTGATTTCAAATGAAAATCAAATTTCAAATTAATTGCTTAAAAGACGCAAATCGTGAAAATGATTCCATGCTGGGACTCGAACCCGGGCCATCAGTACAGTGCACTGACATTCTTTCGACTAAATCGCATGAAACGATACCCAGGCTGAAAAATTTGTCACTATTACATGTTGGCAAGGCTACAAACGCAGCACAAGATGGAATATTTAGCGTGAGCCACCAACATGATGCAAACACTAAACTTAATTAAATCCAGCATCGATTGAAATTATATTAATACTTGGAAATTTTTCCAGAGAGAACCATTCGCCTTGCATACAATATTTCAAATAAAAATCAAATTTCAAATTAATTGCTTAAAAGTCAATTTTAATTTGAAATGTTGTATGCAAGGCGAATGTTTCTCCCTGGAAAATTTTTCAATTATTAATATAGTTTCAATCGATGCTGGATTTAATTAAGTTTCGTGTTTACCCCATGTCGGTGGCTCACGATAAATATTCCATCTTGTGCTGCGTTTGTAGCCTTGCCAACATGTAATAGTGAGAAATTTTACAGGCTGGGCGTCGTTCCATGTGGTTTATTCGGTAGAATGTCAGTGTGCTATACTGATGGCTCGGGTTCGAGTCCCGGCATGGAATCTTTTTCACTCCTTTGCGCCTTTTAAGCAATTAATTTGATATTTGATTTTCATTTGAAATATTGTATATAAGGCGAATGATTCTCTCTGGAAAATTTCCAAGTATTAATACAGCGATGAATTTTAAAATAAACTTTTGCTGTAAATATAAAATCTTATCTTTTTACCGTACTTTTTAGCAAAATATCGCTATTTTGGAGTCCTATTCTTCTAAAACATTTAAAAATTTTCCACTTAAAAAACAATGCTTATCAACTGCCCTATTTTTTTATTGTTCTATGCTTGATATTGAGTTCAAGCTTGATATTTAGAATGTGTAAGTTTTTTTAATTTGTTGTTATTTGTCATTGCTTTATTAAATATGAACATGGAGACTAACGGATATTAATACAACTATTATTTATAGAGCGGCATGATAAGCGATATTTATTTAAATTTTTTATTCCCGTGTATAATTGTATTTTGTGAATAAGAGCTAAATAGATTTGGTATGTTTTATAGGAAAAGACTGATCTAGGAAATAGAAAAAAAAACGAGTAAGAAAAATCATGCGTTAAGCATAGATTATAAAATACTTTCCAACACTTTCTGAATGCTTTAACAAGACATCGTAATTTAGGGAAATGACGTAAATAAGATAACTAAGTAAACATTTCAGTAAACGCATAAAACATTTGAAAAACTGATTTCAACAGTTACCGTCCATAGCCAAATATGTTTTCCAATTCTTTTGAACAGCCCTGTATTTGATCTGTAGGCTGATGCACTGAAAAAATGAAGTACTCAAAAATGAGTAAACCGACGTACTCATATCGAATTGAATATTTTTGGATCAAAAATGAACCTATGCTTTCTCTATTTTAAAACATCACATGTTATAAAACCCAAACAAACGAATAGTTTTGTACCCTGTAATGGTTCATTTCATTTATAGCGTCATAAATGATGTTTATTAATGTAAATATTAAATTATGCACAGCATTTTAAAAATAATTTAAAAGTGCTTAGAAATAATGCTCTTGTCATAAAAATATTCGATTTGAGTATCTTGTTAAGAATTTTGCTATTTTTCTTAATAAATAATTAATTAAACATTTCTTGTTAAGAACTTTGAACGGGAAATAAATGTCAGTACATTTTTACTTTAAATTTTAGGTTTTTTTTTTTTTTTTTTTGGGGGGGGGGGGGGGGGGGTCAGTGCATAACGATTCATATTTGATCACAACCATGGACTAAAAAATGAATACATGTGTTTCTCAACTTTGAGTACATTTGGATCGGAGCTATTTTGAGTATGTGACGCATTTAAAATTGAGTACTTCTTACTCAATTTTGAGTACCCATTTTTTTAAGTGTATATATAATATATAATGGGAAAATTTAGTTTAGCAAGAAAACGCCTAACAGGTTGAAATTCTTTTTCAGCAATTTATACTAATGTAAGGAAAGATACTTGAATACTTTTGTACAACCCTGTAGTTTACCTAGAATCTTTATTACACGCCACTATTTAGTTAAATTTAATTCAAACTAAGACACTCTTAAAACTGCTGAAATCACATTTCCAGAAATTATCATTTATAGACGGCCATGTATCCATTTCCTTGCGTGACCCTGTGTATCATTTTATCCATATTCTACAAACATTTATTGGTAAATCAAATGCAGTTCAGCGAAAAAAAAAACATAACTCATTTAAAAAACACCTTTAAGCAATTTGCGCCCATACCCAGTAATCCTTACGAATACTTTTGTGTAGCCTTGTATAGGAATTATAGCATTTATATACACGATACTATGCATAAATATAGTGAATCATAAAAGCGCATATCATAATTAAAAATACATTTCCAGCAATCATCGCTAACGAACAGTACTTCGGATACAATATAGTATCTGAAATATTTTGGGTGTCCCTGTAAATGCTATATACGTATTATTCGTATTATACATGAAATAATTTATAGTATACAAACCTAAGCGACATACATCAATTTCATTATATATGAAATAGATTAACATAATTAAAGTATGCTGCAAACAATTCCCTCCACCCCTATATCATTATGTATTTGAATTCCTTTTTTAGACCTGTAAATGAACAATAGCTATTCTGTGCATCGCATAGTCAACAGAATGCATATTTTAGTGCCCTTCATAAATGCATATAAATTTTATTATGTTTGAAAGCGTGCGTAAAATCATTAAAAATCATTTGAAACGATTTTTTCCCATAGGCCGTAATGTAACGGAAAACTTTTGGCTGGCCCTGTAAATGAACAAAGTATGCTACAAACTTCATTACAAATAGGTACCGTGCTATGGTAAACGTCAATAACATCCAAAAATTTCAGGGCAATCCGAGTATATTTTCGGGAGTTAGAGTGCGGACAGACTGCTAGACCGACAGACGGAGAGACAAACCTAAGTCATAAGCACTTTTCAACTTATGTCCTATATTATGTATCCTGTATTATATGAACTTTTAAAAAATATATGCTAAAGCAGTTTAATCTATAACTTCCTATCAGGCATGAAAAACACTTTATTTCGATACTTAAATATCATATTTTACTTTTTAGTGCCAATAATTACGCGTATCATAAACGTAGAAAATGAATTTACAATAGAAGAAAATTTAATAACCGATTCAGAATGTCTATAATTAAATGTTTGATTAAAATCACAAGCAGAAAAAATGCTTACATACAATTTAAAAAAAATAAATATACCAATTTGAAAAACACTAAAAATACTAATTAGTATTTATAATTGTACTATTAAACAACAGCAAAATACAATAAATAAATTAAATGCATTATTAGATTTAACAATATCTCAAAAATATTTCCGTATGGTATAAGGAATTACTATTATTTTATAATTTTGGCAAATGTTAAATCTGAAAACATTGGTTTGAAGATTTAGGATTTTAAAAGATAATTTAAAATATTATTAGCACTAAAAGAAAATTCTTTCAAATGTTTCACTACTGTAATATGTAAAAATATATTTTCCCAGTAT
Source organism: Maratus speciosus (assembly GCA_963932465.1). Taxonomy (NCBI): domain Eukaryota; kingdom Metazoa; phylum Arthropoda; class Arachnida; order Araneae; family Salticidae; genus Maratus; species Maratus speciosus. The sequence goes on along the minus strand of OZ010788.1, from coordinate 407,258,046 downwards.
AATGTTAATTTCTAATCTGAAACAGCTTCGTAATCTCATGATAATCGAACATCATATTTAACCCCAAAATAATAATAACTATAAGTGTTAGTAATCAAAAAATAGTAAGAAGCCGATAAAATAATTCCAAATCATTGTCGTTCCATACATTTTCAATCTCAAGTAAGAGTAAATTAATGTTTATATTAATTCCAGTATGAACTTAAGCCTGAATCAGTCTCTGCGCAGATTTTTTTTTTGAAGCGATGGCAGATTAAGATATTTTTCTTTACAGTTATCGAATTGAAAATTATCGCTAAAGATCAGTCTCTTACAAATATAACATAAAACTATTTAACTCATAATATACAAATCAGGAACAAAATATTTAAATTAAATAACACTTACATATACGTTCCATTAATATCCGTGTATCCTAAAAGGGTCATTTCCTTATCTTAAAGTGTTGTAGACTTGGTGATGTTCTAAAAACAGTGAACAATTTCCCGCGTCTTCTCATATTTATTTTTCTGTGGGCAGACGATTTTCAAGCAGATGTTCTGTTACAGATTATTTGTTTTTGTATACAAGAAATATTGAACTTGAATGCGCAGTAATTTTCTGAAAGTATCGTTAATTAAAATTTTGTATTTGAAGACATGCCCAATATATTTAACCTTTTCTTTTTATCCGTACCATATAATTCAAGTTAAATGTATTGTAAAGTTCCTTTTTTCTAAATAATTATAATAATAATATTCATAATTAGAGTTTATTAGATAAAACATTGTTTAAATTTTTAAAAGGTGTAAAAATAAATTTAATGGTAATAACGATCCCACCCCCCTTTTTTTTCTTTTTTTTTTTAAGTAAAGTTTGTTTTGCACAAATTTTGTATATTTCTTTTATTTTCGGAAAATGCTAATTTTGTTTAAAAAGTCTGAAAGAAGTAGAATTTATGACTTGAATACAAATTATAAAAATATTCTAAAGCAAGAAATGCATAGATGACTAAACTCTGAAGACTCTTTCTACGTGCTCATTAAAAGGTGCAGATTTAACTGTAATAGAAATTTTTTAGTTTGAAACCACAGAAGTGTTTCGAATAATCCTGGTCAGTAAAAAAAGAAAGAAAGAAAGAAATTTCCTCCCAGCAAACTAAATATGTAAAGTGTATAAATTTAATAATCCTAATTCTAAATATATTATCCAAATGCTAGATAAAATTGAAATCATGAAAAAGTATACATTCACTGTCTTATATATCAAATGGATAAAATATAGCCTGAAAATTTAGTTTATTAATGCTTGTATCGTGCACTTTATTTATTATGCCCCCCCCCCTCCCCTTTAGTGACAGAATTTACCATTTGCTATCCACTAATATATTTTCATTCCTTATGCCGCTATAACTCGTGACTGCTTAAAATATTTCTCTTCATTTTCAAAGATTTTTGAAGTTCATATTTTTGTCACACTGTGACTTACAATATAGTGGGGTTTTTTGTCACATATGTGACGTGACGTACGTTACATAGCAGTGACATAACAGTGACGTCACATTTTTTTTAATTGCCAGAAAAATATAATTTTACAGTAAATAACATGTTTTGAAGAATTTTCGTAATTTTTTAAAGTTTTCTAAGAAGTTCACATCTCAGTCACAATGTGACATCACTGAGTGGTGGCATTTTCGTCACAGATGTGACGTGACCACAGTGACTTACAGTGACGTCACAACGACGTCACCGTGACCATGCATGCTATGAGGGATATTATTCCTGATTTTGATGACACGTTTTGTTGTTTTCTCGATGCTTTTTTGGTACATCTATTAACGAAGCCAGTAAAGAAAATTACCAACGTAGCTAAAAATTCCAAATATGAGTTCATTCAAGAAAGACTCTAAATCTTATAAAATTCGAATCTGAATAAAATAGATGTATATGTGAAAATGTGTTACATATGAAAATATTCATATTATAAATAGAAACGTAAGTATGTTCATTCCATTTGCGAACACTGAAGTGACGCTTATTGCTTTTCCAAAAACATCTCACATTCTTTCCATCTGCCGATTTTCTTGCAGATGCTGGCCTGTTCTAGCTTGTTCTGAACTTTTTTTTTACACAAGAATTAAAGATTCTTCATATACTTTGACGAATGTGTTGCATTTTTTTTCCTTACAGAAGAATTTCTCTTTTTTTTCAATTGATATGTATATTTGGACATTTCTTGATTGCTTCCATTTTTTATGAAAATATAAATTTTTTTTTCAAGCTCAATATGAATTTATTTACTATCTATTCGTGACCATATATTTTTTTTCTTATCATCCTTCTATCAAGGGATCAGCAGTATGTTCAAGAAGAGATTAATTAATTTCACATCTAATTACAATTTAATTACAAATTATTCCATAGAGAAAAATAATTCTTCCCAACAAAATTATAAAAATTGTACATATTTAAATATTTCTCTGAATACTTAAAGAAAAATGTAAATGACATTTATGAGTAAAAATTATTTTTATGAATTTGATAACTTATTAAATTTTAAGTTTTGATAATTTTTATTCAGTTTTTTTCACACTTAAGGTAATGCTTTTTTCAAAAATTTCTGGAAAGTTTTTGTTAAACAAACGCCTTTTTTATACCATAAAAATGCCCTTTTCTCTCACATCTGTTATATCAGAAATCGAAGGGTTTTTTTTTCTCTTTGGGAAAATGTCATTAATAATATAATGCCAATATAATAAGTGATTATAGATAATGAGTTTTGACCTTTTCCCAATAAGGTAAAATCAACTTTCCTTTTTTTTTTTCGAAGAAAATGAAGATATTTATTATTTTTCAAGATCAAAATAAATAATGTTAATGTTATGAAACATGGAATTCAATTGCATTTTTTAATCAGGTACAATATTTTAAAGGGATGTTTGATATTTCGAAATATAATGAAAATTATGTAAAGAATGTGACACTAATAGTTGTAGGTCGAAATTGCTTCTTTTTACATTTACTTTTGCTTTTGTATTTTAGTAATTTTATATTATTTTTCAAATAATGTAATTAATTTCTTAAAATATCAAACCATCTAAATTAAAAAGAGATTTTTAATATTTCATATTTTAAGTAAAACATACTGTTTTTCAAAGAATTAAAGTTTAAAATATTCTATTTCTTTAATAATTACTCTACATTTTTATGATATAAGACTATTTTACGTACATGAAATTTACAAACTATTAAAAAATAATTATTAAATACTATATTTCACGCACATCGATAAAAAAATCAATGGAGTAGAATAATTTAAAAACAGAAAAATCGAATATTTAACTTTTTAATAAAATGTCTTTATTCTTCGAAATGCGTTTTACATTTTCTTCTTATCAATTCAAAAGCCTTAAAGAATTATCTGAAAAGCAATATATATATTTTTTGAAAACATTCAAAAATATCGGTCTACGATACTAAGATTTAACTAATGTGATAATCAGTAGCAATTAAATATGGAATATAACGGCCGATGTCCTAAAATATATATACTCTTACCACTTCATTGGAAACAGCTATAATTTATGAGTAACACTGAGAATTTCATTTGATATAACTTGGCCTTCCTCCATTTTTTATGATCCGAGACCCCACTACACTCCGACCGTCATCATCTATATTATCTGGTCGGGGGACACCAACTGTCAACGGATAATATAAGATCTTGGACGAATGGAGAATGGAAGTAATACAATCAGTCACCATTCATTCACTGAATTATTAAACACCTGAGCATGAATTCTGTTGTTAATAAAAAAAATACTTGATGACCCTTATGTGCATGATCAGTTAATTACTGTTTCAATCACTGTCTAAAATATTAGAATGGTTATTTTATGATAATATGTAGCATGTAAATCAAGTGTAATAAAGTTGTGCCCACTTATGAGGTGTAATTGTTGACTTTTATTCAAGAAATCTGTCGTTACTTTATGTCAAGTGATCGTATTGATTTGCAAATGCTTTCATTCGATTGAACATAACACAAACCACCGTAAACTATACCTCACTAGACTTAGTAAAAAAAAGAGCTCCCCCATCCTGATTTAAAATGCTCAGTTTTAGCCCCAAAAGAATTTAAAGCAACTATCGTTCGGAGATAGGGGATGTTACTCATAGGACTTACATTTATAGTGCCAAATCGAACTTTCGTCAATGCCAAACATTTGTCTTCTATTAGTCATTTTTTGTTCTAGTGTATCTGTACTACAAATAAACATACAATGAGAAAAATGGACTATTCAAAAGTGCCAATAAACGAACCACAATAAACGGACGCAATAAACTCGAATTGATCAAATAATTATAGATTGTACCATCCATATAAGTATGGAACTAATTTATTAATTGATCATATTTCCCATCTTGGGGCTTGCTCAAACAGAAACAAAATAGTTATTACCTTCTGTGTATGTTTATTGTTTATGATTTCGTAAATACATTTTTGCACAATAATTGTGACTCCTTATTTCAGGAAATAAAAATTTCTAACTAATTTTTTAATTTCTCATACACAATCGATTTTTTGTAATTGTTTGGTATTGGTAAATACTCATACGTGTTGTGAGTGACTTTTTCGTTTTAGTGATTTGATAATAATTAAAAATTTAAAAAACTGTAAAATTCAATTTAAAAAGTAAATCGAAATAATAAATATTTATTCTAAACTTACCAATTCACCAATGTACGAGCCATATCAATAATGAATGCACTACCATTTTAGAAATTTACTAATTAGAAGTTCAGCAGCCCAGCCAAAAAATAAATAAAATTGTTCATTTAATTGCAAAATATATTAAAATAACAGGCAATTAGTAAAGAGATACATTTTATTTTGAACAAAATCGGTAAACTTTTTATTTTACGCAGAAATTCTGCTAAAATGTCTGAAAGTTCCTAATAAATATTTATTTTCGTAAAATAAACAGTGTTTTACTGGCTTCCTGGGTGAGAATATTTTTCTGTAAAATGAGCATATGTCTGTTTTGTGTGCATAGAATCAGGCCATCTATTTACTTATTTTTATGCCGCGGAGAAAATTTGTAGAAAATGCTTTACACATAAATCTGGCAATCATAAAATCATGAAAGGCTCCACCTAAATATTTCTCAGAAAATTTAACATTCAATTATATTTTAATTCTTGACGTCCTTGTCAGAGTTGCGAAACCAGCGGACAAACTTAAATGCCTAGCATGGACTTTTTACTTTAATTCACAGTGTGCCGACGACCTTTTAGGTAACACAACTGCCAACGAGATGAGACAGAGGATCATGAGAGCTGATGCAGAAGATATTGGAAAGGATTGAAGGTGGAAGAGAGATTTTATGTAATTTCTGAATTATTGTTTTTCATTTTAAAAGATATGTGATGTTTTTAGAGTATTAAACGTGTTGAGTTTTAATTCTGTGTGGTTTTCAAGATAGTACGAGAGGTGTGACATTATTTAATGGCTCCTTATATGAGATTAATGATACTCGGCTGCGAGTTTGATGGTTAAAGAAGCTACGTATCACAAAAACCTTACTGTCCTGAGTGACGGCTTTTTCCCAGTCAAAAAAAAAAAAAAAAAAAACCTATGAAAAAAAAACCCTATGAAGAAAATAAAACAACAATCAAAATGATGTGCTTAACCACTTAAATTACTGTATTTCTTTTAAACCAAATTAATCACGTTGGGAGAAGAGAATATTTATATACTTCCTGGAGGGTAAAAAAAATAAAATAATAATAGTGCTATTCAAAAATTGATAAAACCATACAGGTTTGGAGCCTTTAAATATTTGCTGAAGTAAGAAAGGAAAAACCCTTATTATTTACAAAGCGACAAAAACAAAAAACTAAAAAGTTGTAATCAAGGAAAATTTAAAGTTTTAATATTGTTGATGTGATAAATAATCGTTGGTGATTAAATATGATCATCAGCCATGATTGTATTTAATCAAGATTAAATATAAACATTTAATCTAAATTTACTTTAAGATGAGAAGTTGAAATAAAATTCTTAAGTGTGATATGATAAATACTTTCATAGTGTAACAACAAAGAGAAGTATTTATGTATCTGTGTATCGATTTATCAGCCGATGACCACAATTTCTCTTTGGTATGTAGTAGGCTCATGGCTACTACACCTGACAGCCAAAGAAGGTGGATATAATAAATGAATTTCTTTTTCGAAATAAGGTTTAATGTTTTTTAGGTTTTAATTTTCAAGAACATTTTTATTAGATTTCTTGCCTTCCACATCTTTTTTAATTACACATATATTCGTGGTTATCAATTGCAAATATATAGTACTTAATAAAACTTAAAAAGTAATAGAAAACTTTTACTTTCTAATGAAGTTTAGTTCCTTATGTTATGCAATATATATAAATAATTTTCTTTCTTCGATTCAACGATTAGTGTAGAAAAACACTTTTACATTAGTAGGTACTTTAAAAGTTTTCTGAATGTGTTTATTTAAAAAATTATGTGACAATTTTTGTTTTCAATTAGTACATTTCAATCATTATCTAATTTCATTTTTGAAGCATATATTTTATCGATTTAATTTTCTTATTAAATTAAATTAATTAAGTTATCAAAAGTTATGGCCAATTAAAGTCGTACTAGCAGGTTTTTCGGCGTTATTGGTTCACCTACTTCTTAGATCGGCTAGTCTTATCCAATCGTATCAATAAATGTATGCATCTAATTAGGAAAATAGAATTTCTTTTCCAGAACAATAATCACCATTTTCATGATCCTTCGTAGATTTTGTGATCCTTTTCATGATCCTTCGTAGACCGGAGAATATATATGTCGTTATTATCTTCGGATTTTATTTTATTTTATTTTATTTTTTGATTACGTAACTGTTATTGCCAATTACATTACCCTCGTTTTTTCTGTTAATGGGAGGTTTTCCCCATAGAATTTCTCTGGGGTTTACACGTTGCCGGTGATTTACAGTAGTAGTTTCGCCCAAAAAACAAGATATTCAACCCACAATGTTTAATTGTATTTGGGAATTTTGGTTGGGGATATCCCTGTAAACAGTTTTAGAAAATTGTTAAAATACATTTCTCTTCTAAAATTGACAGAGATTACCAAAAATTATGATTTTGCAATTGTAATGTCATTTCGAAATGATTAGGGTATCATTGAAATATTCCATTTAACCAAAGCGAGAGGATATCGATTATACAACATCGATTATATCGTATATCGTATGTATAGAATATCGATTACAGAACATTTGAAATGTATTAAATGCGAAACATTGACACAGTGGTTATTATCCGATTAATATAAAATTCTAGACTTTAAAAACGAATGATGTAAGTATGACGTAGTTCAGTGTTCGGGTTCAGCTAAATGTAAAAAAACTCCAACCAAGCAATACAGGAACTAATGAAAATTTATTAACATTTTTAACACAATAATAAAAGGTAAATTACTTCTAAATATTAAACGAGAGAGAGAGGAAATCCACAAGTACGGGGTACGACTGAGCGTACCCTTAGACCACAAGGTCTTTTTACTTCTTTACATGTTGAGAGCAGAAGTTAAAGTGTGTGATTTCATAAGAAACATGCAAGACTTGGCGCAACAACATCGCCAGATTTTAGCATTACACTGTAAAAAAAAATGGTAACTTTCCATGTAAAATCCAGGAACGTTTCGCCTTTTATCAGGTTTTCAGAATAATTTAGCTCTTTCCTGTGAAATTCTGGTTTTCTTATCTGAAACGTTCCTGAACAAAAGTTGGAAACAGCAAAACGCTGCGGCCGCCATTTATTATTTTTTTTTCCTATAATCCGTTGCTCGCGCGCGAGTGTCGAAAACGAATTCCTTAAATGAATGTAAAAAAATCAATATGGAATGCAAATAAATCAATAGACGACATAATCCTTTACGTCTCTATTGTCAAGATAATTCAGATGAAAATACAATACCTCTGTGACATCACTAAGAGATTATCTCTCGTACTTGTCTGTGAAATCTTTAACGAGCAGACTGTGTAAAAAAAATACACCTATTATTTGGATCTGCATTAACCAGGGGACAATCAAATATGATTCTCACATATTTTGATTAATTTAAAGTATGTTTTAGAGTTCTTATCTCTAATTATTCTTGTGAAAGGATTTCTTCAAATGGGCCTTAGATTTTCAGAAATTAGATGCCGAGTTTTAGCATACGTTTCAAATACCCATTAGTTTGCAGCTCTCAACGTGTCTTTCGTGGTGTGGACGCAGAAAGCTTGCACGCCACCCGTACGGCCCGGGTTCGATGCTACCTCTTGACTTTTTTTTTTCTTTTTTAATTAATTTTATGTTTTAACACTTTATTACAATTTGATTTAAATTTGACATATATTTGACACTTTGAATTGCTGCAAATTTGAATTTTTTTTTTATTTTCGGAAAAAATATACAATTACGTTTAGGTTTTTTTTTCATGAAAATTTATATGTATTTTATCTAACTTGTAAACTAACATAATCACTGACGAAAATCCAAAATATTTTATGTCTAGATTTTTTTTCTAATTATTATTTACATTTATATATTTTTATATTTTAAGCAAAGTTCAGAAACAATATATCACATATATATTTACTTTATTGAATTTTAACTGAAAATTTATTTTTTCGTGTAAATTATAAATAATAATTTTGATGTCAATTTCAAAATATTTTTTCATTCTAACAAATAATGATAATAAAGCGAAAATTGTCAACTGGAAATGTAAAAATCGTCTGCGGATCCCGCATGCTGTGAAATGTCAGTAATGTCATAATGAAGGGAACGAACATCCAGAGTGAATTATGTTAGCCAGGTATCGGTCCGGATAGCCTAACAGGTAAGGCATTGGCACGGCACGCCAAGTATCCAGGTTCGATCCCTGGTCTGGACATTTTTCGCTCTTGTGCTACTCCAGCCTTGAATATGTCAGTAATGTTTTGCTGTCAACAGAAATATTCCTGGTATTTCGCAGGAAACTTACTGGCATTTCTGTAGAAAGTTTTTAACATATACAGTAAAGTACCAGTCATTTTCAAGAAATGTTTCTTGGAAATAATGGGCAACTCAGCTGCCCATTTTTTCCCAGGAACGTTGCGGAATTTTTTTTACAGTGTAGAAAAGTGTACGAAACGGAGACAAAGGGTCATATTTACACGCCAAAATGATTAGCCCAGAATCTAGCATCCCGACACAAAAACAACGAATAAATCGGGTGATGCAGAATGGTTGCCAGAAAACGGTCTACATATGTATTTATCCCTGACGCTATAAAGCCGGCAATAAATTATCAAAACAAATGATTATGTTAGATGATTGCTACTTAACATTGCGAAACACTGAGAAAGATATAAGTTTTAACACAACTGACAAATAAATTTAACGTACATGAAAAGTGATTTCAAAGACAGCCTCAATAAACTTTCATTTTACATTTTTGATATATTATTTCAACGGTCACTTACTTAAGTAAAGAATGAGAAATAATTATATCTATCGCTGGCGAAGCAAAAGGAAGAAAACAAAATACCATGCCATGAAATCAAAAGCAGGTGGTTTTAACTTTTCTGTTTTTATTTTATTTTATCTTAACGGACGCAAATGTTATTGAGAAACGATAATAAATTCTGAAGTGAAAATTACTGCATTACATTCGAGATAAATGAAAGAAAGAAAAAAAAACGAACAGATAAGATTCGAAATGGATTTTACGCGTAGAGTTCAATAATAAATACATAACGAAGGGGAAAAAAACGACATGTTTCAAAAGCCAAAATAAATCAATTAACTTAAAACGATGTCCTGATAAGCTGGATTTTAACCGAGGAAATAGAAAATAGCCAGGAATTGACAGATTTTGGCAGTACTGTGGTTGGGCCAGCGTTTTAATGCTGTATTTTGTCAGGAACTCGGTCACTTCGAAGGATATGCTGGAACCAGCTTGTTACAAATTTTCCGCATTTGAAGACCTTCCATGACAATTTGATGCAAAATCGATTTCGGAAGTCCCAATGTCACCGCAATCATTCGGACACTCATCTGACTATCAGAGACTAAAAGCACTTACACATTGTCTGAAGTTCGAGAACTTGATGGACACACAAATCGTTGTTTGTAATCTCTTCTCTATTTGAAGGCTTTGTGCCACCTAAACACTTGAGCCTTGGACAAAACATCCTTCCCCTAGGCTTCTTGTAACATGGGAAGCCTCTCAGCAGTCTACGTGTTTAGTTTTATTCAAAATTTTATGGCGTATCTCTGCTCGACAGTTCACGCCGTTCTGAAATTCTAACGTTTCATTTAAACACGTGCATGCTTCACGAGCGATCTGTGTGCTGCAAAGGCTCAAAGCCAACTGACTTCCGCTGGAATCTGTACCTGACAGTTCCAACCGCACATATCACTCGCAAACTCCGTCCCTTTGTCCTTCTGCTTGGCGCGAAAAATTCAGTCTCATTACTTTGTGTGCAGACCATGTAGTTCATTCATTACCGAAATATTTAATGATAAAACATTTGTATTTCATTTTATTAAGTTGTTAAGTAAAATAGAAAAATGCTTAAAAAAATCAGTAATTGAAGTAATGAATATCAAATAGTGCAAAAAAAAGTCATTTATATAATTTATTCAGATTTATTGCATTTTTTAATAATCTTGCAAACCACATTCAACATGGTGATTTGATACATATCAGGTAAATATCATGAGTGGTTTCTAAAGGGGTTTGTGAAAGTTTCTTGTTTGAGGATTTTCTAAAAACGTTTCGGGTATCCGCGGTTGTCCTGTTACGCGAGAACATGCTTTCCTTTCCATGGATTTTTCAGTGCAAAATGTGTAAAACATCATGGCATGTAAACACCATTTAGATGTTACTATACATAATCTTATTTTCTCAAAAATTCATTGGTATCCACAATTTTTCATGTATAATACTTCCTCTTGTTATGGCACATAATTTTGTTAATTCTTATAAACACTCTTCATTTTTTCTTTTGTCTATCTTCAATAGTAGAAAGTATTGTAATCGAATTTTTTTTCGACTTCCAAAAACATGTTTATACAAAATGTCTGTCTGTCCGTGTGTCCGTGTGTCCATTTGTCCGTGTGTCTGTCGCCATTGTACCAACAATAAGTATATCAAGTTATGCATTGAATTGAACCAATTTTTTTTTTAGTTTTTGGCTATGGCAAGCAGGCCCTCCCTCAATTTTGAAAAAATCCGCCGAAAGGGGACACTGTAATAGCTATTTTTTTGCAATTTTGAATATTGTACCATCGAAAAGTGTATGAAATTATGCATAGAATTGTATAAAATTTTTTGTGTACGTTTTCGGCCATACCGAGAAGACTCCCCTTGAATCTGAAAAAATTCCGCTGTAATAGGGCATTGTAATAGGCCTGCCGGTTCTGTATGTATGCATGTATGTACGTATGTACGTATGTACGTAACGCGATAACTCTTGATAGAAACATCCGATTTGCTTCAATTTTTTTTCTTCTTTCATTCTGATAAGGTGCTTCCCTGATTAGTTTTGAGGGTTCATTGGTTATGGATAAAGGGGGAAAAGGGGTGTTAATCCACCACCCTTTAATTCAGATAAATGTGTTTTTTATGCAGAATTATTCGATTTGCCCCGAATTTGGTATACCGGTTTATTATATTAAGGAACTTACCTGATTATTTTGGGGGGTTCCTTGGTTATGGATAAGGGGAAAAAAGGGGTGGGTTAGTTCACCCTTCTTAATTCAGATAAATGGGTTTTTTATGCAGAATTTTCGATTTGCTCCGAATTTGGTATACCGATTTATTATGTTAAGGAACTTCTTTGATTACTTTTGGGGGTTCATTAGTTACGGATAAAGGGGAAAAAGGGGGGTTAGTCCACTCCTCTTAATTGAGATAAATGGTTTTTTCATACGGAATTAGTCGATTTGCTCCGAATTTGGTATACCGGTTTATTACATTAAGGAATTTCCCTTATTAGTTTTGGGGGTTCATTGGTTACGTATAAAGGGAGGTTAGTCCACCCATCTCAACTCAGATAAATGGGTTTTTCATGCAGAATTATTCGATTTGCTCCGAATTTGGTATACCGGTTTATTATGTTAAGGAACTTCCCTGATTAGTTTTGGGGGCTCATTGGTTACGGATAAAGGGGGAATAGAGGTGTTAGTCCACCCCTCTTAATTCAGGTATATGGGTTTTTCATGCAGAATTATTCGATTTGCTCCAAATTTGGTATACCAGTTTATTATGTTAAAGAGCTTCCCTGATTAATTTTAGGGGTTCATTTGCTAAGGATAAAAGGGGAAAAGGGGTGTTAGTCTACCACTCCTTAATTGAGATAAATAGGTTTTTCATGCAGAATTATTCCATTTGCTCCGAATTTGGTATACCGGTTTATTATGTTAAGGAGCTTGCCTGATTAATTTTGGTGGTTCATTGGTTAAGGATAAAGTGGGAAAAGGGGGACTAGTCCACCCCCCCCCCTTAATTTAAATAAATAACTTTTATGCAGGATTTTTCGATTTGCTCCAAATTTGGTATAACGGTTTATTACCTTAAGGAGCTTCCCTGATTAGATTTGGAGGTTCATTGGTTAAGTATAAATGGGGAAACGGGGCTAATCCCCTTCACTTACTTTTTTGAGGGGCATTATTCTTTAAAATAAGAGTACAATATACAATTAGTGTGAATAGCCTGTAAGCTCAATGCCATCAGTTTAGCTGGGCACTTTTCTTTTTTAATATATTACTACTATCGAAAAGTGTATGAAGTTATGCATAGAATGAGCGAATTTTTTTTGTTGAAGGTATATATAAATATTTTACAGACATACATACAATAAATACAATAAACCCAACTGGAGTGAAAAATTAGCCAGAGCCAGGAATCGAACCCGGGACCACTGCATTCCAGGCAGTCGCTCTAACCACTGAGCTACTCCGGCCGATGCCTGAGTCTGCAATTTCTCACTAATAAACCATGTTGGGGAAGTCACCAGCCATTTACAACAGCCTTGGATGACCGGACAACGATGAATAGATTTTACTATTACATCGATCTACGAAATATAATAATAAACACACATACTACAATATACATTAAAACACACATTCACACATAAATAACGCCTGCATTCAACAGTTAAAGGTATATATAAATATTTTACAGACATACAAACAATAAATACAATAAACCCAACTGGAGTGAAAAATTAGCCAGAGCCAGGAATCGAACCCGGGACCACTGCATTCCAGGCAGTCGCTCTAACCACTGAGCTACTCCGGCCGATGCCTGAGTGTGCAATTTCTCACTAATAAATCATGTTGGGGAAGTCACCAGCCATTTACAACAGCCTTGGATGACCGGACAACGATGAATAGATTTTACTATTACATCGATCTACGAAATATAATAATAAACACGCATACTACAATATACATTAAAACACACATTCACACATAAATAACGCTTGCATTCAACAGTTAAAGGTATATATAAATATTTTACAGACATACATACAATAAATACAACAAAATATACAATACAATACACATACAATAAATATTTACTGTATGTATGTCTGTAAAATATTTATATATACCTTTAACTGTTGAATGCAGTCGTTATTTATGTGTGAATGTGTGTTTTAATGTATATTGTAGTATGTGTGTTTATTATTATATTTCGTAGATCGATGTAATAGTAAAATCTATTCATCGTTGTCCGGTCATCCAAGGCTGTTGTAAATGGCTGGTGACTTCCCCAACATGGTTTATTAGTGAGAAATTGCAGACTCAGGCATCGGCCGGAGTAGCTCAGTGGTTAGAGCGACTGCCTGGAATGCAGTTGTCCAGGGTTCGATTCCTGGCTCTGGCTAATTTTTCACTCCAGTTGGGTTTATTGTATTTATTGTATGTATGTCTGTAAAATATTTATATATACCTTTAACTGTTGAATGCAGGCGTTATTTATGTGTGAATGTGTGTTTTAATGTATATTGTAGTATGTGTGTTTATTATGAAATTTTTTGTGTTTGTTTTTGGCCATAGCAAGAAGGTCCTCCCTGAATTTGGAAATATTCCGCCGCAACGGGGAACTATAATAAGGATTTTTGGGTAATTTTCTTGATTTTCCGTAGTTTAATTGAACACCGGCGACTCGTGAAGCGACGGGAACTTCCTATCCTGATAAACCGACTATTCGCGAACAGGTTATATACAACATAATAATGGAAAATTATTGATTTGAATAAATATCGTGATCGAGATTAACTCGTTTTTACTCCGATTAATTAACTGAAGCAGAAATTTAAGATGAAAGTCAAAGTTGACATATTATTGAACATATAAAAATAAAATATTGACATTTGTAACAACATTTTGAGATATTAAAATAAATGATATAGAAGAAAGTTTTGGGATTGGCACATCTAACTAGTGTCCATTGCTTATCTTCCTTTTTTACTACAACTGCATTTCTTTTTTCTTGTTTCAAGTGATTGTTATACGTGCTATAAGTACGGTTTTAATCAGACTTATTGCTTTTTACAGTTTAGATGATTTAGCAAAGAAGTTAATACATAAAAATTTCAATCTTTATTCACATAAACTCAAAAGATGAATTGTTGTTTTACACATCATTCTCCATTAAGCCCTTTCAAACGCCTGCATTTCAATTCGTATCCTTCAAAGTTCTGGATGTTTCATATCGCCATTTTTTTTTCCGACCACTATGAAACTGAAACTTCTTGCGATAAAGTAATACCCAAGAAAATAAATGTATAATACTTATTTTCTTCACGTATTTTTTTTTCTGTGGTACTTCTAATTTTATATTAATAGTTTTTATGAATAAATACTTTTATGGAAAAAATAAACACTGTACTAAAAATCATTTGTGTATAAGTCTTCAAATTATTTTCTTAGTACACATTTTACAGAAAAATATGTAAAAGAAATATTATAAATCTTCCCCCCTCTGTTGCACGCCTCATTTTTTAATCATCCGTAGCCCACCAGGTGACTTTGGAACGAGCTGATTTTCATCAATCAGTATGTTTAGCTGTTTACACAAAGTTTTTAGATTTTATTTCAGTTATTATAGCTTTTGAACTGTAATTTAAAATTCTTTTAATAATTTCAACTTAGGAATTAATTTTAAACGGAAACAAAACTTTAAACAGGGCAATATTTCAAAAATGTCAAATTTTTATAAAATTAGCACTAAAAATTATTTTCTTTAATAAATTGAAATCACAAATGAACTTTTGAAATTATTTATGCTATTATTAATGCCAGAATTATACAAGTTATATCAAGATGCATTTCAAGTAACAATTGGTAAATTTGTATTTTCCTCATTTTTCACAAAATGAAATGTACCGAGCGCAATTGGCGGTTCTTAAGTTTTTGGATATTCCATTTCAGATACACGAACATATATACATTAAGTTTCAAGATTTAAAAAAAAACTTAAATATATGCTTATTTCGAAAAAAGATATAGGCCTTGATGTCGTATAAAAGATTCTCTAATTAATAAGGCTTCATTTCTGATAGATAAAATGTCCGTTAAAACAAATTAAATATAACATAATTTTAACTATTTTTTTTTTTTACTTTATGTCATATAGAATTAAAAACATTTTTTTATGTTTTCTGAAATGTCAACCTATTAAAGGAATTAAACCTGGATATAAATACGACAATAGCTTATATTCAAGTGTTGAAAGTTTCAAAACCACAGTGTGGAAAATCACGTACTTAAGGATGCACGTAGACATTTATCTTTGTTTTCCTTTTAGTATTAATTGTAAATTATACCATTGATTTTCATTTCATTACAAGTAAAATGTTATCAGGGCAATGCTTTGAAATATTGAGATATAGGTTTTATTTTTAAAAGGTACTTTCGCGTGTAAACTTTTATAGCAAAAAAACACCTATAATCAGCTTTATGTTTAAAAAAGAATTGTTTCTATTTCATAATGATATTCCATTAATATTAAATTTATATTAATCATTTATGTAATTTTATAAAATTCACTGAATATTAATATTATTCACTAGATTTCTTTATAAAAATCTTACGATCTCTCTGTCGTATTCAAAAATATAATTTATAATTTTAACTAAAATGAAGAGGCACTTGCAGAAGGAAACTAATGATGAAATATCAAATTGATTTATAAAATATTACATTGAATTCCTTTCAACATTTCTGAAGTACATTTCTCAAATACTGATATGGTTTATGGTCTCATATTTAAAAGTCTGAGGCAATATATCTTGGGAAATTTTTGATTTATGATATTGCACACCTTAATAATTGCCGTGAAAGCATAAGACGGGAACAGTATTTTATTCTTTCTTAATCTTCCTTTCTTTTTTATTATCTATTTTGAATACGCTTTCATAAGAATAAATGTTGTTTAATGTTCACAATTTTAATTTAACAGTTAATAAATAAATAACTTCAACTTTCAGTTAACAGAAACTACTGAAAGAATATGAAACGTATTAGAAAATTATTATTTTCACGTATCTTTAGAATTTCCAAAACTATAACTAAAGTTATTTTGTTACATATTCTATCAAATATAAATGACACAAGCGGAATGTATTCTAAAGAAAATTTCAATTAAATATATAGTAAGCTTGAATTAATTAATGAAAAAGTAATTTTAGAAAGACTATTTTATGAATTTTTGAAACAGTTTCACTGAAATATTTTTTATAAGACACAATATCTTAAGATTTATGTTCATTAAAATGTGAAGAAATAAAATTCTATTTAAACTTTGAAGCAAAGGACAAGTTGTACGTTAATCAAATAATTAAAATGTTATTTTTATAAAACATGAGTTATGTTCAGAAGAAAAACATTTTTTAAAAGATTCAAAAAGGTTGCTAAATGTCAAATTTCCGATAATTTCCGATTTTTACAATTATATTTATAGGTCTAGCATATTTATAGGTCTAAGTAATAAGAATTTATTGTTAAGTTCTACTTTTTTGCATAAAAATTTATTTATTTTAATTCTTTTTTTCTGAAATTAATGTCCATTGTTAATATTAATTGTTACATTTATGAATCGAACATTATCCATACGAGATTTCTCTGTAAAATAAGACAAATATTTCTTAATTTACAAAAATATAATATATCCACGAACAAAAGTATACCATAAATACTTCCGACTTGCTAATAATTCTGAAAAGCGTTCTTTATCTTTAGAAACTTCAGAAAGTTATATAATTTCGAGATTTAAAGAAATTTTTATTGAAAACAATGTTTCTTTTGCTGTCACGGACTTTTGGAAACATCTCCGTGTAGTTTTCGTATACCCGGATATCAGTTTTTAATGTGCTATAAATCCTCATATAAATATTTACAGATTCAAAATTGGATTTGTACATGCAAGAATAACATAATAATATTAATTTTACTGTTACTTTTAATGTTGTTAATTTATCATGTTTCTTTGAAAAATTTGAAAATTAGTAGCACCCAAACAACATATATTCCAGTTTTGCAGCAAAAGAAGCTCCGTTTTTTGGAAATTCTTCATTAAATCTAGAAAATATATTGGTTTCTGAGCATTCTAAAGATAAAGACACTATTTGTAATCGTGGGTAATGCGAAAGCCGCTATTCTTTATTTTCATTCATTCGTCCACATTTCTAGATTACGATATAGCTGTCGTTTTTTATAGTATATTTTTTATTATTTATTCACATAACAGTTGAAAATAAAGTTCTTGGGAATAATTAAAATGGATACATGCTTAAAATTATCAATGTGAATACATCAATCTATGTCAATGGTAATTTATGTGTTCAGTAAAATAATAAGGTTAGTTGGGGCAACTGGGCCATGATTTTACAATGCGACTCTGGAGCTTCTGACAATTCAGCTTCAAAAAGCTAATGTTCATTTAATTAAAGTCTAAAATTCTGTAAATGTGTTCATTTAGGTTCCTTCTGTCAGACAAAAATGCTCAAAATTACATTTTAATATTTAAAAATATAATAATATACCTATTTCATCTTTCTTTTCTCATGGGTCCAGTTGCCCCATAAAAATGGGTTAAGTGGACCAGGAGGGTCTATGTTCTACATGCGTTTATTTTTTTTTTCATATGGGATACCAGGTCCTGTTTGAAAAAGTGTAAACAACTTAAAAAAACTTAAATCAGGCAGATCATGTAAATTATATGCCAATAAACAGCGTTGTAAGGGAAACCTTTGCTGTCAATGTGTGTAAAAAAAGCACTTAAAGTGAAAATATTAGATTTACTTATACCAAAAACATAAAAATTAAGTATGTACTTATGTACTTTAGTATAGGTAAGAACTATAAAAGTCACATGGGTATTTTAAGGGAAAAAATAGAAAGGTAAATCTATGAATAAACGGCTACGTAAGTACGTAAGTACTTTATCTGTATTTTCGTACAATTTCAAGGTTTGGCTATCACGCTTTCAGGGGCAAGGTACATGCATTCGTAAAACGTTGAAATAATCTAATGACACCACTATTTACAAGGGAATCTATTTGTAAACAAGTAAAATTATATTTTCGCGTAATTATGTAAAGGTGAAATAGTCATTATAAAATTCCGTTGCCAATGTGGCAATTAGCGATTAAAATTATGTGATGCCATAACGGCATCACCGCCTCTCAAGGCTCAAGAAATTTGGTTTGGTGCCACCCAATATGCTTTTTTTAATTTTATTACGTAATTTTAATAACGTATTCTATAATTTTTCTTTATTATGAGCAAGAAACAATGGAGAAATTTATTTCCCGTAGTAAGATAAACTCAAAAAAATCATTTATAACTATTGGGGTAAATACATCCAGCAAGGTGCAATTACCCTGGATACATGTCCCAGTTATAAGATTTTTGAAATATTTATGGGGTAACAGGGCCACCGGTCTTACATTTGAAACATGAAGTAAATATGTTTAGCTACCTAATAATATTAATGTAGTTATATGCCTAATCTTAAAAAAAAAGATTGTTTAATAAAAGTACTTACAATATTTAATAAAAAGCCGAGGAAGTTCAACCACATTGACGTTGTTTAAAAAAAAAAGAAACGGAAATGTTTGACAACCTATCGCAGCAAATTGAGAGTTACGATTGAGTTAACACAGTTGTTTTAGGTATTAGAGATTAAGGTGCGTTGTTCACAAAAGCTAAAACTTTAAAAACATCAACAGTTTTTTTTTATATAAAATAGCCTCTGGCCCAGTTACATCGTGTGTCCAATTACCGAAACTAACCTTACTAAAAAATCAGTGAAAGCAACGAATATATATATATGTCAAATATTTCATCATGTCTATGTAATATTTTTGGCATTTTACCTACATTAAATCTGAAACATCGAGGGAATAGAGTTGCTTAGTTTTTAATTGCATGTATAGTTCCGTATTATATGTATTTCATTGTTTCAAACTAAAGGCTGTATATAAGGGTGGTCGAAAAAAAGAAATTTTTGATTTCCGTGACGCTTTAGTGCTGAAAAGTTCCCTATTGTAATAAGACGAAAAACGGCATAATTTTTTTTAGAATCGGTTAACATCTTCCATTCGCGCATCGTACTTAAAGTTGATGAAAAATTGCAACTTTTTTCTAATTTTTTAAAGTTAATTAAAACTTTAAAAATAAACACGCTTTAGCTTTTTATGCTTGTTTCATGGTTTACATAACTTAAATAAATTAAATTCCGATCAATAATTCATTTTTTTTTGTTCGCGCAAGAACTTAGAAAAAACATAAATTTACCAATTTTTCGCATTTTTCACCGTGGAACCCTTAGTTCATTTTGGTAAAACAAAACTACACAGAACGCACCACGTGGTGATGGTTGCAAGTTGAGTTCCACCCACATCCTACCCAATCAACTGTCCAATTGTTGGGTGTGGTATTTATATTATAATAAAAAGACCACATGCATGTCAATGTGTAATTCTAATTAAAAGTTTATGTAAAAAAAAAAAAAAAAAAAAAAAAAAAAAAAAAAAAAAAAAAATCGTATCTCTGAGTTGAGGTTCATGATTCTTTAAAGGAATTACAATTTGGAGGAAAATCGGATGAATTTACAAAACAGTTACAAAAAAGATAAATGTGAAGCCCGAGCGGAAAGCTCGTGATCTTCAGCAAGCACTGAGTGGTTCCTCAAATAGTTTCAAAGTTCTAAAGTGGCAGTGTACTATGAAATTGATGAACTCAAACACACTTCTTTTGAAGACTCCGAGTACGAGAAAGATAAATACAAACCAAGTACATCGACTAAAATCTCAAATGGCAGATGATAATTAAAATTAACGCAACAGCGCTAAACATCAATCATTCGGAGTTTCTGATCGGCCAAAAGATACCATAGCGTCAAGTGTTCTAGATAATCGACACAGATTCTTCTGATGTGATTTATAAGTGTAAAATATAAAGAGACAAGAGTCGTTTAAGGACGGATTTGAAAAGCCGATTCACCCCCCCCCCCCGAGGAAAGTTCGAGTCTTCCTTGACGGACAAAAATGAGATACTTTTTTCGGCGAAAAATTTAATGCCAAGCAATTTCACAATAAGAACACTATTCTCTTATCCAGGAATCTGGATCAACTTATATTGGGCATGTATCTCCTTCCTCGAGTTCATCAAATGATATAAGTCAAAGCATTATTTCTTGTTTGCCTGAACTATCAATATCACTAGAAAAACTAGAAGTAGTAGGGTGTGATGGTACTGTAACAAACACTGGGTGGAATAACGGTGCTTTCCACCGACTAGAAAATAATAAAACGTGGAGCATATGCATCCGGCATTTTAATGAGCTTTCTTATCACCAAATTTTCCAAGATGTTTACGGTCAAACTGAAGGGCCTAGAACTTTTAGTACGTCAATCGGGTAGAAGCTCACTTGCTGCGGAAAAGCTCGTATGATCGATTGTGCATCCGCAGATTGTTCGGTTCCTGGTATAGACAGGACTTTTTTGAGCGAATAACAACAATAATTTTGAGACATTTTGAATGCAATAACCTTGGGACATTGTCCAGAAGACTTGGCGAATTGGAACCATGGTACTTTGTCCGATTCCAGATGACTAACTGTCCGAAAACTTATAAGAAATAGTTGACTTCATCATAAAATCATACATGTCTGTATAATTTGCAATAAAATAAGCAGATAGTTTAGTGGCGGACCAAAACATATATTTCAAACAATCCAAAAACATCACGCTATTTATCCGACAAATTACTACAAGTTGTCGATCCAGTAATTGAACGAAATGAGGTTTTTGCGCAGCCAGAAATGTTCAGTTGGCAATGATTGTCGATTAAAGAAAACGTATTCGGGATATTGGTTGCAGAAGCATCGTAAATACAAAACAAAAAGTACAAAAGAAGACGACTGTTAGAAATGTAATGCCACCGAATGGAAACTTCCAAGCTTCCGATTAAATAGAAATTATTAATTGGAATTCTTGTGCGGTGTATCCTTCCCCAGTGCCGCGGGACCTAAGCGAAGAAGATGTTTAATCCTTCATCATTTCTGACACTACTCTCATCAGGGAAATACAAATGTTTCCCTGTCATACCGAGACTGTTAAGATGTGTGTCAATGTGTAGTACATATAAAAAGAAAACATAATAAACACAGTAAGCCAAAGAATGCTACTCTATAGAAAACCTTTGTAAATAGTTGCAAATATAACGTGCATTCCACACACAACGATTGGATGTTTGGTTGGGTAGGGCGAAGGTGGAATTCTACGTGTAACCACCTCCACGTGGTGAGTTTTGGGTCGTTTTGTTCTAGCAAAACGAGCGAAGAATTCCACGGTGAAAATTGCGAAAAATTGCTAAATTTATGTTTTTTTCTGAGATGTTGCGCGAACGGAAAAATTAGATTATTGATTAGAATTTAATTTATTTGGGTTATGTAAACTATGAAACAATCATAAAAAGCAAAAGCGTGTTTATTTTTAAAGTTTTGATTAACTTTAAATTATTAGAGAAAAGGCGCGATTTTTGCAATTTTTCATCAACTTTAAGTACGATGCGCGAATCTAAGATGTTAACCGATTTAAAAAAAAAATTATGCCGTTTTTCTTCGTATTACAATAGGTAACTTTTCCGCACTAAAGCGTTACGAAAATCAAAAATTTCTTTTTTCGACCCACCCTACTGTATATTCCGGTACTTTTCCCTCTGCGCAGGATGAAAAAACACGTTTCTCTAGTCTAATGCAGTTGTTTTTCTCTATTTTACAAGTTGTGCTTGTGCAACTCAACGGGTGTGTGGTGTAGGCCCTAAGCGGACAATTTCTTCTGAAATACAAAAATAAACAGAGTGTTAAAGAAATTTACAGTTCACTGCTTTCATGTAAAAATAACCACAAAAAAAGAGTTAACAATGTTTTTTAGTTTATTAGTCTGCAAGACGAATACAAAGTTATATATAGTTTACTATATAGTTTTTGATTCAAATCTGCGAAATTGAACCTGTTTTGTAATCAAAATTAATAAATTTCTGACATTGCCTAAACATATATGGAGAATCGTAAAGTTTCAATTACAGGAGACTATTTTTATATTCTACTCGCACCACTACATTTTTAAAATCACATTTCGTACTACATTTCTCTTGCAAATGTTTTCAAAGCTTATGTAAAATATTTTTGTTTTTAAAAAGTGGTGCGAGGTAGCGTTAAAAAAATGTTCGCCTGTAATTGGAACTATACGATACCCCTCGTGCACGTTTAAAAGATTGCTTTGATATCTGAATTAAAATCTCCGAATGACAGTAAAAAATAATATAATCCATTATTTACGCATACGTAGACTTTTAAACTGTCGATCAATTGAGATTACCGAATATTTTTGAAGATTAGGGACATCGTTCATATTAATCTGACAATCGTATCTTGTTAATATCATCTGTATATTTTGCCCTTTGGTAGAGGAAATTTGCGTTACTGCCATTCATCTTTGGTTTTATAGAAAATTAATCACATATTTATTTTTCAGACTGCAAAATATATATCACTGATACAATTAACTAGCATTTGGAAATAGATTTCTTTTAACTAATGATACTCAAACCATTTTTTCCCTCAATTTACCGAAGTATGAATACAATATTTTTCCAATGTTATTAATTACATTTGAAATATTTGTATTAATTAGAGATGGGAAATATAATTACTTTTGGTTAACAGGTTACATCGTTCCACACTTGTACAGGTAACAAGTTCCAACAACCTGTTATATTTATAACATATAACTAATCGCTGTGTATCCGGTTGCCAGATGTTTTAATTAGAAGACGTTTAAAAAAATATGCCTGAAATAAATTTTTGACGTGAATATAAATGTTGTTTTATATTATGATGAATCAAAATCGGTTTCTGGTTAACGAATTAATTTTTGCAAGACAAAAACTTACCTAGTTATAATAGTTTGAATTTCATGCAATTTTGGCGTTTTCTGACACTAAAAACATGTTTTTCCATTTATGGTGATTAAAACACTGAAAATTCATAAAATTCTAAGTATCAAACCTCGGTAAGTTTTGAACATACAAGAATAAATTTTTGCTATTTTACTTGTTAGAACGTGGCAAAACTTTTTCTAAGTAAAACTTATAGGATCCAGGCATTGTATAAAATTTGTAATTTCTTATCTATTTAAAAAGTAATTATTGTAATATAAATCGATTTTTA
The DNA here is from genome assembly GCA_963932465.1 of Maratus speciosus. NCBI lineage: Eukaryota > Metazoa > Arthropoda > Arachnida > Araneae > Salticidae > Maratus > Maratus speciosus. The sequence goes on along the minus strand of OZ010788.1, from coordinate 407,234,255 downwards.
TGTGATGCAAAACAAAATTTGAAACATTTTTACAACTGGCTATACCTCTAAAACATGTGTGAACATTGGAACCAAACATTGGAACCAATTGGAAACAAACATTGGAACCTTAGAAATTAGTTAATGTTAAACGATAAAAGATATGCGCTGTATAATTTAAACACAGTTTTAACGACGCGATTTCTAAAAAAAATAGCATACAGCATACATTATGAAACACTTTCCAACACGTTCAGCACTTCACAATTTACAAAGGTGGAAGATGACGTCTTAATGAACAATATGGAAAGTACAGAATGCATTTGAAAACACGATTTCTGCTATTACCATGAATAGTAGTTAAAACATACGATTTTTTGCAGCCCTGTATATTATCTACAGCATACAACATAGTATGCAAAGAGTTAGTTCATTTAAACGCATAATACACTTTAAAATTTCCGCTTAGCAATTTTAACAATGTTGTTGAGAACTTTTGTTCGACCTTGTATATCATCTAGAATTTATACACACTAAGTGATATTTAAAAATTGGTTAAATTTAAAACAGCATGCGACAAATGAAAACTCACTTCCAGCATATATTGTGCGTAGGCTTCAATAGTCCAATTATTGCTCATTTTCTTCTATATCCAAATACTTTTGTTTGTTTCTGTAAATAAACGATAAATTCTATGAATCATATATTCTATAGTAAAAACCTTGTAGTACACCTCAGTGATATATATAAATTTCAATATGTTTTAAAAACTGTAATATCATTAAAATACACGGCGAGCGATTTTCCTCCATATACCGTAATGTAACGGAATTCTTTTGAGTGGCCCTGTAAATGAACCAAAAATGCTACAAACTTCCTTTTCAGTACAGAACATTCCATACTAAAGCCCAAGAATAACATATATCCATTTCATGGCAATCAGACAGTATTTACACGAGTTACAGCAAGGACAGACAGGCAGACAAACAAACCAAATACATAAACACTTTTCAACTACGGTGGAAAGTACTCAAAAAGAGAAGTACCATACCCGATTTCATAGCAGCCATATCTATCAACGCATATTCAAAGCTAATTTCACAAGAACACAAAAATATTATTTATATACTTTTAATCGAATGACTTTAATCCAAACAAATTTCGTTCGTACAAATATGTTTTTCAAATTACTTACAACTGTACTAAAATTAAGTTTTCTCACAAATTATAGGAGGCTATTTTCTTTCTTTTCTTTTTGGCGAAATAAAATCACAGAAATTAAATGTTTTCCACATCCCATTAAACACAATGATAACACAAAAATACTGAAAACACTTGGCCAAAAAGCGAAGTTTATAGTCACGAGAAACACTCCCCATTCCCCTTTCCCCCTAAGAAAAACCTCCATGAGTACTTTGTAATAACCCTTTTAAATATTCAAAGAAACTACCCATAAATATTTCTCATTCAAGATATCACCACAGATCAAATAATTTCCTACTCCTCATAATAATACACGATGTGCAAAACACTCTTTCATTGAGTCCAAAATACATTAAGAGTAAATCAGACAAACATATCCTATCAGATAAATTTATTGCTCAGCGTATTTTTTAATTTAAAACACTTTCGTAACAAATGTTTCAAAATAAGCAAATGTTATACTGACCGCAGAAAATTTTAACAAATAAACAAGCGCAAATATGTTCTATTACCTCTGTTTATTCAAATGCTTACCAAACGATAAAAAGAACATTTTTTATGTTAAGAACTAGATATACTGATGGCGTAATGAAAATGTATCCGAATGAATTAAGGAATTATCTGCGGTCGGTTTTCAATTGCTGTTTTCAATTGAAATCAATCTAAGTTAGAATGTACACGTTTTAAACGCGCTAATAAATTAAATATTATAAATTCCCGTATTTTATTTCGATGTGGTGAAATAATGTTTCATTATTTTTGAAAAATATTTCTATTCAAAATCGAGAATTGAAATTTTTAAGGCATAAATTTATAATTAAGTGCATTTTACTTAAACGTTGCAAAAAAGTACTTTTTATAAATTTAATGATTCTAAACTGGAGTTTTGCTGGTATTTTTTGGGGGGGTGAGGGGAGAGTAGAAACCGATGCTTTTAAATTATGTATAATTGTTCAATTTTAGTTTGGAATTCTGAACAGGGGTGTTGCTGTGCTATCTTAAAAAAAATCCACGTATCTTTGCAGCACCATGTTCAAAGAAATTAATTGTAATTCCTATTCCTAATTTCTAATGTGTAACTGAGCTATATGTTTGGCAATATAATTCATAGGTATATATATTTTTTAATTTACTCATTGAAAAATAGAAGCAAAACAAGAAAAAAAAGCACATAAATGTATTTTTAGTTGGAAAAAAACTGGTCAGATCAAACGTTAGACAAAACGTTGCTGGGTTTTGGAAAGTCAAACTTGGCTTTTTGTTAAGCAACTGCTAAAGGAAAACAATTAATATATATATATATATATATATATATATATATATATATATATATATATACTATACTATACTATACTATACTATACTTGAGTACAATACATGTCAAGCATGAGCTTTTTTCTTACCAATCTTCAGATGTTTTTCTGATCTACTATTTATTTCAGTGTTTCGTTTATGCTCTATTTTGCACAATCAGAATCGGAAAAAAGTATGTGATGGTGGGACCTAGCACCAGGCACCTAGCCGAAAAAGCGTTTAATTAGTGCTGCAATTTGTTATTATTCATGCATTAGGGATTGATGAAATGTAAAATAATTTTTTAGCACCACACACCTAACAGAGTTGCCAATAACTAGAGAGTGAAGATAGGGCAAAATTAAAGGCGCACGTCTCAAAAGAAACGATTGAGGACGTTTTTAGTGAATGATCTTTCTTAGAGGCACGAAATTGAGTTCTTGATTAAGGCAAACGAATCCATTAAAAACCATATGTTATTTAATTAACAGGGATTTCTCGGTAACATATTAATGGAATATTAGGTTCCAGTATAGTAACAGTGTTTTTTATCCTAATATGTTAAATAATGCCCATCCCTAGTATGAATGCAATATTAGCGTAATATTGGGCTATTATTAATTTGCTACTAGGGAAGTTTTCTCTAATTAAAAAAAATCCAGGAAAAAACTTAATGCGATCAAATTAAGTTATTAACAAAGGTATGCAATATTATTTTCACAATGCAATATTATAATCGAACTTTACAATTTACCATACATAAAACCATGATGAATTTAGACATTCAAAAAGCTTTGACATGAAATATTACAATAGAAAATATTATGTAGACATTATATTTCTATGTTTGGTGTGTTTTTTTTAACTCAAAAATAAAGAAAAGCTGTTTTTATGATACATAAAAATAATCTTAATTTTTACTGTATTTTCAATAATTAATTGTTGTTTTTATAACTAAAACGGATTCTGATGCTTAAATTTGCGTATTTTGACTTGGATATACTTTTATAAGGTATTCTCATAAATCATATAATCATTATCATAGTTTGGTTGCATAATGATGTTTACTGGAAATATTCACTGTACCGTCTTTCCATATCATAATTTTATCAAGATTCTCGTAAGGGGATTATTTGAGATCTTCCCTCATTTTAGTGGATTCGCAGTTAGGCTAGAGAATAATTAGTTTTGGGAGCGAAGCAAATACTTATTTTCTATTACAATAGACGTTTCCTGCAATTTTTTTCTCAGTTTTTTTTTTTTTTTTTTTTTTTTTTTTACATTTGCTATAAACTTTTAATATTTTTACATTTTTTTTTTCAATATTTTACTTACATTTTTTATAAAGTAAATATTCTCAGTGATAAAATATCAAAAATTAGTAATATTTTATTTCCTTATTATTTCAACAAAAAAAATAAGCAAATTGTTTTCTCTTGTAGTAAAAGCCTAATTTTAAACGTAAACATTCTTTGTTCATTTAAAGTTTATTTTTCTTTAATTTTTGCCCCTATTTATATTTATAAATATACACAGGTGTCGAAACTTTTTAGCAGCGAAATCCAACTCCAACTCCAACTACTTATTTAAAAAAGTAGTAAACTCTAAGTAGTTTAAGTAGTCACTCATTTGCTTCTTTTAAATTTCGAAAAAAGATTCAATCTTCGCTCGAAATTGAGAGTACGGAAACAAAGTTCTGCAAGGGACGGGCTCTACGGACCAGAACTGGAAAATTCTGTTTTAAGTCGCACCGAAACCAGACAAAAAAGATCATCAACCCGAAATCGACCCGAAGGGCCCAAATTATTTTAATCCGAAACAGATATGGAAGAAAATGAATCCATATTTTAATACGATTATGAAAAAGTACTCTAAGATTATATCTCTAATATTTATTTTCTCTATGTTGCACAAAAGTAACACAAATTCACTCATTAATATTCAATTGTCATTAAATTTAAAATGTCAGGATTTTTTAAACTGTTGAGGCAGTTTAAACTTTTAACGACATCAACCTATTTTGAAAAAAAAAATCTACATTTAAATTTATGCCCATACATCAAGATTAAAGTAACTTTTTGACTGGAAGTTTCGAAATATCTTGTATCTAAAAGTTTGATATTTGTATGATTCGATGTAGGAAATCAATATTCGAAAAAATTGTAAAGCAAAACCTATAAATATTTACAAATTCGAATAACATATAAATATTTTCAAATTCCAGTAACCTATAAATATTTGATACGAGTCATTTTTAGAATCTTCTAATATGTATATACAAAATTTCAGCACATTCCGCTAAATAGTTTTTGAGTTATGCCTAAAAAATTAGTTGAAGTACGGTTTGAGTGACCATACATTCATAAAAAGGTATCTGGTCTCATCAAAACTGTTACTATAGTAAGAAAAGAGTTAATTAGATAGAATTTTCAATTTATTTATTTAGGTTTTTTTAAATACTTGTGGTATTTTCTGTTTAAAACTCAAATGTTTTCTAATGATTCTGATCATTACAGTAACAGATACGACCTGTAAAATTAGCCAAATTTTTGATATTAAACATATCGGGTACTAATCATAGAAACTTCGCAAAAATTTATAACTAGGCTAATTTGAGAGTCCACATTCGTATTTTGGGTATCAAAAGAAAATGTTCGGATGGAAAAAAAAGTTCGTGTTCTGGCCGATATGAAATCAACCATAAAATATTAGCAATCAATTTCCTATAGATAAAAAAAGTGTAGTACTAAAATAAGAATAAATAACAACAGAAAAAAAAGTTAATTGTTCTTTGGTCTTTTTTTTCCAACTATTTTTTATTATCTACACTGTTAAAAAAATTCTATGAAATTACAGAGAATCTTCTGGTAATACATTATCTTAAGTCTAATGGAAAATTATTGTGAGTAGAGTATCAGAGGTTCTTTTAAATTGCAGAGAAATTATTCAGTAAATATACAGTAGACTCAGTAAATTTATTTTTAATGATAAAAATTCATTTGATTTTATTTTTATTTTTAGAAATTAGTAAATTTTTGAACTTCGAAGAATTAGAATTTTTCGAGTGAATTTAAATTTTTGTACCTTTTGATTTTTACGATATTTATTTATAGCTTGCCAGTGATTTAACACCGAGTCTTCAGGAGTTGGAGAGGATCATCTTATTGCCTGCGCGATAGGAGCTTTTACTACTGTATAGAAAGGATGTATTTTATGAATCAGTGGGGTAACCTTTTAATTTTACTTTGGTTTTAATTTACTTTTAATATTACCAAGCCTACTGCACAGGAAGAATGAAACAACTGCAAAGTGATTTTCAGTAAAAAACCTTCGCTAATTCTGCAGGAACGAATTTTCCCGTCCTAAAATGTTCTAATTTTTTAACTAAATTTTCTACTTTAATGTCTCTAATAAAAGTTTTATTTTATTTGCATTGTTAATTTGTATTCTAAATTAAAGCTCTAACCAAAAAAATCTTTAAATAGCGATATGGGAATCACAACATAGAATTTTTAATAAGAAAAAGGAAATGTCTGTGATGATTGAGTTGATGATCGAGAAATTCATTTATATGCATTTAACCGAGAAATAGTGTAAATTTACAGATAGACTTTTCTGTGTTTTTACAGAAATTTTTAACAGTGTACTGGAATCTGCAAGAAGCGAATATGCATCCAATTCGTTTTTATACATGCACTAAATAAATATTTCACATCTATCAACATGCGAGATAAGATAAATTTTAGCTATAATTAAACAATTGGGTGATAATATTTTCTTAAATAGGAATGTTAATTTGAAAATTATCTTTTTATGATTATAGGCTTTAGATATCCGGTGAAAGAAACAATCCAGTAATTATTACTAAATTTAATAAATCTCTATGTGCAGCTTCATGTTCAAAGCTGATGGCTTTGAAACTGATGATAGCTTATTGAATGGGAGAAGTTTACCACTTTCAGTGTAATTATTACTGACTTGTTGTTCGACAATTTTAAAATACATGTTGTATGCCAACCAGGCAATTCAATTATATTTTTCCCTGTCTTATTTTCAATTCTAAAAGAAAAAAACTGACTTTAAAACGTACGTCCTAATAATGCGTTAGTTAACGAGGTGTCGCAAGATAGAAAATTTCTTTAGATATTTTTCGGTGAGTTAGCACTTTGGCTTGTTTTATCAATAACAGCCAATGGAAAAATATATGACATTGCAACTGAGATTTATCTGCTGACATTCGCAAATTGCTTAAAGAAAATCTTTTGTAAAAAAGAAGCAAGTTATGGATACGTGATTAGAAGAATTGCATATACTCCAAAAAGTAGTACTACTGTAGTTTAACTTCTTGTAGTGTGCTACTTCCAACACTTGCATGCATATATATATATATATATATATATATATATATATATATATATAAATTCGTAGGATAATTATATGTAAAATGTTAATTTATTGATGATTTGAATAACTAGCCGTTGAAGTAACGACACATAAACTTTAATACAATTTTTTAAGATAATTTTACACCACTTCGTTGATAGCTTTTCCAAATACATCACATTTCTCACTTAAAACCTATAATATATTTTCTTTCGAAAAATCTGATTAGGCCTAACAGTGCCGTCCTTTACATTTCATAAGCCGATGCTTCATGAACAATAAAATCTTATATACTGACTCTTTTCTAATTTTGAATATCTCCAAACCTGAATTTTCATAACTGATGCTTTCAAATCATGGATAATAAAAATACCAGAGCGTCAGTTAATTTGCTGGTCATGTACGTTGTAAAGAACATAAAGTATGTTTAAATTCAAATCCTACATATATATATATATATATATATATATATAGAAATGTTATTCCAAGATAGAAAAAAAATGGTTTTATGAAATACACTGCTCAAAACAATTAAAGGACATTGAGGTTGTGGATGGATATTATTGCAGGGGGATTGTTTAAATGATTCATACATGATAGACAAAAGTGGTACGCTTTGAGGAAAAAAAACACATCTTTGGCAGAAAAAATGCATTGTATTGAGCATTTGGGTACAAAAAGACAAAAATAAAATTTGTGCATATGAACAAAAACGAATAAAAAATGGTGTTTTCTTCGAAGAAAACCTTTTTAGTAAGGGGTGTTGTTTCTCTGGAAGACCAGGAACATTGAACCCATTTTAAGCACGGAGTCAACGAGGCTGTTATTGAGGAGCTGTCCCACTCCTCCAGAAGAGAACATTCCAGTTCTTGGAGAGTTCGTGGAAGTGGTGAGGGGGGGGGGCTGAAACTCGTCCCTCTAGAATGTCCTAAACATGTTCTTTTCGGTTCATTTCCGAAGAACACGCTGCCCATTCCATTCGTATGATTCCTTCCTCGAAATCATCCACCAAGTAAGCACGATGTGAACTGCAATTGTCGCACATGAATTCATCTCCAATCGCTGCACCTTAAGGGACTACAATATATCTGAAGATCTCATTCCTATATCGTTGACTGTTTAGAGCTCCATTTCGAATAATGTGAATGTCGGTGCGTCCGTCAATGGAGATGCCAGAAATAGACCGTCATTCCCCTACCGCCAAATCTCACACTTCCTTGCACGAACGCAGAATAGTTTCTAATGCGACTTTCCCTTCAGATGAAAATACGCATATTATCAGGATAAACAGAAAAATGAGACTCGTCAGAGAAAAAAAATTGCGTCATTCATTTTTCCCGCAGTTTACATGCTCTGCTTCCCACTGCCTATTGGCACCACCGTACCTGGCTGTTAATGTAATACATACCATTGACATGCGATCATACAGATCTACAGCGTGGGGCCGGTTTCGGGACGGTTTGAGTCGAATCTGTGGCACCAATAGCCGAGAGAAGGTGTTGTTGAAGAAGAGTAGTATTCCTATTTCTGCGTTTCTGAGCAGTTAACGTTAAATAGGCATCTTCATTAGGCATTGTTGCACATCTATGACCTTGCACTGGTGTAGCACTAGCCAGTATTTCCAGTTTCCAAAAAACGGTTCTAGATCGTCAAAAGAAAAATCTCTTTGTGAAACAACAGTAATTTCAGTTCTTGTGTTTCTCCCCCCTCCCTTTAACCGACCAAGAACTCTTCGGGCTTCTGGTTCGGTTTAATGGCTTCGAAAATCATTGAAACAAAACACTTACTGAATGTCGATCTTGTTTTGCCACTAAACCGTCGTTTTTGACGTCAAACGCAAAATTTGCATGTGCCGAAGTTTGAAAATGAGAAAAATTTGCATTTGTGGCTCTCTTATTCCAGTTTATGGAAAACAAAATTTCGCTTATACAGTATTTTTACATAAGACTTACGATATCGTTTATTTGTTTTGAACAGTGTATTATCGCTGAACTTTTAGTTACTCAAACCAATTGATATACTTAAATATACATTATTTATTAATTACTATAAATATGCTCAATAGGCATTATAATTAAGTACACTTTTATATATATATTAGAAACAAGCTCGTACTATATTGGTTTTCCGAAAAAAATTGTTTTATTTATGATTTAAATTATAAATAAAATTATAAATATAACACTAGGGAACACACATTTTTGTGACTTAGATCTGGTGCCTGTTTTTGGCTAATTATTGGCGTCTAAATCCAAAAATGACCTGAGTTTTTTTCTATCACGTCAACTTTTTAAGCTACAGGATACCCCAAAAATCATACTTAATAGGGACGCAAAGGAAAATAAAGAAAAAATACCAAATACATTATTGATACAACGGCTGTATATACTTAATATACACTACATTGTGTTCATGCAAGTAATAAAATACTTTTAGCGAGAAAAGTACATATTAAGGTAAAAGTTTTCGCTTTTAGCTTTTCCTGGAGTGTTCCGTTTGCGGACCATCTCGATTGGTGCTCCAACAATAGTCAGCCATCATATGTTGATCCCATCTACCTTAATATCGTTCTTCCATGAGCTTCAAATCTTGGTGGAATCGTTCATCCTGCTCATCTCTGACAGCATCAAGATTTTCCGGGAAGTTCTCACAATTGCTATGCATAAACTGAAGTTTGATGCTTATGTTGCAACCAAGACTTTTGAAGCTCTCTAAAAGTTGCTGGACAACTTCGGTGTAATTTTCTACTCGCATATTTCCAAGAAAGTGTTTGACAAGGTTTTTGAAGGCCAACTAAGCATTTTTTTAGTTCTGTCATTGGTCGAATGAAATGTTCATCTCTAATGAGCTGCCGAATGTGTGAACCGTCAAATACACCTACCTTTATTTTTTTTAAAGACAGGTTTGGGAATTTTGAAATGCAATACTTGAAACAGTCTTCTTCAATTAACAAAGTTTTCACAAACTGCTTCAATAGATCCAGCTTTATATGTAGATTTGGAAATATTATGTTCCAAGTGGCTGATGCAAAATGTTTGGATCATCAGGTTTGAGGTCAGATCTTGGAAGCCAATTAGATTGAAACCAATGCTTCTCACGAGCTCTGCTGTCCCACATACACAAAAACAGGGATACTTGGTATATCCACGTTGCTGGCCAAGAAGGAAACACACTATTTTAAGGTCAACACAGATGATCGATTCGTGAATATAATATTACAATAAATCAATGGCTTTCTTTATGTTCTCATATTCTTCGTGCAAATAAACTGAATGGCTTATTGGGACAGCTCCAAATAAACTTAAATTGTGAAGGAGCATTCACTTCAAGCTCCTCTTCGAGCTATCGATGAACAGTCGCCATTCAGTTGCAGTATAGTATGGAATTCCCAACTCCTCCCTTAAACCATGTACGTTATGGCAAAAAACAAATCCACCGTTACTTCGAAAGTATTGAAGAAATTCACTTTCTCAGGGTCGAAAGTAGGATACATTGGCTCCCTTTCCAAGAAAATTTTTCTTCTGCAGTCTTGATGCTAAGAGTTCTGAAGCTTTTTTCTTCCTATGACTCACGCCCGATTCAGCGTAGAGTGGTCACATTAATGTAAGATGTAGAGAAAAATCTTGACGTGATAGAAGAGAACTAATTGCAGTTTTGAAAACAGCACACTTTTTGACTTACAAGCAGCTGAAAAATTGAAGTTAACAGAAATTGAGTTAAAAATTGTTCCCCAGTTTAATCAAAAACCTTACAATTCACGTTTTTTACAAAATCATTTTTAGAAAAATATTTTAAATTTGATATTTTCTTAATTCTTTTTTTTAGAGTATGCATAAAGAATGTGTTTCAGTGAAGAGCAATAGGACAGAAATTATTCAATCCTTTTCTAAGTCTTGTGATTCTGTTTGATGTTTCTTTTCTTTAATTTTATTTTTGGTGCAATTTCTTAAATTCTTCATTAGTGGAATTCAAAACACATTAACACACATGTATTCTTTCAATATGATCGTTATTTTGAGGATCATAAGAATTATGTTTTCTTTGATACATAAAATTCTTGTAAATCTTTAAACATATAGCAAAATATCAGTCAGTTATTATTTTAGTCTTTTAAGAATGCATTTATAATTTTGCTTATAGGTCGAATTATCATTTTATCTTAATACTAAACATATTTTTTTAACTCATTGGATTCAATACAACATTTTAACATTTTAAATTTAAAAGGAAATATAAATACACATTTAAAAATATATATTATGTTTGAAACACGGTTTCCATTGTTTCTTGGCCTTTCCTGCTTATGGGAGAAAAAAATTCTCATTATAGTCTCAAAATAATTGTAAACATAAAATAAAATTGTCACGCTTATACTTATTTTGAATTCAATTCTTTTAAAATATAATCATCTCCAACTCATTTAAAAAATATTTTGATACGCATATTTGCATTCACTGAATGTAGCTATTTCATTCTTTATTCCTCGAATATTATGGTACAAAGTTAATAATTTAACAGGATTTTTGTAGTCATAAAAAAAATTCAAATTTTTATATGTCGTAACAGATTGATAAGTTTCATAGACAAAAATTGAGTAAATAAACTTTTTCAAGCTAAATTACACTTAATCATAGAAATGGCACATACAGTTATTATTGGTTAATATTTTACATACTTTCTCAGTAGCACTGTTAGTTAGTTTCTGTAATTATTTTATTTTGTAATGTCTAATTAATCGCTCTATATATTACCAACAGAAGTTTTAATTGAAAGGTCTTTAAACAGAATGTTTGAAATAATTTTTGTAATTATAGGCGTTGTTTTTAGAATTCACAATATTATAATATATTTACACGACAAGAATAATTTTGTTGAGTGACCAAAATTTACCTATTTATTATGATTTGAATTTCTTGAATTTTCAATGTTTTCCAGAAGTAAATACACGCTTTTTTTTATATTTAGTGACAGAAGACGCCGCACAGTGGAATATTTCACCCAAAAATCTTGCCAAAAATGCAAAATTTAAAAATTCATCAACAATTGTAAAAATCATATTTTTAAATAGCTGACAAATTGCTGCTTCGATCATTGTCTATTTCAGGAACATGAGCCATACGCGGTGATTCCAGGCCTAAGTTGAAGAAAAACTTCTTTGACAGAAGATATGATTTTTTGTTCATTTTTGCATTGTTGTTACTTTTAAATGTATATTTTGTGGCTGAAAGAATTATTGAACTAAACTGGATAATGCCTACGTGTTTAAGAAAGGTCAGAGATTAGTGTTAAACTATGTGTTAAATTAAATAGTAGGTTGGGTCGAATAAAAGAAATTTTTATTTTCGGAACGCTTTAGAGCGGAAAAGTTGCCTACTGAAATAAGAAGAAAAACGTTATAATTTTTTTAAAAATCGGTTAACATCTTCCATTCGCGCATCGTACTTAAAGTTGATGAAAAATTGCAAAAATCGCTCCTTTTTTCTAATTTTTGTAAGTTAATTAAAACTTAAAAAATAAACAAGCTTTAGCTTTTTATGCTTGTTTCATGTTTTACATAACCTAAATAAATTAAATTCCGATCAATAATCCAATTTTATCCAATCGCACAACAACTTAGAAAAAAACATAATTTAACCAATTTTTCGCAATTTTCACCGTGCAACTCTTAGTTCGTTTTGCTAAAACAAAACGTCACTCAACTCACTACGTGGTGGTGGCTGCACGTTGGGTTCCACACACATCATACCCAACCAACCGTCCAATTGTTGGGGGGTGGTATTTATATTATATTAAAAAGACCACATGCATGTCAATGTGCAATTCTAATTAAATGCTTATGTAAAAAAAAAAAAAAAAAAAAAAAAAAAAAGAAAGAAAGAAAATTCGTGTCTTTGAGTTGGGGTTCATGATTCTTCAAAGGAATTACAATTTGGGAAAAAATTGGATGTATTTAGAAAACAGTTACACAAAAGTTAAATGTGAAGACCGAGCAGAAAGCTCGCGATCTTTAGAAAGCACTGAATGGTTCCTCAAATAGTTTTAATGTTCCTAAAGTGGCAGCGTACTATGAAATTGATGAACTCAAACACATTTCTTTTGAATACTAGGAGTATGAGGAAGATAAATACAAACCGAGTACATCGTCTAAAAGCCCAAATGGCCGATGATAGATGCAATTAAAGCGACAGCGCTAAACAGCGATCGTTTAGGAGTTTCTGATCGGCCAAAAGCTGTCATAGCGTCAAGTGTTCTGGATAACTGACACAGATTCTTCTTATGTGTTTGATAAGTGTAAAATAAAAAGTCCTTCCGGCCAGTGCCGGGAGAAAGAGGTAGCTTTCATATTCCGTACTTTTAAAAAGCCAGCTTATATTATTTAAATACACAAAGCTCAATTTAGTGGAAACCAATTATAGGAGATTCAATACTAATATTTATTAATACTAAATCATTATGAGTGAGAATTTCGCAAAATTACTCAGCTTTATCTAAGCTGTTTTTTATTTAAAGTAACTCATTTGGTTGCCAAATTCGGCGATATCTGCCTGCCATAAAGTGCCTGACATTTTAAGACAACATGGTGTATGAGGCTAACCAGTGAACTTGGTAGAGAGCTTAGTAATGCCACTGCACATGCTCATGCACTTTGGAATCGGTTGATATATACGAGTGCTGTAGCAGGCAAAAAATCACATTTTCCAAAATGTCACCCAAAAAAGAAACGTTTTTCAATTTCTAAAATTTTTGCACCTTACTTTAAATATATATATTTTTTTATTTACTGGCTGCCATATTGAAACAAGATGGCTGATAAAGCTGGCCAGCGAACATCTGGCAAGACATTGCTATATACTATCCGCATGCCTTCTAACATCGAAATAGGTTGATAAGTACAGGTGTTATCGCGTGACAAATATCAGATCGTTTTAAAATGTCAGCCATGCTAGACATTCAAAGTGCTATAATTCAACCATTTTTTTTAAGATATAGACGAAACAAAAACTGCTCCGGAATCTTTGTATCAAGGTCAAACAAATAAAAAAAATCTTTTTCAATTTCAAATTTTTTGATACCTCATTTTAAATTTTAAATTTTAAATTTTTTAAATGGTAGACCTTTTGAAACAAGATGGCGAATAAATCTGGCCAATGAACTCGGTCTAGACATTGGTATGTACTATGTACACACCAAGTTACATCCAAATCGGTTCATAAATACGCCTGTTATTGCGTGAGAAAAATCAGGTCGTTTCAAAATGTCAGCCACAATAGAAATTCAAAATGCTATAACTCAGAATTTTTTTTAGATATAGACGGAACAAAAACTGTTCCAGAATCTTTGTATTAAGGTCAAGCACATTAAAAAAAATCTTTTTCATTTTCCAATTTGTTCGTACCTCATTTTAAATTTTAAATTTTTAAATTTTTTTAAATGGCCGCCATTTTGAAACAAAATGGCGGATGAAGCTGGCAAACGAACTCGATCGAGACATTGGTACGTACTATGTATACACCAAGGTACATCCAAATTGGTTCATAAATACGCCTGTTCTCGCGTGACAAAAATCAGGTCATTTCAAAATGTCAGCCACGCGTAGAAATTGAAAGTGCTATAACTCAGACATTTTTTAAAGATATAAACGAAACAAAAACTGCTCCAGAATGTATCAAGGTCAAACACATAAGAAAAAAATACTTTTTGATTTTTAAATTTTGGTACCACATTTCAAATTTCAAATTAAAAAAAAATGGCCGCCATTTTGAAACATGATGGCGGATGAAGCTGGCCAACGAACTCGGTCGAGACATTGGTACATACTATGCATGCAAAAAGGTACCTCCAAATCGGTTCATAAATAAGCCTGTTATCGCGTGACAAAATCAGGTCATTTCAAAATGTCAGCCACGCTAGAAATTCAAAGTGCTATAACTCAGACATTTTTAAAGATATAAACGAAACAAAAACTGCTCCGGAATCTTTGTATCAAAGTCAAACACATAAGCAAAAAAAATATTTTTTAATTTTTTAATTTTGGTACCACATTTCAAATTTTAAATTAAAAAAAATTAAATGGCCGCCATTTTGAAACATGATGACGGATGAAGCTGGCCAACGAACTCAGTCGAGACATTGGTACGTACTATTTTTACACCAAGGTACATCCAAATCCGTTCATAAATACGCCTGTTATCGCGTGACAAATATCAGGTCGTTTCAAAATGTCAGCCACGCTAGAAATTTAAAGTACTATAACTCAGACATTTTTTAAAGATATAAACGAAACAAAAACTGCTCCAGAATGTATCAAGGTCAAACACATAAGAAAAAAAATATTTTTTGATTTTTAAACTTTTGGTACCACATTTCAATTTTTAAATTTAAAAAAAAATTAAATGGCCGCCATTTTAAAACAAGATGACGGATGAAGCTGGCCAACGCACTCGGTCGAGACATTGGTATGTACTATGTATACACGAAGTTTCATCCAAATCGGTTCATAAATACGAGAGTTACAGAGTGACAAAGATCATATATATATATATATATATATAAATAAACTTTTGAACGGAGGGTGGTTTCGGGGTATGGGGGTCGTGATAAATGAAAATATGCCAAAATTTTTTGAAATCTCTTTCCTATGAACGGCTGCAATAGGTAGCTTTTTATAATGAAAGCTGCCTAAACGAGACAAGTGTCGTTTTAAGACGGATTTGAAAAGCCGAGTCATACCCCATGCGGAAAGTTCGGGTCTTTTTTTGACGGACAAAAATGAGATACTTTGTTCGTCGAAAAATTTGATGCCAAGCAATTTCACAGGAATATGAAATAAGAATACCATTCTCTTATCCGGGAATCTAGATAAAGTTATATTGGACATGTATTTCTTTCCTCGAGTTCATCAAATGATATAAGTCAAAAAATTATTTCTTGTTTGCCAGAACTGTCAATATCACTAGAAAAACTAGAAGTAGTACTGTGAGATGGTACTGTAACTAATACTGTATGGAATAACGGTGCTTTACACTTACTAGAAAATCATAAAATGTGGAGCATATGCATCCGGCATTTTAATGAGCTTTCTTACCGCCAAATTTTCCAACATTCACGGTCAAACTGAAGAGCCTAAATCTTTTAGTGCGCCAATCGAATAGCAGCTCGCTTGCTGTGAAACAACTCCTGTGGTCGTTTGTGAACACCGCTGATTGTTCGATTCCTGATATAGACAGGACTTTTTTGAGCGAAGAACAACAGTATTTTTGGATTTTTTAATGCAATCGCCTTGGCACATCGTCCAGAAGACTTTGCGAATTGGGAGCCTGGTACGTTGTCCGATTCCAGCTGACTAACTGCGCCCAAGCGAGTCCTTCGAGAACAATCGAGAACCGATTGTAACAGACTCATCCGAAATCTTAAAAGAAATAGTTGGCTTCATCATAAAATCATACATGCCTGTGTAATTGGCCATACAATAAGCAAATATTTTACTGACGGACCAAAACAAGTATTTCAAGCAATCCAAACATCACGCTATTTATCCGACGAATTACTACAAGTTGTCGATCCAGTAATAGAAGGAAACGCGTTTTTAGCGCACCCAGAGAATGTTATGTTGGCAATGATTGTTGATTAAAGAAAATATATTCGGGATATTGGTTATAGAAGGATCGTTAAAGCAAGACAAACCGTCCCAAAGAAGAAGGCTGATAGAAATGTAATGCCACCGAATCGAAACTTTCAAGATTCCGATTAAATAGAAAATATTAATTGGAATTCTTTTGCGGTATGTCCTTCCCCAATGCCGCGGGACCTAATTCAAGATTATGTTAAATCGTTCATCACTTCCGACACTACTTTCATCAGAAATACAAATGTTTCACTGCCGCACCGATACTGTTATGATATGAGTCAAACTTGTGACAGAGACCTCGAATAAAGTGTATGTACATGAAGCTAGAGATGACTATATCCGAACAACAATGAAGTCTAACTAGGTAATGCCTCATTTCTCCAAAGAATCAGGCTTTAAATGTGTAGTAGATATAAAAAAGGAAACGTAAAAAACATAGTAAGCCAAAGAATGCTAGTCTATTTAAAACCTTTGTAAATAGTTGCAATTATAATGTAAATGCCACACTCAGCAATTGGATGGTTGGTTGTGTAGGGTGGAGATTGAACTCTACGCGCAACCACCTCCACGTGGTGAATTCTGGGTCGTTTTGTTCCAGCAAAATGAGGGGCGAGTTTCACGGTGAAGATTGCGAAAAATTGCTAAATTTATGTTTATGTAGCTTTCATTACAAAAAGCTACCTATTGCAGCCGTTCGGAGAAAAGCGATTTCAAAAAATTTTGGTATATTTTCATCGATCATGACGCCCAGACCACGAAACCACCCTCCGTTCGAAAGTTGATACATACATATATGTATATATATATATGTATGTATGTATACAGTCGAGTCTCTCTGTAACGAAACTCTATACATCGAATTTCTCTTTATAACGAATTTTTAGTAGGAACGGTCCCCTTTTCCCATGATCTCATTAAAAGCAGTCACCATATAGCGAAATATCTATCTCCATATAACGAATTTTTTCACAAAATGCTCTTTATTTATCCAGTTTTAACCCCCTGACTGCTGATCAAAAGGGCAAAATTGTAATGTTGTATACACGCAAGTTTCTTTAAATGCTAAAATCAGATGTTTTTTCCAACATTATATATTTTTTTTTATGACGTAGAGGAATTTAAGTCTTGAGAATATTAATCATAATTTAATTTCTTAAAACTGGATCATATCTGACGAATTATATTAATTTAAATAATGCTTCTATTGCAGTGAAACCTGCAGCTTAGTGAACGGATATATCAGTTCGTGGCGGTGAGAAGGTTAAAAAAGCTTCTAAATCACATGGAATCAATTTTCCATCACTGATTCCTGATTTATCGTTCTGTGCTGAGTTTTTTGTCTTACTTTTCTACCTTGAATCGCCTTGTTCTTTATATCATACGAATTCATCTCCCCCCCTCCCACACACCTTCCAACATCCTTCTTAAAACAGCGTCAATTGGACTGTTACACATATAAGTGAGGGATCAGAGAGGTAATTCAAGGTGAATGAGATCGAAGATCATTCAGAAGGTTAAATTAGAAAAATAAACTCCCTTTTAATCAAGCACATGTCGATATTTGCAATATTTCCTGCTAGAAAGCTCCCGAGATCCACTGTCATGACACGTGACCTGATGCACCCCCCTAAAAAGCAGGCGGGAAAGAAGGCGGAAGCCGCTATTGGTTGAATGGAAAATTCTCCCTTGACAGCTGCAGCCGCGAGAGCAAATCACTGTCACCATTTAGAACACGTTTTCATCTATCCAAACTAAAGCGCCCAACCCTTACAGATAGAGTAGATGTTTATTGTTACTGGCTTTCTTTAGTGTGAAAGATTCACAAAATTTAATGTGTTTAGTGCGCTTTTTTACTGCTTCTTCAAAAAATGTTTCTTAGGAACTGCATAACTCTCTGTGATAAAGTGAAGATTTTGAAAGAAATTGATAAGCGATAGAAAAAAAAAGATGTGGCAAAAAAATTGGGATTCCGGCAAGCACTCTGTCAACAATCATAAAAAATAGAGAGTCAATCACCGAGAAGAATTCGGATCTTCAGGGGTCACACGCCTGCTCCAATTCCACCAAAATGCTCCAAACGAAACTATCTGCTACAACCTGCTACAAATGGTTACTTTGACCGCGTCTGCACCGAAACAGCCATTTCGTTTCTCCTTTGTGCTCCCAAATTTGATTCCTTTGCGCCATTATCACGAAAATACATTGAGAATTTTATAAAATTGTCGCTGAAAAAATTTTCATCAAAGGATCGCGGGAAAACCCCGCAAATTTCGTAAAACAACCCACTAACTCCATCAAAGAATTTCGAAAAAAACTGAAATTTGTCACAAGATTGCGGGAAAAAACACCAATTTCGTCCAAGAGTCACGGAAAAAACGCAGGGATCTCTTTAGAAAACAGCACACATAGGTATAGTTTTTAATCTGAAATAATACACCGAAATAACTTTTGAAAAATCGGGTTAACCTGAACCCAAGTTTCAGGAATCTACAATTCATCTTGAAATCAACCAAAACCGAAAACAAGGTTAATCCTATGAGCAACAAAAATAATTACCTCTGGGAGGGTGTCCCCCCCCCCTTCCATCCCCATTAACCTTTCAGAAAATTTGCTGTGAATTTCAGAACTTTTTTTTTTAAACGGCTAATCACCTCTGGGTTCACTCACGTTTTCGATGTGCATCAAATGAAATGGTCAGAGATTGTTCTGTGGCAGAAAGTTAATCAAAACTAGTTTAAGTCAGTGTGAATACAGACTTTTGAGTATTAAGTTCTCCGACAACAACATATAGAATGTGCAAAATTCAATAGAATAAAATGACAATAGTAATTTTCTTCTTTCCTTTAATCTGCTTTTATATTTTATCACTTCACACGTTTTCTGCAATTTTTTTTTAATTTTATCTTCATGCAAATTTGTTTTCTTCTACAAAAGTAAATGTTTTCCTTGTGTTGCTTATTTTAGCTTACTATAAAAAAAAAATTCTGCTTGCAAAAACATTTTTTCTGAGTGAGTGCAGGTACAAAAACTGTTTTTTTTTTTTTTTTTGCCTGCTCCAAAATTTGTATTTCGCTGCTACACAAACATGTTTTACTGCTACAAAATTCAATTTTTGCTGCTCCAAAAACTGCTACAAATTATATGAAATAAGTGTGACCCCTGTATCTTAGTTCGGCGTGAAAAAGAAAGAGGGCGTGCCAATACGTGGACTTAGAAGAAGCAATATTTAAGTGGATTAAAGGTATAAGGGAATGGAATCTACTACTTTCGGGACCAATGATTTTAGAAAAGGCTCCAAAATATGCTTCATCTCTTGGGTACTCTGACTTCCAAGCCAGCATTGGCTGGCTAGAAATGTTCAAAAAGAGACATGGGTTATTTCAGAAAACTATCTGCGGTGAAAGTGCGGATGCTGTGAAAGTGCAGATGACAGTGCGGATCGTGACAGCATGTGAGAACTCGTGTCTTAAAGTAACAGAAATTCTAAAAGAATTCGCTCCTGAGAACATTTTCAATGCTGACTGCTGGACAGATAATTACACCTGTTTATTTTCTATTAAATATATATCCAAAATTGTTACTTGGTCCAAATCATCCAAGCAACCTCATAGCAAATTGGTATATAATTTTATATACCTTAGATAAATTCAAATAATATAAGTGATCGTATTTACCTAAATTCTAGTAGAAGAGCAACGCGAAGCATTAATAAAATTAAATTATAATTCGCGTCAAAATGTAATTATTAAATTTAAATAATTACGAATAAAATTAAGAGTTTGCGTTGTGAATTATTTAGACGAACTCTTCCACTTATGAATTAAACTAAAATTTAAGCTGTAAAAATAAATTGACACACCTTAAACTTTGTCAATTAAATAATTGCAGAAACTTTTTAAAACTTGATTAAATATTTTATTTACATTGATCACAACTATATACAGAAATACATAATATTAATTCAAAAAAAAGAAAGCAATACTTTTGTTTGCTTCTCATTATTTTAAGTATATTTAATCTTTAAAAAAAAGAGAGACAATATTTTCATATACTCTAATTATTATAATTGTTTCTTTTTGCTAAAATAATAATTCTCTTTCATTTTTAAATTACCTTAATCTTATTTAATTATTGGTTTTGTCGGATCTCAGATTACTCTCTTCCATAAAATATCAGAAAAGTATTTTTTATGATTTTTCATATGATCTTAAGTGGTAAAAGAAAATGTTTAAAATAGTACCTTTTTTTAATATACGGGATGGTGGCCTTTATTCATCAAATTCAGAGTTGTCGCGTTGCTTGGGAACATATTCTTGTGTCATCCGGAATTCGCTTTGTATCAGAGCGGCAACATTCGGGATGGCAGGATGCAAAGCTACGGACCTCTGTAGAATAATCCTCTTTATTTTAACATCAGGAAGACATCCTCAATTTGGCTTGGTTAGGCTCACTCCGATAAGTACATCAGGAAGACATCCTCAATTAGGCTTGATTAGGCTCGCTCCGATACGTACATCAGGGAGATATCCTCAATTAGGCTTGATTAGGCTCGCTCCGATATGTCCATCTCGCCTGGGCATTGCTAGGGCTTTCAGGAGAGCTCCTGCGTCCTCTACATCTTTTTTCAGACTCCCTTTTTCAAACCTTATTCTTCTTGCACCCCAACTCATGCAGTGGGTGGAACTATTTTGTCTAGTCCACTGTTATTGGATGAGAGAAGATTTTTTATTATACTTCGATAGGCCTATTAGCTAACAGTCTGCAAATGGCCCCTTACATATACTTTAATATTATTATCTGCCTTAAAGTTTGGGTGGTCTGAAAAGTCATAAATTTATCCCAACACTTTTATTGAGGCCATAAATTGATTCCAACGTTTTTATGATTTTACGATTTCTAATTATACACCACTTTCCATTGGCTTGTCATAAAACGACACCATGGCGTCTGGCTATTGTTGTTGTCTGAGATCCGAACTCAATTCAACATTATACATTCATTTTACAATACAACAATTTTTTTAAAAATATATATTTAATATTTAAAATTAACTTAATAATTTTTGTATGAACTTACACTCCTATTTTACTTAAATATATAAACATTATAATTTTACACTCATAATTATATTTTATAAAAAATATTTATACAAACAGAAATAACAAATTACGCAATTTTACTTTGATTTAACCAACATGGTGCGGGAACATATCATAGTTATATGTTGCCCAGCACTGACGAAACAGGCCTCTTTTACAAGTGTCTCCCAAACAAGACTCTGGCGTTTAAAGAAGATAAATGTTTTGGTGGCAAACAAAGCAATACTATTCTGTTGTATGCTATCATGACAGGGAATGAAAAATTAAAGATGCTAGTCATAGGGAAAAGTAAATCTCCTCGGTTTTTTAAGGGCGTGAGGTCCTTAGAAGTAAGTAAGTAAGCACCCACCCTGGGAACCCGCTTTTGGCTTATGGTTAGGTGTAACCCCCAAGCCCAGGGCAGGTAAAAGTTTTACTACCTGCGAAACTCCTTGAATTTTTTTTTTTTTTTTTTTTTTTTTTTTATAGTTTAGGAGAAATAACAATGTTAGATATATGACAATTATTGACAGTGTTTGCAATAAATATTTACAGATGACCCCTATAATTACATTTGAGAGAAATATTCATTATTATAACATATAAATATGCATAGTTTTTAGAATTTGATATTAAACTTTTTTTTTTAACACAATTACCTACATATTTGCAACACTTTTATATTATTTTCAGGATTCACACATAATTTAAATCATAACATCAATTTAAACCATGTACAGATGTGATATTTGCAACACTTAAAGCTATTTTCAAGATATATGATGCAAAATTATTTTTAACTCTATACTAAAAATAAGTATTAAGGTACAAGATGCGAACAATAATTAATATTATGCACTATTATGAAAGTATAAGTAATTGTAGATAATAATTACCTACAAATTTACAGTACAATGATACTGTGTTTGAGATATTATGTAAGATACATGATGCAAAAATTATTTTTAAAACTACACTGAAAATTTAGTATTAAGGTACAATATGCGAACAATAATTAATATTATGCACTATTACAAATTCTTTTGAGTTATTTAATATTTGACAATATGGCCATATGGTCCTACTGAACACATCTTCTATTTGCCAAGTGTGATTGATAAACCGGACACGCAGTGGTATCCGCTGAATGTTTCCTATAATTAGGTAAGTGGAAACAATTTGTGCATCTATATTGCGAGGGAACTCCCACAAAAGGGCACTCCGAAGTGCAGTGACCTCTCGAACATTTGGCGCAAATTGGCTGTCTCCTGCAGTAAGATGTCTGATGTCCATACAGCTGGCAATTGCCGCATCTAATTATTGGGCGAAAAGAACGAATATAGCACTTGTTGAGACCCACCTGTATAATTTTTTTTTCTAATAGTTCTTGTGATGCTTTTGTTTCTAATTGCAATATGATGTGATGTAACGCCGAAAAATTGCTTTGCTTATTGATAATTGTCCATGTCCAGCTCACTCACAAAACTGCGGAAAAAATTGCAAAAGTTATTTTCTTACCACCCAATTGTCCATCAAAACTGCAGCCCTTGGACTTAGTAATAATAAAAAATCTAAAGGTGCATTTTAAGAAAAGAATTCTTTAAAAACTGATCATAGCTACTGAAAAGAATGATTCCACCCAAGACATGATTAGTCTTAGAAAGTGTATTGCGGAACTTTATAAAGCTTGGAGATTTGATGTAACTGAAAAAACAATTTGCAATTGTTTCAAAAAGGCCAGCTTTTCTAAACTGGAGAATAATGCGGATTCTGAGAATGAAGAAGATATAGCTTTAGCGGACTTAAAAGAGAAACTGAAATTAATTAAGGAACGCGGAAATATCGAAGAAAATGTTACTCCCTCTGATTTTTTGGATAACAATCTTACTATTGTGCAGTATCCTACTGATAGTGATATTTTAACCAGCGTTATGAACAATGATGGTGAGAGTGACAATGAGCATGAGAACGAAAACGCACAACAAGAGAAAAAACCATCACGCAGGGAAAGGATGAGTGCTTTTGACCTTATAAGGAGAGGACTTCAAATGGAGGAAAATGTTCCCGAGACAATTTTTCATTCCTTGCTAAAGTGTGAACATTTTTTCGAGAGTGTAACAATTTTCAAATCAAAACAGCGAAAAATTACAAATTTCTTCATCTAAAATTAATGTAAGTTTTCCTTATGTAATTTTTATTATGCTTTCAAATGTCTCTTCTCTTTTTTGAAACTGTTTAAAGAATTAAGAAATACAATATTAGGTTAAAATTTATAGTTAAATATTTCGAATTCTAATTAAACACCTCAAAAATAATTTTTGTTCAAAATTTACACATTAAATAGAGATTTTTACTCATTCTCCATATAACGAATTTTTTACTGGAACGATGGATTTCGTTATATAGAGATTTGACTGTATATCCATATATATATGTATATATATGATCTTTGTGACACTGTAACACTCGTATTTATGAAGCGATTCAGATGTAACTTCGTGTATGCATAGTGCATACCAATGTGTCGACAGAGTTCGTTAGCCAGCTTCATCCGCCATCTTGTTTCAAAATGGCGGCCGTTTAATTTTTTTTTTAATTTAAAATTTGAAATGTGGTACCAAAAAATTGAAAATTGAAAAATATTTCTTTCTTATATGTTTGACCTTGATACAAAGATTCCGGAGCACTTTTTGTTTCGTCTATATCTTAAAAAATGGCTGAGTTATAGCACTTTGAATTTCTATCTTGGCTGATATTTTGAAAAGGCCTGATTTTTGTCACGCGATAACAGGCGTATTTATGAATAGATTTCGATGTACCTTGGTGTATATATAAAACGTACCAATGTCTCGGCCGAGTTTTTTGGTGAGCTTCATCCGCCATCTTGTTTCAAAATGGCGGCCATTTAATTTTTTTTAATTTAAAATTTGAAATGTGGTACCAAAATACTGAAAAATGAAAAATATTTTTTTTGTGTAGTTGACCTTGATACAAAGATTCCGGAGCAGTTTTTGTTTCGTCTATATCTTAAAAAATGGCTGAGTTATAGCACTTTGAATTTCTAGCGTGGCTGACATTTGAAAGGGCCTAATTTTTGTCACGCGATAACAGGCGTATTTATGGTCCGATTTGGATGTACCTTGGTGTATACATAATACGTACCAATGTCTCGACCGAGTTCGTTCGCCAACTTCGTCCGCCATCTTGTTTCAAATTGGTGGCCATTAAATTTCTTTTTTATTTGAAATTTAAAATGAGGTACCAAAAATATGAAAATGAAAAAGATTTTTTTTTGTATGTGTTTGACCTTAACACAAAGATTCCTGAACAATTTTTGTTTCGTTTATATCTAAAAAAATAGCTGAGTTATAGCATTTTCAATTTCTATTGTGGCTGACATTTTGAAACGACCTGATTTTTGTCACGCGATAACAGGCGTATTTATGAACCGATTTGGATGTAACTTGGTGTGTACATAGTACATACCAATGTATCGGCCGAGTTTGTTGGCCAGCTTCATTTGCCATCTTGTTTCAAAGGGCTGACATAAAAAAAATTGAATTTAAATTTAAAATGAGTTATCTAAAAATTGAAAAAGAAAAAAAAGAATTTTTAATGTGTTTGACCTTGATACAAAGATTTCGGAGCAGTTTTTGTTTCGTATATATCTTAAAAAAGTCCTTCCGGCCAGTGCCGGGAGGAAGAGGTAGCTTTCATATTCCTTATTTTTAAAAAGCCAACTTATATAATTCAAACACATGAAGCTCAATTAAGTGGAAATCGAATGTAGGAGATTGAATACTAATTTTTATCAATACTAAATCATTATGAATGAGAATTTCGCGAAATTAGTCAGCTTTATCCAAGCTGCTTTTATTTAAAGTAACTTATATTTGGCTGCCAAATTCGGCGATTTCTTAAAGTGCCTGCCATTTTAAGACAACATGGTGGTTGAGGCTAACCAGTGAACTTGGTCGAGACCTTAGTAATTGCTGTGCACATGCTCACTCACATCGGAATCGGTTGATACATACGAGTGCTGTCGCAGACAAAAAATCAGATTTTTCAAAATGTCACCCACGTTAGAAATTGAAACTGCTATATCTGAGCCATTTTTTAAGATAAAGACAAACAAAAAATGCTCCTGAATCCTTATATCAAGGTCAAATACTTAAGAAAGAAACCTTTTTCAATTTCTAATTTTTTTGCACCTCACTTTAAATATATATATTTTTTAATTTAATGGCCGCCATTTTGAAACAAGATGGCTGATGAAGCTGGCCAGCGAACTTGGTCGCGATATTGATGTATACTATCCACATGCCTTCTTCCATCGAAATAGGCGAATACGTGTAGTATCGCGAGACAAATACATGATCGTTTCAAAGTGTTAGCCATGATAGAAATTCAAAGTGCTATAATTCAACCACTTTTTAAGATATAAACAAAAGAACAAATTTTCAGAAACAAAAACTGCTCCAGAATCTCCATGCTCCATATCAAGGCCAAACACATAAAAAAAATCTTTTTCATTTTCCAATTTTTTAATACCTCATTTTAAATTTTAAATTACATTTTTTTTTAAATGGCAACCCTTTTGAAACAAGATGGCGAATGAAGCTGGCCAACGAACTCGGTCGAGACATTGGTATGTACTATGTACAGACCAAGTTACATTCAAATCGGTTCATAAATACGCCTGTTATCGCGTGACAAAAATCAGGTCGTTTTAAAATGTCAGCCAGAATAGAAATTCAAAATGTTATAACTCAGCCATTTTTTTAGATATAGACGAAACAAAACCTGTTCCGGAATCTTTGTATTAAGGTCAAACACGTACGAAAAAAAATTTTCGTTTTCCAATTTTTTGGTATCTCATTTTAAATTAAATTTTTTTAAAATTTTTTTAAATGCCGCCATTTTGAAACAAGATGGCGGATGAAGCTGGCCAACGAACTGGGTTGAGTTATTTGTATGTACTATGTACACACCAAGGTACATCCAAATCGGTTCATAAATACGTCTGTTATCACGTGGCAAAAATCAGGGCGTTTCAAAATGTCAGCCACACTAGAAATTCAAAATGCTATAACTCAGCCATTTTTTAAGATATAGACAAAACAAAAACTGCTCCCGAATCTTTGTATTAAGGTCAAACACATAAGAAAAAAATATTTTTTCAATTTTCAATTTTTTGGTACCACATTTCAAATTTAAATTTTTCTTAAAATTTTAAATGGCCGCCATTTTTAAAGAAAATGGCGGATGAAGCTGGCCAACGAACTCGGTCGAGACATTGGTCTGTACTATGTATAAACGAAGTTACATCCAAATCGGTTCATAAATACGCCTTTTATCGCGTGACAAAATTCAGGACGTTTCAAAATGTCAGCTTCGCTAGAAATTCAAAATGCTATAACTCAGCCATTTTTTAAGATATAGACGAAACAAAAACTGTTACGGAGTCTTTGTATAAAGATCAAACACATAAGAAAAAAATATTTTTCCATTTTCAATTTTTTGGTACCACATTTTAAATTTTAATTTTTTTTAAAATTTTTAAATGGCCGCCATTTTGAAACAAAATGGCGGATGAAGCTGGCCAACGAACTCGGTCGAGACATTGGTATGTACTATGTACACACCGAATTACATCCAAATCGGTTCATAAATACGAGAGTTACAGTGTGACATAGGTCAGATATATATATATATATATATATATATATATATATATATATATATTGATATATATATATATATATATATATATCAATTTTGAACGGAGGGTGGTTTCGGGGTCTGGGGGTCATGATCGATGAAAATATACCAAAATTTTTTGAAATCGCTTTCCTCCGAACGGCTGCAATAGGTAGCTTTTTGTAAAGAAAGCTACCTAAAATGGTTGAATTATAGCACTTTGAATTTCTAGCATGGCTGACATTTTGAAACAATCAGATATTTGTCACGTGATAACACGCGTATTTATTAACCTATTTCAATGTAAGAAGGCATGTGGATAGTATATCGTAATGTCTCGACCAAGTTCGCTGGCCAGCTTCATCAACCATCTTGTTTCAAAATGGAGGCCATTAAATTAAATAAAAAAATATATTTAAAGTGAGGTGCAAAAAAATTAGAAATTGAATAAGGTTTCTTTCTTAAGTACTTGACCATGATATAAGGATTCCTGGGCATTTTTTGTTTTGTCTTAACTTAAAAAAATGGCTCAGATATAGTTGTTTCAATTTCTAATGTGGGTGACATTTTGAAAAATCTGATTTTTTGCCTTCGTAGATATCAACCGATGCCGATGTGAGTAAGCATTTGCACAGGAATTACTAAGGTCTCGACCAAGTTCACTCGTTAGCCTCATCCACCATGTTGACTTAAAATGGCAGGAACTTCAAGATATCGCCGAATTTGGCAACCAAATATAGGTTACTTTAAATAAAAGCAGCTTGGATAAAGCTGTACAAGTTCGCGAAATTCTCATTCATAATGATTTAGTATTGATAAAAATTA
The DNA here is from genome assembly GCA_963932465.1 of Maratus speciosus. Taxonomy (NCBI): domain Eukaryota; kingdom Metazoa; phylum Arthropoda; class Arachnida; order Araneae; family Salticidae; genus Maratus; species Maratus speciosus. The sequence goes on along the minus strand of OZ010788.1, from coordinate 407,206,166 downwards.
GTATTGAATCTCCTATAATCGGTTTCCACTAAATTGAGCTTCGTGTGTTTGAATAATATAAGCTTGCTTTTTAGAAATAAGGAATATGAAAGCTACCTCTTGCTCCTGGCACTGGCCGAAGGATTTTTTTCTAAGATGTTGCGAGAACGGAAAAAAATAGATTATTGATTAGAAGTTAATTTATTTAGATTATGTAGACCATGAAACAAGCATAAAAGGCTAAGGCGTGTTTATTTGTAAAGTTTTAATTAACTTTAAAAAATTAGAGAAAAGGCGCGATTTTTGCAGTTTTTTTCATCAACATTAACTACGATGCGCGAATAGAAGATGTTAATCGATTTAAAAAAATTTTTTTGCCGTTTTCCTTATTATTACAATAGGCAACTTTACCGCACTAAAGCGTTCCGAAAATTAAACATTTCTTTTTTTTCGACCCACCCTATTAATTAGATCTCGATATAATTAAAAAAAATTAAATTTGTAAAAGGGGTATTTTTAAAGCCTTTTTGTCTCTAGTTTAAACATATCGAAAGCTTTTTTAAATTGTGCCGGGCCATTTTTGAACTATAAATGTATTGCATATAGTTCTGAATGCCAATTTCACAAAAAACGTCCCGCATATAGTTGACATTTTTTTATATATTTTTTTTTTTTCGGGTGTACTACTTAAATCCCATTTTTGGCGCCAACCGAATTGAAGAGATAAGAACTATATTTTTAATCTCGTATTGCACGTTATTAGCTTACAGGATATTGCCTGAGAGCTTTTGCCCCTACAGATTCTGTATGTATGCATGTACATACGTATGTAGGTACGTACATACATACGCAATTCGATACCTCTTGATAGAAATATCAGATCGGCTTCAAATTGTAAATGCTTATTTACTGCAAAATGTTTCTCCAATTAGTTTCGGGCGCTCATAGATAGAAAATAAGGGGAGAAAGGAGGGTATTAAAGAAGTGTAGAGTAGACGCAAAAACGATTAAAAGGTTGTAAGTACAATTCGAAGTCATAACAAATGAGCAACGCATTGACGAAAAAAAGTTCCAAACATCTGCTGATGAAACAGCAAGACTGTACATGAACATTTACAATTCATACCCCATGATTCCAACAATGCACAAGGTTTTGACTCATGGTGTCACTGTAATTAAGAAAGCAGTAGTACCATTGTCCAACGGTCAGCAGAAGCTATAAGGGCTAGAAAAAGCACTTTAGACAGTACCCTACAAAGTACTCAAGAAAGTGCAATAGACAAGTTCGCAATAGAGACGTTCGCAATATAGAAGTTTGCAATAGACATGTTCCAAATTGGCTTCTTTTAAGAAAGACAGAACTTAGAAAGAACAGAATTTCTATATAATGAAATCGTCTCCCACGGACACACACGGAACAAAAAAATGCTATTTTCATATCGTTAACAAGTACCCTTGTAGTGGTGTGTTATGCATAGAATTGAACCAAATTTTTTGTGTATGTTTTTGGCCATGGTAAGTATTCCTCCCTGAAATTGGAAAATTCTGCCAGAGGTAGGGGAGGCGGTCTCTAATAGCATTTTTGCTTACTTATCTTGTTTTTTCGTAGTTCTATTGTACAAAGTCGGCCTCATCCTGATAACCCGATGATTTGCGAACTGCTGATATGCAACAGAATAACGAAAAACTATTGGTTTTAATAAATATCATGATTGATATTAACTCGTTTTTACTCCGATTAATTGACAGAAGCAGAAATTTAAGATGAAAGTGAAATTTGTTATAGTATTGAACTAATAAAAGTGAAATATTAACATTTGCAACAACATTTTGAAATATTAAAATATATGAGATAGAAAAAGTTTTTGTGATTGGCACATTCAACTAGCTGCAGTTATATACAACTTAGAATATATAAATATACACAAATAACTAGAGAAATAATAGAAATACATTTCTAGAATACCTTGTCATATTTATTTAAAATAACAATATGTGATATTAACTCTTTTACTTAATTAAATAATTAAATAATTTTTCTTAACTAATTCTGTAGGTTACATTTTTAACGTGTAAGTTACAATTATGAAGAATAGTTGAAAAAATTATGGATTAAAAGTTTCAAACGGTGCAGGTTTACCACAAGATTCAGACATGAAATTGAATTTATTGTTCAGCACAAAGTATAGGATCAATTTCAGATATACAATTTATTTCACACATGGTTTACATTTGCGAAGTTACAAAGTATAGTCAAAGATTTTCCCGATAAAATGTTACAAATATTTTAATTCAGAATACACATTGTCCTTTTTCGAAATAACAATAAAAGGAATAAGCTTTTCATAATTGATTTCATACGTTACATTTTTAAAGCGTGTATTACAATGATCAAGAATAACTGCGAAATTTTTGGAATAAAAGCGTGAAACTACTGATTACTACAACTGCAAAGTTTTTACATAGTTTTGTAATAAAATCACAATTCTATGATATTCAATCATAAATATTTACTTGAAATGTTTTTAAAATCGATTAAGAATATTTTGAAATCTTCAGTTAATTTAGATGCAATAAATGTCATGGTCATTTCACGCCGGTATTTATGGACATTTAAAAGTTATCTATAGTTACCTAAACCTAATTCTACTTCACCACAATACCATGTTTAACATTCGCATAACGAAAAAAAAAATAGTATCGCAAAACTACCTATATATAGTGCTCCATTCGCAAAAGGAAATCCTGCATAAAATTGATAGTGCTACTGATATTTCTTTCTCTGGCGACGATCCAGGAAAGTGAATCGTTCTAATTTCGGTTTATGACTTCGATAATTGCATTTATAAGTGCAATATTTTTTATGTGCGTATTGATTGCGTGTGTAATTACACTTTATTATTTTTCGGTTTATCATTTACTATACATCAAATTTTATATGTTAAACTATTTTTATTGAAATTTTGTGTTTTTAGTTAAAATGTTTTCAATTCATGTATTAAATTATACATTAAATATCTCCAAAATATAAAGCATTGAATATTTTTAATTAATTATATTTCGACTACAAATATATCTATTAATTCAGTCGAAATTTGTAACATAATATTATTTTGAACTTGTTAAGTAACGATATAAAATTAGAAATAACATTCAGCAGTTAGAGATAACATTCATTTAATTTTATTCATTTTAAAAGATATAATGCAGATAATTCAGCACTGAAAAAAATTATATCCAGCCAGCTATTAAATAACGTAATGAAGTAACAGAATAAATTAATATTGTTACATTTTATACGGCACATTAATTTTAATATCCGAAGAAATTTTTGCATATATATTATATCAATGTATTTATCAGATGAATTAACAAATGCTCAATAAACTTTTAACGATAAAAATTGGAAATATCTTCTTTTTAAAGAAGATTTTTACTTTACTAGCCTTAATAATAAACAGGGTTAAAAATTAGCAAACTTGTAAAACATCAACACAAAAATATTGCAGCTATATCCCATTATCTATTTCAAACTTTAAATATCGCCCAAAATAACTTAATTTTTAAATACATTGATTATTTTTTGTGGAAATTATGTTCTCTGAAAATTATTTTTGGCCATCAGCATCATCGGAGTCATTCGGAATCTATTATGAAATAACATTACAGGAAAGTGTGGAACACATAGAAATATTTTATAATCATTTTGTAATTTTTTTAAAGCATGAATTCTCAAGTGTGAGTCTGATTTCTCATACTACTTTAAAATGCAGATAAAGAATTTTATTTACATTTATTAATTTATTAGTTTGCTTTCATTCTATTGCTAAAAAAACTCTGTGATTACTCCAAAGTGCATAACTGTATTTACTTTTGAGTATATTTCCAAACAGTAGTTTTCAATCAATTTAATCCAAAATCTACAATTAATAGGGTGAATATTACTATTTGGTAACAGTACTACTGAAACAAAAGGACTGCTAATATTGTAACACACTAATTTTACTATATAAAATGGCATGTGAAACATTTAATATTCTTACAGTACCAGACAAGAATACGTTACACACACACACACACACACACACACACACACACACACACACACACACACACACACACACACACACACACACACACATATATATATATATATATATATATATATATATATATATATATATACGAGTATACAGCATTTAGCTTACAAGCATCTCGGTTAAATAGGAATACGTTAAGCATACTGTAAATAATTGTAATTTTTTCAGCACTTTCTGTTATAATTTTCAAGCACTTGGTCTGTGAAATTGAAATCAAGCAACTAATGAAGTATAAATCGAATTCTTTCTGCAACGTGCACCACGTAGCTAATAGCGATGTTGATCAATCCCATCAATCATCAACGCTCATGGATCTCATCTATCTTCAATGCTCATCAAACTCATGTATCATGAACGTTTATCAATCTCCTCAATGACCATCAATCTCAAAAAAATTTAATCTAACATTCTAAAAAGTATCCGTGAGTTAAATTTAATAGCATGCTTCTTGAAATCTATTTCAAATTTTTAAAAGGATGTCTAAATTTTAGAGAAATGTAAATATAATAAAAGTTTTTATCTAAGGGTTAAGTGTAATGTGTTTTATGAATGTGATAACTTTAATTTTTGATATAATACAAAAACGGTCTAAAATATCACTCTATACTACGTTTCCAAATAAATGTCAAATGAAAAGCCGTGACATATGTATAATTCGAATAACATATTTTATATCTATACTTTAGGATTTATAAATATTTTGTACTGCACATATCAAACAAAAAGAGCATATGTTGAGTGTTTTGCTTTTAAATATTTAAGTGAAGACAGTAAGAAAAATATAATTTTGCATACTTTTCTTGCTACAAATAATTTATGAAAACATACCCATTCACAGTATAATATTTCAGAACTTACAACAGAAATAACTCAACCTTCAGAATTAGAGACTTACACCGCCCAGAACACTAATGTGTGTGATAGATGTTTGAAGTTATTTTTGCATCATATTTATATCATTCATAAAAAAAAATAAAATTTCCACAATTTCTTTTTTTTTTTTTTTTTATAAAATGCAGTTTTAAAATTACATGAATAGTTGAATAACTTTAAATCTGAGTAAATATTTGTGACAAATATAAATATATTGCAAATGATTGAAAGAAGACGAGAAAAATTGCTACGAAAATAATTGATTTCAACATAAAATACCACTTTATATTACATTTCTATATTTTACAAATCCTGATGAAAAAAGAATTTATGTTTTAACAGATATGGTGAAAAAAAACTATTTTCAAAATCATTAATCAATGAGCTCTTAATGATATGAGATTCAATGTTCTATTTTAAAATACGTACATTAAGTTTAAGAAAAGCCGTTTCTTTGGAAAACCACTTTAGCAAATATTCTACTGCGTTTTCATCATAATGGTGATTACCGACACATAAGAAAGTATTTTATGAACCCACTTAAGTAAATAAGCTTTCTTTTGATATAGATCGTAGTTATTATTTCCTCTGTAATACTATATTTTTGTAATCAGATTAAAACTTTTTACTTCCAAAAGCATTTAGTTTTTTTTTAGGGTTCTGTACTTGAAAAGTAAAAACAGAACCATTATAAGATCACTCCTGTCTCTGTCTGTCACAGCCATTTTACTCGTAAACTATAGAACGTGGAAAGTTCAACTTCGGGGAAGTAATAAAGACTATTGACCCACATATTTTCAGATTACTAAACATGTATAAATATATTAAGTAAAAATGTAGTGGGACAAATTAAGTGACTTGGAAAAAAATCTTTTCTTTGGGTATCCTGTGAAAGATTTCGTAACGCTGAATTCATAAATAAATTTCTTTTAATTTTAGGTATTACATGTTAAAAAATATCGTCGAAAATGTAACAGGAAAATATGTCCCCCCCCTCCCCGTCTAATTCCGAATCTACTGAAACTAAAATTGTGAAAAAATTAGTGGTAGTTAACATTAATTTAGACCTTGCAGGAAAATTATAGCGATTACCCTAGGTCACATAGTTTTTGAGATAATCGCATTTTTCCGTTGCACACAAATTTCGATTTACGGGCATTCAGCATAGGTGTTGAACAGCGCTGGAGGTACCTATCGTAGCAGAAGTATAAAAGCATTGTTGATCATGATTTTTAAAAAAATCGTCAGTAATTAGTCGAGATATTAACCCTTAAAGTTATGGGCAGTTTGGACATACATAATGACAGGGGCGGCGTATTCTATGTGCCATCGGCTTTTAAAGCCTAGTTGGCAACTTCTAATGATATATATCTGTAAAGCAAGGGCCAGTAACATTATAAAAGCAATAAACGTCAAATTGTTAAAAACTGACTAATTCAAGAGGTCTCAGGAAAAAAACATTAATTTGATTTTTTTTTTTTTTTTTTTTTTTTTTTTTTAGATGTTAATCTTCTATCTTTTCTGAACATTTTAATATAATTGTTTCCTTCAAATTTTCATTAGAACAGAAGTTATGACTTTTAAGATTATACCCGCTCAATAGCTGAAGCGGCATTTTCGAAACTTTTAAGTCATTTTTCTCCAAAAGACTTTTTTGGGCATAACGCGCACGATATCTCAAAAACTTTTGAATATTTCTTGAGGAAATTTCAAAACATACGTTTCATGTTAATCTGTATAAACTGAACATAAAATTTCCTTTTTAATGCTCAAAAAAATATTTTTGAAATAATTATGTTGTTGAAATTTTCAAAATTTTGTATTAGCTAAATACAACTTTGTATTAAAAATATAAAAATGCTTTAAACACAAATTTATTTAGGTTCAGGGTAATTATTACAATCTGAAGTATAAGTAGGCACCATTTTTTTCTAGTTGCTATATTTATTTTCTAATCGTGCGCGTAAGCTATTATACCAATTTTCTACTTGACAAATGCCTGATTGTTTGGAGCCCCCTGTAAATGCTAATTCTGCATCTTGCAATTTTTTAAATACATAAAATGAAAGAACGGAGATCTTGATTCTCAATAAAAACTGTGTTTTAAAATCTCATGCATTTTAAGATATTAAATGCTGAAACTGGTCTCTTTTTTTTCATTTTTTTTCCAATTTTAAGTGTCCTGAGACCTTTAATTACAACGAATTTCATAAATACTATGGGATTCGCGACTATTTTGCATTGAATGGATATTTCATTCGCCTGGAGTGACTTTAAAAGTTATTTAAACACCTATCTAGAAAAACGCTGCTCAGACCAAGGCAGCGTTGCAATTTATTGATCTCCTTTCGAAGCGCGCTTAGCACAATGCCAAATGTAAATTTTGAAGGAATGTTTTGTTTTAGCTACACTGTAGATATAAAGGTTATTACTATGCTGAATTTAGTTTAATGAAATGCCAAATGAAGTTTAAATATGCACTGCTTTTATTTTCAGTACCGAATTAAGTTCATTATAAACAGATTAAGATAATATTAATCTAGTCGAATGTGTAAATCCCAAAAATCTCAAATCTCATACATGTTAATACTTCCTGATAAATGCAGCAGAGAAGCGCCACCGGTTAGGTGATTTATACCAAAATCTAATCAGGGATAACTTATGTGAACTTCTATTTGAATTTGTAGTTTGATGAAAATTCCTGTATTAGTTTTAGGTAGCTTTCTTTACAAAAAAGCTACCTATTGCAGCCGTTCGGAGGAAAGCGATTTCAAAAAATTTTGGTATATTTTCACCGATCATGACCCCCAGACCCCGAAACCACCCTCCGTTCAAAATTGATATATATATATATATATATATATATCTGACCTATGTCACACTGTAACTCCCGTAATTATGAACCGATTTCGATGTAATTCGGTGTGTACATAGTACATACCAATGTCTCGACCGAGTTCGTTGGCCAGCTTCATCCGCCGTTTTGTTTCAAAATGGCGGCCATTTAAAATTTTTAAAAAAATTTAAAACTTGAAATGTGGTACCAAAAAAGTAAAAATGGAAAAATATTTTTTTCTTATGTATTTGACCTTTATACAAAGATTCCGGAGCAGTTTTTGTTTCGTCTATACCTTAAAAAATGGCTGAGTTATAGCATTTTGAATTTCTAGCGTGGCTGACATTTTGAAACGTCCTGAATTTTGTCACGCGATAAAAGGCGTATTTATGAACCGATTTGGATGTAATTCAGTGTGAACATAGTATATACCAATCTCTCAACCGAGTTCGTTGGCCAGCTTCATCCGCCGTTTTGTTTCAAAATGGCGGCCATTTAAAATTTTTAAAAAATATTAAAACTTGAAATGTGGTACCAAAAAATTAAAAATGGAAAAATGTTTTTTTCTTATGTATTTGACCTTTATACAAAGATTCCGGAGCAGTTTTTGTTTCGTCTATATCTTAAACTAGTTGGATGTGCCAATCCCAAAACTTTCTTCTATCTTATACATCTTAATATTTCAAAACCTAGTTACACATGTTAATACTTCAATATTATTAGTTCAATACTATACCAACTTTGATTTTCATCTTAAATTTCTGCTCAAGTCAATTAAACGGACTAAAAACGAGTTAATCTATATCATGATATTTGTTAAAATTATTAATTTTTCCTTATTCTGTCGTTATCAGCTGTTTGCGAATAGCCGGCATAGCAGGAAGCGAGTTCCCGCCGCTGCATGAGCCGCCGATGCACAATAGAACTACGAAAAATCAAGAAAAGTATACAAAAATCGCTAGCACGGAGCCCCTTTACCGCGCAATATTTCCAAATTCAAGGAGAACCTGTTGGGCAAAGTCAAAAACAAGCACAAACATTTTGGTTCAATTGTATGCATAATTTTATACGCTGTTCGATGGTACAATAATGAAAATGGCACAGAGATCTGAATTATAGCGCCCCCTTCTTTCGGAATTTTTTCAAGTTCAGGGAGGACTTGTTTGCCATAGCCAGAAACATGCACAAAAAATTTGGTTCAATTATATGGATAACTTCATACACTTTTCGATGGTACAATAATGAAAATGGTACAGACATCGCAATTATAGTGCCCCCTTCCGGCAGAATTTTTCCAAATTCAGGGAGGACCTTCGTGACATGACCAAAAATAAACACATAAAATTTGGTTCAATTCTATGCATAACTTCATACACTTTTCGATGGTGCAATATTCAAAATCACACAAAAATCGCTATTACAGCGCCCCCTAGCGGCGAATTTTTTGCAAATTCATGGAGGACCTGCTTGCTATATCCAAAAACTTAAAATAAAAATTTGGTTTAATTCTATGCATAACTTCATACACTTTTGGACGGTACAATATTCAAAATCGCACAAAAATCGCTATTACAGCGCCCCCTACAGGCGAATTTTTTCCAAATTCAGGGAGGACCTGCTTGCCATAGCCAAAAACTTAAAATAAAAATTTGGTTTAATTCTATGCATAACTTCATAAACTTTTGGGCGGTACAATATTCAAAATCGCACATAAATCACTATTACAGCGCCCCCTACCGGCGTATTTTTTCCAAATTCAGGGAGGACCTGCTTGCCATAGCCAAAAACTTAAAATAAAAATTTGGTTCAATTCTATGCATAACTTCATACACTTTTTGATGGTACAATATTCAAAATCGCACAAAAAACGCATTTACAGCGCCCCCTACCGGCGAATTTTTTCCAAATTCAGAGAGGACCTGCTTGTCATATCCAAAAACTTAAACTAAAAATTTGGTTCAATTCTATGCATAACTCCATACACTTTTGGATGGTACAATATTCAAAATCGCACAAAAATTGTTATATCAGCGCCCCCTACCGGCGAATTTTTTCCAAATTCCGGGAGGACCTGCTTGCCATAGCCAAAAACTTATAATAAAATTTTGGTTTAATTCTATACATAACTTCATACACTTTTTGATGGTACAATGGCGACAGACAGACGGACAGACGGACAGACGGACAGACGGACGGACGGACAGACGGACAGACGGACAGACGGACAGACGGACACACAGACAGACAGACATTTTCTATAAACATGTTTTTTGGAATCTCTGACCCCTAAAACATGCAAATCCGTCGAAAACCGGAAGTCGAAAAAAATTTCGATTACAATACTTTCTTCTATTGAAGATAGAAGAAAGTAAAAATGGCTGAGTTATAGCATTTTGAATTTCTAGCGTGGCTGACATTTTGAAACGTCCTGAATTTTGTCACGCGATAAAAAGCGTATTTATGAACCGATTTGGATGTAATTCAGTGTGTACATAGTACATACCAATCTCTCGACCGAGTCCGTTGGCCAGCTTCATCCGCCATTTTGTTTCAAAATGGCGGCCATTTAAAATTTTTTTAAAAATTTAAAATTTTAAATGTGGTATCAAAAAATTGAAAATGGAAAAATATTTTTTCTTATGTATTTGACCTTTATACAAAGATTTCGGAGCAGTTTTTGTTTCGTCTATATCTTAAAAAATGGCTGAGTTATAGCATTTTGAATTTCTAGCGTGGCTGATATTTTGAAACGTCCTGAATTTTGTCACGCGATAAAAGGCGTATTTATGAACCGATTTGGATGTAATTCAGTGTGTACATAGTACATACCAATCTCTCGACCGAGTTCGTTGGCCAGCTTCATCCGCCGTTTTGTTTCAAAATGGCGGCCATTTAAAATTTTTTAAAAATATTAAAACTTGAAATGTGGTACCAAAAAAATAAAATTGAAAACATATTTTCTTCTTATGTGTTTGACCTTGATAAAAAGATTCGGGAGCAGTTTTTGTTTTGTCTATATCTTAAGAAATGGCTGAGTTATAGCATTTTGAATTGCTAGCGTGGCTGACATTTTGAAACGTCCTGATTTTTCTCACGTAATAACAGGCGTATTTAAGAACCGACTTGGATGTACCTTGGTGTGTACATAGTACATACAAATATCTCGACCGAGTTCGTTGGCCGGCCTCATCCGCCATCTTGTTTCAAAATGGCGGCCATTTAAAAAAATTAAAAAATAAAAAAAATTAAATGAGATACCAAAAAATTGGAAAGTGAAAAAGTTTTTTTTTAGTATGTGTTTGACCTTAATACAAAGATTCCGGAACAGTTTTTCTTTCGTCTATATCTAAAAAAAATGGCTGAGTAATAGCATTTTGAATTTCTCTTGTGGCTGACATTTTAAAAAGACCTGATATTTGTCACGCGATAACAGGCGCAATTATGAACCTATTTGGATGTAACTTGGTCTGTACATAGTACATACCAATGTCTCGACCGAGTTCGTTGGCCAGCTTCATTCGCCATCTTGTTTCAAAAGGGGTGCCATTTAAAAAAAATTAAATTTAAAATTCAAAATGAGGTATTAAACAATTGGAAAATGAAAAAGATTTTTTTATGTGTTTGGCCTTGATACAAAGATTCCGGAGCTGTTTTTGTTTCTGAAAATTTGTTCTTTTGTTTATATCTTAAAAAAATGGTTGATTTATAGCACTTTGAATTTCTAGCATGGCTAACATTTTGAAACGATCTTGTATTTGTCACGCGATAACACACGTATTCGCCTATTTCGATGTAAGAAGGCATGTGGATATTATACATCAACACCTCGACCAAGTTCGCTCGCCAGATACATCAGCCATCTTGTTTCAAAATGGCGACCATTAAATTAAAAAATATATATATATTTAAAGTGAGGTGCAAAAAAATTAGAAATTGAAAAAGGTTTCTTTCTTAAGTATTTGACCTTGATATAAGGATTCAGGAGCATTTTTTGTTTGTCTTTACCTTACAAAATGGCTCAGATATAGCAGTTTCAATTTCTATTGTGGGTGACATTTTGAAAAATCTGATTTTTTGCATACGACAGCACTCCTATATATTAACCGATTCCGATGTGAGTGAGCATGTGCACAGCAATTACTAAGTTCTCGACCAAGTTCACTGCTTAGTCTCATCCACCATGTTGTCTTAAAATGACAGGCACTTTAAGAAATTGCCGAATTTGGCAGCCAAATATATGTTACTTTAAAGAAAAGCAGCTTGGATAAAGCTGACTAATTTCGCGAAATTCTCATTCATTATATTGATAAAAATTAGTATTGAATCTCCTATATTCGGTTTCCACTAAATTGAGCTTCGTGTGTTTGAATGATATAATTTGGCTTTTTTTAAATAAGGATTATGAAATCTACCTCTTCCTCCCGGCACTGGCCGGAAGGACTTTTTGAGATAGAGCTATTTCATAAATCGCGAAAAGTTCTGCATAGCAGTGGCACCTCTTGGACAATTTATGCCAAACATTTATCAGGATCAATTTATATCAGGGACTAACTGAATCTAAAGTTTGATGAAAACTCATGCATTAGTTTATTTTAGACCGTTTATTTCTTTTTACGTTTGTAATATTTTTTTTTTCTATAATTATCTTTTTTTTTAATCTATTTAACTGTGGAAAAAGTTTTTTTTTAAATTGAGAAATAACTTAATTTAATAGATATGTTCAATTATATGCTAAAAACACTGATGTAATACACAATATCAAGTAAAAACGCCTTTTACAGAAATTGATGTTTTATTTATTTCATGATTATTAACAAAAATTTATTTAACTTTCTAAAGAGTATCCGTGAGTTAAATTTAATCGTGCGTTTCTTCAAATCTATTATGTCATATCTTGAATCTGTCTCAATTTCGTAGAAATGTAAATATAACAAAAATTTTTAAGAGTAATGTGTTTTAAGTATATGATAACTTTGATTTATTGTTGGAATAGAAGAATCATTTAATATATTCCTGCACACTAACTCCATTCAAAAAATTTGAATAATTTATTTCATTTTTACTTGGAATTGCATTTAGCTTTATTGCAGTGTAGTACAATAGAAAAAATAACAAAGGTTGATGTTTTAATAAATTTGCATGTTATTAAAGAAAATTAAAACAGTAAAAAAAAAATACATTCTGAGTGAATATTGTATTTTTCTAAAATAATTTTGATTATTTAAAATATTGGAATACTAAAATAGGTGGTTCAAAAAAAAAATTAAATTTCTTATGAAGTATCGTGATTTGGTCAGAAGTTTGCAAAAATTAAGCATATAATTCAGCGGGACGTCTTCTTAAGTAATAAAAACTCTTTTCATCATCATTGTTTTCATTTTCTATGAATCACGAGTCGTTCGTCCAACATAATGGAGTTTACAAAGCATCGTGTTATTGATTTGCATAAAGAAGGTTATCAGCAATATTTCGCCATCTACTTAAAATGTTCTCAACGAAGTATTAATAGAGCAATAAAGAAGTATTTTAACGACGGTCATTTTGAAAACAAGCATCTGAATATCGGCCGAAAGCCAAAACCTACTTAGAGAGATGATAGAAAGCTAAAGAGAATTGATAAAAAACCGTTTTAGAAGTGTGAGTTATTTGCATTCGAAGTGGAAAGAACACGATGTATATGTGAGTAAATCTACAAAACTAGGGCGTTTCCATAAACTTGTATTTCAATCTCGTCTACCAAAGATAATGCACCTCATAACTATTAAGCAGAAAAGGGAGAAAGGGAAGTGGTGCAAAAAATGCTTTTATGCACTGTTAAAACTGGATACTTAAAAATAAATAAAATGTACTCATTTTTGAGTACTTTCCGATCTTATAATAGCTCCGAGTACTTAACTCTTAAATTTGAGGAACACATGTACTCATTTTTTTAGTACATACAGGGACTCGAAAATAAGTATGTATAAGAACACACATACACTATTAGAAAAAAAAAGCGAAATTACAGAGAACCGACAAATCACCATTTTTAATTACGGTAATTTTGAATTGCGAAGAACTACAATTTTTGTAGTAAAGAACAACGGAATTTACTATTTTAATTCTTGTGTACGAGCAGCCCCGTGATTTGAACCCGAGTCCTCTATATGGGAGATCAGTACTGAACTGACTGTGCTATAAGAGCAGTTACCAGCTGCTTCCAAATGACACCTTTTATGAATCAGCAACGGAAGATTGCTAACAGCAGATATGAATTTTCCCTTTCTTAAATATTTTAATTTCTAATAAAACAATTTTTAAACTAAATTTTCTTCTTTAACATTTCTAATGAAATTGTAAATAAATTTGAAAAGTGTGTATTATAGATTAAAAAATATAACAAAGACAGACATATCTTTAAATAAAAGCTTGGAAATCCCTACTGTCAATTCGGTATAAGAAAAGGGTTTATCAGAAAACTCATATTTTTGAGCACATAGGATTTAAACATGAATATTAAGAGTTAAAATACAAAATATATGTGTTCATTTCTACATACATTTATAAATCAAGTATAAGTATACACAACTTCAAAATATCATGTACTCGTTTCTGAATTAATTGTACTTAAAAAAATCGAATACAAAGAAATTTTCATTTTTAAGTAGATTAATGCTCCTTTTTGAAGCAATTGTACTTAAAAAATATGAGTACATAGAAATGCTCATTTTTAAGTAGATTATTTTTAACAATGTACTTCTTTTTTAAACAATTGTACTTAAAAAAAATACGAGTACATGGAAGTTCTCATTTTTAAGTAAATTATTTTTGACAGTGTAGGGTCTGGATTATTGGAAAAAATATTATTTATTGAAGGGAGTGTGTTTTGCATAACATAGGGTGATCAGGATGTTCGTGTATGGAAAATGAAGCAAGAAGCATGTGTCAAAGACTGCGTGAAACGATCAGGGAAATTTGCAGCAAGTGTAATGGTATGGACTTGCATGACTTCAGCTGGTGCTGGAAGGTTATATATCGTTAATGAAAGGATTAATTTTGAAATATATAAAGAAATCTTTGAGCATGTTATGATACCATCGTCGGAAAACATGTGTGGTGACGATTTTACTTTCCAACTTGATTTAGCAGCTTCACACAGGTCAGTGTCCACTAAGAACTGTCTTAGACAACGCCAAATTAACGTACTTCCCTCGCCGGCTAAGTCTCCGGATTTAAATCCAATTGCGAATTTGTGGGGAATAATGAAGAAAAGACTGGAAGACATTGCGCCAAAAAACAATGTTGAGCTTCTTTCCAAAATAAAGTCGACATGTTTATATCTGGGCAGAAATCATTGTGAACCATTTGTAGCTAGCTTGGCAAAGCTAGTTCGTGCTGTTATAAAATGTAAAGGTGATGTATGCTACAAAACAAGAATAACTGTTTTTCTTATAAAAACACGTGTTATTTACATTGCATTATTCTAATATTTTGAACCAGGTAAATGGTTATTCTAATATTTTGATTTTTTCCAAGTGAAAATAATTATTTTAATTTTTGTATTATTTTCTTTAATTTTTATGTTAAAATGTTTTACAAACGATGTAGATTCTTACGATGTTAAATTTTATCCTCTATAAATTTTTGTATACACGATACATAAAAAACCTTTTTTCACAATTCATTTTTTTTCTATTATTCTATTTTTTTGACTTGGAGCTGTATATATCAAACGAACTGTCATGACGTCTGCGGTCTGCCCGGTACAAATGTCATAAGTATTTAATATAAGGGTGTATGGGATAATTTGTAATATCCATATCCAAGGAAAAGCAGATATTTTGCGAGATTTTCTTTTAAATATCTATGTGAAAAAAATATATAATCTAATTTTCACATATTTTATTCATACAAGAAATTTATGACAGCATACTTATTGGTGGCATAGTATTTCATAGTTTAAAATAAAAATAACTGAAACTTCTATAGGACTGCATGGCACCGTATTTTAATGTGTATGATAGTTTTCATACATATGGAATATCTTTTGAACAATTAGGACTCCGATCCACTATAATTGAGCCAATCTAAAATATCCTTAAATACTGCTGATAGAACAGCCTATTTACAACGTACAAAAAATATCTCACTCATTTTTTTTTAATTTTTTATCAAACGCATATTTTGTTATTACACAATTACTTTTAATAACTTTAAAATCTGATTAAATATATGAAATTTTAACAAACATAAAATACATTGCAAATGAATGAAAAAAAGAAGTTAAAAATGCTACAAAAATATTTTATTTCTACATTAAATATCAGTTTATATTACATTTCTTTATTTTTCTCTTCTTCCTGAAAATGTGATTTAAGGTTTTGACAGGCATGGTGGAAAAAAAAAAAAAAAAAAAAAACATTTTCAAAATCATTAGTGAGAGAGTTCTTAATGATATCAGATTCAATACTCTATTTTAAAATACGTACATTAAGTAAAAAAAGTAGTTTTTCTGTAAAATCAATTTACCCAATATTTTACTCAGTTTTCACCTTAATGGTGATTAGTGACACATGCCAAAGTACTTTATGAACCCACTTAAGTAAATAAACTTTCTTTTGATGCAGGTCGTTGTTTTATGATTTTTTTTTTGTTTTTGTTTTTCTCAGTCTAATAATATGTCATTACAATTACTTGAAAATTTTTTTCTAGCAAAATTATTTAGTTTTTTTTGTTTAATTTAACAATATTTAATTTTTTTCTCTATCATTATCATTTTTAAAAACCTGTTTCACTTTAGATTTTTTTTTTTTATTTGTGAAAGAATTTATATTAATAGGTATGTTCAATAATGTCTATATAATAAAACACAGTGTAACGAATCCGGTGCGAATCCATCCTCGAGAAAAGCAATTATCGCGGCCATGTTAAGTATAAATATTCAAGAAACCGTAAGTTTACCGATTGTTTAACGTATGGAAATGTACACATAATCTGCTTTATATCACATCTGTTCTTCGTTATTTTCTCTAAAACGTTCAAAAACTAACAATTTATGACGTTTTAAATTCTAAATAAAAAATAACGGATAATCAGCAATTCCCATGTAAACAACGGATAGCAAGAGTGTAAGATATAAACAAACGAAGACTGTTGCCATTTAAAACTAGAAATTCGAAATCTAGACACAAATGAACGATTCTTACAGTGTTTCATTAAAAAAAACTACATGTTGACATTTGATTTTTTATTAAAATATTTCTAAAAGCATATTAAAGCCTTTAAATATTTTGAAGTGCATTTTACACTTTTTCAGGTCAACTCACGATTTTGTGAAAAATGGAGTTAATTAACCGGAGGTAAAATCTGGATTCGGTACACTAGCGCCCTCGGCCTGAGTTTTACGGAAAATCCCGTCTATTTTTCAACTTTGCTTTGGCGCCATCTTTCGGCAATCAATATAAATGAAAACTTTCGATATAGATTGAAATTAGAGTTTCTTATAAGAAAAAAAATGCAGACTTAATGATGTAATTTGGCATCAATTTTTTATAGCTTAATTTTTATAAATTTAAAAATTCATTCAATATAAATAAAATTATTATTATTATTATTGTTATTATGAGTTTGATAGGATTTTAATTTAGTTTTATTTAGCTTAACATTTACCTGCTTATTTAAAAAAAAAATGTTTGCATTATAAATATTTTCCCCCCAGATATAACTGAAATATAAGATGTTATCATGTTTGCATTAGTATGGCTGAAAATTATTTTTTCACTTATTAAATTATCATTTTGTTTGTTCAAATGTTATTATGTTAAAAATCGAAATTTTATCTGCATTGATATAATTAATATATGTAGCACATAGCATAGTATTGTGTATTCCTTATATTTCAATTACATTTGATATAAAATATAAAATTTACTTACAATGCAAGTCAATTTCAAGTGGATATAAGCTGAGTTCTTAAAAATTGATAAAATTAAATGAAAATTTCACGAAAGAAATAATAATAATAATAACTTTTGATTTTATTTATACCAAATTAAATTTTAAAGTTATATAGCTGAAGATTTCAAAAAATTACCTTTAATTAAATTAATGAGTCCTGCGTATTTTCTCTACAAAACTACAAATTTTAACAAAATGTTCCTTTGTTTATATTAATTGATGATACATGACGCCAAGTCCATACTTAGAAATGAAACGTAAAGCTCCGTAGATGAGTAAAACCTACTGACTTCATCCACAGAGTTCTAATACAGTATCTCTATCTCTTAACTCCGTACATTGATCCACCCCTAAAGAAAAGCAGTGGGACATTCATTATTGAGACTAATTCATTTTTATAAAAATAATATATTTTAAAATAAAAAAAAAACCTTTAACGCATTGAATATTTAATTTTAATGTTTTGTGAAATCTTCAAAAATTGTGTTTCACTTTCCTAATTATTATTATTGTTGCAATAAATACTGCTGTTTGTTTTGTCTAATTATTAAAGCAGATCAAAATTCCGTCATTTCCGACGGGTTATACACTAGTATGTTATAAACAATGATGTAATGCACAGTATAAAGCAGAAATGCCTTCTGTACAACTTCGTGCTTTATTTAAAGTAAGGTGCGGTAATTCGGTGCTTGTTTTTTTAAATAAAAAGAGGCTTATAGGTTTCTAAAAAGAGGGAAATGTACAAGGTAAAACATACCTTTTTTACGGATAAATTCATAAAAGAAAGAAGTATTTTTGGTCAGTATATAGTAAGTTAGACCTATTTTCAAAACAAATTCTGGGAAACACCAAATTACCTTGCGAGAAGTATTATATATTATATTTTTTTCTTCAAACTCCGCAAACCTAATACTTATCAGATGAAACGTTTACAAAGTAATTGATAATTTTGGTGTATCTTCTTTAATAACTTTTTTTTAAGCTATAAAGCTACTAATATTTATATATACATATATTTAAATATATGAAAATATTTCTTCTTGCTGACCTGTTTCGTTATCATTTTAAGTTTTTTAATTGTATTTTCATTTATTTTTAATGTATTTCAATCATTCTAGGTTATTTGGAAGTATTATAAGAACCTTAATGCTATCATTTTTATGACTTGTGACAACAATATTCGTTGAAATAACATTTATTTAATATGAATCATGGATATTAGGCTTCCTTGAATATTCCACATCGCATTCCTGGTTTTTAATTTTGTATTTTCACTCATACGTTTTTATCTTTTATGTTTACATTTATTTTCACACAATAATTTTTAAATTTAAATTATTATAAATATTTAAATTACGAACTGAGTAGAATATCCAAATCTTAAATTGTCTTTTTTTTAAGAAGCTAAATAGAATATTAACAGGTATTTTGAAAAAAAGTTATTTTTAAATAATTAGTTCATAACAAAAAAGTTTCTAACGGATATCAGAATTAATATCTTGGTTACATACATCAAAATTTTATCTCTAATATCATTTTACTAAGTTTTCAACTTAATGGTGATTATTCAGCCGTGAAAAAATATTTTATGAACCAGCTTGCGTAAATTATATTTCTTTTGATAAGAACTCCATTTTTTTCTTTTAAATTATTGTAATCAGTTTAAAACTTTTTTCTTGAAAAAACATTTTTGTTTCAAATGTCATATTTTTTTATGCTTTTTACTCCATAATTACTGTTATTTAAAAACCATTTAGCTAAAGAAAAAAAATGAAAACTATTAAGGCTACTAATATAATTTCTTTTAAATTTTACACGGTGAATGACTAGGAATTCAATTATTGATTTAAAAGAAAAAACATATACATAATACATATTAAAAACTAATTGTTAAAAATCATTTAAAAATAAAACTTAAAACTAGTTGGATGTGCCAATCCCAAAACTTTCTTCTATCTTATACATCTTAATACTTCAAAAACTAGTTACACATGATAATATTTCAATATTATTAGTTCAATACTATACCAACTTTGATTTTCATCCTAAATTTCTGCTTCAGTCAATTAAACGAACTAAAAACGAGTTAATCTATATCATGATATTTGCTAAAATTAATAGTTTATGCTTATTCTGTTGTTATCAGATGTTTGCGAATAGCCTGCTTAGCAGGAAGCGAGTTACCGCCTTTGCACGAGCCGCCGATGGACAACAGAACTACAAAAAATCAAGAAAAGTATACAAAAATTGCTATCACAGAACCCCTTTACTGTGCAATATTTCCAAATTCAAGGAGAACCTGTTGTCCAAAGCCAAAAACATGCACAAAAAATTAGGTTCAATTGTATGCATAACTTCATACACTTTTCGATTGTACAATAATGAAAATGCACAGAGATCGCAATTATAGCGCCCCCTTCTGGCGGAATTTTTTTAAGTTCAGGGATGACTTGCTTGCCATAGCCAGAAACATAAACAAAAAATTTGGTTCAATTATATACATAACTCCATACAATTTTCGATGGTACAATAATGAAAATGGTACAGACATCGCAATTATAGCGCCTCCTTCAGGCGGAATTTTTCCAAATTCAGGGAGGACCTTTGTGCCATGACCAAGAACAAACACAAAAAATTTGGTTCAATTCTATGCATAACTTCATACACTTTTGGATGGTACA
Organism: Maratus speciosus; assembly: GCA_963932465.1. NCBI lineage: Eukaryota > Metazoa > Arthropoda > Arachnida > Araneae > Salticidae > Maratus > Maratus speciosus. The sequence goes on along the minus strand of OZ010788.1, from coordinate 407,185,761 downwards.
ATATTCAAAACCGCACAAAAATCACTATTACAGCTCCCCCTACCGGCGAATTTTTTCTGAATTCAGGGAGGATCTGCTTGCCATATCCGAAAACTTAAAATAAAAATTTGGTGCAATTCTATGCATAACTTCATGCACTTTTGGGTGGTACAATATTCAAAATCGCACAAAAATCGCTGTTACAGCGCCCCCTACCGGCGAATTTTTTCCAAATGCAGGAAGGACCTACTTGCCATATCCGAAAACTTAAAATAAAAATTTGGTTCAATTCGATGCATAACTTCATACACTTTTGGGTGGTACAATATTCAAAATCGCACAAAAATCGCTGTTATAGCGCCCCCTACCGGCGAATTTTTTCCAAATGCAGGAAGGACCTGCTTGCCATATCCGAAAACTTAAAATAAAAATTTGGCTCAATTCGATGCATAACTTCATACACTTTTGGATGGTACAATATTCAAAATCGCACTAAAATCGCTGTTACAGCGCCCCCTACAGGCGAATTTTTTCCAAATTCAGGGAGGACCTACTTCCCATATCCGAAAACTTAATATAAAAATTTGGTTCAATTCTATGCATAACTTCATACACTTTTGCATGGTACAATATTCAAAATCGCACAAAAATCGCTGTTACAGCGCCCCCTACCGGCGAATTTTCTCCAAATTCAGGGAGGATCTGCTTGCCATAGCCAAAAACTTAAAATAAAAATTTGGTTCAATTCTATGCATAACTTCATACACTTTTTGATGGTACAATGGCGACAGACAGACGGACAGACGGACGGACGGACAGACGGACAGACGGACAGACGGACACACAGACAGACAGACATTTTCTATAAACATGTTTTTTGGGATCTCTGACCCCTAAAACGTGTAAATCCGTCGAAAACCGGAAGTCGAAAAAAATTTCGATTACAATACTTTCTTCTATTGAAGATAGAAGAAAGTAAAAAAAGAGAGAGATGGAGTTTTACTAATTAACTTATAAAATGCTATTTATGAACATAACAAACGATCTCTCGATTTTTAAATTTAAAACTATAGACCGCTCATTAATATGAAATTACTAGAAGGTAGCCCGTCAGAATGACGTGTTTGCATTTTCAAAAGAATGATATAGCAATGCATTATAAAAAGAATTATGAAGTAATAAATTTTATCTTATCTGACTAATAAAATAAGGTGGGAATAAAAAAGTTATAAAAACAGCCCATTTATAATTGAAACTTAATTTGCAAGAAAGAACTTCACTCACAAAATTTAAAGTACTTCACAAAAAACATGCAAATTAGAATTAATAATGCTATTTAAAAATATATTGTCAATTAACTTTCGTTTTCGTTCATTACTTTAAAAAAATCAATAACCTTCAATTTCTTATAAATCATAATAACAATAATAATACAAAAAATTAAATAAGAGTCCTTCACGGATTAATTGCCGATAGCTGACGCCAAAATAATAATTATATAACTTATATTTTAAAAAGTTTAACTCAGATCACTACCCCCTACATACTATGTATATAGGGATATGTAGTTAGTATGTAGGGGGTAGTGCTCAGATTAAAGCCTCATTTTTTTTTTAAAACATGCATAAAGAAACCTATAATAAATTTTGATCATTAAAAATGATCCTTTATCACTTAAGTAAATTGTAACTATTAATTGCATTAACAGATTTTTTTTTCTCAAATTCTTTTATTAAATTACAAATTTATTTTCCCTACAAAATACAAAAATGCAAAATTTTATTTCCATTGTTATATATATATATGTACCTTGGAACAAAAAGGGCCAATGTCCAAAATTGAGAAATTTGAGTTAAATGCACGAATGAATTCAGGATGCCATATAAAGTAATTGTTAAAAGGGCCAAAGTCCTCCCAATATTAGATCATTGAGAACAAAATATTTTTTCGAGGCCAATGTTACTTACTGTTAATGTAAAAATGGCCAATTTAAAAAAAACAAAAAACAAACAAAAAAAAACAAACAAATCAATTTAACATTCATTAGATTGTAGTGAGAAAAACATTACTGAATTGTCAAAGGTACAACTTTGAAAAATAATAGTACAGAAATCGTAGCAAGATTCTTAAATTTCCTCAAACTTAAATTGGGTTTCCTGCCATTTGAGAAAAATGGACATTGGCCCTTTTTGTTCCAAGGTACAGATATATATATATATATATATATATATATTCTACACGGCATTAAGTATCCCTGATAGTCTAATTATATTTTATAAGAAATACTATTCATTTTTTCCCCCAATGTCTTCAGAGTTCAAAGAATTTCTAAAGAAACTTCTTTTTTATTTTAACTACGACAGATGGCGCCAACAAAGCTCAAAGTTCACAATGAATGCGATACAAATGAATGTTTACTTATGGAGAGAGAGGGCCAAACGAATTTCAACTGAAGTTATCTCAGAATATGTACATAATTAAATGTAAGTCATCTCTCAAATCTTAATTTATTTTGAATAATCTTTCTAAAAATGTAACTTTTATAAAGTTTAATTAAAAAAAAATAATTTTCAATAAAAATGGCCGAATGGAATACGATAAAGCGAAGTGGAATCCGGATGAGTTCAACCCCGGAAGCGTTATACACTTTGTGTCATTATATATATAATTTAAATTTTCGAGCATTTTCTTATGTTTTGAATTAATAGCCACGGCCCAGCATAACATTCAAACCTTTGTGCAAGAGTTGGCCAAATGTTGTAAAGTGAAAAATGAAAACTATTGCCTAGTCAAAACCATTTTGATGCGTAATTAGAATCTTTGAATAACTTAGTTTTTTTCGGCAACTTATTATTTTCAATCATGCTAATAAAATATTTTTTTGAAATATATTAAAGAAAGTGTTTTACGAAATAAAATTGTGAAGTTTAATGCAAAGACTGTTCTTTATACTTACATTTGAAAAGCAGAAAAAAATCATTTGAATTTTCTATGGATTAAACATAATATTTTGATAAAAATTGCTTTATTTAAATTTAATATCTCTGTTACATAAATATTTATTTATTAGTATGAGATAATGATGAAATGTACCGTAGATCATATAAAATACGAAACCCTAAACAATCGATTTTGGTATGATCTGTTCTTATGTTTTAACAAAATCTTCTAATGCAATAGAATTCATTATCCTGGAAAAAATCACAATCATTGTATCCGAAGACAAATAAGAGATAAAACAGAAGCATCAGACTTTGTTCGGAAAAGGTTTTAAAAAAGGAATATCCCTTAAGCGGAATAACTGACAGCAGCTGCCACATGGCAGGTTACATGGTTACATAATAACAGAGTGTCTATAAAGACTTCTCATAATTCTGAAAAAAAAAATGTGACAGACATTATGTCATTTTTTTATGAGAAAAAATGTTTTTCGAATACTTTTGTCAGTCATTTATTTTGAATGCGTTTATTTAAAAAAAAGTTATGTTTTAACTTGCGACAAAGTGCAATTTTGTTGTTAGTTTGTATATTTGTTTAAATAAAGATTAATTTATATTTACGATCTTCCACACGTAAGCTGTAAATTATAACAAGTAAAACAGACAAAACGAAATGAAATACATCCACTATTCTATACATAGTGTATAAGAAAAATATATTAAAAATCACGAAATCATATAGATGTTAAAGCGTTAATATTATTAACTTTCCGATTAAATAACATAGTCTGATCTCTTTCGTTACGTTTTGTCTTCTTATTCATACCAAAGTTTACGCAAAATAATAAAAGAATAGCAAAGTTAGAAAATAAAGGAAATGGGAAACAATTAAGCCGTAAATAATAGCTGGAAAGACAAAACAAAACAAAACAATATAAATTTATCATTCTATACATAATGCATAAAATAATTTTTTAATGATAAAACTAAACCAATAATATGTATGTTAAAGCGTTAAATAATATTTACTTTCGGAGTAAATAATGAAGTTTGATATCTTTCATAAAATTTTGTCTTCTTGTGCATACCATAATTTAAGCCAAATTAATAAATAAAACCAGCAGAATCAGAAACTGTAGGAATAATAAAAAATAACTAAGACAAAATGATCAGACAAAATGAAAGAAAATATATTGACCATCCTATAAATATTACACAAAAAGAAGCGCTAATGGAAACATGGTCACTAATAAGTAAATACTTGATATAAACAATGCATGTGAGCAATTATGGATAATAATAGTATTTTGCATTAAACAGCCAAATAACTATTAATTTATTGAATACTTTTATGGTATTTTAAGTTAAGTGGGGAAATAAAACAGTCTAAATCTATTTATAATAAGTTATAAAATACACATAGAAATAAAATTACAAAAGAAAAATCGCAATTAAGAAACATATATTCAACATAATCTAGTTCCATTTAAAATATGAGCATTTATCAAAAATATAATGCTAATAATAACAACAACAACAACAATAATCATAATAATAATAAGTACTTCTTAAATCGTTATAAGTACCATTATTCAAATAGAAAAAAAAATACATTTAAAAATAACTCACTAATAGAGATGTAAATATTTTTTTGTTCTATGAAAATTTAACTAACTGCTGGGACTTCTTGACTTTTCACTGATATTTCATGTCATTAATTTCTTAATTAGTTACAGATATCAGATGTATTCCTTAAGTGGTCTCAGGACTCTTAAAGCTCTAAAATGTTCGAAATTTTAATTTTTTTAGATGTTAAACTTCTATGTTTTCTGAACATTTTGATATAATTGTTATCTTGAAATTCCCATTAGAACAGAAGTTATGGCATTTAGAATTATACTCGCTCAATAGCTGAAGCGGTGTTTCCAAAACTTTGAAATCATATTTCTCCAAATATTGGTTTTGGGCATAACGCGCACGATATCTCAAAAACTTTTGAATATTTTTTCATGAAATTTTCAAAATTTAGGTTGCATGTTAGTTTGTATCAACTGAATCTAAAATTTCCTTTTTATTGTAAAAAGAAAATATTTTTTAGGGGTTTATATTGTTGAAATTTTCTTAATTTTGCATTGGCTAAATACAACTTTGTATTAAAAATATAAAAATGCTTCATATACAAATTTATTTAGGTTCAGTGTAATTATTATAAACGGAGGTATAAGTAAGCACCAACATTTTCATTCTAGTTGCAAAATTTATTTTGTAATCATGCGCATAAGCTGTTATGCCAATTTTCTGCTCGTCAAATGTCTGACAGTCTTGAGCCCCCTGTAAATGCTAATTCTGCATCTTGTAATTTTTCCAATATTTGAAATGAAAGAACGTACTTGTATCCTTCATTCCCATTTAAAATTGCGTCTTAATATCAAATACATTTTAAGATATTAAATGATGAACATAGTCTTTTTTTTTTTGCATTTTCTCCAATTTTAAGAGTCCTGAGACCCCTTAATAGGAAATTTAAAAGTTTTAGTTCGATCTGCATATAACTTTGAAATAGAAAATTTGAAATAGAAATTTGAAATGTTAAAAAATAGAGTATTAACAGATAAAATATTCTTCATTCATTTAATAACGCTCTGTTTTCATTTTTTATCATAAAATAAGCAACATTTTGAAAAAAATATTATTTTCATTGTAAAAAAGTTTGAACGATCTGTCATTTGTAATTACGATAACTTTCCTTTTACGAATGTGTTCATAATACGCGGGTGCATCACAATTAATAAAAAAGAGACCAATATAGTCACATGTGGAGTTTTTATTCTTTAAATAGTTCAGTTGAAATGTTTTTGAATTATACATGCAAATTTTTAAAAAGTATGCTTATAGAAACTACAGTGGTGGTCAGAATTATAAGAACAATTGAAAATTGCACAGAAAAAATTTACTTCTGAACTAAATAAAGTGAAATGTATACATAAAATGCTTTTTTATGCTATAAATCATTGTAGAAAGCAAAACATTGGAAAATGCAAAAAATGAATGCTTTGCCATAATTAACAAAATATGACATTGTAAAAATTGGACAAAATTATAAGGACAGTGAATGTTTTTGCCTGAAACACACTAATAATTAATAATCTCCCCCTTCTTCTCAATCACTTTTATCAGTCTTGACATCATGGAGTTTGACAGTTCCTTAAGAATTTTCTTGGAAATTTTTGACCAGGCTTTTTCGACGAAGGACATGAGCTCTTGCTTGTTTTCATATTGTATACCATTTTTGTATACTTCGTGTGCCAGAATACCCTACAGATTTTCCATTCGATTCAGATCAGGGCTTCTGGCCGGCCAATCAAGTAGTTTCACGAAATTAGCATCGAACCACGATTTTGAAGTTTAGGAAACATGTACTGATGGACTGTCCTGCTGGAAAAATAGTCTCCAATTGTATTTAACGGTGATTACGGTAAACGATTATCATCCAATACATCAATACAATTCTCAGAATTCATTGTACCTTGCACAAAAAATATTGGTGTAGTTCCACCAGTTGTGAAGCCTCCCCAGACAATTACTGAGCCACCTCCAAATGCGCGTTTTGAGAAAATTTCTTTTTCTCTACGGAGATCATACCAGAAGTTGCGAAAACCCTCTGGTCCATCAAAATTAAAGTTTATCTCATCGGAAAAGACAACATCATCCCACTTTTTTCCCATAGTAATGCATTTTTTGGCAAACTCCATCCTCAGTCTCTTATGAACTTTTGTAAGAGGCGGTCGTGACACATATTTACCATAGCGAACCTTTTTTTTCTTTTTGTAAAACACGTCGAACAGTTCAAGCACGGCATTCTAAGTTCAATTCATGTTTTATTTCTGTTGACGTTTCTTTTTTGGAGCAAGCTCGCCTTATTATCATTCTTTTCTCCCGTACAGAAACAGAAAATGGCCTATCTGTTTGTCTTTGCCGTCCATATTTACCGGAATTTTAAAGATAATTGTAAATAACCATTCTTGATCTTTTAAGCTTTGTCGAAATTTGGCATACAGAGAGTCCTGAACTCTTAAATGCATCCACTTTCCCTTTCTCAAACTCCGAAAGCTTTGTACGTAGCGGCATGACTGAAAAACAGAATATGACGATCCCAAATGCTTACTACGCATTTATATCGTCCGGGAGTTCCGTCTGAAGAGCAAAAAACATGTAAATTTTACTTTTTAGAACACACAAACACAGTTGTTCTTATAATTTTGTCCATATCAGATGGCTGTATAAATCCATAATACATTTTATGAATATGAATTTTCCACATATATCCATAAAAACTTATAAAAATATTCTTAATTTTTCTTTTAGTTTCCATCCATTAAATTTGCATAATTTTCCGGCCAAATGTAGCCAAGATTTGGCGATTTTTGCCTTGTCCTAATAATTTTGACCACCACTGTATAATGAGTAAAATACGTCGGTAAAAGAATATATTTATACTTATTTGCAAAATCTTTTGTTTAAGTTTTTATGGTTTTACTATTTTTGTTTCTGAATGTTGTGCATTCGAAATGTAGAAATTTAAAAATGTAACTGACGTTTGTGGTAACAAATATATTAAAAAATTTTAAAGAACACATTATAAATATATTGTTTCATTACGTTTCATTATACCTTTTATCCAATATTTAAGCACAATTAGCATTTCATTTGAAAATCTTACAATATTGTAATTTAAAATTACTATATATTTTTGAAAAGTATATATTTTTAACGATTCTTGTGCAGATGAATAGTACGTTGAAAAAGTCTCAAAATTAAAATCATTTTCTCTGAAAAAACGTTAGGAAATGAATTCAGAAATACATTTTAATTTCACGAAGTGAAAAATTTCCGACGATATGCTAAATCGTCAAGGCCGAAGCCATGAGTTTTGGCTTAATTTGCTTAATCTCTGCCAGTTGAGCTACCTGCACCGACAACCTGATAAGCAAAATCAATCTGGTTTACCATATAGGCAGCTCAATGGAATAAACATGTAAGGGAACTTAATAGATAAATATGGAGATACACTTTATGATAAATACACTTCATTATAAGATACATTCTATTAATAAAGTGTGTCTACATATCTGGAAGTTAATGGGAGTCGAATACCGAAAGTTTATAATTTTCAGCTATAGTTTTCCCATCTGAAATTAACAGAATTTTACATACTTCTCATATATATATTAATTCTTTTTATGTAAAATTGAAAAGTATACGAACTTTCCTTTCCTGTAAATCTCCAGCCTTTTTGATATTGCATAATTTACGAAGATTGTTTTAGCAATAACTAAGCGGATCTGCTCAAATGGTAAATAAAACTTTGATCATTTGAGAAGTTCGGTGACATTGAAAAATTAACTCAATATCGCCGTCTGTTGTAAATAATGTGTTTGGAGATAGCAGCAATAAATAATATTATCTTCTAAAGCCTGTTGTATGATTAATGTTGACTGCAACATACCAATGCCAATTATTGAAGAATATAGAGGAAAAGGTCCAAATATCGGCTAGGGTCCAAATACCGGCTAGTAGGTGTTCCGAGAACTGAGGGCAGAGCAGCCTAGCGGAGATAAACAGAATTTGTAACTTTAATTGAGAGAAGAAAGTTACGAAAATTACGTCGCTAAAGTCTGTGTCCTTTACAAACAGCAAATTCAAAAGTGTTGAAACGACGTATTCTGGAACATCAAAAGTTTTTCAGATATGTGTTTCTCCTTTTTTATTTAAAATATATTGATCGTATACTGGCTTGAATTGATGATTAAGTTATTTTCTAGACATATTTAGCTCTCAATTGCCGTGTTCACGTTATTGGTATTTTATTATATGAATAAATAATACCGGTTTTAACTTAAACATAGCAGTGGTCCGAATACCGGCTACCTATAGTGGGACCTCTCTCGGTTGCTCTGCTTGAAGGAGAGGAAAAAAAATATTTAAATAGTTCCACAATTACTAAATTAAATTAAATGGTACATAAATACTTCCAGTTCCATTTCGCAATATGAAAAAAAGCAACCGTGGCCGTACTTCTTCAGGAACGATACTGGTTACCAGATCACTTCACAGAAAAGCGATGTTTGACACTCCAAAATTGCCTGCAATAAATGTGAAGAGAAAGAAGAAAAATGACGTAGTAAAACAGGAGAAAGGGGCAGAAATTGGATTTTTAAAAAGGGAAAAGGGAAGATATCCAACAGAGGAAGATGAGGCAATTTGTGTCTTCTGCATGGGTGCTTTCTCTGAGGAAAAGAGTGGGGGAGGGAATTCTGGGTTAAATGTTAAGCGTGCGATAAGTGGGCTTATAGTGACTGCACTGACGCAGAGAGTGATATTATGTTTGTGATTTTTTTTCAGATAAAATAATTCTCATTTCAATCTGCAAGTTTCTTTTAACACGTTAAAAAACAAAAAAAATAATTAGAATCATAATGGAAAGAAGAATGTGGGAGACCGTCGTTAAGAATTTTATAAGTTTGACAAAAATGCTTATTTATTAATAATTACGTATTTTTTCTGTGCATAAGAAATGTTATCAGTCAATAAAGTTTATTAAAATAATATTCTAATTGCTTAATAATTGTCCTGAGCTCTATTTGTCTGATCTTTTCGAAAAAAATTTAGGTAGCCGGTATTTAGACCCCATTTTCAAAACTCAAAATTTGGAGACTTTCAGAATTTTTTCTGAAAAATCTTTCTTTTTAAACTGATTTTTTTTTTCTCTAAACATGTGTAAAACATGTCAAGGTAACCTGCTGTCACTTTTTCTTTTAATAATTTTGAAAACTGTATGATCTAGATTGAAAAAAAAGTAGTAGCCGGTATTTGGTTCTTTTCCTCTATTAGTTCGCATTATATATTTTTTTCACATTTTCACACAAATTTTAACATAGAAAAATAAACAAAGATATTTAAAAAATATATATATTTATGATGTACTTTTATATTTACACCAACCAAAAAATTACAGAATAATGCTCAAAGTATATACTTTGAAGAAAAAAAAATTTCGTTAAAATCGAGGATGTGCTGTTTGAGTTATAACAAAAATAATGCTAGCAACTTGCTAAAATACTTGTATCTTTCCCTGTTTGCATTTACAGAAATACGCTACTATCAATGAATTTGTCGATTCCTGACATTTCCACTAGGGCAATATGCGCAGTACGCCAAAATAAGATAATGTTTCCATTTATACTACTTCCCTATAGGTTTGTTTCGTGTTTGTAAATATTCTGTTATTTTGACGTACTCTGAATCCTTCTCGCGTAATGATATCAAGAATTGATAAATAAAATTATACAATTTGCCTACTATGATTTTCACAATGAAGAAGTCTATGGAGCTGAACACGTACAGTGTATATATATAACGCATCACATTAGGGGAGTGTGTGTTTGTGTGTGGGGGGGGGGGGTCTGGCACTTGGCATCGGAAGGTATCTGTAAGAAGCGGTGGCTTGTTATTTGATATCGTTATCATTTTTGATAAAACAAAATAATTTTTTTTTGTTTCTTTTACTTTACACCTGTTATCTTAATTATTTTAAGCCTGTTTTCTTCTTTTTATGAAAATACGAAGTTATTATTAAAACACTGAATGATTATAAAATATTTCATTCCAAAATATGGAATAACCCAAAGTTCAGCATTAATATTCTCCTGCTATATGTGTATATAATTCGTCGTTAGAGAAACCTTATTCGAAATGATATTTGTAATTTTTGCTAGTAAAAGATGGGGGAAATGTTGGCCACCTGTTTTGTTTAAAAGAAGTTCTGTTTAGCCCCGGCAATAGCGAAGTACAAGAAGACAATATTACTGTTCAATGCATTATGAAACAAAGAGCTCTTATTAAAAACTTTTAAATAATAAGTATTTCTTCAAAGTGTTATTTAATATAAAGTTATTTATTATATAATAGTGATATTTTATGAATTTCTTCTCGTCATTTAAATCAGTAAAATATCCGAACAAAAAATGTACAACCATATCTGTATATCACTGCAAACGCATAAAAAGAAAAAAAAGTGAAAAAAAATTAAAAAATAAGAAGGATTTTTTGACACTGATAACAATATTATTAGGGGGAGGGGTATTAGAAGAATGATAATGTATGATATCGGAAGTTTGGGAGGGGTCCAAAACTGTCAAAAAGCCGATAACTTATATATTTACAGCCCTTATTCAGCTTCACCTGCACAATCGACTTTATATTATAAGGCGAAAAGGATGCGCAGTACACCAAAATAGCAGAATTGTTTCGTGTTTACAAACACGAAACAAACCTATAGGAAAGTGGTATGTATGGAAACATTCCCTTACTTTGGCGCACTATCCTGCCCGAGTGAAAATGTCAGGAATCGACCAACTCATTGATAGTAGCAAATGCAATCAGGGAAAGTTACTAATATTTTAGGAAGTTGCTAGCATTATTTTTGTCATAACTCAAAAAGCGCATCTTCGATTTTAACGATTTTTTAAAATGCATATTTTGAGCCTTATTCTCTAATTTTTTAGTTACTGTAAATATAAAATTACTACATTAATAATTTTTTTTTAAATATTTTTGTTTATTTTTTATGTTAAAATTTGTGTAAAAATGTGAAAAAATATATAATATGAACTAATATATTCTTCAATAATTGCGTTGGTTTAACTTTTTTAACTTTTTGAGAAAAACGCATTTAAAAAATATTAGCGTCGGCACATAATTCACCGATTATCTCAATGACAGTTCAAGGTCAGGGGCTAAAAACACTCTATATTGTATTCTCATGGTGAGCTATATTACCACACATGTTATTTCAAACATCGGCTGTGGGGGCCATTTCGCTATGTTTATCCGGCTAGACCCTTTGGACAAATGCTTCCATTCCTGCTTCATCTACAAACAACATAATTTTTATGATTTTAAAACTATATTACTATATTATAAACTGATTGTAAAAAGATAAGAAAATCATCAAGGTGTAACACCAAAAATGCCAAAAGCTTTAAAACTTAGTTGAAAGTTCATGTCTGGCATTTTAGGTTGGTTGGTTGTATTTATGATGGCCAGTTATCAGCACGAGGGATCAGTGGTGGAAAATTGGCGCAGAGGGTTTTGAGCAATTGACACCACTAATATTTTATAGTATGCTTCACCTTAACAAATAACTAAGAAATTCTGTCATTAAGTATGCCGAAAAATACTACTCAAATTTAGTGATGTCAATAGGCTCCTCGTCTTCGCCAATTTTCCACCACTGGAGGGATATAGACCGTAAGTAGAGGGAGTGCCTTCCGTGGGGGTCTTTCTAAGAGAACCTAACCTATATTTACACTATCTGGCATTGTAAATAGCCTTTTTGATATTTTTTTATGTAAATGTTATAATATTGAGAAATGTTTATGTCCAGATCCAAGAAAAGTTCCAAAATTAGGCATTATAAATAGCCTTTTTGATATTTCTTTACGTAAATGTCATAATTTTGAGAAATGTTTATGTCCAGATCCAAGAAATGTTCCAAAATTAGAACATGAGTTCTTGAACGACTAAAGAAACCTGAGGGTTATGAGTATCGGAGATATTGATGCAGTAAAGAGTAAAAAACTTGAGAAAGTAAAAGAAAGGAAACGTTCTTAAAATTCAAGTTAAACATAAGTCTCCAATCAACAAAGATCCTTGCTTTACAGAGGAAGACACTATTAGTGACACTGACAGTGAGTCCATGCAACAGGATTCAAGTGTTGAAAGTGTTTCAACTATTAAAAGTATTTCAACCAAAAATAAAAAAGAAAGTTCTAGTGTTTCAATAAAACAAGGCCTACTAGTAAATCTGCCATCATTATCAAGAACAATATATCGCAGAGCCATTTCCAATAGAGCAGGATCTCAACTAGCAAGTGCCCTTTTGCAGGATTTAAAGGTTGAGACACCAGAAAATCAAGCAGCGGTAATTGATAAATCGAAGATTTTTCATGAAAGAGGAAGTACCATCAAAGTATTTCTTCAACTTCTGCCTCTGAAATAATTGCTCTCTATTTTGATGGTCGTAAAGATGAAACTATAATCAAAGAATATGTACGTAGTAAATCTCTCCGGAAAACCATACAAGAAGAACACATATCTTTGGTTGAAGAACCAGGTTCAGCATATCTCGGTCTTGTAACTCAACAATGGTTCTGGAAAGGACATAGTATCATCAATACTGAAACACATACAATGTAGCTGCATTGATGAGACAACTATTAAAGCTCTTAGATGTGATGGTACGGTAACAAATACTGGAATCGCTAATGGTTCAATTGCATTGTTTGAATGTGCTTTAAAACACTCAGTACAAGTAGTAATTTGTTTGCTTCATTTAAACGAATTACCTCTTAGGAAAGTTTTTGTTGCTCTAGTTGGTCTAACTTATGGATCAACTTCTTTCAGTGTTCCTATATCTAAAAGTTTAAGAAACTGATCCAACCCCGCGATTGAAAAAATTAGCTGAGTTTGTTTAAACGTTTATCCCCCCTCATGGTTTACTATAAAATACCATCCTAGAATTATTTATGCATCACAACATTTTTTTAAAATCATACACTGTATACATTACTTAGAAGATAAACTTACGTCTATTGTTCAATCAACTCTACAGAGAAACGCCTTTATGGTACATCCAGAACATATCCTTTTGGGAATGTTGTTTATTTTCTGCAAACGTATTAGATCTCTGGCAAGCGAAAGAATAGAAAAAGCCTGACAAACAGTACTAAAGGCAAAAAGAATTTTCAAACCACCACAAATTAATTTTGAGGCGGAAGACTACATTGATCTTTTTGATTGGCAATCTACCACAGTCAAAGAACCAACTCTCCTAAATAACTTGAGCAAACAAGAAATTGAGTTGATTGTTGATTCAGGAACTAGTGAAAGAAATGAGTTTAAAATGCCTCCACACACTCAGGCTGTTGAAAGAATTGTAAAGCAGGTTACAGCAGCGTCTAAACACGTTTGTGGTTTAAAAGAGGGAGATGGCTTCATTAGGTCAAGATTGCTGGACAGAAAATACCTTCCAAAATATGAAACGAAGCGTTGTGAAGGCGCCTACCTTCACATATTAATATTAAGACCTTTCCTCTTTCCCCCCTTTAAAATTACATTTTTTAAAATTCTTAAATTTAATTATCTGTCTGCATTCGGATTCAATCTGTTTTTAGCGCTCTTTTCCCTTCATAAATTAAGCATTCAATTCTCAGTCTCTTTAATATTTTAACCGCAGCGCACTACAGTTAAAAGAAAAGAAATCATTTCCTTTTCTCGCCTAATAACTGGATTCTAATTTTCATCCTTCTGCCTTAGTTTGATGATATGCAGAAATTAGTCAGACATATTACTTCTACATTTTTAGCCGTTGGTCCAGATGTTAGATAGATGTGTCATTTCAGTTATTAACCCTGTCTTTATTTTGTTTTGTTTATTAACGGGCGCTTCGGCCGCTTCAATCCCATGAGAACTTTGGCAAACCCTATCGAATGTTCTTTTGCGGTTTATGTGCTATAATTACTAAGTAATCATCTGGCGTTAAATATTTCTTATTAATCTTTTACATTCCTCATTTAATTTCAGTTATTGTACTTTGACCACATGTCTCTCTCTCTCTCTAATCTCGCCATATAGTATATGTATTTGGCGAAATTGTGTATGTACGCTTGCCAACACTCGAGCATTTTCGAGAAAATGTAATTGCAGCACTTGCTTCGAAGATCTGATTCTGTGAACGTAAAAAATGTAACTTTCTGCTCCCTTCTCCAACATCGGCCTTAGCCGTGTAATTTCGGCTATGTTCGAAACGATCCCGGTGGACAATAAAGAACTTTAGATAATTTCTACCTTAGCAGTTTCTTGCCTTCCTTTTAAAATAAGTAACAGTTAATTTTTCAGCCTTGTATTCAGTATGGAAACTAAGCAAAAATGAACCACCTGTGCAAGACATCGTCATCACAGAAATATGGTGCATATAGCCGGCGTACCGAATTACATTTTGGAGAAGGGAAGCATGTGATATATATATTTTTTTTTCATTCTGCGTACATCAGTACCTTGGACTACTACGAAAAAAAACTGTGAATTCCATTTAAAAAAAAATAAACTGTGACTGCTGCAAACTACCTAATGTTGGATTATTATTCGAACTGAACTATTCTTGTTTTCCGCCTTGCCGTGTCACATTTCAAGATTATAGAATAATGTCAAAAAAGTGATCTGCATGCTAGGCTCAGTGGATACTCTAAAAAAACTGTTCAAAAATTTATGGACTTCCTGCAGACAATCTGAGGAATATTGCTTTCTGTGTGTACGCACTCTCAACCGAAATGTTCATCACGCCAATAGACGCCTCTTCAAAAATATTAGCAGCTAAAGTGCGCGGAAAAGCACTATACAGCAAACGCATAAGTGACCGACATTTTTACTTATCTTCATGCCGTCAGCTTCCGTCACAACTAGCCGATAACCGCCATCCTTTCGACCGGCATAAAAAAAAGACTTGCCGATACCGAAAATACGTGAGCGCCTTCGGAATGAGTCATAAATCCTCCATCGCCTGTTTTTGTTTTTCTTCTCCTCTTCTGTTTCTCCTATGCTGATTTACGCAGCTGGATCAGAGTTTCTAAGATATTCCAGACTATGTCTTGTATCGGCCGAATTTATTTTTAAAAAAAAGAAGAAACAGAACAGTAAAAATGATTTTTTCTTCTACATTAACACTAGAACGGCGGGAAAATCTTACCTACTGGAACGGCGGGAAGGGGTCATTTTGACCCCTCGATGAAACTACTGAAATAACAACGCTAAAACAATTTTAAATGCCATACATTGGCAAAAATATGTAATTTACGTCTATTTCATAATTTATATTTAATATTACTCGATAATTTATTGAATTTTTAAAGTACTGTATATGTAACACCTACAAGGCGATTAATTAAATCATACTACAACTACTCAAAAAACTTATTAATTTAATATAAAAATCGATTTAAAATTAATCTTTCCACAAATTAAAACTAATGATAACTAAAATAAAACACAATTTATAAAATAATATATATATATATTTTCATCTACTTACTCGCTGAAGGATTCACTCTCTAAATCCATAAATTAGAAATATGTTCTGTTGTTTCCATTATTTCATTATAAGTGCAGCTGAATGGTTAATATGTTAAGCATTCTGTTTCAATTTTATTTAATGCTTATAATACTCCAACTTGTACACACGTATTAGGAATTAATTCAGTTGTAACAAACAAAAAAAAAATAGCATTTTTCCAGACCATTTTCCGCACACAAGTTTGAAACATGGTGCGCAAAATTCTTGAGATTTGTTTCCATTGCATGGCTGTACTTGAAATTTTTTCTCTTCATATCTATTTTATTTTCGTGTTTTTTATTTTTTTTTATATTTTTTTTCGGAAGACTTGGGAAAGATCTTTGGGAGTTTTGAAACCATAAAATCCATTCTGAACACATCTCCTAATTTAATAGAAAATATCTTCTACTGATAGGCTTGCCTGTTACACTTTTATAAATTATCCAGGCGTTTACAGCTGTATGATCCAGAATATTGAAAAAGATATGTACAGGCCATCGTTTTTTAGCCGATTTCAAGGAGTATTTTCGGCACATCTGATCATGGATATCCACACCATACTTCGTTGCGTTGTAATATTGTATTAAATCGGGCAACTTCTTGAGACCGTCTTCTGTTTTTACAGTAGAATGTAATAAGCTCAGTAGAAAAACATTTTTTTCTTGGCTTGATAGATGGCAAGTGTCATATTATCACATACCACTATCTTCGATGAATAAAGAGTACTGCGCATATTTTTCAATGATATAGGAATTTCTCTTCTGTTCTTTTTCATTGTGCAACCAAAGTTGTATTTTTAGCTTTTAACATTTCTGCAAATTTGATGCTAGTAAAATAGCTATCTGTCGTAGTATTCCTCCCTTCGTTTAGATGTGGATCTGTTAATTTCATGACAACATTTTCCGATAAACGTAATTAAGGATTGGTTGTTTCATCTTTTTCTAGATAAATAAATTCATTCAAGAGGTATTTTGTATCAATGTCAACAGATCTCAAAAATTTTATTCCAAATTTATCCAATTTATTTTGCATATATTGCGTAAATGTATATCTAATGATGGAGATGGGAACAATGCTGAGATGGGAACAATTGTTCATCAGCTGTAATATTTTGTCCTGATCGGTAGCATGTTTTGCAATTTCGAATAAATTTATTCCATATTTTAGATGCAAGAGCAAATTTATCAGTCTGTAGTCTGCTAGATCTTGTTGTCTTTTCCCCCAACCTAAAAAATCTTTTTCTTTCTTTGAATCTATCTCTTGAGATAGTTTCTTTGCAAAATAGTATTCCTCATGCCTTGGACGACAATGAATATAAATCTAAACCCTTTTTTTATTGCTCCTCGAACATATAGTATAGCAACAAAAGCAGCTTCGAGTACAAAGAGTATTTTACTAAAGGGGTCAAAATGACCCCCGTCCGCCGTTCTAGGAATACAAGCCCATATTTCAAAAACTAACCAATCTAGAAAGCTGAATTTTTTTTTAGAAATATATGTTATCTATTTAGGAAAAGCCAAAAAATTTCAAACGATTTCGCCCAAGCAAACAAAAGTAATCAACGGACGAAAGTACTCAGGTGTCAAAATGACCCCTACCGCCGTTCTAGTGTTAAAGAAATTTTTTTCTCCTTCCCCAGTAACTCTATGAAGAAAGCGTGTTCATGGATCTACATGTATTCTATTGCATTTCAAGGAACTTAAAAAAAAAGAATAATAATAATGTTTAAGTTACTTGTTCAAAGAAAGACTGTTAACATGCAGTTTCCTTAGAACAAAAAGTAAAATGATAAAATATAAGTAATGAATATTTAGGTGAACTCCACATTCAACTATACGCAGATATACCTAAACATTTTTTTTTAAGAAAAGAGTATTCCTGCTGTTGCATAAAAAAAACCACACATATGTTTTGAATTCAGTTATTATTTTCTTACATTATTATGTCTTTACTTATAACATTTCCTTGTTTGCTCAAGGTAAGTTTTATTTTGCTTTAAGTGTTTGAAGAGTTAACTTTTGAAGAGCCATTTTTCAAATATAGATCATATTGTGTGAGATTACCTTTCTAGACTTTGATAAATATAGATTAAAAAAAATTAATCATTTTTTTAGATTATATTGAAGGTATGTGTTTAGTTTAAATTTTTTTACAAACACATTTAATGGTGTATAAAGAAAATTCTTCGCTGTGATGAAAATAAATTTTCTGCTAACTAAATTTTTAATGATGATATATATTTTTTTTTAAGTTGGCTACATGTTTCTAGGTTTTAAAAGGTATTGTGTTTTGTACATAAATTACATATTTGTGTAGAGTTATTTACTCACAAAAAAAAGGTTTTTTTTAAATTTGTCTTTTCATTGTAGTGTCTTATGGTAAGTGTTGATTTATACTTTTATATTAACTACTGAATAATACAGAGTAGACAGTGCTTGTTTAAAAAAAAAAAATTCTACTTTTCCTTTTTGTGCAGTGGATATTGAAAATATTAAAGTATTTCAAATAATGATGTTTTAGTTACGAGGACTGATTTTGCTATATATATAGTGAGATAAAAAAAATATGTAAAAAAAAATCCTCATGACTGGATTATATTGGTCTTTTAATATATATCTATATATATTAGTTTTGATGGCTCCTTACTAAAAATTAAGTATTTTTTTTATTAGTAGCAAGCTAAGATTTTGTATGTCTAGGGATGCACTTCATATCCAGTTCAGTTTCAAAGTTTTTAAAATTTAGATAAAAGATTGTCCAAAATATTTTTTTTTCTTTTCACATTTCCGATTCTTATTTAATTCATTATATATATCTTGCAGTGTCACACAATGTCGCAATCCTGAGATGAGATGCTGTTTTTCTTATCTCTGTTGGCCTAGGGTTATCGATATGATTGCGCTCGCTTAATTCTTTCACCTTAGCGCTGGTCGCATTTTTTTCCCCTTTTTAGATATTATACGTCTGCACCAGATATGTGTCACATATCTGGTGTCACATATCACATGTCTTATATAAAAATGTTATATATTATGATCACAGACAAAGTTTTTATTATTTTGGTTTGTGTAGTTTTTAAAACTCAGCAATCCTGTTGTAATCAGGCAGGCTTTCACAATGAAAGTGAAAACTTAGTTATAAAAAAAAGGGGCATATTGTAAAAAATAAATAAATAAATAAATAAATAAGGTAATATAAGGATTTCTCTCACAGAGCATAATGTAATGTTTATCCGACATATATAAAAAAAAGAGGTAAAAGAAAAGAAATGAAATGGCTTAATTTTATACTGGACTGATATTATTATTATTATTAATTTTTTTCTTAATTGTTCTGCTTAATATGTTTCTTGCTGTAGCACTTCCTACAGGTAATTTCTTTTTATATATAACATTTTATATGTTTTTTTATGTGTATATTATATGTTTTGTCAGCCATCCATATCAATAAGATATGAAACTTTTAATACTCTAGATTACTATAAATATAGGTCTTGCAACTTTTATACTTAAGGATAAGCACTAGTGACATATATAAAAAAAGAGAGAGGATGGGTAACCAATGAGAGGACCAGTAATGGCAGTTAAATTTGCACAGTATTTAATCTTTTTCAGCTGGTTGCTACTAATTTGAGAAAATTACATTTGCGATCTAGACAGTACACTGTTCTGTTTATATACATCTCTTATAGTCCAATTTACACGGATTTTATACATTTTTATTCATGTCTCATTAATTTATTTCTATAGCATAAGTTAGGCTCCTTCGTTTTAAAATATAGCTCGAGTCATCATATCTTAAATTTTTTTTTCATAAAAAAAGTCTCTTTTTCCTTTTGATTTCTATTTCTACTTTATAAAAATTTTTATAACATGAGTCGTAAACATTTTATGCATGTGTTAGATATCAGAATGCTTGTTACTGCATACACACACAATTTACACGCGCACTACATTTTACATGTGATTATATTACTTGAGGTAAATTTTTAATTATTGTTTCCTGTGTTGTGTAAGTGTTTTTTTTCATTGCGCTATGATCCGGAAATAGCCCAATGATTAAAGGTGTATGTTTCAGTTTTGGCTAAGTAGATCGGCCGTCCACTTTCTCAAAAGTGGAATATATTATTTACATGATACAAATGTTCAATACCTCACATTAATTTTCAAGGCGTTCGCGCTCTCTTTTATTTTTTTAAATGCATAATGACGTATCTCTCGTACTATTTGATACTCCGTACATGTTTTTTTTTCTCTCACTCTAGCTTACTATGGGCAGATAGTGAAGTTAGATGTTTGTCTGCATCATTTTTTTTTTTTTTTGAATCTCATGTACACATTTTTATGATTTCAAGTTTAACCTGGTACTACACACACACACATATTTACATTTGCACTTCATATGGTCTTGTTTTGTAATAATTTTATGACACTCACCTTGGTTAAACATGGTCATGATTCTGTGTGCTTGTACATTTTTTTTTACATACTTTCTCAACATTAGTGTACATTTTCACAAATACATAGTTTTACACTATTTTAAAGTTTGCGTATTTTTTGTTGCCTTGTCATTTTTTTATTTTCGGAATGTTACTGAATTTTTTTACATAATGTAATTCAATACAATATTTGCACATGCATCTTAAATTTACATGCATGAGTTAATTTCTAGCTGGTATTTTTTTACACATTTGTTAATTTTGTTGTTTACGCGCGGCTGGTGACTCGTTGCTATTTTATTTATAACATAAGGTATTTTATTATAACTGACATGATATTTGATATCGTTTAAAATGTTGTTTTTATAAAATTTATTTAAATGCATAATGTGAGCTGTTATGTACACTTTATTTTTTTTTTTTAAAAAGGCTATTCACATACAGTCATTAAACTAAATATTTGGCAATTTCTCAGATTTAAATTTTTTTCAGTTAGTGAGTTATAGTCTCACAGGTGTCTTGTGACGGATACATACACTCATATACCATAAAGTATAAAGCTTGGTATTTTGCTATTCATTTTTTTCTCTTTTCCATCCCGTTACTTGGAACATGCGTGCCTTGGCATTACTTCTACATTTTAGCGTAGAGTTGTGCAATCTGTCGTGCGCTCGTACATGTATGCACACTTCTTTTTAACGTGATACAGTAATAACTTTGGCAGATACACCTTTATTTTAATTTTTAACCCTTAGTTAACCATTTATGCAACTTTTTTTTTCTTTTCACAAGTAGTTCATGTGTTGGATATTTATTTATGTTACACAAAATTTGCTCAGTTAGAATACAATTTTGTTCATTCATATACATACATTACACTAGTTCATGTGTTGATTTACATATTTTGTTCATTTGCTTTTACACATTGTACTTTGCTTACGATCTATTCGACAGTATTCTTTTTTTTTCTTTTTTTTCTCACAAGTAGTTCATTGAGTATAACACATATAGTTCATTGTGGCTGGTTTAGAGTATAACCAGAGTTTTCACACATTACACGGAGTTCATTGCCTTTATTAACCCTTATTCATTACAGTTTGGTGATTAACTCACAAATTATGTAATTGAATCTCACTCGTATGTTAGTGTTTTGGGTTATCACACACATACTGTCCGTATATTTTGTTAGCAAATGCATAAAAAACGTTAGTTCATTGAGACATTATTACAAGTAGTTCATGTGGAATTATACAATTTGTTCATGTGTTTACTTACACGTTGTGTATGCTTGCGTACACACTTGTTCATGTGTTTTTTTTTCCATGTAGTTCATGAGTTTGAGGTTTCTTTTTCCCTCCCTACACACACATACAGTTCCTTTTTTCCTGTTACTTTTCTATCTTTTAAACTTTACACCATTTTTCGATATTAAAAGGTTCTATCAGTTTTCTTTATTTTTGTTAAAATTTTAACAGAGTTTTTTCTTGTTTATTTTGTGTGTTAGCATAATGCCATAACATATCAATGACACCATCACTTTGTCTATGTACAAAGATTTTAAAGTTTCAAGGAGTTATCCGTCACATGACATATTAAATTACACACACATTTCGAATCTGTTTACTTTTAACATGTAACATTTTTTTAACATTTTCATAAGATACTTCTTACTTGAAGGTGGCAGATCGAGTAAGGTATCTGGTTACACTATATTAAATCGTATGCAATTTCTTAGTAAATGTTTTTATTATTTTTACCAGGTGTTAAATTTTAATAAATACACAGAAGGTCTATACATGAAAATTCAGTAAAACTAAAACCTTTACATTATCAATTTTTTTGGTGGCAAATTTCATTTACTGTGTTTGATTCTCACTGGTTATCGAGTGAGGAACTTGTTTTTCTTTTTCAAACTCATATGTCATGATTTTAAAGATTTCTTTGGGTAAACAACATTTCTTTTTCTATATTTTTCAAGGGACAGTGTATCTTTTGCTATAAAACTCCTATTTTTGTTTGTTTAACTTAAAGGTATGGATCCTGTCAATTTTACACTGATGCGTTTTGAGTAGATATATATATAGATTTTTTTTTCAACGAATGCAGCAATATCTTATGAAATTCACAGTAAAAAAATTAAATTTAACCCTTTGGTAACGATTTTTTTTTAAATACGGTACACCTTTTTCTCTTCTGTTACATTTTGCTGTTTGGTGCTTGGTGCATGTAGAGAATTTTTGTTCATAGTTAACACACACAGTAGTTCATAGTTTATGTTAGTTCATAAAAAAAACCCTTACACGTGTTCATAGTTTTGTCAATTCTTTGCGTGCATCGGGGACTAATTGTCACTGTTTTTACAACTGATTTTCAAAACAATTACGCATTTTACTTCATTGATACATTTCTTTGGTTCAGTGTTATATTTTTTTTTCACTTGAGGTCACTGTGATACACTTCTAGTGTTCATTTGTATACTAGCACACGTTTGTTATTTTTTTATGCTATATATTTTTTAAAAAAGGGTTTCTTTTTTTTGGTAACTTTACAGGATTACACTTTACTTTTTATTTTTTTTCATTCGGTACCTTTCTTGGCTATTCAAGGTATTTCACGTGATAAGGCATGATAACACATGATCTCTTATGCACGATTTTCCAATCACTCAGTACACAGGTGTGCATTATTTTTTTTTGGTTTTTGTTATGCTCATTGACACATGTGGTTTATTACTGGTATATACCAGTCGTAACACCAAACGGTGTTATTTAAGACTACATTCACACACACACATACATACTTTTGTGCCACCTGTTGTATAATGCTTATTAAATTTCATTAAATTTATTGTACATTTTCTACCATTTTTTTAAGGGGTACTTTCTCTGGAAAGTTCTGACTACCTCTTTTTTTATACCTTATAGGAGTGCAATATATTTTAAGATACACTTTAGTTAAATTAGGTTCTCAGTAAAACACATTAAGTCTTTAGTTACAAGATAAAACGAGGGCAACTTTCAACTTTTAACAAATAATTTACCCCCATCTTCCTCTCCTTTACCAGTTATAACACCTTTGAAAACTTGAAATGTCACAAATAGTGCTGAAAATGAACAATTTTTATATTTACTATACTATGTAATGTTTGTTTTTATTTACAGTTCATGTCTCAAAAAAAAATATTTTTATAAGTTGGTGTATAACCAACTGTTGTAGCAATTGTGGAAATTGCTCTTGCTTGAAGTGAATGTTCAAGCAATTTTATATATTAAAATCTTCTGGAAATAATTTTAAAAAAGGATAACTGTGTGCACACGTTAAAAAAAAATAAGAAGAAAATAAGAAAACAGCTGTCCAGAAGTATTCACTGCAGTTCAAAAAATTTTCAATATATTTTATTTTGGCAAGTCTTTGGTACCAACTTGCTTTGTCATGCTTATAGGCATGCTTTTTAAATGAGACATGATTTATTTGTTCCTTACATATTTAGTATTTCTGTATATGTTTATAAACTGTTGGTCACCGGGTTCCCTCTACAAAATATTACATTTTTACATATTTTCTTTATGTGTAATGTATTTGAGAGAAGACATGGGGTAACTTTTTTTCTCTCGCGGTTCACTTCGTTCTTTTTCGGCTGTTGGGGAGATATATGCGAAGGCGCCTACCTTCACATATTAATATTAAGACCTTTCCTCTTTCCCCCCTTTAAAATTACATTTTTTTAAATTCTTAAATTTAATTATCTGTCTGCATTCGGATTCAATCTGTTTTTAGCGCTCTTTTCCCTTCATAAATTAAGCATTCAATTCTCAGTCTCTTTAATATTTTAACCGCAGCGCACTACAGTTAAAAGAAAAGAAATCATTTCCTTTTCTCGCCTAATAACTGGATTCTAATTTTCATCCTTCTGCCTTAGTTTGATGATATGCAGAAATTAGTCAGACATATTACTTCTACATTTTTAGCCGTTGGTCCAGATGTTAGATAGATGTGTCATTTCAGTTATTAACCCTGTCTTTATTTTGTTTTGTTTATTAACGGGCGCTTCGGCCGCTTCAATCCCATGAGAACTTTGGCAAACCCTATCGAATGTTCTTTTGCGGTTTATGTGCTATAATTACTAAGTAATCATCTGGCGTTAAATATTTCTTATTAATCTTTTACATTCCCCATTCAATTTCAGTTATTGTACTTTGACCACATGTCTCTCTCTCTCTCTAATCTCGCCATATAGTATATGTATTTGGCGAAATTGTGTATGTACGCTTGCCAACACTCGAGCATTTTCGAGAAAATGTAATTGCAGCACTTGCTTCGAAGATCTGATTCTGTGAACGTAAAAAATTTAACTTTCTGCTCCCTTCTCCAACATCGGCCTTAGCCGTGTAATTTCGGCTATGTTCGAAACGATCCCGGTGGACAATAAAGAACTTTAGATAATTTCTACCTTAGCAGTTTCTTGCCTTCCTTTTAAAATAAGTAACAGTTAATTTTTCAGCCTTGTATTCAGTATGGAAACTAAGCAAAAATGAAAGACCTGTGCAAGACATCATCATCATCACAAGCGTCACTCCACATCTGCAAAATCTGCATATGCAACCACAGCTGTCGAAGAATAAACAACAAGTAAGACTTAAAGATTATTTTTTGTTTACAATAGTAATAAACTTAATTTAATATTTTTGTTTTATAAGCATATTTTTATTTTATTGCATTATAAATTGTCTCTGACAACCAGCCTAACCAAAACTTTGGTTGCAGGATGAAAAAGATGCTTACAATTGTAATGCTCTCCCTACAGTCATCAAGATAACTTATCAAGATAAATAGATAAGAAAATCGAGATTTATTTTGAATAAATCTTTTCAAATTCAAGGTTTAACTATTGTATTTGTAACCTTTTCCATATAGATATTATTCTTTCTAATGTTTTATGTTTTTTGTTAGTTACTCCAAAAATTGTTTGTTATGTCATAAGCCCCCCCCCCAAAAAAAAAAGAGACTAATAATCTTATATATAATTAAGATATATTTAATTTGAATGATTGCTAGAAGTTTATTGATGTAAAAAGTAGCCTGAAAATTTTTTAATACATCAATAAAATGAAATAGAAATTTTGGATATTCAGTAAAATAATAAGGTTTTTAAGTAGATTCCGGGAGACTTATACAGTTAATAACTGATATCAAAAATATTTTTAACGCCAATTGCCTTTTTAAACTTTACATTTTTATACTTGAAAAAGGAACATATTCGTATATAACACAAATTAAAAAATATACATTATACACCAAAACGTTTAAATTTTAGGAACATTCTACCAGACCTAAATATTTTTCAATTTCAATAAAAAAAATTTTGGTAAATATATGACCACAGAGACAACTTTTTGTCAACTTGAAATTTTGTAATTCCAAATTTATTTTTTCGCGATACACCCTAATACATAAATGTTCAATATGCAAACATTTCAAATTAGATCTCAGCTGATAAAAGCTTAGAATCTTACAGCTTTAGCTATTATCAGTTGTTTTTAATTCCTTGTCGGTAACGTTTGTTAACTTACTTCTTACCATTTAAATGATTCAGAATTTCCTTATTTCCAAATCCACAAGTTTTGATTGTTTAAGCCATTCAGGGGAAAGGGAACTCTGTTCGTAAAACATTGAAATAATTGACTGACACCAGAATATCCAAATGAATTTCTCCGAAAATAAAACCCGCTATTTTTCACTTTAATTACAAAAACAAGATTTTATTAAAATATTCTCAGTGCCATTTATCAGTTTTAGAATTCAAATTAGGTAGCTAGACCGCCTAGTCAACGCCCTTGAAAAGGTTAAGGGCACAAAAGAACAAAATTATTTAAAAGTTTTATTGCTAATAAAACTGAAATTTTAATATGTTGTCCCATTATTGTACCATGTATCATCGTAAAATGATTAAAAGTACTGGTTTCCATATTTAAGGTTTTTACAATGACCTCTAACAACACACAGCTTTTATTACTTTACAACTTTCTATTAATATTAATTATCTATACAAGATACTATTGTTTTTTAAAGATAAATCAAAAAGTAAATTGTTTTACTGTGTGAAGTCTCCTTTTTATAAAAATATATTTAATGAATTTCTTTCATCATAAAAAACAGCTTTTATTATGTAACAACCTTAAACAAGTATATGTATTAGAAAATTAATTTTTCAAGTTCTTCTGAAGTAAAATTGTTGAAATGTTTCATTAATTTAAAGAATAATTTTAAATACAATGTATTATTTTAGTTTGAGAAAAAGTACAATCTGGAAGGATGCATTTTTTTCTTTCCAAAGATCGCAGATATTTCTGATGTCAGGAAAAATATACTGGTCTTTAAACATTCTGCAAAGTTAATTGTCTAAAAGATACTTAATGAAAAATATTTTAATATGATTTCTATATTTGCTATTTGATATATTGTTATGTAAAATATAAATGATATGGGTAAAAATTAACTATATCCAAAACTCTCATTGGATAAAATAATCTAGCATCAGTGTAGCGAAACACTTTGTTAAAATGATGAGTGTATGATGTCACGTAAACTAATGGACAGAAGATCTTTCCTTTTGTTAGATAATTACGAATTGCAATACCTGTAGAAAGTTTTATATTGAATTAATTCATTAACACAAAATCAATTTTTATTAAATTATTTGCATTTATTTTCACTGTGAAAC
Source organism: Maratus speciosus (assembly GCA_963932465.1). Taxonomy (NCBI): domain Eukaryota; kingdom Metazoa; phylum Arthropoda; class Arachnida; order Araneae; family Salticidae; genus Maratus; species Maratus speciosus. The sequence goes on along the minus strand of OZ010788.1, from coordinate 407,158,516 downwards.
AATAATTTAATGTCAGAAAATAACCAATCTATATTCTTAAATAATAATTAATAAAAATTAGTTTAATATGATTAGTGTATTTGTATCAATAAAATAATAATGTATGGAGAGAAAAAAACCAAAAGCAAAACTCCCATTCGTTAAAAGATCCTATCAACAGTATAGTAAAACACGTCTTCAAAAAAAAAAAAAAAAAAAAGATTGAAATATATCGTGTAAACATTGGACAGCAGAGCTTAACATTTTTAGACGTTTACCAATTTTCATGCATTTAAAAAAATGTATATCAGATTAAATTATTGCCACAAAATCGTTTCTCATTATGAACTGATTTTTTAATCTTTTCAAAATAAACAATCTAGATTTATACATAATAATTTCCTATCGTACTATCGGTTTAAATGCATGGGATATTTTTCAAATCTTCAATATTATCATAAACTTTCTATTTTCTGTTCAATTGTCATTTTTCAAGCATTTATTGAGAAAATACCCCTTTTATAAACTATTTATAAAATAAATGTTTTTTTTCTGAAAATATGATAGCAGTTTTCTTCTAAGCCAATAAATTTCATAAGTTTGGACGTGCTACAAAAGGATTATATATGAAATATGTCAAACACAATGGAAGGTGTCATTTTTCAGGATAACTCTCTCCGATATCTGAGTTGTAAACAAATTCTAGTCATGAATCTTGGGTAGTGTAAAGTCAACGAAACCAAAGTAGTATGCCAAATATTGAGTGTATAACAGAAAAGTATGTTTTTTTTCAACTACAATATGTGTATTGTACGGATAATCTTTTGCCAAACGTTCAACTCATTAAAAATTTACTAATATATCTTTGAAAGTGTTTGTTATTTGAAAGTTTGTTTATTTAAATAAAAAAATTAAATGTTTAGAGAAGTTTATTTCTTTAACGGATAAAACTGTAATGTGTTACGTTTCCAAGGTTCATATTGTAGGAAAATAACGTTCAAATTATTTTAGGAGTTTGTCATACTATTATACTGGACTCGTATTTCTCGCCCTTAAAGTAATTTTGCGAAAAATAAAAAAGTCACTAAAGTATTTGTCGATAAAAAGCTTTCACCTAGAATGCATAAAAAAATACAAATAAATGAGCAATAGAAACATTGTGCATCGTTTTAAAATTTCCAGAGCTTTTTCTTGCATATATTTTTACAAATTTTTCTGAAATAAAATTAGACTGACTCTGCCTATCCTAAACCAAGTATCTTGAATTGAGCATCAAGTGTCCTGAATATTTAATAAGTATCACACATTAAACAATAAATAAAAGGGAAATCACATATAGTAACTTATTTACATTTTATTTCTTAATAGAAGTGCTGCGTTATTTGAAATCACTTGATGTGAATACTTCGTCTTAACTGGTAAGAATACATAACTCACTTCAAACTTCAAAACGTAACGCTTTCTCTCACATAACTTTTTTTTCTATAAAACAGGTTAACCATTTATATCCCGATGGTACGTAAAAGTACCAGTACAACTTTATTGCCTTAAAAAATCATAATTATATTATAATAGTATGCTGCAGAATCAATGGTTATTTATTGATTCTATCATCGGTATATAGTATTAGTAGTTCTGCGAGACACGAATTTTTCAAAACAGATATTTTTTTATCCTATGTATCTCACTTTCGTTTCAATAGTTTTGGGGGATGTACAATATTATATTTCTGCTGTGAAATATCTCAATATTTCTATGTATGTACATTTTTTTTTTTTAAGCTGAAAAATGATATGTTTAGAAGTGTTACTTTTACGTGCTGTCAGGTCTACAAATGTATATTTGCTTTTACATTAGGAATGTAACTATAACACAGGCTTAAAATGTAATTTTCTCTTGAAATGAAGTGTGTCTTACGTATTTTACCATTTTTAATTCTGAGAAAATACTCAAAAATTTCCATTACATATACTTTCTTACATATCGAGAATTTTCGACTGGATAGTTATTTGTAAATGTAGTTAATAAAGCATGAGGGATGATTAATATTTTTGGTTATAAATGCACCAGATATTAATAAAAATAATTCAGTATAATACTGGTGTCCGCAAGCAACTCAGAAAACGAAAAGGAGGGTTGGAGGAAATAATATCTTATTTCGAAAAGATGAAAACATATTATAATGATATTTAACATTGATGCAACTAATGACAAATGTAATGAATGTTTAAAATTTAAATTAGAACTTATTTATTAGAGTTTTTTTACTCTGCATATATTTCTTGTTTTGTTTTTATGGGTAGTCATCTGCAAAATGACAAAAAATCTTACGTGATAGAGGGGGGAAATCAGCAGTTTTTAAATCAATTCATCACAAATTATCAGAAACACCTGAAATGAAGCAAGAAAAAATATTAATTTGTAGGTTTGTATAAATTCATAACTTATAAACCATTATTTGATGTGCAATATTTTTTATGTTTAAAGGAAAAAAAAAAATGTTTCTGTGATTTTTATTATGAATGGTTGCAAGTATCTTGTTACAAATGCTATAAAACAATGCTGTAAAATTGTCTCAAATTTTTGTTTTTAAAAGTAGTGAATCATTTTCAGTTATACTGACCCGAAGTTACATAAAAATACCACTTCGGTTTATTAGCTCTAATTAACGAATTACTTTTTTTTATTTTAAATAATTTTAGTAACAATCATCTAATCTAATTTTATAACACAACTAGGGGGCTCTGCCCCCTGCAAGCTACGCTCGTCAATCCCCGTTCACACACTGTAGAATCTAAGAGCACGATAATCTGATCGGTTTTAAAAAGATTAGAGAAGATTGAATTATACTGAAAAAAACTGTAGCGATCTCCCTGTAAAGGGGTTTCCATTCAATTTCCTTTGATTGCAAAAAATTAAGGTAGAATCAGTTGCTGTTAAGACATCCGATGGTTGTTTTCGTGTTTGGTTAAAGAAGATCAGTTAAACATTTGAAAATAAGCTAAAATAAAATGAATTAAGTAAACAGAGTCTTTGTCTCTCGGCATTTTTTAACAGAGTTATAAAACGATTGACATAATACAATTACTAAAATTTGCTGCTTTAAACCCTTCAAGGGCGGTGGTGCATTTTTGGACCACTTAATTTTAATTCTTAAATGCCACATTAGCATCAGAATATTGGGATGAAAATTTCCCTTTTATTAAGTAAGTGAACAGTGAAGTTCTTTCTTTCTTTCTTCACATGGAACATTTCCACAGTATCTGTTTAAAATAGGAAAATGCCCAAATAACAGGTGTAACTGTGGTGATGTAGGAAGTATACAACATTATTTGTTTGGACATTGTCCGTTAATGCCTTGTACATTTAAATTCAACAGGAATTGTACACTGAGATGGAACATTCGAAACGTTCTCATCACCCGTTCAAACTATAGAGGACTGTGTGCTATGTACAACGCACTTAATAGGGAATACTCATTTATTAAGTATAAATTTTGATAATTTTTACACTTGTAACTTTTTACTTCTATCATACTGTTAATACTCATCAGTGGTTCGCTACGGACATTACGTGGTTTTCTGACACTACATCAAAGGCTCAACATTGTGCCTTTTATAGTAACTGTCCTTTGTCTGACATTTTTGTTGGCGGCGATTTTCTCTTGAGGTCTGAACATTATGGTGATCTTTCTTCAAGTTAGTTTTTCTTATATAAAACTTTTATGAAAATTTTTCTTTCGAACACTGAACTCATTTGAACATTAGTGAACAGTGAACTTTTATGAACATTTACACTTCATAATCTTGAACAAGGATTTATAGTCTTAACTTTTGTTATACATTTAAGTCACTTCACTTTTGTTTTTATTTTTATTATTTTGATGAAAGCAACATTAATTGTTTTGTAAATTTACGATTTACTATGTAAGTTCGTCAGAATATGTGCCTTTTTCCTTGTTATTTTGGGTGCTTTCCGATGTCCGGCATCGGTGATTGTTGTGGGGATTTTCCACCGGAGCGTTACATCCTATGCCATTCTTTGGTTGGTGCTCCGGTCGGGTGATCAAGTAAGTGAACAAAAGCATTTTTGTATTTCGAAATTTGTTTGTAAATTCTGGTGCCATTCACTGATTTCAAATTTAACGAATAGAAGTGCTTTGTCCGTGAAAGGGTAAAACGCATATTAATGTATTTATTATTTTAAAGTTTCCTTTCCCTTTTAATATTCAAGTGTAAATACAATTTTCAGGACATAATTTTCAATATTTTCCTGCCTTTAACACGTACTCATTTAATAGTAATTTTAAAGTTTGTTTTTTTTTCTGTTTTTAATAGTCACGTGAAAATAAATTTTTAATCGTTAGGAAATATTATTGTTTGCGCTGTTTTTAAAATTGAAAACAATCTCTATAATAATAGCCTAAGTCAAGTCATATAACTATCATCAACAGCTCCAGGCGGATCCCTTCGCTTTTTATATTCCAGGCGGACATTTTGGTACTTTAATATTAGCCAGCCACAGGTGTGATAAGTCGCCGAATATTATTCTATCCCCATTGTTTCGTTTATATTATAATAGTCCAAGTCATGTAACTGCCATAAACAACGGGCTGATTCCTTCCCTTTTCATAAGAAATGTTTCCATTTTGATTAAAGAATCAAAATTATTTTTTCGAATAAAACTACATAAAAGTTGCCATGATCACAAAGAATTCCTGGTAGTTTTATGTTAGCCGGGTGAAAATCTCGCCAATAGCTTTTTTTTTTAACTCGTTAGCATTCCTTTATTTTTCGAGTGGTAAATTAAAACGTTGCTACTTGGTTATCCCATCGACGAAAAATCTGTCGCCAATCTATAAGATTAAATGCCAATAACGGTTGATCGTAAATGTCGCATTCACTTGACTTTAAGGAAGTTACACATGTTCACGCCATCAAGTGATTTTTATTTCGACGTTTTATTTGTATTTTTATTAATGTTATACTAATTTATTTGTTCTTTTGTTATTTAAAATAAAAAAAAAAATATGCCAATTTGTATAATTTGGCGAAATTGGTCGACGGGAGAAGTAATAACATTAAAACATTGCTTTGAAGTGGAAATTGAATCTCATGATTTGTTGCATTCTCACATACGCACCGGGTTTTGCGTGATTTTTTTACGACAATTTGGCAAAAACCTCGTTTTCAAACACCTGTTACACATGTATTTTTAAATTATTTTCTGTTATTTTTAAAATGAAATAACAATAAATAAAAAAAAAATAATTAATAACTATAGAACAAAACAATTTATAACATTTTTTGTAAATCAAAAGAAAATAAATTCAAATAAACATTTATTAATAAATAAGCAATAATAGCCGGGTTACCATGTCAGGCAAAATAACACCATTTTGGCGCCAATTAGATACCCCGTTTCGTATATGACATCTGTGTCTAATATTTTTCTTTTTGTTTCGTTTGAAAAAAAGAATGAAGTAAAATCCATTTATTTTAAAGGTTTCAATTTTAAATGAAAGTTTTGTATTAAATAATATGATAATGAAATACAAATTGACTTCTGAATAAAACTAACATGATGCATTTCTTAGCATACATTTAAGGGAGGCCAAACTCGTCGACAAATTAATTTAAAATAACCTTTTCTAAAATATGAAAAAAAAAATATGTCTTATGATTAAAATTTGAGTTGCCATCATTAGAAAAAAAGTATTTCAAATTAGAAAACAATTAATATTTCGAAAACTAATTCTAATTTTAAAATTCTAATACCAGTTTTGAGATCTGTGGATCAATACGGATTTTTGGTGTCAATTTCATTGCAAAGTATTCTATATTTTAGGAGAAGTCGCCGTGAAACGTAATCAGTTGTTTAATCAGACATTTCATAGAATCGTTACATAAATTCGTTTCAATTCGATTCATTAGGATTTTATATATATATACGGTAGATATATAAATACATTTTGGGGAGGTATTTGTTTTAATTCAATTCGTAATTTAAGGCATATAAGATCAACACAAAGATGAGATGTAACTGAGTGAAAACCTATTTAACTTTGGGCCTGTTCAGAAGAGCAGAAAACGCCGCGTGCGCGCGCTCAGAAGTTTTTGCCATGGAGTAGGTCATATCGAAGAAAGAAAATTTTAAAATAATTCAATTATTTCATTAGTTTTATAGTTCAAAACAGGTAAAACCAACGACTATATTTCTTTATCCTTCCAAAACATGGATTTCGTAACAGAAATTCATGCCTATCTTCACTCAGATAAAATCCAAAATATTCGGGAGGAACATCACGTGACCTACTTCATCTACTTTAGCCCGTTCAGTATTTAAAATCAATTAACCAACCGCACACAAACTTGACGCGGGCGGCTCAAAAAATTTATGTGGGCGATTTCATCACGTGATTGTGCGCTTTGTGCTTATGTTTTATTGGTTGTGCTTTGTTTGGTAGGTTGATTGATACAATTTAACAATTCAATTGGTGCTACAATTTTTTTACAATTTTCTTTTAATCTATTTAAAAATGATTTATCAGTTGCTTTACATTTTTCGTGATAAATAGAAAGCTGTTAATAAACCAAGATTGTGATATCACCGTATTACGAGATTTATGTGTAATATGGATATAGAAAATTGAATAATGGATTTCAATGGAATTTGCACTGCTAGTTAGACAATTTTTCAGAGAAATTTTTAGTATATATATTTCTTATTTTATGATTGCATATTTTAATACCGTGTGGATAATAGACCAAAATACATCATAAAACATGAGAAACAAATGGCACTCAAAATCATGTTAGTATGCAGGGACGGATTAACCTCTGAAGTTATGGGAAGCACAGTTTCATTTCGGGGGGCCCCTTTCATTCGAGAAGTGTTTTTTATTCGACATCCCGAAAACTCACCAATGCTACAAATAGTATTCACTGGCTCAGCTGAATTCACATTAAAGAAAGTTTTTTTTTATGTTCTACTTACAAAAAATAGGATACAATCAGTGCAAAAATGATTTTGCATGGTATTAGCGTAAAATGTAATTTGGATAAAAAGTTTGAATTCAGAATGCATGCACAACATAAAATATTAATATTATGCGTTGTGCATGCAAGCTAAATTCAATTATATTTAAATTCAATATGTAAAATAAACAATGCATCTAAAATAATGCACAGACTGGAGAACTGTGATCATATGGTTGAAACTGACCTACTAACGAAAAATTAATTTGTAATGAAAGGTATTTTTATGAAACACTTAAAAAAAAAACAAAAAAAAAACAAAAAAAAACATATATATGTGTGTAAATAAGTTAATAATTTGAAAAGAAATTAGATAGAATTTTGGAATGGAATTAATTCGATGTAAAATTTGGGGCCTCTGTTTTCTCAATTTCGTGTGGAAGCACATGCTTTTCGTGCCTATTTGATATTCTGGGAATGTTAGTATGAGCAAAATACTACTTATACTTTTAGTAGAAAGTTTATAAACATTCTAATCATACTTTTTTCACCACAAAACTAGATACAAAACGCCATATATTTTATATCTCTAAAAAATATATGTGCAGATATTTTTAGTTAAAATAATGTACATCTATTACATTTATTTTTATAATATTTTCCATGTTGATTTTAATACCGTAAAATAGGATTTGGATCCCAGTCTTGACAAAAATTCACTCCTAAAGTACTAAAAAACATCAAGAAATTATCCTACACGCGAACGTATATTTTCGCAACGGCGTTCAAATGTAAAACTTTCATTGCGATATACCTCATTTTCTCGTATTTAAATAAGTATTTTATTATTATAATAAAAATACACATGCTTCTGTATTATTAATATAAAAATTTATCTTTATCAAAAATATCTTATTTATTATGAAAAATATAAAGCAACCAATAAATAAAAAAAAAAATAACACAATTAGGGACCCAAAGAATTCGAACCCAAAGCCCCTAGTCTCGAGTTCAAAGCGACTTCCATTCAGCCATCTAGCTCACCTTTCATTTGCAACAAATTATCTGTATAATTAGCACCATAACTATATCAAACCGTGATTTGTTCGTGAACACGCTGAATGTTTATTGCATCCACGAGAAAGACCCACTCCAAGTTCCTGTCTCCTGAGCTCGCGCGCACGGCGCGCGTGCTCCTTGAACACACTCTTTGTAAGTTAGATTGAAAATATGTATAGTTCAGGAAGCGCACCACAAAATTGACAAAACAATTAACTATACATTTAAAAGTGCTAAATAATTCGTTTATACTAGTGACGACTTCAAATAGTTCCGATTTGGAACAAAGTAAGGTAACCACCTTTTGTGGAATTGCAGGAAATATACTATAGCTAAGTCATCGCAACTAATAAATTTTACTGATGTTTTATTGAAGATGAATTTGAGATTAATTGAAGATGACATTCCACCACCATCCACACATATTGATCATTATGCCACCATAGAAAAGTACAAATTGGGCTTTACACGTAGATTTCAAATCCGCTTATACGAAAATATTGAACTATGTTAATGACCTTTAATAATAGGGATGATGTAATTTATTCTTTTTCTATGACGCTGGTTTGGTTTTGGTGTATAATATGTTACATGTAATATTTAGATAATGCTCGGTTCTCGCAGTCACGCAGAGCAGCTGTATTTCTTATAGATTTATTTTTACACAAAATATGACGCGCATTAAAGTATCCACGTATTTTTATAAAAGTTATATAAATTAAAATCAGTATTTGATTGACATTATGATGTTTTATATTCAAATTGAGGGAATTGAAATTACTTTAACGTCTAATAGAAATAATGATGGTGAAAACTTTAATTAATATTAACTAGGCATCGAATAAAAACAAAGGACAGACATTGTGTTCAGAAATTAACTGCATTTACAGTTTTTTCAGAGTAGTATTTAAGGAAAAGCAAATTGTCTGTATAATAAAGTGTTTGCACTCTAATAAGATGAGGTATTATATGTTTTATCTGTCACAAAATCTTTTGGTTTAGATAGATTAATAAATTACGAAAATTTATTACTCGGTGATTCAAAAATATATATACAATTTCAAAGCACTTTAAAACATCAAAGAAATTTTATGTTACCTGTAAAATAAGTATATTTGAATGTTTTAAGTTTTTTAGAAACATTCACAGATGTTCTATTATTTCACCCTTAATCGCAGAACACAAACTGAAACGGTAAACCATTTCTGTCCAAACAGCAGTTACGTTATCTGAAGCAAATAGAGCGATAGTGGATGTGATATGCAGTTTCAACTCCTGTAGATCAATAGGAAGATGAAGGGTAGATGCGGTATCCTTTACGTAATTCTAAAGAAAAAGCCCACATGATATTACCTCAGGGTTTTTGGGCGACAATTGGGTTAGTGGCATATTCTAGTCGGCACTTCGTTCAGACCATTGGCAAGGAAGATCTTGATCAAGATAATTTATTTAACCTGACCAGTGCGGTGATGCACCATCCAATTAGAGAATACCGTTATCACATTTGACCTGGAACTTTGGCATCAACCAAAGTCTTACCATATCCAGAAAAGATCTTCTCGTGACAGTTTTCCCGTGAAAAAGGAAGGGACTGTACACTTTCTTTTTGGACATAGCACAGAACACGTTAACCTTTCGTGAATCTTGCAACTGTTGAACAGGAAATCTGGTATTCTTGGTTCCCAACAAACGAAAATTTTGCTTGTTTGTGTTACCAATCACGCAAAATGTAGCTTCATGGATTGACGGTTTCGGAATTTTCAAAACGGTGCTGTATTGCAACAGAAAATTCGAAGTACTTTGTGTTATCAAGGTTCGTGAGATTTTACAATATCAGCAGTTTTTATGAAATCATTTGCAGCTGCTATCAAAAAACTCTCTAGAAAGTGGTCTTTGAAAACTGCGCTTCACGATTCATCTTCCTCATTATTGCCCCTGGGTTCATTGCACAGCCTGGCGAACTGTATCCATGGCATCTCATGATACAGTCGGTCATCCTGACTTTGAAAATTTACACAAGCACCCAGTAGTCTCTAGTTTCTTAAACCTATCATAAATGAATTTTCAGGTTAGAGGTTTTTTTCGAAATCGAATTCGAAAATAACGATGGACAGCGGTGACAGATTCCATTTTGCTCAAATCAAGATCAGAAAATGCCTTCGACGCTACAGACGTATCCATTTCTTTTGACTATTCACGTGACACGCTAGCTCTTACCTAGGTTATTTCCCTCGACATCGTTAAAAAAATCAGTACGCCTATATATCAACTCGCATTTGTGAAATGTGTTTGAAACTATTCTTGTTTTACAGCATTTGGAAATTGTGTACATACTTTGAATCAACTTTGAAATGAGGAAAAATAAATAAAAATTTGGACATTTAAACCGTTATAAAAATGATTTTACACACTGATAAATATTACATTTTCTGTGTAACATTTCTTTCAAAAGCAAAACATGAGTATAGTGCTCGGTTAAAATGTATATATTTAATTAACGTAATACCAGAATCTAGTTTCTTTACTTCAAATTAAAATATCTAGTACATTTCTGTCAAAAATCATAAAAAAATTAAAAATGATTAATTACAATGTTTAGTGAAAATAACAGTGTGAATTATGCAATGTAACAAAATAAGAAATAGCAGCAAAAAAATCACAAATTAATTATATTGTATTTGTGCCTTCTCATTTACAAAAACAAACAAAATCCGACGATATGCACATTGAATTTATTAAAATGCCTTTCATTAATAGAAAGACAATCTGAAAACAAAAATATGATCCACATTTTTATTCTCTTCCATTAAGCAACGTCTAATCATAATGTATTTGAAAAGAAACCGCAAACACATGAAAGAAATAGTACTCGATTTCCGATAATATGATTTCTCTTGTTTCTCAATACAATAAATAAATAGCAGATTGGATGTGAACGGACGAAGATTGTGTTTCTTTATGTAAGTATGATGTAATATATTCATCGATAAGGGCAGTTGTGTTATATCACTTTTTACAATGTTATTATATTTTTATTGTTTAAAATTTGCCATTTTTTGCGGAAAAAAAGCTTAATAATAAATGTTTAATACCTGAAAATAAATGTATCGTAAAAGGTTACGTGGTAAATGATATGACATATTAAAAAATCATTTGTTTATTCTTTGGTTATTGTTTCTTGAATTTAATTGATAATTAAATGGTCATTTTTATTTTTTATTATGCTTCAATATATGCCATGAGATATTAAAATATTCAACTCAAAGTAAATTAAGTTTCCGCTTCTAGACAGCGCGACACATTCTGACACATTTTCTGAACTTATTAAAACATAAAAGCGTGATACTTCCAGGCATGTTTATTGAAGTGATTTGTAATCGAACATTTCTTTTCATTTCTAACAAATAATATCTTTAATTGGAAACGACTATTATATCAGAAAAATATTTTTTTTTCCTTTTGTACGTAGTCTCTAACAAATTTGACAGCACTTTCTGAAAAGATTTTTGCTTTTATCGAAAAACCTGCTATTAGAAATACGATTATAGAGCTTCTTAATTAGATTATCTGCTAACTTGATACGTTTGAGAACAAATCATAACTACTAAATGCCTCAAAAATGAGCTAGATCCGATTTGAGAGTTTTACATATGCGTTGCTGCCGACAGTGAAAATGTTTAGAAAATTTTGGAAAATTAAATTATTAAAAAGGTGATTAAAACCAAAAACATAGCAAAAATATTTTTTGCTTCTCGGTTATTTCTTTATTGAAGTACGGCCATGCAATACATTATTACTGCAGTGTCACTGACAATATGCTGGTGTATAATATTTACATTAAATTGGTTCCCTCTATACGTGTGTCTAACAAAAATCCTAAAATAATGTTTTTGAACCTGGATTCTAGGTAACATATTGTCTAGGAAATTTACTGCAGTACATGAATATTGCATTGTCAACAAAAACAAACTTCTGTGCAACATTTGAGGTAAACCTATTGTACGGCAGTGGATCAAAAATCGATTGCAAGTCTTGAAAAATACAGATAGAGAGACATTCGTACAGACAACAAACACAATTAAATAAACGCATGTAATGAATTTCATGCATCTTTTTTTCAATGAACGTATATTTACAAACACAATTTTTTTTTGTTTCTATGAAAGACGAAAATTTTACGTGTTCTGATATTCATAAACGTACATTATATTAAGACGATCTTTAAATAGCACAGCAAAAAAAAATAAAAATAACTATAAATAAGAGCCAATATTCCAATCATGTTCTTCAGTGGAATATAAGACAGCACTCTTAGTAAACCAGATTTCTGTTTCTTGACAGTGCTAGATCGGAAAAGCAATTTAATTTTTTGTAGAAAGGTAATGTCCAACATGTGCTACATAATATAAAAAACCCTAAAAATATATTGAATTGTTTTCATTGTTTAATGTTGATGAAAATATTTATTACAAGCTTTAAAAAATTCAGATTTAAATTTTTAAAAGTGTGACGTCTTATCATAAATGGAAAAAAAAGAAAAATTATACATACTGTTTACTAAAGCTTTAATATAAAAAATCATGCACATAATTCCTATTTTATTTCGTTATTAGAATGGAAAATGTTTTTCCATTATCCAGTTTCCGTTTTTTTTATAAACATTGAATAATTGGATGTAAATTAAAAAAAGAAAAAGGAAAACGAGTAAACATTAAAGATAGCAATGCATCATTAAATAAAAGATTTATACAAGATTAAATAATTCAAATCGATTTATTAAAATCATTTTAAACAAATAAAGCTCATTTAATCAGGTAGTGGATAAACTATTATTTCAAGCATCACAAATGATGTTTCATACGATCTCCCCGGAAAATAAATTAAGAAAATGAACGATCTTATAAAGAAATATTTTTCCCCTTTTAATGCATAATCTAAACGATAGTAAAAAAAATCCATCGATAAACGTGTTTAATAAGAGATCTAACTGTAGTTTTTCTATCGTTAAAATGACTGTTCTGTAACATTACATTCTGGAGAGATATAATTTGAATATAAAATAAATTAAAGAAATGTGAATTTCAAATCAATTAAGAAAAGAATATCTAAGTTTCTATCTTTTACTTTTCTTACAGAAATATTTGGTTACACTCATTGTAAAATGCACTTTTGAAAAAAAAAAAAAAAAAACATATTAAGGAAAAATGTAAAATGAGAATTTTAATGGTTCATTATAAAATATATATATATATATATATTATTATTTATAATATTTCAAACTTCATTTGAATTTTTTTAAGATCCAGAATGTACCATAATCATTAAAAAATGTTTTCAGCCTATAGTAAAGTAAAAAACTCCTTTAAAAAATAATGTTAATGTTCTTATGTAAATATTAATAAATATATTGGTTTTAGTAGGAGGAACGTCTTTTCTTAGTTAATAAATAATTGCAACTCTTAAATAAGGTAAAGAAATTAAATTTCCCTTACCTGGTATTCACGATCAGGAACGCCCGGAAGCACAATGGATGAAGACATATTCCGTCACTGCCAAGTTTCAAAGGATTTCCTAAATCTTTATTAAAGGTGGAAAAAGATGGGATTATTATATATTCTATTCCATCCATGATAAGACGTTCTGCAGAATGCAACGATGGAGTAGTTGATGCAAAGATATTATTTATTTCTTGATTATAATATATATTGAAAAGAAACAGTTTGATCCGGACCTAAAGGCAAAAGACGATCCGGCATGAAACACATATACACAGCAACTGAACTAAGTGTCAGATAGGGGGGAAATATAGAGGCTGAAGCATATGCCTGTATATGAAAACCACAAGTAACTGTAGAAACTTATGACCAAAGGAAAAAAAACATACATTGGGATGAAACAGAAGAGAAAGTCACATTTTTTTTTTGTTATTGAGAAGGGGTACAGTTACTAACAGTAAACATAAGGAGATTTTTTATTACATAACGTATTTTAAAAAAAAACTTGTGCATCTCAATTTTAACTAATTTCTATCAATCTAGCGTTTAAAAAAAAATTTCAATTTCATTTGAATTTTTTATTTTTTATTCCGAATGTACCATAATCAGCAAAAATGTTTATGATATATATATATATATATATATAGGGAGAGAGAGAGGGGAGAAGGTCAAAATATCGTCTACCACTTTTGTTTTCACTCTATATCCTACAATTTTCAAAATTAGTAAAAAGAAAAGTGACAGCAGGGTACCTTGACACGTTTTACACCTGTTTACAAAGAAAAAAATCAATTTAAAAGGCGTTTTCTATTTATAAAAAGCAAAATTCCGAAAGTCTGCAAATTTTGAGTTTTGAAAATGGGGTCTAAATACCGGCTACCTAAGTTTTTTTCTAAATGAATCAGACAAACAGTCCTAATATATTAAGCAGTATAACAGTATTAAGCAATAACAAAATTATTTTAATAAATTTTATTGATTAATAACATTTCTTATGTACAGAAAAATACGTAATTTTTAATAAACAAAGATTTTTGTCAAATTTATAGAACTCTTAAAGACTATCTCTGACAGTCTTCTTCCCATTATGTTTTTAGTTTTGTTTTTTAACGTGTAAAATAAAAAAAAAAGCTCTCTGCTAGAAATGATAATTATTTCATCAGAAAAAATCACAAACATAATAATCACTCTGTGCTTCGGTGCAATCGCTATGGGTCCACATATCACATTCTAAACATTGAACCCTGAATCCCCGCCCCAATTCTTGTCCGCAGAGAAAGCATCCTCGCAGAAGACACAAATTGCATAATTTTGTGTCTTCATTTCGTGACATCATTCCGTGTTGCATCATTCCGTGAATCCATTGCAATTTTACTTAGAAGTGATAATGTTTGTAACGATGTCCTTTCCTATAATATTCAGGCAATTTGGTACAATATCCTAAATATTTCACGACCTCCTGATAATACGAACTGATCTTTTCACCCCTCTGCAGAGAAATGTACTGAACTCCGCTTGCGCATCCGTACTATTTTTTTAAATGTATTTCTATTCAGTCAATCATGTTTGTTCCTTTGAAAATGAACGCGTGTGTGTTCGAAAGATATCCGGTTTACATTAAATAATATTTTTATATGTTTTTATACGTTTTTGTCACCTTTTAAGTAGTTATAAGTACATTATAAAGTTTATTAATAACAAGGTGAAAATTTCCTTCACGACACTAGTGTTTAAAACAGTGTTTTGACTCTATTGCATCATTTCACTTTTTAGAAATCGAATTTCTGCCTCTTTCGCCTGTTTTTTTCTTCATGTTTACCTCCGTTATTTTTCTTCTTTCTCTTTACATTCAATGCAGGCAATTTTGGAGTGTGCAACAGCGACTTTTTGTGAAGTGATCCGATAACCAGCGTCGCTCCCAAAGACTTGCGGCCACGGTTGCTTTTTTTCATATTGCGAAATAGGACAGAAACTATTTCTGAACCATTTAAATTAATTTATTGGTTTTGGAACTATTTAAATTAATTTATGTTCCTCTTCTTCAAGTAGAACAAAACCAGAGGGGCTAAATACTTTCGACACTTTTGCATTTGCTGTTTGTAAATGAGATATACTTCAGCGACGAACTTTTCTTAACTTTCTTCTTTCAATTAAAGTATCAAACTCTGCCTATCGCCGCTAGGCTGCGCTGCGTCCAGTTCTCAGAACACCTAGTAGCCGGTATTTGGACCTTTTCCTCTCTCTCTCTCTCTATATATATATATATTTAGTTAGTTAGTTAGTTAGTTATTTTCAATGTTTTCTCGAAATATGGGTATAAAAATGTAATGCATTATATATACAGGTCTTTATAAAATGGACTGCAGGGTTTTACTTCCAATAAAAACTAAATAACTTATATAAACTTTTTTAGTGTTATACTTGTAATCAGGAATTTCGTTTCTATGTTCCAGATATTATTTATTAAAGCTCATGCATTGTCTAAAATTGAAATATTGCTGTAAAAATCCTTGGAAGTACTCACAAGTCATATTTTGATGTTATAAAAACGACACATAATGCAGAAAAAATAAAAGTGAACTGGACACTTTTCACACGCTATTTGCAATATTCCATTAAGGCTTCTCAACTGCTCTGCTCAAAAAACGCAAAATGTTTTGATACATTTACAAATTCAGTTTTCAACGGAAAGATATAAAATTGGAAGGCCATGACTGTGGAATCGATTTGGGTTCGAATTGTGTTTTTCATTTTTTGATAAATAAATTACCTATTGAGTTATAAGCAATTTTAATCACGTGGCAGAGACATTTTTTACCCTTTCTTCAGTGGTTATTCTCCTTTCGAGCGGAAATGCGTTTCAAAACGCCCACTCTGACACTATTTTCAAAAAGATCTTTCGCGTTTGGAAAAAAAAAAAAAAGGTTTGATTACATAGTTTCTGAACAACAGCACCTGTTGTTTTAATGAATTTCCAAACAAAAATAAATTACAACTTATGTCATAAAGTTGCCCTTTTGGATTTGAGAACAGACTTATCTTAAGAAAGCTCAGCGCCATGTAACAATGAAATTTAGAAACAAAACACAGAAACATATTAAAGAAATTCCGGAATAAATAAAATCATAAGGCAATACGTAATATTCCATCTTGATCCAATCACAAAATACACAATATGAACTTTAAAAAGCTCAACATTTTATTTAATAGTGGTGAAAAAAAAAATAATATCGATGTTACAAGTTAAAAATACACATTTTAGAATGTCTACAAAACTTTTGTAAATGTGTTACAGATTTTACAATGAATCGAAAATCAAGTAGCAAAACATAAGTTAAGAAAATATGTTTGTATTGTTCCTATTTAGACAGCCGCGAGAAAAGTACAGTGTTGAAACATTGGAAGTTTAGTGTCCTTAGTCATATCTGATAAGCAATTCTTCTTCTTCTTTTTTTTAAATATTGATAATTTGAGCATCATATTCACAAATTTGTTACTTTCAAATTTAAAATTGAATTTAATTATAATAAATCTATTTTGTCAGCTTATGAGTTTGAATATATAATTTAATTAATGCTGACGATAGTTTTAATTAGCGAAAAAATATTTTTTAAATCTGAAATAAGAATCTATTTTAAAAATTACATGCTTATGTCATAGAAAATTCAGACAATGATTAATCACCATTTTTTTTCATACTACACTGCAACTTTCTCCAATATTTCAATATTTTTTTCGCCATTCCACTTGGAATTTAAGAATTGAAAAGTCTGAAAGGGATAAAACATTTGTTAAATCAATGGGTTCATTGATTAAACGAGAAAAATCGTGATTTTTTTCAATATGAATGTCCTTGTTTAATTAGCAAAAACTTTTTAATTAAAAGGTAAAAAAATGATTTTGTAATCCAATTTTTGAAAAAAAAAAAACATTTTTTTAAATTATTTTTTTAATTATTTTTTTTTTTATGAAAAGAAGTTAAATTTGAAATAAATGTTTATTTTGGTATCTTAAATTTCGTTTTTAACTTTTAGAACTTTAGTTAGAACTAGGAAGTTTAGTTAACTAAAGTTAGAAAAACGAGTTTCTATGTACAACCACAGCTCTTTTTTCATGTCTAAAGTATTACATATCATGTAGAGATGATTCTATAGTTATATGAAATGCATAAATGCTAAATTAATTTAAAAATAATAATAGAAAAATATTTTTATTCTTATTATTCTATACCTTTAGATACAAACAGACAATTTATAAACCATCTTCAGAAAATATAGAAAATGTAGACTGCTTTGTATTTATAAATTGTGAAATTGTATTTAAACAAAAACTTCACATTAATCAAAAGTGGTAAAGTTCAAAATCGGAATCATTTTCGATTCGAGGAAGTTGGAGATTATCTATGAATGTTTCGATATGTCAATTGATACAGCAGAAATATTATTAAATTATATATTTATAAAGTAGTATTAAATCTACTAAAAAACAACTTTTCAAAAGTAAAAAAAAAGCCAAGCAAAAAAAAAAAAAGAAAGAAAAGAAAAGAAAAAAGGTGAAAGTTGTGGCTAAAAAATAGTGTGATATCAAATTTCCAAGCTTATATTGCGGTACTTATTTAACATTTTTTGATAAAAATTTACCATATGTAAGTCGAGTACCTAAGTATGCGTTGATAGAAAGCCTTTTCTCCTTTACTAAATACATCATAACGCGTTTCTGAAAATTAATTTTTTTAAAATTATGCATGATGGGCTTGGCGGCCATCTTTCCATATTTTACACAAATTTCTAAGCACACAAGTTCATTGTTAAGATTGGAAGTTCGAAATTGTTACTAAAGCAAACATTTTATTCTTTTAATTTATGAAAATGAGTGCCTAAAAATTTGTGTCTAAAAATAAAGCTGAAGTAACTTCAGGTTTCATCTTATGATTCTCTTTTTTCGGAGGGGGGTTAATTAATTAGTTAAAGCAGTAAAAATCAATTTGTTTTTTCAAAATAAAAAAACTTTCTTAATTTATCTGTCTGTAGCTAAAACTATAAGTTCGAAATTCTTAATAATGCAAATATGTTACGAGCTTGAGTGCTTAGAAATTTGTGTAAAATATGGAAAGATGGCCGCCAAGCCCATCATGCATAATTTAAAAAAAATTAATTTTCAGAAACGCGTTATGATGTATTTAGTAAAGGAGAAAAGGCTTTCTATCAACGCATACTTAGGTACTCGACTTACATATGGTAAATTTTTATCAAAAAATGTTAAATAAGTACCGCAATATAAGCTTGGAAATTTGATATCACACTATTTTTTAGCCACAACTTTCACCTTTTTTCTTTTCTTTTCTTTCTTTTTTTTTTTTTTTGCTTGGCTTTTTTTTTACTTTTGAAAAGTTGTTTTTTAGTAGATATCAGTTCTTTTTTTAAAACAAATGATATATAACTGAAATAATTCTACTAGCTCAAATTAAAATTAGTCCTTCTATAGCCTTTATAAACAGGGAGCAAACACAATATTATACATTTTGTTTACCTATCATTCATTTTTTATAGTGATTAATAATTTAAAAGTAAGGAAAGTCAATTTCTTCTTTCAAAGTGTCAGTCTTTCTCAATTTATATCTCCTTAAAAGTTTCTACGAAAGATGAAAATTTAGTAAAAAACAGAGTCCAAATAAAATATATATTTACAGTTAGTCTGTCAGTTAATTGTTTTTTCTAACTTTTTTTGCTGACGGTTTTGCAAAATAAATTTACCTTTACAAATACCTACGGTTAATCCGAGAATGAAAACCCGCAGGCATCTAAAGAATCGAAGATCTGTAAATCTAGCAATTCTAGACATAATAAAGGAACATTTTTGATAAAAAAATCTAAAAATTTAAAGATATAAACTGTACATATAACTTCATCTTCATTTAGATCGTGTTATAGAGAAGAAAGAATAAATATGTAATTTTACTCAAGTCTGTTTATCCATACCTATTTGCATAAATGTGAGGATATTAATTTACTATAAAATTTCCCCTAAATTGATTATCTTTAATAGTCTATTATTAAAGCCGCATATACATTAGAATTAAATATTTTTCGGTTAAAAATTGCCTGAAATCTATAGTCTTATCGTTCGTTAAATTTGTTTTTTTTTTTTATGCCCAGACTCTTTTTCTGAACTCTGACAAAAGATCACAGACATATTGAAGCTATCCAAATTCTTATATCTTTCTATCGTATTTCCTTTTTTGAGGGGGGTGTGAGGAAGAGCCTTAAGAACTTCGTTTTGTTCTCAGAATTCTGAATTATTCATTCAAAAGATCTACCTACATAAGTCTTGTTGCAGAATTTTCATTAGTTAAGAGTTGCATCAAGTTATACATCATGTGAATCTATTAAATTAATTTTGTGAAATACTAGATGGGAGCCATTCATATTTCCAGACCATTTGCCTACATTTTAAACTTGAGTCATTTACTACTATTCATTAATTTTCTATACGAATTAAAGAAGTCGTTGTTTCCATGTCAACTGTACCTTTCACTATTGCTTGCTTGTTTGTTTGTTTGATTTATTGAACACATACATCATATCACATGCGGATCACGGCGGGATTCGAATCTGCTTCCACCTACGCTCTCAAGCGATTAGCGGCATTGTGTCTTATCCACTCAGCCACAGTGGGCCACTATTGCTTTCTCTAATGCCCATATACTCAAATTTAACCAACTGCACTTAGAATCATGGTCATAACACAGAACATTTATATGTTAGAGCAGTGTTGCCAGTGGGCTATTTTTTTTTAAATTCAGATTTCTTAATTGCCAGCACTTATTATAAACGGTAAAATTCCCATTGTTTTCGCCTTAATTAATATGTCATTAAATAAGGCACATTTTACAATTTCAAAAAAGTGGTGCCAATATAGTATCTGAGTTAAAAAAAAGTAGCCCATCTGGCAACACTGTGTTAGAGTGGTGACATATGCACAAGTCGTGTACTCATATTCAATTTTTTGTCCAAAGTACGGTAACTCAGTTTTCAGTAATAGACGAGGAAGATTTCAATTAAACTAACCAGAAAAGTTAACAAACATTGGCTTCCTGATTTGATTTTATTCAAAATTGTTTTAACCAACCAAAGTTAATGTCCGGGATCCAGATAAATTTTTCTCTGTTAGTAAAATTACATTGACCAATCAGTAGCCTTTATCCTTGCAGGCTTTTCGGTGTTTACTGCAAACATCAAAAAGTTCGGAAAAATGCAGACGTCTGATTGATCAATCCCATCCCGCTAATAGCGAAATATCTATCTTGATCCCGGCCTATTCAACGCCCTTTAAATATTGGATAAAGCCTTGACACGTGTCAGAAAAACGTCACACAAAGCAGGCAAAACAAAGAAGAAAAATCATTCATTGGTTCGTTCATATTCACGAGCCGATGAATGATTTTGTTTCTTTGCTTTGCCTGCTTTGTGTGATGTTTTCGTGACGCGAGTCAAGACTTTCTCAGATATTTAGGATGCTTTGGCGTATTTCACCACCATGGAGTTATGAACGGAGAGGAACAGACATGTCAATCTTCCCGTGTGAAAAACTAGTTACCAAAAAAAAACGAGTTATTTCCCTCTCTTCTGCCCTTTTCTCTCTTGATTTTGACCGATAGCAGCCCATTTAGCAGTCTCCAGTACAAGATGCCGCTATATACGATGGACGCAGGAGGGAGGGTGTTAGTGCGACCAATGACATAATAGGCCAGTTCATGATGTTTAAAAGTCACACGCAGTTGGATCGAGGCTAACGAAAAAGATAGGCTACCGCGGTGGATCCGATTCTTCTTTTATTACAAATCGCTGGAGTCACGTGATGCTCTTTTCACGCACCTTCTTTGGTGCATTCGAGCATCACGTGACTCCAGCGGTCTTTAAAAAAAGAAGAATCGGACCCACCGCGGTAGCCTGTCTTTTTCGTTAATCTCAGAGTTGGATCATCTTTACACGATGATTAGTACAAAGCTGCGAGCCGATTTTTTTTTGTGTCCATTGCCGTGTACAGATAATCAACTCCGTGTGACGTTATGAACTGGCCTTATATGTTGTTGGCCACATTTTAGGAACAGCTACAAATGACTTAATCTATATCTGCTCCGAGGTAAACGAAAAAGACAGGCTACCGCGGTGCTACAGCGCCTAGAATATATAGTGTGGAAATCGGCTATCCCAGTAATACTTTAAAAAGTGCTAATATATTGGATCTCTTAAATTTCAAATGATGCTGAAATCCAATGAGTCGATCACAGCGATATCTGCAGGATATTTCCTAAAACTTCATGACGATTTGGTAACAGCGTCTAGAATAACTAGTGTGGAAATATTTTATTAAACAACGCTAAAAATTTGTATCCCGTAAATGATCGACGATACAGCTAAAATTCCAAGTGTCGATCGCAGCGAAATCTGCGGGATTTTCGTATTACATTGTATAGACTAGCAATATCTTTCAGTTATAGAAAATATCCTGCAGATGTCGCTGCGATTTGTATATTTCAGCAGCATCGTTGCACATTTAAGGATACAATATTTTACCACTTTTTTAAGTATTACAGGGATAGCAAATTTCCACACTATATATTCTAGGCGCTATAATTTGGTCTAGACGCTGTAGCGTTTTTTTTTTACATTTTATTAACATACATCTGTCCTGTGTGCTTGGCGTCAAGCCCGCTGTAATAATACGATGTTTACTTTGAAAGTTTATCACAGATGTCGCTGCAATCAGCTCCCTGGATTTCAGCGTCAGTGCACATTTAAGGGATACAACTTTTTAGCGCTGCTTGGATAGCAAAATTCCACAGTATGTATTCTAGACGCTATAGCGGTGCATTACACGTGTCTCTTTCTTCTTTAAAAAATATCCTGCAGATGTCGCTGTAAATGACTGTTTGGAATTCAACATCGTTGTACATTTAAGGGATTCACTATTTCCGCGCTTTTTTAAGTATTGCTGGGATAGTCGATTTCTACAACATATAATCTAGGCCTATAACGGAGCTATAGTACAGCGCCTAGAAGATACAGTGTGGAAAACGGCTATTCCTATAATGCTTTAAAAAGTGCTAAAAACTTGTATCCCATAAATCTCCAACAATGCTCAGCGGCAATATGCTGATACGAGCGCCATCTCGTAACTCTTTTCAATATAAACACTGAGTTTTCAAAAATTATAGAATGTTAAAAATCGGAAACTATAAATATAAGATATTTTGTTCTGTTATAAGCTAATTTAGTTAAGGAATGACGTGAAATAGGTTAAAGAGTCTCTTTTAGAATGACTATCGTTTTTAAATCACTACGATGGCGCTACTATCGACATCTTGTTATTCAGCATCGTTGTACATTTATGGGATTCAATTTTTTAGCACTATTTTGTAGCCGTTTTCTACACTGTATATTCTAGGCGCTGTATATATAGTGTGGAAATTGGCTATCCCTGTAATACTTTAAAAAGTGCTAAAATATTGTATCCCTTAACTGTGCAATGATGCTGCTGAAATATACAGATCACAGCGACATCTGCAGGATATTTTCTCAAACTGCAAGATATTGCTAGTTTATACAATGTAATACTAAATCCCGCAGATGTCGCTGTGATCGATACTTGGGATTTTAGCAGTATCGTCGCACATTTAAGGGATACAAATTTTTAGCGTTGTTTGAATAGCATATTTCCACACAAGGTATTCTAGACGCTGTAGCCATACTTTCGGCAAAAACTTGAAATGAGCATGCTTCCTGTGCATATATCACCACTCTTATGTATGAAGGCTCTCTGTTATAGTGTTGATTCTGAGCGCTCTTTGTTAAATTTCTATATTTGTGTTTTAGAGAAAGCAATACAGAAAAGTACTGTTACTATGGAAACAACAACTTCTTTAATATTGAAAGGTATAGCAAAGGAGTTCAGAATCAGTGCCTTAAATAGTTTCGAATATGTATTGTTGTTATGACAATTAATACCCTACCTGGATGTGGAAATGCAAAATTGTGTTCAACATAATGGAGGATATTCCATCTACATTTTGATCACGTGGTCAAGGTAAAAACTTCTATCGTAAAGAAGAGAAGGACGTGTAATGTAAATCCGTAGACGTGTAATGTAAATCCCCGCTAGCCAATGAAACGGTTCGTGAGGCAAAGTAGTAGTATCTTCCCTTATTATCAGATAGAAGTTCCTTGGATAAATTACCGGTATCACGTGACTTTTTCAGCCTCGAACCCATATTTGGAATATCCTCCATTGTGCGCAATCTAGATAGATTTTTGGCTGTCAGAGAAACGAGATTCATCAATCAGAAGCCTGCATTTTTGTGAACTTTTCGCTGTTTGCGGAAATGCAGGCTATTGATTGGCGATTCTCGTTTCGCTAACAGCGAAAAATCTATCTGGATCCTAGCCTACATTTCTACAAACATTGCACTTCATCCACGGCTCTAAAAAAATGACTCAAAACTTTCATGACATAGACCGGGATCCACAAACAGCAAATATTCTCAAACATGCAGGCTTCTGATTGGTCAAACTCATTTCGCTAACAGCGAAAAATCTATCTGAATCTCAGCCATAGTTATCTTCGATGAAATCAATGCAAAAGGATAATATAAAAGAAAAGTATAAGATTTCTAAAATATTTTGGCGGGTTTATCGATATTTGGCATAATTTGTAAACTTTAGAACTAATTAACAGTTTTTCGCTAATTATGAATAGAAAATTAATGTTTTTAAAGCTGAATTTTATAAAAGCACGTAGATTGAGTAAATATCTATCCAAAAATTCAATCCTTACTTTTTTCTGTCCATTATTTAAGTCTCTACCTCGATTGAAACATAAGTTGTGACGAAGAAATTAAATCTGTTATTTTTAGTATCTCGACGTTATTTTAAAAAATCCATATCTCTGTTTATAATTAATTTATGAGGATGCATTTGATCTCAAATTGAAGATCTTCTTTATTAGGTCCTTCTAGTGTTGGTTTTATTTTTCTGCGATGATTGCTTCTTTTGATATGGGAAATTTTACGCTGGCATATTTCGTTCATTTAACATGGAGAAGTTGTGATCAGTATAATAAGCAGTTACGGTGTCTTGCCTTATTCTTGGCGTTTGTTTGTTTGGCGGAGTTAGCATTTTTTTTCAGCTTGGCTTGGCAGAACGACCGTCCTGCTTGATATTAATTATAAAATACTATAAAAATAATTGTAAGTTTGACTTTAATTACTTTTGTTGTAATAAATATTCACATGAGAGTTTGTATTCATATTACTGTTTGAGGTAACACATTTTTGTTTATTTTTGTAAAAAAAAGTTTCACAGAGAAAAAAAGGGAAATCCGGATACCAATTTAACAAATAGTTAACCACCTCTTAAAGCTAATATGCTATTTCATTAACATGGGAAATTCAAAACATTAAGATATCAATCACCAATTGTTAATTTTTGACTAATCGTTATCTGTTCTTAATGCTACGATAGGAAAGTATGGAAAATGTTAGATATTTATTTTTCATTTTTTTTAAACACTAGATTTCTACAACGTTTTGAATAATTGAATGTAATCGAAAATGTTTGAGTTAAAATTCGTTGAGTTAAAAGTATAAAATTTTAAGCAAGTTTGACAAGTATATTTCACAATGTTATTCAGTATATCAATTTTTATGCATGTTAAAACAAAGGAAGAATGCAGTAGAAAGTATGTTATTTCAATACTTTTTTTTTATATTTCAATGAAATCTAGGCGAATAAAAATATGTCTTAATAGTATCTATAGATATTATACAGACATACATACAATAAATACAATAAACAAGCGACAACCAGGAATGCCGTGGTCCCGGGTTCGATTCCTGGCTCTGGCTAATCTTTTACTCCATTTGGGTTTATTGCATTTATTGTATGTATGTATGTATAATATTTATATATACTGTTAGCTGTTGAATGCAGGCGTTAGTTGTGCGTGTTATATTATATATTGTAGCATGTGTGTTTTATTACAATATGTCTTATTTAGAAATTTAGCAAAAAAAAAAAAAAAATAAGTTGCAACTGGGGACATATAAAAAAGAAATAAATAAATCTCTGTTAGTTGTGAAATTCTTTGGAGGAGAATAATTGGATGCAGCTAGCGTAGAATAACGTCACGCTGTAAAACATTCTGAGAAATGACTGTCTTGGGAACTAGCATTGGAAATATCAAAAAATATGTAATCGTATAAGTTTTACAGACAACAGAGAAAAAAATATATATTTGTGTTTGGAAGGATAGAAAGACATTAATTAATTAATTTAATAAACGCTAGTGAATATAGAAAGAAGATGTAAAAAGTTTTTATTTATGAATAAATATCAGACTACTTTTCATTATGATATTATGATGACAGTGGTAAATGCATACAATAATTACTTAAGATTTTACTCTAAATATCAATATAATAAAAACAATTCTAAGCCTTGAATTTACTTACAAAAGAATTTCCTTAAAAATTCCTCCTACTATTACATTTCACATTTATTTATTTTTAAAAATATTAATGCAAGATTTTTTAAAAGTTATTTATTCTCTCATTTAAAAGGGAAATAGAAAATTAAATAGACTTCTGACGGTTTAACAAGGAGCCTGGGATCTCTGCCCTATATCCCCATAACATAGCAAATTGAGAACATAGCAGGACTCAAGTAGTTGTAGCAGATGGAGGGTGGGAGATTCGAATTGATAGGGGGAAGCCCCGTTCGATCGAACTCTAGACCATGACTAGCCGATCAGAATGGAAAGAAAGCGAAGTAAGAGTGGCGAAACCCACAGAAACTAAAATAAAGGCCTTTTAAAGGGACCAAAATTTTTTGCATAATTAAATAAACAAATTTTTCTATAAACAAATTAACTTTAAAGAATGAGAGTACTTACAGATAGAAATTTACAAAATATATGCACAGTGTTATTTACAAAAATATATACAGACAGGAAGGCTAATTTTATTTTCTCACTTTTTTCGTGAATTTAGACATCCCGTCCATGAATTTTAACGTTTTTCTAGTTTCACTTTCAGAAGTTATTTCGTTATAGACTTTTTTAAGTAGTTAGTTAACTCATCGAATGAGTAGATTTTTCGTTCTTGTTTAATTCTTCCTAGTATTTCAAAAAGTTTGGTAACATCCTTACCACTTTCATAGTTATGGCAGATGGGTGAAGCCATCTTTGTATTGGGAATAAACATTGATGTTTTATATTTTTCACAACGGTACCGGTATTAGAGGAGATATTTATATTTTGTACGGCGTTTAAGATTCATATTAACTGTTCAGGCCAATTGGACTGAGTGCTTTCTTTGGATGATAATGATTGCTTCTATTGTTGTGTTTCTTATAAAGTTAACAAACTTATACGTCATTACAAGGGACTATATTTATTGATTAAACAGTCTAATTCTACAAAAAATGCAACCGCGTTAAGATTTTGGTAAAATTCCAAAAGAAATGTACAGTCGTAGAAAAAAAATGTAAACACTTCATGCTAACTCTGGTACTAAATATAGTAGAAAAACCTTACTGGTACCAATCGAATGGAAATTAATAAATTCTAAATGATGTATATAACATTTTCTTAGGATGTCATCTGCAAATCAAAATCAGACCAAACTTTGTTTTTTTTATGGCAACACCCAATTTTGACGATATATTTTAAATCTTCCATTCAATCTATGCCCAGAAAAGACATTTCAAGTCATTTGTATGATAAGTCTTTGCATTATAAGCATTCAAACTTTAGAGCTTCTAATGTTAAATTACATTTTCATATTTTTATTAATATCTCCTGAAATTACAATCCTAATATGATAATTTTTTGTGTGGTTATAAGACTAAAAAATCCAAACATAAATACATTGAAAAAAAAAATATATTACAACTCATCAGACATACAAGTAAAAATTACATAAATACATTTAATACAATTAAAAAGCAAACGTTTCGAGCTAAATTTTAGCCTCTCATCAGTACAATAAATAAAATTCAAATGACAGAAAACTATATATCACGTTTACAGTTAGAAATTATTAACAGTTAAAATTAAATAAAGTATACAAATATCAAAACAATGCTGTGTATTCAGGTGGAAGTGCACATGATTCATTTATCGGCGAACTGCTAATAATTTTTAACTGTAAACATGATATAAAGTTTTCTGTCATTTGAATGTTATTTATTGCACTGATGATAGGCTAAAATTTAGCTCGAAACGTTAGCTTTTCAAATGTATTAAATGTATTTATGTAATTTTTTCTTATATGTCTGATGAAATGTAATATATATATATATATATATTTTAAAAATCGTATATTAGAAGTTAAACAATGATTATTTATTTAATAAATACATTGAATTTGTAATTTTAAAATTTTAGAAAATGATTTATCAATTAAAAAATTAATATTCTAAAAAATATGAATTGTAACCTACAATTTTTTTGATTGATTTGTATTTATTATGTCCTGCTTTATGCAAATTCTCAATTTGAAAATTTTATTCCATGTAGTTTTGAATTATGATTAAAAAACGTCAAAATATTGTTTTAGGGGGCCATTATGATGTGCCGAAAAGCATAATTTGAAAAAAAATATATATATATTTTACTCATTTTATTGAAACATTTCGGTTGACAATAGTCGAAACAGATTAAGCTAGTGAAATAGTGCGATTAGCAAGAAACATTACAGAGTAAATAGAAGCGACATAGTGAGTCTGTAGCATTTGAACAATCGAGTGCGGAACTTCAATTTGGATACAGCCCCTAAAATAGGCTCTTTTTAAAATAATTATTTTCTCGGAAACTAATCGAACGATCCTAATGAAAATTTGGATTTAGGCTAATTGAAGTGTGTAGAATTTATTTATGGTGTCAAACTTCGGTACTATTATTGAAAAAAACAAACTTTGGTCTTATTTAATATGTAGATGGCCCCCTAAGAAACTTATATACATCATTTAAAAGTAGAGTTTATTTCCAACAGTACCGTTTGGTGTCAGTAACTTTCTTCTACAGTAATTTGTTGCATACGTAATAGGGGGTGATTACTTTTTTTTTCCACGACATTACTTAGAATTTTATTTTTCTCGTAAAAAAAAAAGATACTATTTTTGTTTTTAGAACTCCAAAGGATCATTATATAATTAGGGTTTATTAAAAAATAATGGTTTATTATATATTTTTTTCATATGTTTACGCTAAAATAGTTAGCGAAATATACTGTACAGCACCGTTTACTAAAACTGAAAAACATTAGTGATTTTATCTGTCCTGTCTGTATTTACTGAAGTTCGTTAAAAGTTCTCCGACTTTAAAAAATTAAAAAAAATTAATTTTTTGTAAACATCATGTGATCAATTTAATATTTGTTTGTTCTGTACAGAAATACAAAAGATTAGGTTATAATAATATTCATGGTTTGCAATGGTTTAATGTATGTTTAGAAAATGAAAATCTATTTTTAAAAAATTGTTATATATTAATAATATAGCCGTGTTCTATTGC
The DNA here is from genome assembly GCA_963932465.1 of Maratus speciosus. Classification (NCBI taxonomy): domain Eukaryota; kingdom Metazoa; phylum Arthropoda; class Arachnida; order Araneae; family Salticidae; genus Maratus; species Maratus speciosus. The sequence continues at coordinate 407,129,436 of OZ010788.1, read as the reverse complement.
AAATATTTTAGTAAATTTTGATATTTTTCATACTTTGTACAATACAGAAGTCGCATATATTGTGGAATATAATAGATAATTATTATCGATAGTGTGACCTTGATTAAAGAGTATTTATATTATTCTGAACTATATAAAACCTAATATAAGTAAAGCATCATACTATTGTTAAGTATAGCACTTTTCCTTAATAAAAAAAAAAACAAAAAAAAAACGGTTTATTGTTTTTAGTTTTTTTTAGAAGAACACAAGTACATTTAAAAATTTGTCGGATGTGCCAATCACAAAAATTTCTTCTATCTCATACATGTTAATACTTCAAAATTCGCTGTCATAGAGACAAAATTAAATAAAGATCTATGTCCATCATGAAGATTCTAAAGTCATACTTTCGTCGAATTGTGTGAATTAAAAAAAGAACTATAAGCGTCTCACTTTTCAAACAAATCATTGAATTTCAGCACCCCACCCATTTAAATGTCTTCAATCCAAACCCAGAGATTATAAAAACGACAGCCAAGGATCTATTTATGTAAAAGTGTAAAAGAATATGAAGTCTGATTAAATTCCGTTCATTAATTTTTCAGATATAGCTATCGCGAAAATCGTGAAAAATGCAGCAAGGACTAACTTTAATAAATTTACACGAAAACCTAATCAACACCAACTTATGCCAAGGTCAAATATAATATGAAGTTTGGTGAAATTCCGTGGATTAATTCTTGAGACATGACTATCGTTAAACTCGCTGAAATTCGGAAAACTACAGCGTAGTAGAGCCACCTGTTGAGCGTTTTACACCAAAACTACGCAGTATTAATTTATATCAAGTTCTAACTGAATCTAAAGTTTTATTAATTTCCGAGCATTAGTTCCTGAAATGGAGCGCCCACATTTTTTTCCCCACTTACAGACAGAAAGATATACAGACTCACAAACAGACATTTTCTAAAAACAGTCAAATGAAGTTCAGGACCTTCTAAAACATAGAAATCTGTCCAAAACCGGAAGTCAACATTTTCGAGATCCAATACTTTCTTCTTGTAAAGATACAAGGAAGTAAAAATTGTGTTTCAACGGAAGTATTACTTCAAGTATACTTTATTCGAGTTTCACTATTTCAATATATTTGTGTTTAAAAACTGATTATAATTATAGGGTAAAAATAAGAAAACAAACAAAGAGCGTACAGTGTTTAAGTAATGTTTGAATGTTATCAGCGGATAATGCAATTGCATCAGATTATTAAGAGTAATCTGAAATACTTCAGATATTATTTAATCTGTGTATAGTTATTTTTTAAACAGCGTTTTGAATTATTTTATTATTTTTATAATTGCTCTATCTATTAACATGTAATGTAGCATGTGTGTCATCTGTTCTCATGAGTTTCAAAAGAATACATTGAGCATGGTCTTTATTTTTCTATCGTACAAAAAATAATAGCTTTGGATATTTACAAGCAGAAGAATAGAAAGCTGTAGCGAATTACTCTGATACATCTTTGGTTATTTTTCACGAATTCAAAATCATGAAAATGAATCCTATTCGATCTAATCTCGAAAAGTGGAAATTTAAAAAAAGAGTACCATTACATAAAATTAGAATGCATACTTTTTGCAGTAAAACTTAAAACGATTTAACATCTCACTTAGATAACATACACTGGTTTCGAAAAATTAAGGAAAAATCACAAAAAGAGCGATAATTCGTTGAAAAATTAACCTATCCGTATGAAATTTGGATATGTTGTTAACTAAAAGATGCTCATTAAAATTACAAAATGCAAATTAGTGGCGCTACAATCGGATTGCGCCCTCTATGCGGAGCATAAAAATGCATGCTAAATAGTAGGGCTACTCGTGTCGCTGTTATTATGAGATAAGGAAACTGAGATAGCCAATTCATTAGTATGACCTCGAGGTATCATTTGTCCGCATAACTACGATGTAGAGCTATTGGAAGATTGGGTGTAGGCCAAAGTCAGACAGATGTGGCCAGATGTTCTTCTGTTGCTCATAGGCTTTGTCAACAATTTCAAACCACTGGTTCGGACTCCAGAATGTTCAGTGAAGGAGGAACAAGTGTTACGACAAGAACCGATGACCGATATTTGTGGTTATGTGTACGAATGAATAGAACAGCAACTCCCTCTCATCTTAAATCCGTCCTTGCTGAGCCACTCGAAGATTAGTATAAAACTCTACTGTGCGTGGTGAAGGTGGTCTTCGCGTGATGCGACCAGATATTAGTGTGCCGCTCACCACATGTCTCCGGAGGGAAAGTTTAAGGTGGGCACGTCAACTTGTCCACTGGACGGCTGAAAAATAGAGGCTTGTTCTCGTCCCAAATGATTTCCAGTTTAGCCTACAAAACGATTGCAGCCATTGATTGATTTGGAGAGAACAGGGAACACGCTATCAACCATCAAACATTTGTAAGAGATATTCGTATGGAGGAGGCACTGTCTGTGTTTGGGATGGTATTTCTTCGGGTGGACGTACAGGCGCCCATGTTTTTCCACATGAAACTGTGAATACTCACGTCTATATTGATGACATTCTTGATGCTTATGTGCACGCTTATGCCGGTGCAATAAGTAATGATTTCCTGTAACAGGACGATAACGCTTGACCGCATAGGTTTCACATCATAGAAGATTATCTTCAGCACCAAAGAATTCAGCGCATGGAACGGTCAGCGCGATCACTGGGCTTGAATCCCATCGAGCATCTTTGGGATGCTTTAGGAAGATGTATCTCTGCTCTCAATCCTCCTCCTCAGACCCTTGCCACATTTACAACTGTTTTACAAGAGCAATGGCTCGCATTTCCCAGTGAACTTATCGATCGCATAATTGACTGTATCAGAATTCGCTGTATGTACTGTATCACTTCTAAGGGTGATCATACTCAATATTAAAGGTACTTTTTCTATACCAAACTCAAACATTTATTTTGTTTATTTTATAATTGTATTAATTTCTGAAACACCACAGTCGTCTGGTAATTCCTTTTATTGTTATTTTATACCTTACTATGTGTTGTAAATTGTGTCTCAGTTTTATTAAAATCTGCTGGTAACATTTTGAGTAATCGCTATTTTTGTTGTTTTTCCTTAATTTTTGGAAACCGGTGTACAAATGTTAAATTTCATTCAACGATTCTTTCTGATTATCTGTAGCATTATATTGACAGAGATATATGATCCGAGGGACACCCATTTTATCTCTCTTGTGACGGCGTGAAACTGACTGCGTGAATTGAAACACGTGAGATACGTGTTTTTCGGTGTTTTCAAGTCAGGTACATTACATTTATATTTCTGATATATAAACTTTTACCACTTTGTTCCGTTCATTAACTTGTACTTGGAGCAATAGAAGATGGGTTTCTTCAGCCCATTTCAATCTTTAAAAATTTTATTTTTTTATGATCATTTTTAAACTGATGAAGGCGAATTGGGTGTCCTTGATTCGGTTATAAGTAATTAAATGTTATGGTGGTTAAATTTGTGAGCTTTAATGTTGTACATTTATAGCTCATATTATGCTCTATTAATAAATTTTCAATTGCATTCAATAAAAAAAGAATGTTTGTCCTAACAAAGAATCAGACTGTGATGTCTTTTTTTAAATTTATTTAAATGCTATTAAAAGTTCTTCTTTTACAGATTTAAACTATATTGCAATTCTAAATATGTCTTTGTTTGCTCAAGGAAATTCTAATTATATTCAGATATATAAATAATGTTGTTAATATACCTTGAATATGTCGGTAATGGTTCATCTATGTTGTAACTTTCATTCATGAATTATTTTTTAATATTTTTTTAACTCTTGTAAAAGGATACATTATATTCTTTTTAAGCCTTTAATTAATTCAAAAATAATTTTCTCATTGCACGATACTTTAACGAGCGGGGAATAAACGAGCATCTCTGCATATTTGTGAAAATTCACATATGTACTAGAAATTTTTATTAATTTCCTCCACTATTTAAAATTATATTTCAGCTACATATATTTTAGTGTGTTCCACGCATGTATTTATTTTCTTCTATCTATAGAAGAAGAAAGTATTAGATTGATCAAAATTTCGACTCCCAGTTTAGACGGATTTACGCATTTTAGAATGTGCTGAAGACTATTTGACCTCTATTAGAAATTGTCTGTCTTGTCTGTCTGTATGTGACACAAATTTTGTGGGCGCTCTATCTGACGAACTACCAAGTAGAATAGGATGAAATTTCATATGGAGTTCATTCCTTATGTGAACTAAAGTTGTTAGTTTTTGGGGCGAAATCCCTCACGAGGGTTGTAGGGGTGACGCAAATCAATGACTTGTCAGAATTTTCTAATTCTTATACATCACGTTTGTGTGCGCATAATTCCATGAACCACCAATTAAGGAACCTTATGATAGGGACATATTGCCATTCAGTTTTGGTTCCAGACATCCAAAAGAAGGTACTAAAAAACAATGATATGCTTATACCACCAGTTTAAATGCACATAAATCAACGAATTTAATCACATAAAAAAAGTTTCTTAAAATTATAATTTATATTTACAATTCAGTACTATTTTTATAGATATCCGAATAAAAATTAGAGTTATTATAATTATCATATTTGTTTTTTATGCAGTTTCATGTGTTAGGAATATATTTTTTAATATTTTGTTTTATAATAAAAATTAATAATAATAAGTTATTCATTTTCTTATCGATAAAGTCTTTCTTAAAGTTTTCGATAAAAGTCGATAAAGTTTTCTTATCGAAAATACTGCATAAAATACAAAAGTATCAAATATAAAGCTTGTATTAAACTAAAAAAAAAAAAAAAAACATTTTACTTAGAGACAGCATATTTATCAAAATTTAGAGAATTTATTAAAGTAATTGATAGTTTATCTTACCAAAATTAATTCGTTTAGCTTAATATGTTTTTTATACGAAATTTTTTTTACAAATTTAATAGTGAAATTTTAAATCATTTATTACGTTTTTATGTACTATAGAAACTATAGTCATAGCACTTAGGAGTGATCTTTCCTAATATTTTATAAAATCTTGTAATATAACACAAATAAATAGCTTGGAAACAATCGCAATCACATTAAATGAAGATATACTAAATATAAAACACAAGTGGTAAGGCATGTACGAAGATGTTTTACACAAAATAAAGAATATCCCTTAAGCGAAATAACTGGAGACAGCTGGCATATGACAAGTTACATTTTAAAAGTTTGTCAGAAAAGTCAACGGCTATAACAAAAAGAGAGCGAAACATGATATCTTGTTTGATTTTCTTAGAATTTTTGTAAATTTTCGGAAAGAGAAAAAAGTTTTTTGTGAAAGCTGTTGATAAGCATATAACACTTTGATAATCTCTTTTTCATTGTTCTTTGTAAACACGCGTTAAAATTTATTTTATTGCTACTGTATATATTTAAAGGCTTCAAATAAAGATTAATTTATCCTTTTTATGAATTAATAGCTATATTAAAGGCAAATATGAATGTCAAGTTAATTACAGAATTGTAGAATAACAAAAAAAAATTATACTTTTGATTTTTTTAGGTAGATTTCGTATGAAATACTACCTATTGCGATCGCTCTTATGTTGCAATTTCTGAAAAGTTTTGCAGATCTACACCGATCATGACCACTAGAACCCAAAACCACCCTCAGTAAAAAACTTTATCATCTATCTATCTATCTCTGTATATATATCACTTTTTATGGGCTCGATAACCTCTGTAATTCTGCCCAAATATCTACCAAACTGATACATAAAATCAAGGGGTATAAAATTTCGTTGAAGTTCGTTAATCGGCAAAATCGGACCAGGGGGGGAGGGGGGTGGAAATAAGGAGGGGTTTCGTGAAAACCGAAAAAAACCAATAACTTCTTAATTTTTTATACATATCAACTCAGTTGAAAGTTATTAGTACTTCTAGGAAAAGATCAAAAAATTTATGTATCACAGATTTTTGATAAAATTAAAATTGGGTTCAAGGGGCGCTAGAAATAGGGTTTTAGGGAGAACAAAATTCAAAACTTCGTCAATTCTATATATATCAAATTCACTTAAACTTTTAAACTTAAACACTTATAAATCTTCTTAATATTATCTACAATCTTTATACTTACAAGTTTTTCATAAGACCAAATCTTACTGCAAAATAATAATAATAATAATAATAATAATAATAACGAAAAATAAATGGGGGTGTTGAAGAAGAAAATAGTTCATAACATCGTCAATTCATAAGATATCCAATCCTCTTAAATGTATTATACATCTTATCAATATTATCTGCAACGTTTTTGATAGGATCAACGCTTACAGAAAAAAAAAAAATCTTACAAATGTTCAATAGGTGCACCTTTAGTTATACGGCACACATCCAACCTAAAGTCCAATTCTTCCCATACTTATGTCAACTACAGCGGAATAATGGAAGCAATGACCTCTTCAATTCTGTGTCTCAACTCTGGCAAATCATTAGGTAGTGTTGGAACGTACACACGATCTTTTATAAAGTCCAAAAGAAAAAAAAAATCAGATGACTCTAACGGCTTTTCAATCTTCAACCCATCAAAAATGCTTTACGATCAGGATTTGCCATTTTGCGTATGTGGCACTGCAAGCGAGTAAATAATAAACATTACAGTTGATGCTATTAAAATTTATAAATAGGACATTCTTTAATGGACACCATATATGTTAGTATAACATTTACATTGAGCAACAATTTAAAATATTACAGTTCCCTTTTATAAATACCTTATATAACATGGCATTCAATAAACAGTAAATAAAACTTGGCACATATAGACACACAAGAAACATTAAACTATACAAATAATGATTTAGAAATTGCACATGCGCTTTATTAAAAAAAAAATAAATAAATAAAACCTGTGATATGTATTATTAAGTAATAAGAGATTAAAATTTTATTATTCCTCAATGTTATTTTTAACATCTAAATATTATTTAAGCATACTAGGGGGCTCTGCCCCCTAAGAGCTACGTTCGTCAACCCCAGTTCAGACACCGCAGATTCTAACAGCATGATAATTTGATCGCTTTAAAAAGATTCGGAAGATTGAATTATAATTTGAATCTGAGAATTATAATCTGACGTAATTTTCACCAAACTTTTCTTTTTCTTTTTAATATTCCCGTAAAAATACTTTTGTTAGAAATGAAATATTATGATCATCTTAAAATATCAAATAAATGTATCGAGCAATTTTTAAATTTAAACTGTTTTGCAATATTATTTTTTGTTCATTTTATGTAATAAGCGTAATTTGACGCAAATGTGACGTAAATTCTCCTATTTAAGACTTCTAATGCATGTTTATGAATTTATTATTTTACAATATTCTGCCTCTTTCAAAATTCACGTGTAATTACAGTTTTTATGACGTAATTTTCAATGAATTCCCGCTTTTTATATTTTCAGTTTATAATAGTCATGTGTAGAATAAAATTTTAATTTGAAGTAAACATTGTTTGCGCTGTTTATACAACTGGCAACAGTTTAAATCAATAACATTTTCTAAAATTTGTAAAAAAAATCTCTCGAAATGCTAAAAATTTGAATTTAAAATTTAAATAAAACCTCAAAAAATGAGTCAAATAAGAAAAGTAAATACAATCTGCACACCAGGAACTTATAACGTATAAAATGATCTGAAAATGATTAAATTCTCATGTATACATTTTGCTCCAATAAAACCTTTTTAATGGAACGATTTTGTCCAACTTTAGCATTAAATATCTCTTAAAATAATTCTTCGATTTGAAAACTGTCTGCATCAGCGTGTTTATCAAACATTTCTCTATAATACCACCGATTTTCATATTTTTGCATGCAACAGTTTTTTTTTAATATTAACGATGAAAGGCCATGCTTAAGCATTCAAATTGGATGTGGATCTACCCGGAATATCTACGCTGATTTTCATTGGTCCATTTCCAAATCAAAACTTTTTCTTTTTTATATAGAAGGATTATGCACTCGTTTAGTATAAAACTGTACTTAACAATGTTTAGATTTATTTTATCATTTTTGAATATATTTCTTTTAAGGAATGTATCAAGAAACCAAAATAAAATTAATAAATATTTTTGAAACAGTTCTTTATTTAGCATATAGGACACAATATTGGTGAATGGCTTCATTGTTTTTTACTAAATGTTTTATATCTAATTATTAGCTAAATGCAGACTCGATTACCTTAACAAATTACTGCTGAAGATTTCATGATCAAAAAATGAACAAGATATTTCTCCATTAAATCAATTAAAAATTCAAGCATGTATAATATGAAATTTAATTCGAAAATTTAGTTTCAGTGAAATGAAGCGAAAATTGTTAACATTTTGGTTTAAGTATTTTTTACAAAGAACATGAAACAGACTAAATTAACTGTCAGTTTTCGTTGAATTAGCATTCATTAAATTTTATTCACAAACAAATATCGTTTGGAAAACTTCTCAAATTAAGAATACTGTTTCTTTGATAACATCTGTCAGCAAAAGTAATGAAATTCAAGAGAAGGTTTGACAAATATATTTTAATCTTTGAAAATAAGTAATTAAGTATCCTTCTATTTACTGGAAAACAAAAATCGAAATTACTTAAATGTGATCAATAAATCTTAATTAATGTCAGGAAGTTTTAATAACGTCATACAAGCTTCGCAACATACGTTTTTATTTATTAGAGCTCATTTTAATAGCGACATACAAGCATGACAACATATATTTTTATTTATTTGAATTCGTTTTTCAATGTCATTAAAATTAGAACGAGTACTCAGTTTAAAATATATATATATATACTCTATAAGCATAATTTAAATTATAACTTTTATTTCGTTTTTATACAGTTAAATATTATAACTAGAATTACTGCTAAACCCATAATTGCCTTATTTTTCAAAAATCACTGTAATATTTTTTTTCGACTTTCATTTTTTAAATAAATCATAGGAAAAATACTTTAAAAATCCTATTTTGTTTTAAGTATGGTTTACAGATAAAAAACTGTTTGTTACTAATCAGCAATACTGGTCTTTAATTGAAAAAATAATTTTCCTTGATAAAATTTTATAATATTAAACACACAAGAATTTTAGGAACTATAATAAGAAATAAATTTTACTTTCTCACTGCAGAACAAAATAGAGTATTTCGCAAGATTTCAAACAAAACAAAAAGAACAAGTAGCAACAATAGAAAAAATTAATCTATCTTTATTCTTAAACAGCACAATTGTTGCCATCTACATGTTGAAAATCGATTTAATAATTTTTTCAGGATGCATTTTATTGGCAACATTAGGCATTATACTTTCAATGTTATTCTAATAGTATTTTAGAGCCTAAATTTGGTATGTTGCCTAAAAGAAACACCCGGCATTTAAGGGTTAAATATATCATTTTATTTCATACAGTACTGTTAGAAGTGAATTGCAAATAAAATATAAAGTATATTAATAAAGTAAACTATCTTTAAGTGCACAAGGTTGCTAATTGAAAATATTAACAAATTCTTTTATAGTAATTTATATATTAAAGTTCAAGTACTTCTTAATCATTGAGTTCATTTATTTAAATAATTTGTCTTAATATATCAAGTATTTTTTCTAAATATTTTATTTTATTATTTGTAAATATTCGTAAATATTATGTAATATATAAACAATTCGCAACAAACTTCCCAGCCATTCGAATATTTTTATACAAAACGGTTACATAACCATAATTTAAATATATTCTGACAATAATATGATGAATAATGTCGTCTATTACTTGTACAAATATGGCAAAACAGCCGTTATTTAAAAAAACGGTCAGATGACTGGGTAGTTGCAGGGATGTTGCCTGTTTCTAACATTGTACCTTTCAAACAATTTTACACTACACTGTTAAAAATTTTGCAGCATTCTGGCAGGTCATTCGACTGTTTTTTGAAAAAACGGTTTCATAACCGTTATTTAACTATATTCTGACCATAAAATGTCCAATAATATGGTCAGAATAGTGTTACATTACGGTTGTGTAACCGTTTTTGGAAAAAAACGGTCAAATGACCTGCCAGAATGCTGCATATTTTTAACAGTGTATGCTATTAAAAATTTGCAGCCAACTGTGTGGTCATTTCACAGTTTTTATCGAAAACGGATAAATATCCGTAATTTAAGTCCATTCTCACCGTAACTATTAGCAATAATATAGTCGGAATAGAGTTAAATTACGGTAGAGTTAAATGTAACTTTCTTCTATAAAAATGGTTGAGTTATGGGAGAGACTGGATAGTTTGGTACAAATTTTTAACAGTGATTAAAATTCCGCAGGAAACTTTCAGTAATTCCGCTGTTTGCGTAAATAACGGTTAAGATTAACGGCACTGTTAAAAACTGGCAGAAAACTGTCCACACTGTTAAAAATTTGCAGCATTCTGGCAGGTCATTTGACCGTTTTTTTCCGAAAACGGTTACACAACCGTAATTTTAACACTATTCTGACCATATTATTGGCCATTTTATGGTCAGAATATAGTTAAATTATGGTTATGAAACCGTTTTTTAATAAATGGTCGAATGACCTGCCAGAATGCTGCAAAATTTTTAACAGTGCAGCCATTCGAACGTTTTATAGAAAATGGTTATGAAAACATAATTTATATCGTTTCTGACCAGCGAGAATACTTTATACAATGCTTAAACGTTATCTATAAAAAAGATTAAATGATTGGAAAGTTCGCTAGAGATTTTTAACTATGTCAGAGTAGCTCGAAAAGCCCGCCAACACCTTTATTACAGTTTCTGTGAAACAATTAGATATATTGAAGTGATAAGTACTAACAAGTAAAAGCATACAGGATGCGCAAATGCTCGAAACTTATGTGAATAAGTTATTAAAAAGTACCTTTCGTGAGTCACACTCAAGGAGTTCTGAAAAAGTACCTGTCAGTCTATTATTTCTCAATTTTATTTGACATTTCACAAAAAAATTAAAAAAAAATGCGTAAAATTTTTCGTATTTAAAAATCATTGCCAATGGCGTAGGCAGCTATTTAAACGGGGGGGAGGGAGAATGCCTTGATTTTCTAACTTGATCATGTTAGGTACAATCAATAAGATATATAGTAAAACCAGATAAAAAGGAAATATTATCGTTTTAAAATGTTTTTTGTGTTAGAAGATGCAAATACTTCTACAACTTTCAAAAACTACCGTAACTGCGATATGTTTTGTAACCACCACAAAAATATTAACATTTTGCGTTCCGAAATTTAAACCGTCGTAATTCCTAAATTACTTGAACGCAGTTCCTAAATTACTTGAACTTACCATTTAGTATCTAGGTATTAAATATACCAATAAAGGCAGATTATGTGTAGTTAATGCATGGAAATCTAACGATTAATGCAAATTTATATGTTATGTTATCTTTATCATTATTTTTAATGTTTGGAATGCAGAAAGGATTAGATAGGCTAAATTCATAACTACTCAAAAAAAAAATGCCCAGTAAATTTTTTTTTCTTATATAACTTGTGTAAGAAATATATTTTGATGAGTGATTGTATAAAGAGAAATTTTGATGCATGCTGGATTGCTAAATGACAAACAGAGTAAATTAAACTTTTACCCTAAATAGTATAGATGCATTTTGATAAAGGTTGCAGAGAGTGTTCGGTTCTTGAGAAATACTGGGAATGTAGTTTGCCTATAGTATTTGAAAAATTACTTATTGTTTTCATATTGCGTGCATAGGGACTCTAAAGCTTTAAAATTTTGAATTTTACTTTTTGCTTTACGTTTGTCACAAAAATATAGAAATTCTGAAAATCTTTTGAAAAATCATAAAATTATTTTTACATATTGGTTATGCATTTGAAATGTTTATTTATATTGTGTGCTTAGGGGTAAAATATTTCTTGTGAGGCGTAAGGTTCATATACTTTTAAATTGATAAACAAAACGAATAGTTTCCGTTTGTATTATTTCAACATACCGTAGTCATGTCGAAGTTAAATTCACTGAAGTACTGCAGGAAAGCGGATTTACAGAATCTCGCGGAAGTTTTAGATGTGGAAATAGATGAAGAAGACAATATGGCAACGATAATAAAAAAAAATTGAAGCAGCAGAAAAATACGACGAGGAACTAACTTTAGTGCAGGCAGGGTTTATCGTGAAAGATAAGATCAACGTTATGTGCCTGTATTGAAAATTGCAGAGTTTTGGTAAAATATCAGTACACTGTTAAAAATTTTGCAACATTTTCGACCGTTTTTTGAAAAAACGGTTTCATAACAATAATTTAACTATATTCTGACCATAAAATGGCCGATAATATGGCCAGAATAGTGTTAAAATTACGGTTGTGTAACCGTTTTCGGAAAAAAACCGGTCAAATAACCTGCCAGAATGCTGCAGATTTTTAACAGTGTAGGAAGATAATCCCTTAAGCTTATTTTATTAAAATAACATGAAAAATAACATACTTTCAAATCGAATGCCTACTTGTGTTTAACCTGTGAAGTTTTGGAGATAATTATGTTTAAGGTGCCCTCTTATTATTATATTTATTTATTTATTTTGTCCGACTGTACACTGTTAAAAATTTTGCAGCATTCTGGCAGGTCATTCGACCGTTTTTTTGGAAAAACAGTTTCATAACCATAATTTAACTATATTCTGACCATAAAATGGCCAATAATATGGTCATAATAGTGTAAAATTACGATTGTGTAACGGTCAGATGACCTGCCAGAATGCTGCAAATTTTTAACAGTGTACTTTAAAAGGGCGAAATAATTGTCTTTAAAATTTTTCCTGTTTTGAATCGAAATATGGAGCGTCATTTTACTTTATATTTAATACACGAATTACATTTTTATTTAACAAACATCATTTTAAAAACCATTTTAATTCTCTAAAATTATTAGTTTATTTTCTGTGTTATAAATATACAAACTCCGACGTTTAAATTTATTTTAACATATTTATTTCTTATTAAAAAATAAATAAATAAATAAACCACTATAATTTTGAAAATTTACTATGAGAAACATTTTTTCACAAAAAGTAATGAATAGATCGTTTTACAATATAGTTTTTCTCTTTTTTAATTTAAAAGGAAATAAAAAGAAAAACTTGATATTCAAAATTATTCTAATTTATATATTTAGACAATTTTATTTAATAAGAATTTGAAACATTTATTTTTTTATAAAGCGTATTAAATAAAAATTTTTTCGCACTTATAAAGAAAAATCCAGATCATTAAATTTAATTTTTTATGAAAGAAATATTTTAATCTGAAAAAATCCTCTAAAGAAATGTTATTTTGTGTAGATTTTAAATTTGAATAAAAGGTTTAAAATATATATTCTTTTTGAAAGGAAATGTAAGATAGTTAACAAAATACCCTTTCATATTTTCTTTTTATTATATATTTATAGATTTATATCAGAAAGAGCTAAAAAAAATTAAATTGCCACATAATAAAGCAATGTAGCAGAATCCTTTAATAGTCGGATAACCAGGTACGAATTTCCTCAATTATTTCCTCTTGGTCGATGACTTGTAAAATGCTTCAGAGAGTTGTATCATGGAGCTCCGTGAACGTCATCTGCGGTTACGTGGGTGTGTTGAACAACGGTAGCCTCCCACGGACGTAAAAAAAATAATTTTAGTCATTTTGTCCCGATTGAAAGTTTATCAAATTATAGCTAACCCAATACCTTGAAGAAGAAAAAAGTCAGCTGATTATAAAGTGGTCGATAATACGTCAGCGTATATATGCTATGTTAAATAAATAAACATGTCAGCTGGCGATATCTCAGTGGAAAAATTGCCAGCTGATGCCCTGTAGGGTGCAATGCAGAAGCCAGACAGGAGCACCCATCACTTACTTAAATGCACCTTCTGACAAGTTTTCCCTCGGCATATTGCGAGAGGATTCTTTGTGTTAAGTACAGGATCATATAAACTATCAGCTTACGTATATTCATCCGGGAGGAAATAACCTATCTCAAGTTATTCGACATTACGTTCCATGTCAAGCTGAAAGATATAATTTTATTATGATGTTTCATTTTCATCAATATTCTTTATAGATACTTTTAAAATCTCGTTTCATTCTAAGTCTCTGTCTCCGCTCGCATTTTTCGCCGATCCCAACCGTTATATCTAAAATAAGAAACTGCGTATGAGCGTGAGATAAGTAGTCCTTAATACAAGTTAAAACCCTTTCGGCACTGACTTTTTTCTTAAAGTCGAAAAAAAATTTAACTTTTGTCATTTTTTTTTTTTTTTTTTACTATTTCAAAGCTAGATAGCGCTATTTGTCCACTAAAAAGTCAAAATATAAAATACACATATGTAATTATGAGGTTTTTACGTGTCTGCAAGGCGTTATTTATAGTTTAAAGCATTTTAAAAGTAAGGAACACATATGTGACCGCCAGGGTCGAAAGGTTTAATATTTAGTAAAATTTCGTAAAAAGTAGAACAGGATGTAAAAAAGTAATGCCTTATTGAGTTTGTAAAAATCATAAACTATTACATTTAAAATTATATTTACTGCTTAAAATAAATTAACTATGTTTCTTCAAATATATACTATTTTGGCAGCAGAACATACAAGATTTAAAACACTATATTTTTAAGTTTATGTTAAAAAAATAAATATATATATTAAAAATAAAAAAGATAATTCTTCTTCTTTTTATTATTATTAAGTGCGGAAAGAAATAGTATATATTTGCAGCTACATTTTTATAAGTAATACGTTTAAATTCTCTGCTCATTTGCAATATTTAACTCTTTATTTATTGAGTAATAAATAATTCCCTAATTGCGTTAGTATTAAATACTTTAAGAAAATCACATGATGCTATTCATAATGCAGTGTTATTTGTCAATAAAAATAAAATAATAATGTAATTGGTACAGGAAATTACAAACAAATAAAAATAGAACATTAAATTGATGGTGGAGATATTTTTATTTTTTATAAGCCATTGGCTTACTACAACATTTACAAAACTTTTTGCTCAACTGTCAAAGAAATGAAAAAAATGTTGATGGGATGAAAATGTTATGTCTAATATGATAAAAGCTCCAGTCTGGTCCACACGGATGCGCTGTTTCTTAATTTAGATATAACGGTTGGGAGCAGAGATAGTGAAGTAGAAGGGGATGATATTATAAAAGTATCCCTAAAGAATATTGTAAATGAAACACTACAATGAAATTATGACTTTCAGTTAGAGCATGGAGCGTAATGTCGAATAACTTTAGATGGTTTTTTTTTCCTCCCGGATGAATATCCGTAAGCTGACAATTAATATGATCCTGTACATAATAAAAAAAAATCAGCTAGCAATATGCCGAGTGAAAATTCGTCAGCTGGTGCATTTAAATAAGTGATAGATGCTCCTGACTGGCCCCAGCGTTACTCCGTTCAGGGCATCAGCTGACATTTTTTCCACTCCTATATAACTAACTGACATGTTTATTTATTTAAAATAGCATATATACTCTCATCTGATAAATTTTCAATTGAGAGGAAATCACTGAATATATATGTATATGTTCGTGTGACAAGCTTGGCGTATTAACCACTACCTTACAATCCGCAATCCGCTGACTTTTTTTCTTTCAAGATATTGGATTAGCTATAATTTGATAAATTTTCAATCGGGAGGTAATGACTAATATTCATTTTTTTACGTGCGAGGGAGGCTACCGCTGCTGACGTTCACGGAGTTTCATGATACAACTCTCTAAAGCATTTTACAAGTTATCGGCTGAGAGAAACTTGGTCAAAATCTGTTGCTGGCTCGCGGGCTGTAAATGTTTATATAAGTTCTGAGGGAGATATATTAAGTATTTTAGAACAATTGTTTTTGATAAAAGTCTTTTGTAAGCATATCCATGGGAATGGAGGAAGAAATCGAATATACTTAAATCAGTTGCATTACTTCACATGAAAATTCATTAAAAGTTCTTTCATGGTTGCATGTAACACTGTAGAGTTATACTATTTAGTTAACACTATTTTATAAAAAAAGGTAATAACAACAGCCTGTCGTCTGAACCCCATTTTAAATAAATTGGGTTATATCTGATAATATTTATAGATATTTCAGTTCTAATGTTTTTGTTCTATTCTGAATACATAACTGGGTAAGTAATTTATTTTCTTCAATAGAATCAATAAAAATACAAACTCACTGGCATGCTACCATTTTTGTAGATCTTTTAATTGTATCTGATTTAAATAAATGGCTGCATACTTATTACGTTTATTTTGCTTTTGAAGGAATTTTTTTTCAGGTATGTTATTTTATTATTATTATTATTATTATTATTATTATCGAAATCACTAATGTAAGAAAGACATATTTCAAAAGAGATTTAAACAATTTTTAGAAACATACTAAATATAATTAATTCAAAACAATTAAGCGTGTGCTAAAAACATTATAATTTTCTATGGACAAACTTGCTAACAAAATTCTACATAAAAAATGTAGCCAGAGGTTTTGGAGATATATATTCATACAAAATAATTCATTAATATGATGTTTTCTAAAATTTTATTTCTTTTTTTCTAAAATTTATTCTTTCTTTTTGCGCTCTGTATCTCAAATTTTAAATGCAGGAAAAACTGTTTTCTTTGTCGTAATATTTCTATAAACAATTAGTATCTCGTTCCAATGATGCAAGAATCCCATAAATTCTTATTAAAACGAAAATTTATTAAAACGGCACCTATGTATGACGTAATTCTGTTTTTAACAAAAAACTTTATAATCCCGATAGAAATATGTTATTAAAAACGAAGTTTTGCATACTTACATGGACAGAGATTTATCTAAAAACCTGTTGACCTGTTCCGATACCTTTGGAATTCCAACACACTTTTCACTGCGTTTTAGAAACAGATTCCTACGTTAAAAATCCACAAAATAGAATTGTTCTGTTGAGAATACTAATCAAATATTTCAATGTAAAATATTTAATAAAAAAACAAGAAAGACATAAACAAAGTAAACGAAAACAAACTTTCGTCTATAACTCTGTTTCCGACAGTACATTTAACCTGTTATAAATTATTAAAAATGCACAAAAATTAAACTTACAAAAATGTAAAACATTTATATTACTTCATTAAAAACTTATCATATTGTGTCTTACATTGCGCTAACAAGTCATAATATTAAACAAAAATATTTAATTAATAAAAAAGTATATTTCATTTGTTTTTTAGAAACACATTTAACCAACATGTTCGAAAATTGGACATACAACTTATGATGCATAACATCATGTCACGAAAATTTTGAAAAGGTTTACTTTCCGTTAAAGAAGAATTATTCTTCCGTTGTACATTTAATACATAACATATCAGTTGGGTTTTTCTGACTTTACACTACGATAGATTTATTACTCGAATTTGTTCAGAACATAAATATCACAGACTGTCATTTTGAAAAATGACACCTACCATTGTGTTTTATATTTTTAATAAACGATCATTTTTGATTGTACATCTAAATATTTGAAATTTATTTACATTCTTGAAAATTGCTATGTTGTGTACACAAAAGTCATTTGTATTGTAAGCGA
Organism: Maratus speciosus; assembly: GCA_963932465.1. Taxonomy (NCBI): domain Eukaryota; kingdom Metazoa; phylum Arthropoda; class Arachnida; order Araneae; family Salticidae; genus Maratus; species Maratus speciosus. The sequence goes on along the minus strand of OZ010788.1, from coordinate 407,111,757 downwards.
CTTATAAACTAACTTATTTTCTAATTAAATCTTAGCTATATGACATACTAACTATGCATACAAGCTTTAAGAATTGTTTCAAATTTTCTTTATTGTTATGTTCACTGATAAAAAGAAAGTATGAAAAAAATTAACGAAAAATGTCGAAAGTCTTTTTAATTATTTTATAACGCAGTATATGACGAAAGTTTTTTTAAAAACCTAGGTTGGTTATTTTAAGGAACAAAATTGTTTCTTCACAATGTTGGAAGATTTTGTGTCATTTATCTCAAATGATTTTATATATCTGGAAATTCGGAAAAATCTGACAAAATAAAAACCTCAGCAATCCCTTTTTTATTTTAAATTATTACACCACAGTTTTTAAGCATGGTAAATATGCGTTAAAATATACACGTTCATTTCAATATGTATGTTTTAAAATTACATTAAATGCAATAAGAAACCAATTTTTCAAATGCTACAAAATGAATACAAACTATGGGGTGTTTCTAAATGAATATTGGAGTTTAACGCTCGATAGTATTTCTTACATAAAACTTAAAATTCTAATTAATACATAAAATGAAAAAACAACTCAAACAGTTTTTCCTGCAAGCTTACAAGTGTTGAATGTCAGCACATTTCATCACACGGCACCCATCAAGTAAATAGCTCAGTTCATCCCAAACGTTGATTAGTGTTTTTGGGGCCACTGTTGCAAACGTTGCAATGATCAGCTTGTAACGGAGGAACATACACATGATCCTTTATGAACCCCCGCAGGTAGAAATCACATGGCGTAAGATCGTGTAAGCGTCTGAATAGAAATTCTTTGCTAATCAAGGTTTGGGAATAAATGAGCTATCGACTTGATGTGTGCCGTGTGACGAAAGATGCTCATATTTAACACTTGTAAGCTTAAAGGTAAAACTGTTTGAATTCCTCTTTCCTTATATGTATTAATTATAATTTTCAGTTTTATGTTATAAGTACTACCAAACTTTAAATCCCCAATATTTATTTAGAAACACCCGGTACTTCGAACGGTGTCAACTTTTATTATATATATATATGAAGAAGCATTGAAATTTAACAGAATAAAGGGTTTAACAATTCCATTTTTACTTCACATTATTCTCTCCTACGTTTGAAGCTTGGCAGGTAAGAATTAAACATATGACGTCGATTTAAATAGGTACTTTGTAAAAATACGAGAAATATAGTAAAAAAACAAAACAAAAAAAGCAATGTTTAAAATGCTACATAATAAATAAAAATATTTAAATCAAATACCTAAATAACACAAAATGAATTCAAAACCTTTTAAATCTTAATGAAAACGATTAGTTAGGCAAATAAATATTAGTATATTATTTGGCTATATTTCTTACTGTTTATAGTAATACATTTAATTTATAATGATACAATTCGGTCTTAAGCAAAAAACAGAATCCACTTTTCCAAGGCTCCCTTTTTTTCAAAATTTATAGAGTTAAAAAAAAAAAAAATGGTACGTGTCTTCGATGAAAAGTGTGAAAGAAAAATAAAGTTCACAAAATACTTTTTCAAGACCATTAAGAAAGTAAAGGGTGTTTTTACTAGATATTATATTGGAAGAGGAAAGTTAGTACAAAGTGAAAATCAATATAGATTTGGTATAAAGATTAAGCACAATGAATGCAAGAGAGGGTTCTAAAAGCCGTGCAATGTTCTTTGGAAATATTGTTTCACGAAAAGAAGAAGTCAAGGAAGATGAATGTAAAGCATATATGTGTTTGTTTTGCATAAAAAGTAAGCTATTTCACTTCTTTAAAGAATAATGAAAAAGTAATTTAAATTTTTGTATTAAAATAGTTTTAGATAAAAGAGAAACGGCATAACATTTATAATAGAAAAAGTATATATTTTATGAATTTGTATAATGCGAAAAATAAAAAAAGTCTATATTCGGAAAAACGGACATTGTCAACAGAGACTTGTACTCTGTAAAATAGTATAAGTAAGTAGTTTTTCTTATAAATATTCTTGTTTATAAACATAATTCCAGAAATATTTTTACCGACAGTTTATAAGTTATAATCTTATTAATAATATAATTTTGACACCCGTACGGATTAATATTAATATTACTCTAATATTGTACTGCAATTAACTTTCACTTAGATATGATGCTATGTTGCAAACATTAAAAGTAACTGAACAATTCGTTATTATGATTATAATAACTTAAATTATTTTCAGTTTTCTGTTATAGAAAGCCTTTTTGTACATTTTTATTTTCTAAATTGAATACTGAAATTAGAGAAAACGCTATAAAAATATGTAATAATAATGTAATTAAACCGATGATAAGAAATTTTTCTGTATCTCCATTATGAAATGCATTTTATATTCAAAACACATGAAATATGTTATCTTGGGGAAAACATCTATTTTTTTTTAATCTCGGAATTTATTGCTTATAAAAGAATATTTAAAATTATTTTTCATACTTCATACACAAAAGAGTGGAAGATTAGGCGAATTTTGAGAGTCAATAATCGCAAATAGATATTTCTGATGATTCCATCTTTCCCGTTTCATTAATATACTCATTTCAAGATAAAAAGAAGACATTATAAAATTTACGAATGAGCATTGCTACTATCAATATATTAGCCGAATAGATTACTTCTGTAGCATTGAAACTCATATTTATTTTACAAACGCCCAAGGAGTTTTGATTAAATGCAAAATGAAATGCCTTAACATATATTATTTACCAGGAATTAACATAAACTCAAAACTATTTTCCAAAAGAGTTACAAAAAGCTTAATACATAATTATATATTTTAAGCATTTGAATAAAAATCGTAATATTCTGTAATTATTTAGTTTATTTAAGTAATTAGTACATGTGGTCATAAGTATGTTTTTTTTTCAACATATCACAAAAAATATATATGCATATATTTATAAAACTCTGTGTCTAACAATGAAAAAAATATTATGAATATAATTAAAGAATGTACATTAGTCTATGATACATAAGAAACAGCAAAATATATTAAGTTTTACGAGTTCAAATGTATTTCAATGCATTTCTAGAAATAAAATTCAGCAATTTCATATATAAATTATTCAGTGTAAACAGAAAAATCATCATTTGTTATATTATACTGCATATGATTTTATATTTATATTAATATTCAAGAAAAATTATTTCATAAAACTCTAACTCAAACAAGAAAATAAATGCATTTGAACCATAATTATTAAATTTCTACTATAAACAAGAAACAAAAAAAGAATTTTGATAAAAAAAAAAAGTATCAAAGTATATGGGATTTAAAACTATTTAAATGTATTCCTAGTATTCAACGAATGTATTCAATAATTTTATATTTAAATAATTTAGTGTAAAAAATCATAATTATTAACGATGCACTGCATAACGTTATATTTTTATATCAATATACGAGAAAATATTTAATATGGGATAAGAATAACTTTATTAGATAATGCGGTATGGAATAAACGTTTCTCTTTTAACAAGATTTCTCTATCTTACATAATGCAGCAAATAACCAAAACGTATGATTTGAAATTTAGATCAAAGTGTAGCTGTCAACTGTCCTTTTTACTTTTCTCTATATATAATAGATCAGCGTTTTTTAAGAAACGCTGAGAAACCCCTTTGACGTAATATACATTTCGGGGACCCCACAAAAAATGTTTCTTAATGTATGATAAAAATAATTGCTTTAACGGTATAGACTTTGTTCATTTTTCTTTACCCGTGATTAGTTGTTGGAAAAAATCAGTTGCAACAAGATTTCTCTATCTTACATAACGCAGCAAATAACCAAAACGTATGATTTGAAATTTAGATAAAAGTGTAGCTGCCAACTGTCCTTTTTACTTTTCTCTATATATAATAGATCAGCGTTTCTTAAGAAACGCTGAGAAACCCCTGAAACCCCTTTGATATAATATACATTTCGGGGACCCCACAAAAAATGTTTCTTAATGTATGATAAAAATAATTGCTTTAACGGTATAGACTTTGTTCATTTTTCCTTACCCGTGATTAGTTGTTGGAAAAAATCAGTTGCATTAAGAAAAAATGGGATACATTTTAAGACAGCTAAAATATACATACTACTATTTCCCATGAAGAGGATGCTGCTGTTTTTTGCTGCAAGATTTGCAATATATGGTTCAATGTTCGAAACATGCATTCGAATGTATGGATCAGCATTCAACAAGTTCGATATTTGGTTCGCATCTTCACAAGGTTGGAGAAAGTCTTTTCAAACAAATGTGTTATACAGAAGGGACATTAATATTTGATAACTTAATCGGTTAGTTCTACGTACGCATTTCTTAGACACAGCTAAATATTAGGAAGGTCATTCATTTGGAAATCAATTTTCATGGAACCATCTCTTGTTGATTCCGCACGTTGTTTCTGCTCTAAGAATGCTAAGTATTTTATTTCACGTATAAACAATGCTATTTGTACTTTACTAATACTAGAACTACATTATTATTCATTAATCATATACGTAATATCTATTATAGATTCATGGACGAGAGTATACATCTCAAACGATTTATTTAACTTTGTATGTGCAACAAATGATTAACAGTAAATCTAAAATTATTATGCAATAAAATTCCATTCGATAACATTGATTCGTTTTAAAAAGCTTATTACTTTCTTAAATAAAAACATATATGACATATTCAGGAAGGTTTCCTAAATGCACAGAAACATTTACGATAAATACACAAACATATCCGAAATATACACAAACATATCCGAAATATACACTAACATTTCCGAAATATTCCAGAAACATTTCCGAATATTCTACCGAAATACACGGAAACGTTTTCGAATATCTGAACGAAGTATGCTGAAGCCATTCCGACTATCTGACCGAAATATGAAGAAACGTTACGAAAATCTGACCGAAATATGCGGAAACATATCAGAACCGTTGATACACATTGCTGCCACACGAGGTAGAACACGTTTCCGAGTTGTACTTTTTTTTTACAGTGCAGCTACAGAAATTCCTGCCGATAAAAACAGGATTTTAATTCAGCATTGCGCTTGAGGACACTCCAGGGGTCCACGGAGAACAGTTTCAGAAACACTGTAATAGGTAAATGTATAGAAATAGAAATTACCAATGGTTTCCAGTTCTCGACGAATTTACACAGGTCACAGATCCCGAAAAACACGTTTTTACAAAATTTCTGTCTGCCCATGTGTCTATGTGTCCCCTTTGTATATTTTCAAAAAATATGGGAAGCTATTCATAGAATTGAACCAATCTTTATGCATATGTCTTTGGCCATTGCCAGCAAGTCCCAGTTGAAATTGTGAATATTCAGCCAGAAGGATACGCTGCGATAACGATTTATGTGTCATTATCCTTAATATATCATCAGAAACTGTACGTATATATGTATAGAATTGATCCGAACATCATATGTATGTGTTTGAATATGGCGAATCAGGACCAGTTGAAATAAAAAATATTCAACAGGAAGGGGTCGCTAGAAAAAAAAATATTGCGAAAAATCAACGTGCTGTGTATCAACGAAAAGTATATGAAGTTATATATATAATTGAACCAAATTTCACACATACGTTTTTGATATAAAATGTCAGGCTCCAGGTAAAAATGGTGTTAATCCAACTAAAGACGGCACTATAAAGGTGATTTTTGTTCGATTTTCTCGTTTTTTTTGTGGCTTACGTGAAAAATTTAAAAATATTTTTCGACGAAATCTTATATTTAGTCATAATGTAATATGCCGAAGTTTGCATAAATATTTGGAGAAAATTTAACTCGTGGTGGAGGTGCTCTAATAACCAGTTTTGTTCGGTTTTCAAGACGGGTGCGTAGCCGTTGAAATTTTCTTCTTATTGAATCCCTTATTGGCAGTACTACGTTTTTTGATATAGTACCTACTCGTTAGAGTTCATAACGAAATTTTTCTTCCCCGCCCTCCTCCACGCAGTTTTAAAACCTTAAACTTGATATATACTCAAAACATTAGTAAATGATATGTTATATACTTATTTTTTGTTTCTAAAATTCATAATTAAAATAATACTGTTTATGAAATATTAACATGTATGAGATAAAAGGATTTTTTTTTCGATTGACACATCCGACTAGTTTTAGATAAAAATAAAAATAGTTTGAACATTATATTTTGATAAATAAATTAAATAACATAAATAATACATAGAAGCAAGATATATTTCATTAAATAAATTTTCTTTTTCGAATTACATTTATTTAAATTTAAGAGAAAAATGAATGCTTGCAGCTGTGCAGAAGAATACAGTCCTTCTAATTTATGCTGAATATGATTTATTTTTATTATTATTGTTACAATAAAACACTTATGGGAAAATTATTTTAAGACAAAATAAATTATGAAATACGACCGCGAAACTTTTTGTCTAATTTTTATAAATAATTAAAAAAAAATAATTCATTCAACCGAAAGAAGTTTAAAGTTGGGAGGAAAGACGAGTGTTTTTAATTGCATACACTGTTATTTTATTTCTGGTTTAGTGCACCGTATTTCTTCTTAACAGTTATAATAAATCCCAACTCGTTTCCTTAGGGCCAATTATTTCACGGGATGAGTATTTATAGGAAGCAAATCTATGACGAAACTCTGATTTTATGTTTAGGCGAAACGAAAAAATCCCTTTCAATGTATATTAAATATATTGTCTTATGAAACAAAAGTACCCCTTCAGAAAGTAAAATAGAATATATTTTTGAGTAATTTTACATTTCTCAATAAACTTTCTTTAATACCAATTATTAAAATTACACTTGCCAGCTTTAAATGACATGACTTGAAATTATACCAGTTTCATTGTTCATGCGTTCTTGTTTTCCCTTTAAATATAAAAAAAAATATCTTTATTTTATAATAATTTATGTTTCAAAAAACATTATTAAAAATTTGTTGCTAATTAAAATAAAACTGTTTATATGTAAAATTCATTAGCAAACATCGGTTTTAAAATTTAACTAAAGTAGTATGTAGTTTTAACATAAGTAAAAAACAATTATAGTATAATGATTATATCTCCCATATTTGCCAACTGGAAAAAAGCCAATTCTCTCGTTTTATGATCTTTTCATATTTCTGAAACATATTTTCAATAATTTCACATCATTATTGTTTTGAGAAACAATTTTAATGCATTTTTGTGCTTTTGTGTAACATGTTTTTTATGTATATTTATTATCCCTGAAATAGCATAAACTATTTCTGAATAGCTCTTATTTTTTTAACGGTTTTTCATCAAATATTTTTGTCCCTTAGTATAAAAAAAAAATATTTTTATCGGACAACTTTACGATCTTTAATCAACTGTAAATTTGAATTTATCTGTTGAAATTTACTGAAATAAGATAAATAAAATTAATTCAAAATATTATACTTGTACGTAACATTTTGATTTTAGAACAAATTTTATTCATATGGTAGGTACATTTTTTCGAATGACTTAAAATGCCTTTAATGCCTGAAACAATTGATGGTGTTTTTTTACCTCTTTTAGTAGCCCAAGCATGTGGTAGTTGTAGGCAGAAGCACTTGCCTATGGGTAATGTAATCCAATTTTTCTGAGTGCATGGTTTCCTTTTGGATTAAAGTTTTTTGATAGATTCAGACATTGCCATGAAGGTGTTAAATGTTCCGCTTGAAACATCACTATATTTTCTATCAATATACACATGTTGATTCATGCGATAAATGTCAGTAGTATTCTACATTAGCACTACAACGGTCATGAACAGTGTCAATATCTTTTCCGGTGGCTATTAAACCTTCTTGCGGAAGATCTTCGTTAATCATCAACTGCTGAACAGAAAGATGTACATCCTGCTTATTTAATTTGTTGCTGACTAAAAAGCAAATTTAATTGCGGAAACTGATGCTGTACTAGTTTTGTGACTTTGCATAAATCTTGGACCTGTGTGTTCTTGAGATGACAACTTTAAGTCTCCTCATATTTTCTAGTGGAATTACGTATTCCAATGCAGAGTGTCTCTTGGTCATCCGCTGCGAAACGGAATGACATATATACCTTAATTATTTACTGTGATGCCGACTGAAAAATTGCATTTAATGTACTGTTTTATACAATTATAATTTTCTAAAGTTACTCTATAATACAGAGACGTTATAAACAGAGTGCGGATGAAACTTGAACTTGTTGACTTCTTGAACGAAAGTTCACGAAACTTGAACTTTCGTGAAAACTATGGTACATTTTACAAACTTGATAATACTTACCTTTTCAAGTTCAATTAGACGACTGAAACAAGTAAAAAACATTAACTTCGAAATAGTGTCAGACGCTTCAATATGCTTGTCGATTCTTTTTTTCTTCTAAAGTCGCCTGAATGTGACGATAATTGTTGAAAAGTCTTTATAAAGCAATTTCCATTTTCATTTTATTATCTAAAATAACAATTATCAACTAATCCGACATTAGAACCGTTCAAAAACTCCAAAGCATATAATATGCAATTGTTAGAAAGAGTGTTTTTAATTGTTAAAACAGCCACCAGTTGACAGCCCCATATATGTACGTTCACGTGTCTACTACTGATCCGTGTTATCAGCAGTTATAAAATAACTGAGTAACATGTTAAAATACCTTGTAGTTAAAACAGAATCCATAAAATATTTCAAGATGCTGTTCCATATGTGCTCTAAAAAATTAGTATTTTTAAGCTAAATCTTTGATCACCTTATTTTGTAAATGCCCCACCAGTGGCCGAGAGGTTCTGCTCTCGAAGCGGGTAGACAGGAGGTGCTGGATTCGATCCCAATCGCGCCCGTCGGCCTAATCGTTCGGAGTTTTCGTGGTTTTCTTCGAACCTTGGTTCTCCAAGCGTTAATACGGGCTAGGTTCCCTTAGAAAGATCTCCACGGAAGGCACCCCCTTAGGGCCTATATCCCACGTGCTGATAATTGGCCGACATAAATACAACCAACCAACCAACCTTATTTTGTAAATAGCACTTACACGAAATTTTTTTCATTTGATGTTTTGTTGCACCAACCAGCATCCCGTATCCTTAGAATATCCTATAATTTAATATTTTGTTTAATTTTTTCATCGAAAAAAGGCATATTTTTAAAATTTGGTAATGCACTAAACAAAAGGTAAAAGACTTAACTTATTTTTATTATTTCAATTACTAATGAGGAACTATCTATTCATATTTTCATCTGGATATTTTCATATTTTCATTCCAACATTTTTTAGTATAAGGCTGAAAGTTTTGTCTCAATTTATTTAACTTTTGTTATAATATCAAAGAAGAAAATATATATATTGAAATTCCAAAGAAATAATTCTCTTCTGAATGTTATATTTTGTTAGGTGAATGATATAAATGTAAATTTTCAAGAATTGTTCTTATTTTTGAAATCAAAAGTATTTTATTTTTTGAGATGAACAAAGTATTGTGTTCTACATTGCCAGATTATTGCTGAAATTTATTATTACTAAATTGATTATACGAGTTGAAAGTACTGGTATTGTGCTTTTAAATAAATAATTCAAATATTTAATAACACCTTGCTGTGAAATCAAGAGTAACTTCTAAACTTATTCTCAAGAATTTCAATTTGTTCTTTTCATCATTAGCATTATATTGGTGTTTATATTTCTGTTCTCCTATTTTATTAAGATAAAATGTTAATATTTTTTTATGAAATAAACAATGATTATTATATCATAATGTCTATTCTATAAGAATATCATTATGTTGATATGTCAACTAAATATAAATATTCAGTACGGAAATTCAAAATAGAACAATTGTTATTTAAAATGGGACTGTATGACGTTGCATTTAAAATTAAAAAAGAAACTGATCAGAATAATGTATGGATTGATAGACATGCGAGGGCATTAATTTGCTTAACTATATGAGACTCGCAAATTTTTCATCTTGTAATTCTGGAAGCGTAAAAAAAACATGATCATTAAAATCTGTCCAGAAAGGCTTCACTTAACAAATAAACTCGAGCTTCTTAGGAAATTCCATTCGATTAAATAAATATAGAATGAATATTAACGAACTGATATGAAAATGATAGGATATGAAAATTAATATGAATATAACGTGTAAGAATATTAAATTGAACGAACATATACATTTTGTTTTAGCTTTAGCATAAAGAATAAAAAGCACAGGTTAAATAATAAAAGGAGTTGTTTTCACTATTCATTAAGAAATTCTTATGGTACTTTTTTAACAGCTATTAAAAGAAAATCATTTAATTATATTCGAAAAAAAATTAATTGATAGGCATTTAGGAGGGTTGAAACCAAACTAATTTCAATAAAATTTTATTTTGTTGGTTTAATGGGTAATATGGATAAACCTAAGAATTTAAATAAACAATAGTTTCATTTTAATTGCAAAAAGAATAAACATAACGTTGTAGATTGGTTACTTTTAAAGGATGATAACAAACCAGAAGCAAGTTTTTCTCGACATTTCAACAGTTTAACCCTAGATCTACCGGGAATTTTATTCAAGTTTTAATAAAACGTTCTGCACCAGAATTTTTATTTAAAGCTATTTAACTTATTTATTTACCTTATTTTTGTCTGGTTTATATACTTAGTTTATTTTAAAGAAATTTCTGGTTTGAATGAATATTTTGTATGTACCTGTCGGGTCCAATGGACCCGTCTGGTAGACGGAGGGTTAAGAAACAAAACATATTTAATTCTTCTACTACGTGTAATACAATAAAAAAGAAACATATTATTTACAAAACATTTGAAAAATAATCGAAGAATGAAATTCTTCAGGTTTTATTATAAAACTGCAGCAAAAAGTATCACTTTAGTTATTGATTCAGGTGCATCAGTTCATTTAGCAACTTCTTCAGAATTGTTCAGAGATTTAAAGAATACAAGTAAAAATACAATTATGATTGTTAGCAGAACTAAATTAACGTCTATGTAAAAGGGTAAATATACCTTTAAAATTGAAACTACTAATGGTCAAACAGAAAAACAATAATATTAGATCCCATGTCCCTGAATTATATAGTAATTTATTACCTGTCCATTGTTGCGCTGATATAGATTAAGTAGTTACATTTAAATGTAACATATAAGCAAATAAACAATGTAATATTCTAGTTGCAGATGCAAAAGATCATGAAAGTTTATATTAGCTAAATGTCCGTTGGGCTTGTACCGGAAGCTTTTCTATTGCGTGTTTTTGAAAATTCAATTAATTTTACTCAAACACGTAAAATAAAAATCCGAGTAACCCGTTTATAGAAGATTCAGTCCCAATTTTAATGAAGAAGTAATTTTAATTAACCCCTTGACTTTGTATACTTTGATGTATGCAGTCCTGATGAATCATAAACTGTAGGATCAAAAGAAGGTATTTTGTTGCATTCATTTATGATTACTCTCGATATACACAAGTATACTTTGTTTTATTGCCTCAAAAGATGAAGTATTTTATAAAAAAAATATGTTTCATGAAAAAGGAATGAATTTTTACTGAAGATTAAATCCTTGCGTAGTAATAATGGAACTCCATACTGTAAAGTGTCTCTGAGGTAATTCCTTAAATACTTAAAATAAATCATCAAGCATCGACGCCATTTTCAACTTTACAAAATGGAATTTCGGAAAAAAAAGAACCGACTACTTAGTGAAATGTGTAATGTTTTGTGCATAACTGCTAAATTACCCAAAACATACAGGAGAGAACAGATTAGTCACAATATCAACTGAGAATAGCATATGAATTGTGGAACTGGTATAAGCCTAAATTAAGTAATCCTAAATGTTTGGTTGCAAAGCATATGTCCATGATCATAAACAGAAGAGATAAAAATGTTATGAAAAAGGTCTCTGAAGGAATCTTTGCTGGTTATAATTTCAGAAGCATTGGATACAAAATGTACACATATGGAAGAAATATAGTTTGAATCAGAACAGTAAAGCTTTTGAAAATATGAACTGTGGGAATATTTTTAATAAAAACTTGAAGTAAGAAACAAATGTAATGCATATTAATTTTCTTATTGTGAAGATATTTCAATAGATAAAAACACTGTACAAGAAACAAAAAATGATAAAAAATCATAAGTTAGCTCCGCAGCAAAACAAACTTAAGTTTATTCTTAGAGAATTTTAAACAAAGAAACAAAAGAAAATTCCACCAGACACTTCTCAGGAATCTGAAAAGTGTCATTCAAGTAATAAAAAGGTCAGAAAACATTTAAAGATTGCTTAAAGTTACTAAAAGCAGACCAAAAGAAAATGTTTCAAACTGTGAATGAAGAAATTAATCCATGTAATGAAAATTAAGCACATGGACTTGTTAATTATCTACATATAGGTAAGCGCAATTGGCTTAAAGGTGTTTGAATATGATGAAAACGAAAATAAATAAATGCAATGCATGTTTATTTACCAAAGTTTTCAAGTGAAATGTAGACATTAACTAATCTGAAACATTTTCTCCGGTTGTCAAACATACAACTATTAGAGACTTTTCTACCATGGTAGCTTATCATTAAGTCAAATTATTTCAAATAGCTGTTAAAACAAACTTTTAACATGGTAAACTAAATAATGAAAAGTTATACATGGATCAACTGGAAGTTTTCCACAGTGATAAAAACAATCACAAAATCAAAATATTAAAAAGGCTATATGCTGCATAAAACAAGCCACAAATGCTGGAATAACGAATATATTGACAATATTCTAAAGGCATTTAAATAACGTGGAGCAGACACATGATTATTCATAGAAGAATAATCGAAACAGATATTTTAAGTAGTTGATATGCTGTTAACCTTGTAAGATGAAAATGTAGTTAATAGCGTAATTAATTATAACAAAAGGTACATATATTAACTTATTTTTATTATTTTATTTACTTTTGAGTAGTCCCATGCACATGGCTCCATATAGAGTAATATTCCAACAGTAATGAAAGTTAAAACGATTTTATTAAAATGGAATCTACAACTAAGCAATATGTTTTTGCTATACTTTTACATAAATATATCAAAATGTGTTAGATTAAAATATAAAAATATAATGTTATTTTTTTCATATAAAGGAGGATTTTTTAAAATTAAGAGTGAAAAGATGCACACATTATATTTTAATGTTCAAAATTACATATGCTTTCAACAGAAACACATATCAAAATATAATCCTCCCCTCCTCATTAGCTATTTATATAATGATTAGATAAAATTTGAAAATTAGTAAAACAAAATAGAAAATGAATAAAATTCTCAAGTGTCTGAAAATAGCTATACTAAATTTGTCTTAAAACTCCCTTTATCATAAATATAAACATATATAAAAATAAAAATGTTACCTTCGTACACTCTATGTTGAAAATTAGATAAAATATAAATAAAAATAATAAAAATGTAAATAACTGCTGAATTTGGTAGCAATTAAATTATTCGGCATTTTTTAAACCGTGTATATTACCATAATTTATCCTTAAATATGGATTGAAATGTCCTCAAATAGTGAATATCCACTACGCAAATTGTATAATATATCTGCGAGGTAAAATTAATATAATATATACATTGTTAAGCATCTATTAAATATATATATATAAAGCGTTTCCACGTCAGTTAAATAAGCACTCATTATTTTTGTAGCACTCATTATTTTTCTCATTATTTTTGTAGAACAAATATTTCAACGGTATTACATGCATCCAAATCTCTCTATTCTAAAAAAAAAGTAACTACCGCTGTCAACGCCGCCGCCGCCGGTTTTGAATTTTTTGTGACCGGAGGTCTTTCTTCGTTAATATTAAGAAAAATAATGCATACAAAAATATGAAAATCGGTAGTATTATACAGAAATGTTTGATAAATACGCTGATGCAGACAGTTTTCAAATCGAAGGATTATTTTAAGAGATATTTAATGCTAAAGTTGGACGAAATCGTTCCACTAAAAAAGTTTTATAGGAACAAAAACTATTTATGGGAATTTAATCATTTTTAGATCATTTTATACGTTTGAAGTTCCCGGTGTGCAGACGGTATTTCTTTTTAAATTTGACTAATTTTTTGAGGTTTTATTTCTATTTTAAATTCAAATTTTCATCATTTCTAAAGATATTTTTGATATATTTTAGAAAGTAATATTAATTTAAACTGTTGCCAACTGTATAAAAAGCGGAAACAATAATGTTTGCTTCAAAAAAAAAAAAAATTATACGTGTAAATAAATTAAAAATTTATTTACACGTGACTATTATAAACAGAAAAAAACATTTGCAATTAGAATTAAATATTTATGTACAAAAAGTAGGAACTTATTAAAAATTACGTCATAAAAACTATAATTACACGTGAATTTTAAGAGAGAAAGGATTTTGTAAAATAATAAATTTATTAACATGCGTTAGAAGTCTTAAATAGGAGAAATTACGTCATATTTACGTCACATCACAGTTATTAAATAAAATGAACACAAAATAATATTGCAAAACGGCTTAAATTTAGAAATTGCACTAGACATTTATTTGATATTTTGAGAGGATACTTTTCAACTATTTTTGTTAGGAAATCGCAAATAATATTTCATTTCTAGCACAAGTATTTTCACGTGAATATTAAAAAGAGAAAGAATAGTTTGGTCAAAATTACGTCACATTAAAAACGATTAATTTAAAATGTCTTATTTAAAAAACTTTCTCTTCGCTTTGTTAAAAAATACCGGGAGACAAAGATTCTGTTTACTTAATTCCTTTTATATTAGCTTCTTTTGAAATGGTTAACTTATTTTACTTAATCAAAGACGAAAACAGCGATTGACATATGTATTTTTGGTACTAATTAGTTATACCGTCGACCAAAAATCTATCATTCGCCAAACTATAAGATTAAATGTCAATAATGGTTGATCGTAAATGTCACATTAACTTGACTTTAAGCAAGTTACACGTGTCTACGTCATCAAGTTATTTTTATTTCAACGTTTTATTTTTATTTTTATTAATGTTGCACTAATTTATTTGTTCTTTCGTTATTTAAAATAAAAATGATGTCAATTTGTATAATTTGGCGAGTGCTTTGGCAATTTATATAATTTGGCGAAATTGGTCGACGGGTTAATCAAGTAGTACCGCAGCGGATTTGGCCTTAAAATTCCCCAGTCAAAGAGAAATGAATAGAAATCCGTTTACAGGGAGATCGCCACTGTTTTTAGGGTTTCGTTCATCTGACGAAACCCTATTCGTCTCGCTCCTCTGTCTGTCTGTCTGTCCGTCTATCCGTCACAGAGCCCGTTCTCAGAAACTATACATGTTAGAGACTTGAAATTTTGATTACTTATAGCTGAACACCTCACATCAAACCATAAAATTTTGAAAAAGTTGGTAATTAACCTAATTAAGGGCTAATTAAATTCTAAAATTAACCAATCAACCTTTTAAATGCAGGTAAAAATGCACGTTATCGAAATCCTCCCCAGTT
This sequence comes from Maratus speciosus, assembly GCA_963932465.1. Classification (NCBI taxonomy): domain Eukaryota; kingdom Metazoa; phylum Arthropoda; class Arachnida; order Araneae; family Salticidae; genus Maratus; species Maratus speciosus. The sequence continues at coordinate 407,096,217 of OZ010788.1, read as the reverse complement.
TCTCCTAATGGTTGCCAGTAAACTCGGCGGATGCTCCGTCAAATCAGCCGGTGCAGGGTTACCACGGAGTACTTTAAGCAATAATTGAAGTGGACCTTTAAAAAGCAAAATTGGATCTGCCGAAATATCGGTCGTACAAATTCGTAACAGGTGTAGAAATACGCGGAAAAAATTGTACTTTATTTTGGTATAAATTTCAAATTTCTGCGTAGGATAGAACGCAAAAAATCCACTAAAAATCGATAGATAAAAATTTAATTTCTGTGTTTTTAAAGACAATGAAAACAGATTTCCATTCACCGGAAGGCAGCTGTCGTCATTTCTCGACATATCGGCGCGGAAGAAATTTAAGGGGAGGTAAGTCTAATACGAAATTTAAACTTTTTAAATATTAAATTTTTCGATTAAATTTTTTGACATCCGGGCTGGAAATTTCTCGCAGATCCCATACATACCCGGTTCAAAGAGATTGCTTCATTACGAGCTGAGATATTAATTATTATTTTATTAATTCCTTTTATTTCCATCAAATGCCAGATTAAGATGGAGGCACGTGCTTTTTTAACGGAGATTTCATTTAAATTAGGAAGTCTAACAATTTGCGTGGGGTGTTTAGACGGCGCGCTATGAGATAAGTATTAATTATTCAATATGAAAAAGTTTATAGGTTTATAAGTGTTCATCCCACTATTTCCGAATAGCAATTTCAGGAAATATCTTAAATTATTGTTTAAGACCGCCACTCGATGTGTTCGAAACTTTAAGATACTTTATAACACATAAGAAAAAGTGTAAAAAAGAATGGAGTGTGATATTTCGAGGAGTGGAGGGGGGGGGGGGATAGATTTATTTATTAAATCTTAACGTTTGTTATCGCAGAAAATGTTTTAAATTGTTGGTTAAGACTGCACCGCCACCCTCCCGACCATGTATCTACGGAGAGATTGCGCAAAGGAGTTTCGTTCAGATATGCTTTTGTTAAGAATAGAGTGCGCTCCCTGGTGGTGGAATGCGGAACTAACGTAACGCGATTTTGTTAAAATTAGGAAATATAACAAGGCGATCCGTTTGCAACTTTAAGATACTTCATGACACATAATAAAAAGCTTATAAAATAATGGTGCATGCAATTTCCTGTGAAGGGAGGGCGGGGGAGGGGCGCTGGATTTCTTTTTTAAAAATTAGCGTTTACGACCTTTTTAGGTGTCGTTTTTTGAGCACTATGATATACTCAGACACGTGCTGCTTATGAAATATAAAAATGTCAAAATTTTAATTACCACTATTTCCGAATAGTACTTTCAGCAAATTTCTTAATTTCTCGCTTAAGGCCGCCACCAACTCGAGTAACACATCCACTGATAGGTTGTTTAACAGAGTTTCGATCTGATACACTTTTGTTATGAATAGTGTGCGCTCCCTGGTGGTGGAATTTGCAACTAACATAACGCAATTTTGTTAAAATTATGAAATCTAACAAGTCGATCTGCTGGAAACTTTGACATAGTTCATAACACATAATAAAAAGCTTATAAAAGAATGCTCCGTGCAATTTCCTGGGGCGCCTACCTATCTCGGGTGCTATAGACCCGATCCCCTCGACTAATATACCTACGGATATGTTGTGAAACGGAGTTTCCTTTGGATAGAGGTTTGTGTAGAATAGAGTGCGCCCCTGGTTGCGAAATGTGGAACTAACAGATTTCACAAAAGGATAAAGTGTTTTAAAGGAATATTAAACGAAACCCTCTGTGCGATCTGTGATCACACTTACCCACTTGTTTAAATTATAATTCAATCTTCCGAAATCTTTTTAAAGCCGATCAAATTAGCGTACTTTTAGAGTCTGCGGTGTCCGAACGGGGGTTGACGAGCGTAGCTCGTAGGGGGCAGAGCCCCCTAGTAATAAAAAAAAATCGTTAGATTCTAAACCTTTATTAACAACTGCTCTTTTATTATCCCTTTTTTATATTATAGTCTCACTTTTAATATATTTAGAAATTCCTTTTTCTAATGTTATTTATTTCTTGATTTTATACTACATGTTTAAAGGTGTACGTCGTTCAAAAACTTCCACATGCTTTTCAAAATTTGTGAAACTTAATCTCATAAAACATTATTTTTTAACTAAACGTTATATACAGTAGCGCTCAAAAGTATTTTGACAATCTTATATTCTCTCTTATTTTAATTAATATAAAAATGTAAAAGAAAATATATTCCCTATAATTGAGAATACTGTGACTGCAGTTATTTAACTGTATCAAGTTTCAACTTGTTTGTTTACATTCGACGCCACCGAAGAAATATGACTCCGCCTTAGCTCAAAAGTATTTTGACAATTAGTTTGCATTTAATTGTTGAAGGTGTCAGTGGCGCTATAGCTTCGATTAGTGTTTTTATTGACTTATTGTGATTATTTTTAAGGATCAGGAATGCCGAAAAGTAAAAAAAAAAATATTGAAGTGATTCTAGAAAAGCCGCTGTAAATGCCCTTAAGAAAGGTGGACTTCAAGCAGAACTACCTCGCTCTTTTAACGTGTCTCGGCGACTTGTTATTACATGGAATAAAGTTTTTAATAAACAGAAATACATCGAAAATAAGCCTCAAAGTGGCCTTCCGAAAAAAACAACTTGAAATATTGACTATATTATAAAAATGATATCTACAAGTGATTGTCGTAAGTCCGCTGTAATAATAAAAAATGAATTGAAAGAAAATTACGGCATAAACATACGCGTTTGATGAGTCAAACGACGCCTAAACCTCTATGGTTTACATGGTAGAAGACCAGCAAAAACATGTTTGTTATCTACTAAGAATAGGAAGGCTAGAGTTGCATTTGTAAAACGGCATAACCCTTTCAGGGGCAAAGCAATTCCATTGCGAAAGTGTTGAAATTAATGATTGACACCGGAATTTGAAAACAAATTTATTTTTAAATATGAAAAAGCTATATTCCACACACATAATAAACCGAATTTTTTTTTAAACTAAAATTCTATGCCGTAATTTTCTTTCAATTCATTTTTTATTATTACAGCGGACTTACGACAATCACTTGTAGATATCATTTTTATAATATAGTGAATATTTCAAGTTGTTTTTTTCGCATGGACACTTTGAGGCTTATTTTCGATGTATTTCTGTTTATTAAAAACTTTATTGCATGTAATAACAAGTTGCCGAGACACGTTAAAAGAACGAGCTAGTTCTGCTTGCAGTCCACCTTTCTTAAGGGCATTTACAGCGGCTTTTCTAGAATCACATCAATATTTTTTTTACTTTTCGGCATTCCTGATCCTTAAATATAATCACAATAAGTCAATAAAAACACTAATCGAAGCTATAGCGCCACTAACACCTTCAACAATTAAATGCAAACTAATTGTCAAAATACTTTTGAGCTAAGGCGGAGTCATATTTCTTCAGTGGCGCCGAATGTAAACAAACAAGTTGAAACTTGATACATTTAAATAACTGCAGTCACAGTGTTCTCAGTTATAGGGAATATATTTTCTATTACATTTTTATATTAAATAAAATAAGAGAGAATATAAGGTTGTCAAAATACTTTTGAGCGCTACTGTATGTATCGGCTGCATCAACAGTTCGTTACGTCGTTTAAAATCAATTACAAAATAATAATACAAATTTGCGACTTACACCAATGATTTTAAGGAGAGATGAGGTTTTGTATAACAAAAAATGGGTTGTATTTTAAAACGGTGATGAAATGCAATCTAAAAAGAAGATGAATGCGAATCAGGCCTGGAAGCATGAAATTTTTAATTTGCTAGTTACAGTGTGCTATCAATTCGCAATTTAGCGTTGTTGAATAAGCTTTTTTTACATGAATGGTGAATGAACAACGAAAACAATGAAGTCGGGAAATCACCCATTTCTACTCAGGAGATACTGACGTTTATTTCATTGTAATTTATAACAAGTTTCGTTTGCTTGTATCTGTTTCCTATTTCGGATAAACGCGATCCACCAGTAACTTTTGATTCTACAACTTTTTTTTATTTAAAATTATCCAATCTCTTCCTAATATCATTCATAAACACTGGAATTTGTTACCACCTTTTGAAAATCAGCAATGCACGCACAGCCAAACGACTGTAGATTGGAAGAGGGCAGATTTCAACTCAGGAGATATTATTAATTTCTCAAACTCGTTCGTCTTGTTGCTTCAATTCTTTATCATCTTTTCTATTTTTTATTTAAGTGTTAGTGTTTTACCGATTGTTTAACTCAAACAGTAGAATACAATAATAATCGTTTTTACAAAAATTCACCACGAAATTTAAGACCACGAAATTATGAGAATTTTGAGTGCAAATCGTGATAAAAATGAGAATTTTAAAACATGAATTTCTATAAAATGCGTACATGGTAAATATCGCTATACTTTATGGGTGAAGTGCATATTTTACGGGTGGTTGACCAAAATCTGAAATTCTATATGAAAAAAAAATAATCGAAGATTTCATAATAATTTTTAACATAAGCTAATTTACTGAATTCTTCGTTACTTAAATAAAACAAAAATAACTTTTTTTACATCTAGTAATCTCTCACAATAATATTAACTTAATATTAATCTATTAAGCAATTATGTATTGTTTCCTTTAAAGCTAGAATAGTTAAGACTTTTAAACCTTGTATTAAATTATTTAAAGTTTTGTCACTTGGACAATCGACATAACAATAAAATTCTATTGTGAAAAATATGACGTAAAAATTTTTTATATGTTTATTAGCAAACGAGAATTTAACTTTTAATGCAAAGTACTTAACTTTCTTGAATTGAAAAAGAATTGCCAAATTTCGGAGTTACTTTTATAAGAAACCATTCTGAACCATTTACACACGGATAGCTGTTATATTATTGAAGGATTTCGCGATTGAATGGTTTTAGCAAAATAATAATAACTATAATAATAATAATAATAATAATAATAATAATAATAATAATAATAATAATAATAATAATGATTCTTACTTGCAGATAAGAACGCGTTATATTTACTTTTATTGTTTATAAGATTCCTAAATATTCAAAAACAAAAATATTATTTAAATTATCTAAGTTATCTATTAATTCATTTATAGAAAGGTTTACATAGATTTCAAATATTGAAGAAATTGGTAGTTATTTTAATATGAAATGTAAATTAAATTTGCTAATGATAGAAAACGCTCCAAGATATTATAAGCATATAATAAATGTCAGACTTGTAGTTCTAAACCTATTTAGGTAGGTCATAAACAAAAATTAGAACAATTCGCTTCTTTGGAGCTGTGCCAGAGGAGAAATGTTCGTAATACGGTTTGCGTATTAGGAACGGAAAATAAGTTTCGATTTCTTGAAACAAAATAAATTTGTTGCAGCTATTTCTCTTTATATTGTTCAGAACATATTAAGTGAGTCTTGCCGTCATGGCATTTGAATTCGTTAAATTAAAAAAAAAATGATAGTCAAAATATTTAAATGTTTAGTCATTTGAAATACAAAACACACTTTTTACGCAAACTATGTATGACGGAAACTAAGGATGTTTGATTTACTTTTACTGAAATACTCATAATTTGTTTCAGCATATGAATATGAGATCTGCAGATTTTTTTTTTAAATGTGAAGTTATCTTATTTCTTTAAAACACATATTTAATTTATTTTACTAAATGTAATTTTTGGCACGGAATATGTTTATTTGACTTTTATAAATGTTATTAACCTAGATAGATAAATACTTTAACATATTAAAATTTTAAATATCAGTGAAGATATTCTTAACCAGATAATTGAGCTCTCATTTATAAACTTATCCTTTCTAAACCCTTACTCTTAAGTGGATGTGACAGTTTAATAAGACTATCAGGAGAAACTAACGACTTTTTTTTTAGCACAAGGTGTTCTATTGTATATTGTGCATAGAATAGACATATACAAGATTTATGTAGGTGGGTCTTACTATCAAAAAAAGAAAAATGTAACTACCTTACATAATTAAAATAAATATATATATATATTAACATAGTAAAATTGCTTTAATATTTTTCACGTTCTGTGCTAACTTTTCTGACGTGCAACTAATTAAAAAAATTATTTAATTTCTTCAAATTTATCAAACTTTCAAAAATCATTATTCCCCGCTTGTAGATAGAGTCATCTATGTTGTTCTCGAAAGATAAATATTTCAACATTCAAAATTTTAAAAATCAGATAAGATTTTCTTAACCAGATAATTCTGGTCTCATTTAGCCCTACTAGTGATCGAGAGGTTCTGCTATCTAAGCTGGTAGACGGGCGTGCTGGGTTCGACCCGAATCGCGTCCGTCAACTTAATCGGTCGAAGTTTTCCGTGATTTTCTGCGAACCCTTGGATATCCATGCGTAAATATGGGTTAGGTTCCCTTAGAAAAAGCCCCACGGAGGTCGTTCCCGGGCCTATATCCCTCGTGCATTCCTGGTGTCCCTTCAATCGGCCATCATGCATGTTACCTACACCAGGTCTCATTTATAAAATTAGCCATTTTATATCCCTACATGTCAGTGGATGTGGCAGTTTAATAAGACTATGAGAATAAACTAACGCAATATTTTTATCACAAGATGTTCTATTGTATGTTGTGCATACAATAGTCATATATAAGATTTATGTAGGTGGACTATACTACCAAAACAGGAAAAATGTAACTACCTTACATTTTTAAAATATATATATATTACCATAATAAAAATGTTTTAATATTTGTCATGTTCGCTGCTAACTTTCTTGAGGTAATTACGTTATTTTTTATATTTAAATATGCAGTAAAATATGTAAAACTGAAAATTGTATCATTGTCTTGACACATTGCATTCTACTCATTTTTTTTCGTAAAGATAGAAGTAGGGCTCTATGTTTGTGCCTATTACAAGAACCTTTATTTCTTTAGTACACTTTTTCATTTTTTCTGTAATTTTGAAGTTTAATACCTTCAGATGTTATGTTATTTTGGAATCATTTTTCTGGAATTTACAGAAAAATACTAGGTGAGTAGATTTTCTTTTATATGACAATATACAATATATTATTTCTTATAGAATGGATCTTTTAGAAAATACTTACAGCACAATTTTTTTTTAAATGACAAAACTTGACAGCTTCTTATTACACCAGTTTCATTCTTATTCTGGCCATCATTTACCAGGAAAATGAAGAACAGGACAATGACCACAAACCAGGATAAAGATGCGGGTTATTTATTTCACATATAACTAAAATGTAAGTAAAAAGTATAAAACATGTATAATATTGTAGTTAAACAATTTTTTTTGTATTTCAATTAATTCGTTTCAAATTAATTTATTTATTTAAACATTGTATATTACATCGTGAATCGAATTACATTAATTTCCACGTACATAATTAGTTTTTAGTTCCCATTATTTTTTACAGAATATAATTTAGTTAGCTTTAATTATATAAATAATTAAATTTTATTGTTTGTAGAACTCATGTACTTTTGAAAATTTATTTTTAATTAGGTTCTAGATTACGATTAAATACTTTATCATAAACTGGCGTATTTATTAAAGGAATTTAATTTCCTCCACAAACAATTTTAATGAAGATCCAAATATTCAATTGGTTTTCAGTCGTCAGTATTTTTCGTGGAATATATTTTAATTGGAGATATTTTTTTAAGTAGTTCAATTATATCATTTACAAAACTCATACTTTAGATAATTATTCATAAATATTGTTAATTTAACCCATTGAAGAGCACCGGTATATTATATATACCACTTAATTGTAATTCCCCCCAAATGTCACATTGGCACTATAATTTAGAAATTAAATTTTCCTTTGCATAATACACGCGAAGAAAAGGTTTTTCTTACTACCATATAAATTTGTTCACAAATACCGGTGTCAGTCAATCATTTTATCATTTTAGCTACATAAGTACTTTGTCCCTGAAAGGGTTAATTGGAATATTAAATGAGGAATTTCTAAAGACTGTCTCCTTTGGCTATAGCACTCAGTTTGATATAATATTCAGTAAATGTCTATAAAAAGACAATACCTCATACGGAAAATATTTATAATCATCCTAAAAAGAATGAAATACATCATAAAGAACGGTATACCTATCTAAAATGAAAATTATCTATTTCGATACCTTTTAAGCAGATTTTACTGTACCTATTAAGTAATTAATTTTAATATAGTATAATTAAACGCAAGTTCCTAAAATAGGAAGAATCAAGGAACAGACAAATAATAATATCTTTAAAGAAATGTAGCTGAATGGAAAAGGGAAAAATTAAAAGGGATCCATGTCGCCTTCTTAAATTAATATTAAAAAAAGAAACATAGAAGTCCCATAAAGTACCTATAAAATAAAATAAAAAGACGGGAGCTCTCAAACTTGTAAACAAATTGTCACCAAAGTAAAAAAGTGCACACAAAAAGAAGTGCAGAGAAAATTCTACACCCATTCGCCAGAACAAAAATAAATAAATAAATAAAGGGAAAAAAGTAGGAACTGGCACATTCTTGTTAAAAACTATTAAAATTAATGCACATATACTAATATACTATTTTTAATTGCTAAAAAGTGGAAATTAAAACTTTTAAAACATTAAAAATATAAAATTCGACTGTTTATATGTTTCGACTCTACTGGAGTCATTTTCAAAACAAAGAAATGAAAATAGTCTGAAATTGCACGGTCTGCGAAACGTCGTCATTCGATTTTACGCATATTCTTCGCTCACGTTATTATTTTCTTCACGTTATTCTTTACACGTATATTATGCACGTTATTTTATTATTATTGTTGTTATTTTATTTTTACTTCGATGTTTATTTTATTTTGAAATCTACTGCGTAGCTCGAGCCATAATTTTGGTAAATTAAAAGAGTCTGCAGTGGTTGATATTGAGTTTTTGAGTGTTACAATCTCTATCATTTCTCTTATAATGGAAGGATAGCACAGACTGTAAGGAAAGATTATCTTACTGCTATTGAAATTTATTTGGATAGTTTCTTCTTCATATAATCTTGCTAGGCTGTGGTTTTTCTATTATATATAATATCAGCTTTCTATTCCTTAATTTCCTGATATATAATTAAAATTATATTAAAATTTGCTTTATAGTTAACGTATGTATTTACTAAGCGATAACTCTATTGTATATTATACTAATTATTACATTTTGATAAATTTAAATGTAAATAATAAAACGTACATCACACACAGTGAAAAGGCGAAATATTTGATCAAGCCTAATGTTGTTTTAATACAGAGGCTCGAAAATTCCGCAGATGCCATTCTGAAATGAAAAAAAAAAAGAGTTAAAAAACATGTTGGCTGCTGTAACGAGTACAAATTCTTTATCTTCTTTTTAGACCATTAAGTGGGTACTTGTTTTTTGCTGAAAAAATTGATTTTTTTCTTTTCTTTTTTTTTTTACATTTTTCTATTCCCTATAGTCTGTGATTATTCGCGCACAATGATTTGGGGGGGGGGGGGACGAATAGTCTTTTACTAATATTAAAGGTGATATAATTTATAGGATTTTTATCCACTTTCACTCATTTTTAGAAAAAATAAATATATTTGGGAGAACAACAAAGTTCGCAAAAAGGGGTCAGAAATATATCTTTTTTTTTCAAATCGCTGCCATTTTTTTTTTTTACTTTTTGACCTAAAAGTGGTTGAATATCCAAACAATATATCTACTTTCACAGTCCTTAACATAAATTGATTGCAAACAACTCTGGCAATCTAGTGGATCAGGTCCGATAGGATATGCACGGCGTTAATGCTATAACATCCACTCACGCAACTTAAGTCACATAATCAATTCTTTACTAATTTTTTAAATGCTCTTAAAATCATAACAAGTAACATGCAAAAAACCCAGAGCTAAAATCTTCATTCTTATTATAGTAAACATGGCTAAAGAACACCCATTTTTCCGCATTATGCAGACAAAACCTTCGTTAATTAAAGTGACTTTTAAAATAAAAATATCTTCAATAACATTATTTACCAGTAGCGAATGCAGTTACGAACAACGAATGGAATTTTTTTCTATAGTCTGTGGTGGGTGTGAAACATTTCACTTTCTACAAATTGCTAAACAAACAACATTATGTAACAGAGTCTTTTTGTACTATATTTTCATTTCGTGCTTACCTTCAAAAACGGTTTTCAAATTGTCCTAATTTTACATATGGTTGGACGTACCTAGTTTCATCTGTATATAGATTACTGTTGAAATAAGTTCAAAAATAGGAAAACTCTTTTTTAAATAACATTATTTTCAAATTAAGTTTTAACAAAATCTTTAATAAAAATGTAACTAAGATAATAAATATTTAATCAGAAAAGTTTTCATTTTAATTAAAATAAAACAAATTTCATATATTATTGATAAAATTTTAATAAACAAAGTGCAATTTTCCTGCGTCTATTTGTATAAAAGTCTACGAATTCAAAGCTTATGCCTCCATCAATTTACTTTATATAAATTATTATTAAATATATTATACATTTTTACAATATTTAAATATTTCCAAACGTCAAAAATAATTTAAAATTTCATCATGTAGAACCTATCTCTCAAATAAAATAAAATTGACTGCAATTTTCTGAAGAATTTCAGAAGATAACTTAATTTTCAAACATTTTCAAACTCCAAATATAATTAGGTAAGTCCAAACTGAAATTAGAAAAAATAGTTTCTCTAGAACATTAACTAATGATTAAAAAGAGAATTGTAAATATCACATACTAATTAACGCACGCAAGGCACATATTTCCATGCAATAAAAATTTGTATTGGCACAAAATAATAAAATTTTATTTTTTACCCTCATAAATTAAGGAACAAAGAAAGATATACCGTATTTACTCGTGTATACCGCGCACGCGTGTATAACCCGCACCCCGTACTTTACAAGAAAAAATGGCGATTTTTTAAAATCTCGTATATAACGCGCACCATAAATTTCGCATGCAAGTGAATGAATGACCAAATAAATTTCAGTAAAGAAAGTCAAAACAAATGTTATGTCAGCCCTGGAAAGACGGCGAATGTCTATTTTAAGACTTCGGGTTAGGGAGGGATTGTGGGAGAGAGTGTGGGAGAGAGTGTGGGAGAGAGTAAGTGACAAGGGGTAGGAGTGAGTGAAGTATCATGCTATGGTGACGACATTCGCTAAACGAAATACTTGAGAGCGTCTTTTGACAACGTTGGAGTAAGATGGTGAATTGATGTAGTTATACTGCGACATTTAAGTTGTAAATGGTTCAGTAACCAAAAAGAAAATGACAACTGTTCTTATGTCCAAAATCGGAGTTTTTGAGTCAAGTGTGCGAGAGTGGCAGAATATGGAAGAAACTGAAAATGCACCATCCAAAAAGCGTGTTTTGGGGGAGAAATTGTGTAAACGTCCGCAATTGGAGCAGCAGCTTTTAACTCATGTAACGGATTTGCGGCGTTCGGGGTACGTTTCGACGGAAATGTTGATGTTCGAGGTCTGTGAAATAGCCAGGAAAATAAATATTCCAAGAGAAGATTTCAAGGGTGATTATGACTAGGTGCTTTATGATCCGTAATAGTCTATCTATCAGGTGAAAAACAACGCTCTTTCAGAAGCTGTCGGAAGAATACGAAGAACAGCGTACCAAGTTCTTCCAGTACGTTAAAAGGCTACGAAAACAAAAGGGATATCAGATGACGCAAATCGGCAATGCAGATCAAACTCCATTGTGGTTTGATATGACGGAAGTCGCAACCGTTAATCCCGTTGCAGATAGCAGCGTTCAAGTGCACACAACAGGAACAGACAAGCAACGACGCACCATTATGCTGCCCATTACTGCTCACTACCGCAAGTTGACACCATATGTGATTTTTAAACGTAAAACTATCCCAAAAGAATCTTTTCCAGTCGCCATAATTACAAGAGCACAGGCAAAATGGTGGATGACGGATGAGCTCATGAAAGATTGGATTAACGTTGTATGGGAACTTTAGCTAGGTGCTTTACGTCAGCCATCGATGCTGGTCCTGTAAAGCTTCTGTGGACACACGACATCTGGACTAAAAGCAAAAATTCGTAACTCAAGTGATGTAGTTGTGATTCCAGATGAGATGATGAAAGTGCTGCAGCCCTTAGATGTTGTCATCAACCGACCATTTCAGGTTGCATTTCGACATGCCTACAATCCGTGGATGATAACAACAGATTACAACATCACTCCAAGCGGGATAATGAAACGTGTGTCACTCCCAACTGTATGTGAGTGGATATGTGAAGCTTGGAATTCCATCTCAGCCGAGATGATAATAAAGGGCTTCAAAGTGACAGGAATTTCCAATCAGATGGATGGAACTGAAGACGACATAACTTACGAGGACATTGACTGTGCCAGTCATGACGATGACAAAAGCAGTAGCGGAAGTGAGAATTGCTAATTAGCGTTTAAAAAATGTTACTAGCGCTGTTGTATAAAAAAGTGCAAGGAGTGAAATAAAGATGCAGCAATACTTCTATTAAGTAAGATTTTTCCTGTTTTAATTTCTTCTTTGAATACATATTTTGATTCAGATGTATATTGGGTAATTACATGAAGCAGTAAAAAATTATTCCGTGTATAACGCGCAACTAGGGTTTTTGCCCAAAATTTTTGGAAAAAAAGTGCGCGTTATACACGAGTAAATACGGTATAATAGGGCGGAGCGTAAAAATATTTTTTTCGAAATTATTTTTCCGCTAGCGCGGAAAAGTTGTTTGATGGTCTCAGAAATATACTCACAAAATTTTTAAATAATCAATACATATCTTCCGGTTCCAGTTTAGGGTCTAAGTATGCAATTTTAGCCGAAAATAATATAATTTTTTACATTTCAATTATATTTTTAACTTCCAACTTTTTCTTTGCGCTAGCGCGGAAAAGTTGAAAGAATGTATAAAGAACATAAATCCAAAATTTTAGAGCAGTTAATAAATATCTTCCGGTTCCAGTTTGGGGTCAAAATATGGAAAATTAACCGAAAATGATGTAAATTTTCACATTTTCGTGATTTTTTTAATTTTTCATTTTCTATTCCCGCTAACACGGAAAAGTTGGAAAAATATACAAGAAAGATAAGTGCAAGATTTTAGAATAATCAATAAATATCTTCCGATTCCCCTTAGGGGTCTAAATATTCTCTGGGTGACGCGATCCACAACTAGCTTCAGATCATCTGTAAGATAACGTGAAGTTTGAATTGTTTTCAAAAAATTTCGTGCTCCATCTGTGCAATTGGCGATTTGATTGTGAACCAAGCAGGTGCGTAAACTTTTATGATAAACTCAGTCAATGATAAACTCACAATCAAATCGCATGCCAATTGCACAGATGAAGCACGAAATCTTTGGAAAACAATTCAAGATTCATGCTATCTTGCAGATGATCTGGAGCTAGTTGTGGATCGCGTCACCCAGAGAAATGGTTATTTTGGTCATCCTGAATCAATAATAATCTTTGCAATGCTTGTCAAGCCAAAACAGAATGCGTGAGAACTTGCGCTACGTAGGATTTTGAAAGCAAGGGAAAAAACGAGAGCAGAAGTTCGTGTGTTCCAAATTCCTGTTTTTAACTTTAAAGTTAAATCTTACGTGGATCTCATAGACTGCCAGAATTGCCAACTAACGGAACCTCCGATTACTGCTCACTTGTCGAACGAACACATGAAGAAAGGTTTAAGGCTTCCATAAATAAATTTGTATGCAAATGTTTTCCATTTTTTTCTCTATATTTCGACCCCTAAATTTTCTTCTCTTTTGCATAATTTTTGCTATTTAGACCTCCAAAGGAGAACCGGATGATATTTATTGATTATTCTAAAATTTTGCACTTATTATTCTTGTATATTTTCCCAACTTTTTCGTGCTAGCGGGAATAGAAAATCGGAAATTTAAAAAATCACTGAAATGTAAAAATTTACATCATTTTCGGCTAATTTCCCATATTTAGACCTCAAACTGGAACCGGAAGATATTTATTAACTGCTCTAAAATTTTAGACTTATGTTCCTAATATATTCTTTCAACTTATGCGCCCTACACTATTAAAAATATCGTGAAAAATTACCTCCTTTTTTAAAGGCTCTCTATTTTCTGACCAATGAAAATGCTACATAAACATCTATAAAGTGTTCTCATTGGTCGGGAAATAGATAACCTTTAAAAACAGAGGTAATTTTTCACGATATTTTTAACAGTGTAGCGCGAAGGAAAAGTTGGAAATTAAAAATATTACTGAAATGTAAAAATTTACAACATTTTCGGCTAAAATTGCATACTTAGACCCTAAACTGGAACCGGAAGATATTTCTTGATTATTTTAAAATTTTGTAAGTATATTTCTCAGACCATTCCACAACTTTTCCGCGCTAGCGGAAAAAAAAAAAAATTTGAAAAAACGATTTTTACACTCCGCCCTAATATATAAGTTGGAACATTAATTTCTCTAAGTTGAACATACATAATTTTTTCCCCTCAAGTAACGAAAACTACCAAATTTTGTAATTATCTATTAAAGCTAAGAGAATTTGCAACTTATTGCATTGTTTATTGAATTGATATCAGAGAATATGATAGACAACGCAAATGGGAAACCATTATGCTTTTATAAGCTATATAATACGTAAAAAAAAAAAAAAAAAAAAATCATGATTTGTTTTAATATTAATTTCAAACGTGTGACGAACATTTTCATTTGAAATGTGTAAAGAATAATCTATTACTTCTTATTATTTTTTATGCTGAATATAACATATTTTATATAGAATGTGAGTATTATTAATTTAAAATAGAAATAAAAATATTTTCACTATAAAATTTCATGGAGTACATGGGAGTAAGTAGTGTAACATCGCATATCTTGTTAGTAGCTTCTAGACACAGGAATTGCAACAGGAATTAATTTAGCTTTGGATCGATATTCTGCCGTTATCATAATATCATCATATCATTCATATCATCATATTTTGTATCATAATATCATTTTAAACCTCACATTATTATTTATACTTTAATAGTAAATGATTAAATGAAAATTGAAATCATCTGATTTCATCCTACTAGTTAGGTGAAACCGCTTGAGTAAATTAATCTTAGACACCTTTTTAACGAAAAAAAAATTGGATATTAAAAAAAAAAAGAAAAGAAAATAATTTATTTTGCTTTAATAATAATCATAAATTAACAATATTTCCATTATAAGTCAAATAATTTAAAGTTTAAAGTCAAAAGTGTTCTTATCTTGAGTTATCTAATTTTGAGGTCAAGAAATATCAAGAATGATGAATCATGTATTTTTGTTACTCAAGACACCCGTTTATTATTTCGCGACTGTATCGGCACTGTGTATCGCCACTGTTCCGTCATTTCACTTTGAATAATTAAAAGTAATAAAGCTGATTAAAATCTTACTAAAAAGTTAACTTGATTAAAAAAAAAAAAAAAAAAAAAAAAAAAAAACTTGAAAGACTTGAGGTATGTTTTTCAACATGACCGTTAATGATTAATTAGAAAAAAAATTGTACCTGTAAGGAAAAATGGTAAGACTTCTTTCTTTCAACCAATAATAGCAAAAATTCCAATTGTAAAAAAGTTTTCTTTAAAATTTAAACGAAGTTAAATATCAAAATATAATTTTTTTCTCTTTATCTTAAAGTTTGATTTTTAATTTCGAACTCTCATGTCTGTATATTATGGAGATCGTAGCTAAAATAAAAATTTACTTTCTGTTGCAATCATATTTTACATATTATTATGAAACTACGCGATTTAACCCGGACTTCCAGAGCAACAAAATCTATGTAAAAATGTTTTTTATGGAGCACTTAAGATATTTGTTATTGCAAACTAGCGACAGCAAAATGATTTTATGTATATATTTTTTAAAATTATGTGTAGAAATAACGTTTTGAAATTTATCCAAAATGATACTTTCGTATCAGCCAAAGACAGTGGTTAACAGCTAAAGAAATTGAAAAAGATTTCACAATTATATTCACAGCTGAAGCAGTGCTGTTGAAGTTAATTCCAACAGAGCAAAATATGTCCAGACCAGGGATCGAACCTGTATATATTGTCTTGCCGTGCCAATGCTTTACCTATTAAACTATCCGGACGATATCTGGCTGACTTAATTAACTATATCTCTATAGATAACGTCCGGATAGCTTAATAGGTAAAGCATTGGCACGACAAGCCAAGGAATTTGGATGCGATCCCTGGTATGGACATTTCTTTCTCTGTTGGAATTAACTTCAACCGTGCTACTCCAGCTATAAATATGATTTATCCTGTTGAAAAAAGACCATTCTCTCCATTATCATTTCGCAGTTTATAGTAAGCCTTTTGATTCTCATTATTTCAGTGTTTAAGCTCATCGGTCTTTTACATATCTGTTAAAAAGTGTTGTTTACTTCGGACATTTTATTTTATTTCTTTACGAAATATTAGCCGAAAACGAATGCTAAAATATTTATATTGTTTTAAGTGAAACAGGTAAATCTCCCGCACTCGGCCAGTACGCCATTTGGCGTGTTTTAGAGTATAAGATGTGCATTTTTTATGGCATCGCCCATTGTTTAAAGTAGTATAATTATTTTTAAGAATCACGTAAGTTTTAAGCAAATAATGTCCGCAAAGTTTGACGCAAGTACTCTGCATGCAATCTGGTAAAGAATGATTAACCTGCAAGAATGCTAAAAAACCTGCAAGAAATGCTTTTAGCTGGAAATAAAAGGTATTTGCTGGTTGTAAACAACTCTAATGTTTTCGTGTTGAATGCGGCAATAACGAAATTATCTTAAAAAATATAAGGGAAATTAAAAAAAATTTCTGTATCTTAACCCGTGTGAACGTGCGCCCTTAATAATGTCACGAGCACGCACGGTGGGTCTCAGAAGCCCGTAAACACTTTACTTTTAAGAACACTAGTTGCGCATCAACCCATTGTGTTGCATAAAATTCATAAGATCATTCGATTCTTTTGCGGGAAATAAAATTTAACTTTATTGTAAATTTAGGAAATAATTATAGTATTAACTTTATTAAATAAAATATTTCAAATAATAAATTATATTTATAATTTAAGTCAAAAGCTTTCCCACTAAAAATTTGCATGCTCTATAACTTTATTTGCCCAAAACTTCTCGCTCTTCCAAAATTTGCATTCGAATTTCGGAGCTGGTAGAAATGATGTCATTTGGGTCAACTTATACAAAAGTGTCTTTGTTTTGACGAATTTATTCGAAGCATTTTATATTTATGAATTAAAATAAATGCTTAGAGAAATATATTTTTTTCTCGCTAAATCATTTTGTTTTTAACAACCGCTTCTGAAGAGTATTAATTTTTATCTTAAGGCAATAGTTTAAAATATATTTTTCTATTTCAAATTAAATACAAATAGCGTACTATTTATTTATTTATTTATTTATTTTACGTCAACAGAATTTATTTCAATGTTCCAATCGACAGACGATTTTTTTTTCTTTCTAAAATTATTTGATTCCCGAAGCTTGAATATGGGAAAATAAGTTTGTAATTCTTGAATTTTTCTTGAAAAATACAATTCAATCACGATATTATTTTCACTATTTATTAAAATAAAAGTTAATTTCAATTTAAAAATGGTGCCAAACAACGGTATGGAATAATCCCTATCATTTTCCCTTTTCTCTCTTTTTCCACAAAATTGGAGCAATTTAGTTTCCATCATTACGGATGTGTCTTTAAGAATAACGAAAAAATTTATATGTCAAAAACTAATTCAAATTTTAAAACTCTTTGACCACATTTGACATCCTCGGATTAGCTTGCATTAAACTGATCGCCAAACGAACGTTCTGTAATATAATAGATTCATGAAGTTTTAATTTCGAATTGAAAAATTAGCCAGGGAAATATACTGAACTATTTATATTGTTTTAAGTGCAAATCAGTTTTCTGGTAATGGACCCTGAACGCAATGCAGATAGATTTAAAAAAAAAAAAAAAAGTTATGCTTGAAAATTACTTAAAAAGCCATAATAAATAAATAATTAAGATAAAGTTTTCAAGAAAATTGCATTTGAAATTAGTTTTTTTTTTTTTTTTTGCTTATATAACGGTTTAAAAATGAAAAATGTGCGATGTTCAGAAAATTGCAGTAGCAAAAATTGCAAAACCGAAATTTAATCGGCAAGTGTTACCATTCACAAAATGCCGTCAGTGTTACGCAAGGACACATTTTTCCTTTAAATTATAGGAAGATTTTCAAACTTGAAGTCAAGTTTGTCAGCTGAAACTTTGCATATGAAAATGCATCCTTAGATTTGAGGTTCCAATCTCAGAACCACCGAGTACAAATTCCAGAAATTGATGTATTTTAGATGCATTCGTGGTAAAATGTTTAGTTTTATCAATGAAAATGATCGTTTTCATTTAAATATGGCACTTGCAGAGGTTGGACAAAAATATGGAAACACCTAAAAAAACATATTATCATGCCCTGAAAATCTCTTCTTACGGAGCTCTCTCCTTATTGTTTTAGTGCTGACAGGCTTTATGAGCTCGACATTTAGTTCAGCAGTGACTTTTGAAGCTGTTGTCTTTTATTTTTCGTCACAATCAGCTTTAATGACCGTCTGTCACCATCATCCAACACACACTTTTGTCTGCATTGTGACTTAACGGGTGATATTTTTCGATTTTTCTATATGCGGTATAAATCTTCGATACGGTGCCTCTTGAAACATGAAAAACTTCGGCTACGTTGGTAACGGAAGCACCCAGCATGCGAGAAGCAACAATTTGTCCAAGTTCGAATTCACTTAAACCAGACACAAAGCGCTCACAACTACAGAGAACACTGTTCTGACAACGACTGACACTTGCATCGTATTTAGGGCATTGTATAGGTGGCGTTAGTGGGAAAATAGAACATCGCCACCCACAGGATTAGGTAGAATCAATATTCACGTTCAAGTATGCATTTCACGAGGTTTATCCATATTTTCGTTCAAACCCTGTACTAAAACCCCAGCATTACACCATGTGTCATAAACTCTGCATCAGCGGACAAAAAACATTCTGACATGTAACTAATTTTTATGATGGAAAATACGCGTTTTTTAAAGCGCGGCGTCATTTTATGTTCAAACTATAAAAAAAAGGTAATTTTAAATGTAATCAGAAAAGGCATCATTCAACAACATTATTTTTTTTTTCTGGATCAGTCGAAGTAATATAATTGCTAAAATTTTGAAGAAGTTTCATAAAAAAACTTTTCAAATTAAATTTAAAATATAAAAGAAAAAAGCTAATGCGGGCACATCTCTCTCTCTCTCTCTCTCTCTCTCTATATATATATATATATATATATATATAGATATAGATAGGTGTAGATATAGATATAGATATAGATATATAGATATACATATATAGATATCTATATGTATATATATATATATATATACATATATAGATATACATATATAGATATCTATATGTATATATATATATATATATATATATATATAACCATTAATTAAACATAACCTACCACCATCAAAAACCGTAATATTATGAATTAAAGCTGTAAGTATAAAAAAAAAGTGCCCAGTAATTTATTATAAGAATTATTATGGAAGAAAAAAGAAGAAAGTGGACACCGACAAATAATGAAAAAGCTTATGTATTGAATTACGTTTTCAAGGGCACAGAATTCAATGATATAAGCAAAATGGTTGTTTTCTGTGAGAAAAAAAAGCTAAAGTTAAAAATTATTTTTCTCTGTGCCCGAACAACCATTATAATCAAGTGAACAGATTAAAAATGAAAACAGAATAGAAACAAATAATATGAAATGAAAAAATCAATAAAACCAGTTTAAATATTTATAGGATATAAAATAGAAATAATACACAACATACCGATTAAAATTTCAGTATTTTTCAATATATCCACTCGCACATGGCTACCATAATATCGTAAAGATTAAGGTGAATAAAACAGTTAAGAAATCACAGTAATTGATACCAAAGGATGCAGTTAATACATTTTGAAATACCATGATAAATACAATTAATATAATATAAAATAAAATAAATAAAGTAATTACATTATTTAAAATAACTAAAATGCACTATTAAATTACTTAATTACTATTTAACAATATCGTCAACATTTAGCTAAAAGATCCACCTGGTGTAGTAAATTATAACTGAAAAGGAGCTGCAAAAGACAAAATTTATAACTTATCGTCAAAAGACAAATTTTGGTGCTGCCATCTAGTAGTATTTTTATTATTAAAATGTCACAAGATGAACAATTGAAAGCCTTTGAATGTAAAAAATTTTATCAACAGCAAAACCAAACAAATCCTTATATATAGATAATTATAAACCTAATATAAACCACACTATATATTTTTTAAAAGACTATTGTTAATATTTTTTTTAAAGCATTAAAAATATTCTATTATCTTACGCATTTAAACTACACAAAGAATTTAAATAATTCTATAACATTCATAATATATAGCATATAGCTATATGCCGTAAAATAAAATAAATTCAATAATAATTAATATAAATATATTAAAAATAATATAAAAATCGTTAATAATAACTATTATATATAAGATAATTATAAAATGAACAGGAAATAAAAACATATGGAAGTATATAGAAGATTATCAGATACTTAAATTCCCATTACCTAAAAATCTCAAATATAGTGTGTGGATTATTTTCATACAGCCAAAAAAATCCAAAAGGTATGAATGTGGGACATTCAAACAAATTAAACCGATAATAAATTTTATAACACAAAGTGAAAATAGATCAATATTAAAAAGAATAGAGGAATAATAATAAAAATAATTACCCAATTTTAATACATACAGTATAACTTTATTTATATTAAATATACTTATATGTATATTAATCACTATAAAAATGGCGTACTATTAGTAATTAATATGATATTGTCCTGAGTAAATTAAAATTTAATAACAAATGATTGTAAATAAGATAAAACTTTAATTAAGCTAAATATAATATTAATGAAAGTCACCAATTACATATAAAATATCAAATCAACATCCTTGTAAAATGCGTATTAAAAATATAGTGATAATACAAAAAAAACCCCTTAAAAAAAAATTAACCATTGCGTATTATCCAGACAACACCACCCTCCTCCGTATTCTAACATCTACCCACCCATCCAACCTATAATATATTTTTTATATTATTTTACAATTTTTAATTTTTTATAGATATTTTTTTTATTTTATATATTTTTTTTGTAATTTTATTTACGCATGTGTTAATTTGTTTTAAAAGATCATGTAAGTAAAGTACTAGTTGTATATTAATGAATATATGAATTTTTTTAGAAAACCATGATTTAATGCATCATAAACTAGTTTTTTAATATTATTGTTAATTAGAGGAGAAGAACATAAACATTTTATTCTATATAAATGATTAAGTATTATATTTCGAAATACAGAATGATGTAGACAAGATTTAAAATTTGTAAATGTATTAACATTGAATTTAAATTCTTTACGTTTGTCATATAAATCTGTGATTGTTTTGTTGTCTTTTATTGTAATTTTAAGATCTAAGAAGTTAATTGTATTGTTAGATAAAAGGTTTTCCGTTAATTCCAAATTAGTGGGATAATCTACTGGAAATTCAGTAATTACAGATTGATCAGTTTCAATTAAAATTATGTCATCAATATAACGATATAAATGTAGATTATTATTAGTAAACGTACGTTCATAATGATATAAGTATAAGTCTGATAGTAAACTGGATGTACAACCGCCTTGTGATATGCCGACATGCTGTAAATATAAAGTGTTATCTTGCAATATATAATTATTATAGATAATGAAGTTTGTTAAACATTTAAAATATGAAATATCTATATTAGATAATAATTCCAGTTGTTTATAATACTTTTTAAATAATGCATTTATAATTTTATGTAAATCTAATAGGTCTATATTATTAAAATGATCTTTGAAGTCATATGTCGTTATATTATATACACAATGAAGATTTTTTTAAATATTGACAAGTTGATAGCTATTTTTTATACAATGTGTATTATCATTGTTTGTAGTAAGTACATATAATTGATTAAGAATTTTTAAGAGAAGTTTAATGGCTTTATTATTATATGTATTGCAACCAACAGTTACAGTCCTAAATTTAATTGGAGTTTTATGAAATTTGGGAATAAAAACTAAATATGGATAATTAAAGTTAGTAGATAAATTATTTAATAGTTTATAATAACTTCGAATTTTACGATTATTTACAATTACATTTTCATTAGTTTTTTGAAATGACTTATTAGAAGAAATACAATTTGTAAGAAGTTGGTGATAATAAGATTTACATATAATAGCATAATTATTAGGAGATTTATCTACATATGTAATAACATAGTTTTTTAGTAATTTGTTGGAAAAAATGCTTTGTATTAATAGAAACTAAATCAGCAATATTATTTTTTAAAGCCATAGTTAATTTTTCAATTACTAATATTTTCCATTGATTAAAATATTCAATAGGCTTATTATAAGAGATTGAAATTCTATAAATAAAATTATCAATATCATATGTAAACTGTTTGATAATAGATTTAACATTTAAAATCAATTTAGCCGCTGGTGATGTTGTATAGCAATCATACCACTTAGCACAAGCATCACAGAGTTGATACCTCCACTAGCGATGCTTGTGCTAAGTGGTATGATTGCTATACAACATCACCAGCGGCTGATTAATATGTGGTACTAATCCAGTAATATGAAATAAAAAACACGACGTGATTGTTCGACTTAACCCATTAAATTGTTTCGTAATAAGAATCCGGCAAAGGATTATTTTTACCTGCTCTACACCACCTTATGAGACCTTCAATAAAAAGTGTTCCTGGGATTTGTGAAACCAATAGAAACCTTCGATGACACCTGGTAACCACGATTTGATATTCTTTATAACTGAATTAGAATGTCTTGCCATCATTGACACCTTAGATAAATTTTATCATTACCACGATTTGATATTCTTTATAACTGAATTAGAATGTCTTGCCATCATTGACACCTTAGATAAATTTTATCGTTACTTCCATGGTGTAAAATTCACCTTTCACACTGATCATGCATCTCTTGTTTGGTTAAAGAATACTAAGCATTTGAGAGGTAGGTTATTTATATGGTCTTTGCAGTTAAGCATGTTTGATTATAATATTGTGTACCAAAAGGGATCCACAGATGTCAAAACTGACATGTTGTCAAGAAACCCCGTTTTACATTATTTTCAACCCTTAACTTTTCTTCTAAACGTAAAAGAACTTATAGAGATGCAGGAGAAAAATAATGAATATGCCGGCAATTTAGAATAATTTAAATGAATAGTAAAAGTAAAATTTTTTATATAACATGTATATAGATATGTATATATTATACAGGGTGTCCAGCGAATAAGACCCTGATTTCAAAATTAAATATCTCAAAAACAAAGATCAATAGAATTATGCGGTAAACGGTTTGTTTATTAGCTAAGCTGTAAAAATGTTGCACAGAAGTTTGAAAAATTAGTTGTAAAAACCGCTAACAGATGGCGCTGTAATCGCAATGCCTATAAATTTGTTTTGAAGTCGAGAGCCTTAGCGTCTCAATCCTAGATGGCTTCCTATGGAAGAACGAAAATTGGGAAAGACCGCTTTTTCTTTGGGGTGATGTGCAGAAGTGGAGGCATCTGGTCACAGAATTATTGCCTCAGCTTCAGTTTTA
Organism: Maratus speciosus; assembly: GCA_963932465.1. NCBI lineage: Eukaryota > Metazoa > Arthropoda > Arachnida > Araneae > Salticidae > Maratus > Maratus speciosus. The sequence goes on along the minus strand of OZ010788.1, from coordinate 407,072,331 downwards.
GAGAATTTCGATTAATAGAATTTTCAATAAAACGTTTAGCAATCTTTATATAAGAACTTAAAAAAATATTTTATTTGGGTAATGTGCAGAAGCGGAGCCATGTGTTGGCAGAATTGAGATTTGTTTCAAATTTTGCTATAAGCTACTTCGGTCCGGTTACAAATATCTCTGTGGTATGTCTTTTCTCTCCTAATTGGTAGATCGTGGAATAGAATCCAAGTAGAGGAGGATTTGAAAAAAATGGAAATCTTTACTTTTTAATATTTATTTAAACTGTGAAAAAAGTTTGATTAAAAAAATCTAAGGTTTCTGTTTTTAAAATTTAATTAAGTTAAAAGAAACACCTTTTAAAAAAAATCATTGAGCATTTATAATAATGATTCATAAATCATTTTTTTAATTGTAGCTAATAGTTTGAATGAAAAAATACTAAGTTTCTATTTCTAAAAATTTAATTAAATTAAAAAATAATTTAAATTTTAAAAACTCGTTTTCATTTTTTTTATTATTGAGCACAGAAATATGGTGCAGCTTCTAGCGATAGAATCGGGAGTGTCCGAAAGGAATACAGCATCCAAAATACTTTTGCTTTGACGTTTATGATATGACTTATCATCAATTCCTTAAAAAAAAAATAATGCATAATTTATGTCTCTAAAACTTTGTTTACAAAGAAAAGAAATATATGTGTTGAGCTAAAACCAAAGTATTATTCCGTGATTTAAAAACATAAAAAATAAATAAAAAGTACAAAATTATTTTTCTAAATATATGCATTTTGATTTAAATAATTATATGGCACTAAAGATTGAATTTAATGAAATATTTAAAAAATTCTTATAATGATTTCCAAACTTTTTATTGAAAATTCGATTAATTGAAATTTACTAAAATTAAAGCTGATGCAATAATTCTGTGACCAGATGTCTCCACTTCTGCACATCACCCCAATGAAAAAATGGACTTTCCCAATATTCGTTTTTACGTAGGGAGCCATCTAGGAATGAGACGCCATTGCTCTGGACTTCGAAGCAGTTTACAAGTATTGTGACTACAGAACCATCTATTAACGGTTTTTGCAACTAAATTTTGAAACTTCTGCATAACATTTTTACAGCTCAGCTAATAAACAAACCGTTTACTGCATAATTCTGTTTATCTTTGTTTTTGAGATATTTAATTTTGAAATCAGGGTCTTATTCGTTGGACACCCTGTATATACATATCTATATCTATATCTATATCTATATCTATCTATCTATCTATCTATCTTTCTATCTATCTATCTATATATATATATATATATATATACAAATGAACAGCATTCATTTAAAAAAATTATTAGTAAAATTGAAGATGTAAAGTTCAGGAAAAAACAGCAGAAATTACAGGTAAGATCAGTAGGAAGTTCAGTGAATATGTCTAAAAAAACTGTCCTGTGTTTTAAATATATAGCTTATTTTTTCTCTTTAATTGTTGCCTAGCAACTCTATTTCAAAACTTAAATATTTCATAGAAATTACATTTGTAAGCACATTTTTTTCCCATCCGGCTCTGTAAAAATTTTAATTGTTCAATTACATGTATGTTAAATTCGCGATTTTTTAAATATTATTCTGTTATTTGTTTATTGATGAAGCTTTAATTTCGTTATGGTAAATTAGCTGAAGAAAAATTCTGAATAATTTTATTTTTCAATGTGCAAGTAGTTTATTCTTATTTCGTAATCGATACGGCACGCGATAGAAATAAATTTAAAAAATCTTGCTTGAATATTGTTTTATAAACCATAATAAATCAATCAATTAAAATACACTTTTTCTAACAAACGGCATTTGAATTTTCTAACAAACGTCATTTTTTTCCCTATACGACGGTATAGAAGTTGAAAATGTGCGATGTTTGAAGATTAAAATACTAAAACAGTGCTGAAAATTGGAAACCGAAATTTAATCGTGAAGTGTTGCCATTCGCAAAATGACGTTACGCACATATATGTTTGTCCTTTATAATATAGATTTAATTATTTATGATTCACATGCAGTTTTTGCTGTCTCATTTTATAAAATATAAATAGGAATAATGAGAAAACTTGCTTGATATAAAGTATCTCCAATTTGAAAAATATGTATTTTTAAAAAATAACTTAATGTACTCATTTAAAATATATTTTAACATGACAAAATGTAAGATTACTGAAATAATACTATTAATTTGTAACATAAATTATAATAATGTTATATTATATATATTTATGAAATATTTAAATATAAACTTCAAAAGCATTATTACAAAAATAAAGGTTATTGACACAAATTGCATATAATACAGCCGTGTTCGCTGCATACATTTTTTCACATATTTTACATGTTATTTTATAGTTTATGTTCTTCGCAATAGGGCATATGTGACATATTTTTCTGGAGAATCTCCTAATTTCTAACCGTTATCTACTTCATATATCTAAATCCAGTTCTCCTTCTGAAGAGGATTCATGAGCGCTAAAATGCTCCTCGTCAGTTATATCTTCATCATTATTTTCAGTTATTGATTCTTCAGGTGTTGAAACTTCGGCAAGTAATTTTTTCAAAACATTTCATTTCATCTGTATAACTCAAATAACGATACATTTTGGATTTTTTACAACGGCGTAAAAATATAAATTGGAGAGCGCACATTGGGGAATTTCGACTAAAAATATCTCCCCGCAATAACATTCTAAAGTACAAAAAGAGAATGACGTTGGAAACAGGTACTGGTAGTCTGACCCATTTTCACTATTTGGATGTTTTATAGACTACAATTTAAAAAATCCCTGCCGGCCCGGCCTACAGGCAGAGGTAGATTTCGAAGTCAAATATACTAATTTCACAAACAAAAACTAAATCATGATTATAGATAAATCCACTTTAACAATTTTATCTGGCCGCTCTTGACGAGTTTTTATTTCATTTTCATATAATAGCTGGTTTTATCAGAATCATGTTAGGGCGGTATTCAAAAAAATACTTTTCCATGCTCAACAACTCGAAATTTTCTGGCATAATTCCAGATTCATTTTTAATTTAAAAAAAATATGAAACTTGCTGACGTGATTTTTGAAGAGATTTATAAGCGACCTGTGTTTTTATTTTTTGTTCAATTAATTAAAACTTGATATATAAACAATTATTTTCTCAGAAGGACAATATTTTTCGTTTCTAACACAATCGCTTCGGGAAATTCCGTTCAAAATGCCCACTTTGACATCATTTTTTGAAATATATTCTGCCTCTATCTAAAAATCGATTATTACGGTACATTATATAGTTTCTGAATAAGCGAATCTACCAATTAAATGCGTTTGAGAGCAAAAATGAATTTAAAAACCAGTCAGAAAATAAGCAGTTTGGATTTAAGCGCATCCTTAATACAATGATTTTTCCAACACAATCCGCTTCGGTAAATTCGGTTCAAAATGCCCTTTTTAACAGCATTAAAAAAAAATATATTCTGCCCCTATCAGAAAATCGACTATTACGGTACATTATATAGTTTCTGAGTAAGAAAACGTACCAATTGGAAGCCTTTGAGAGCAAAAATGAATTGTAAAATGAGTCAGAAAATAAGCAGTTTGGATTCGAAAACATCCTTACTAAGATCATTTTTTACTTCATCCGGTATGTATTTTTAATTTGTTTTTGCTCTAAGAATTGGTCCTATCCAAAACTCGTCTATATAGATGTTGTAGACAATATTAAGAAGATATATGATAAATTCATGGGGATTTTATATCTTTTGAATTGACGGATTTATGGATTTTTTTCTTCTTCAAACCACCTTTTTGTTTTCGTTTTTAATTTTTTTTGCGGTACGAATTGGTCCTATCAAAAACTTGTGAATATAAAAGTTGTAGATAATGTTAAGGAGATTCATGATAAAATTAATTGGATTTTATATCTTGAGAATTGACGACGTTATAGATTTTTTTCTTCTTCAAACGCCCTTTTTGTTTTCGTTTTTAATTTTTTTTTGCGGTACGAATTGTTCCTATCAACAACTTGTGAATATAAAAGTTTTAGATAATCTTAAGGAGATTTATAATAAAATTAATTGAATTTGATATTTTGAGAATTGACGAAGTTATGAATTTTTTTGTCCCAAAAACCCTATTTTTTGCGCCCCTTGAGCCCATTTTTAACTTTATCAAAAATCTGTGATACATAAATTTTTGGCCCTATTTTTAGAAGTAATAAAAACTTTAAACTGATTTGATATGTACAAAAATTAAGAAGTTATGGGGGGTTTTCTGTTTTCACAAAACCCCTCCCTATTTCCCTCCCCTTGGTCCGATTTTGCCCATTAACGAACTTGACCGAGATTTTATGCCCATTGATTTTATGTATCAGTTTGGAAGAGATTGGTGCAGAATTACGAAAGTTATCGTGTCCAGAAGAAAGTGATATATATAGAGAGAGTGATAGATAGATAGATAGATAGATAGACAGATATATATATATATATATATAAAGTTTTTTACTGAGAGTGGTTTTGGGTTCTAGGGGTCATGATCGGTGTAGATCTGCAAAAATTTTTCAGAAATTCCAACATAGGAACGATCACAATAGGTAGTATTTCATACGAAATCTACACTGTTAAAAATTTTGCAGCATTCTAGCAGGTCATTCGACCGTTTTTTGAAAAAATGGTTTCATAACCATAATTTAACTATATTCTGACCATGAAATGGCGAATAATATGGTCAGAATAGTGTTAAATTACGGTTGTGTAACCGTTTTCTGAAAAAACGGTCAAATGACCTGCCAGAATGCTGCAAATTTTTAACAGTGTACCTAAAACGCCCGGGCCTATGATACACAGCACTCGTCCTTAGGGGTTAATTTCTTTTATAAAAACGTCGGTCAGACCTGGAGAATCCATTGCCAACTATGGCAATCGTGTCAGTTTTTTCTTAGTATTAATTTTTTTTCTGTTACTGCAAGTGTTACTTTATATTATTGTAAAAAACTGATGTTTATTCTCGAGACATATTTTTCAAAAATATCATGAGTGAAAAGTATTTTAAAAACAATAAAATTCAGTAAACTGAGATGCAGTTTTCAAATAAATTTCATTGGAAAGAATTATTAAATATTTGAGGGTGGAAAACTTTTCGAATGTGGGATTTTTAGAAATACATTTGCTGTAAAAAATAATTGAGTGCTTATGTCGTATCAACTGTCGATATTATGTCAGCGTTATCGACGAATATGTTTTGACTTCATAATATAAATGCAAACGTACTTGATAATTATATGAAATGTATATAAATTAAATTACCTTCAATAAATTTAAGCCTAAGAATGGAAATGCAGTAAGTACCAAAAAAATTATAAATCTTTATTTTTTTTTACGAAAAAATGTCTTAAATGCCAAGCTTAACAAACACAAGAACTCTTGAAGTGCCAAGCCTAGTATAAATATAGTTAAAAATAGAGTAGAAAAATGTCACTGGTTGAAAGTGTCACACTAAGTAAAGTGGAGAACGCTGAATGTACCACACGAAGAACGTAGAAAGTGCCAGTGATAAGATGCTCTTCAACTGGTGGTCATTACGCAAATTGATCATGTTGTTACTGTTTACATCAATGGGATATTTTTAAGCAGGGTGGAAAATATTAGATAGATAAATAAAACAAATGTTTACAAATGATAATATTATGTATTTATACACCAAACGAAAAGAAGCTAAGTACCTACATTTTAAAGTAGTGAAACATGAGCCCAAACGGAGTGACGTACATAAACGCTATAAGTACCAAGAGCCCAAATGGAGAGAAATGGAAAACGCTGTAAATTCCAGAAGTAGGAGTTTTTCATTTTTTCATTCTCTTTAAAAATTTCCTCTTTTGAACTTTCAACGTTTTCCACTCTTAGACTTCAATTAATGACTTTTTATAATACATTGAATAATTAAATATATTAATTTATATACAATATCTGAAATAATGCACCATAAATTTAAATATAAAATCTAGATACATGATTTAAAAATTAAAAAAATACAACATACATACTAGATGATATAGATAAACTAATACAAATTAATTAATAACTAATATATGTCTCTATAGAGTTAACCGAAGTTAATAATTATGGGGATGTAATGCATTGAGGGAGTTACATACGTTCTGTATCACAATATCAACTGTATTTAGGATGAGTACCTTCTATTGTGGAAAGCTACTTTATGATTGAATTTCAGCATAAAGGAATAGCGTTCAAAGTTATTGAGTGCATTGGAATCCAATGGCATTATTGTAAAATTATAACAATCAGAAATTATGTTTTATGTTTGGAAAGTTCAGTAAATTAGTGAAATGTTGTGACAAACTTTATGATTTCATAGAGACCTTTCCATATCTTCTGAAACTGTAGAAACGACTAGTTTATTTTCAATTGTAACAAACAAATCTTAAGATCTTTAGAGCTTAATCTAAGTCAAATCTTTGTCTTCGTTTATTTGAAGAATAATAATATGTATTACATGTGACTATATAAAATTTTACATATTTATAAAGTGAGCATTAACTTAAAAGCCGTAACTGAAAACTAGAATAAATTTCAGATCATTGAAAAAATGTGGAACACTTAATTTACATGGAAATATTAACATAAAAAATATTTCTCATTGATCTATCGCTTTGATTTATTTATAAAAATTCAACTTCTGAAATTTTCTTGGCGTAATTAAAGTCGTAAAATTAAAAATATTTGCCCTTTTTGCTTTTCAAAAATAGCATTTCTCAATTCTTATTTTCCATGTAATATTTAACAAAAATGTATGCAAATGTTTTAGATGAACCATAGTTAATACATAGTAATTCTTTTTAACATTTCCAATTTCTTAGCATGGTTTTGCTATATATTTTAGCGTACGTCACAATTAATGATCGTTAGCAAATATTACATATTTTATTGAACTTTTGATGTACATTTATGCAATGTAAGGAGTTAATTAAAGTATTACTTTAATATCAATCTTTAAATGATCATGTGTACTGGAAGTTTAAATGGGCGCTTTTAGCTAAAATATTCATCTAATACTAACGATTTTCTGTATCGTTAGTTTATAAAAGGTATTTTATTATATGTAGAAACACTCGTTTAGGTGAGGGAAAGGAAAGAGAACAGTCCGTAGATTTTAAACGACGCCAAAATCGCGCAGACAGATGAGAAATTTTCCATTCGATTTAGTACTGTTTTTAGTTTCCAAATACGAATAGCATTATTCTGTGCGCTCGCTAAAGTCCGTTGTAACCCCAATAATTTCTGATCGGCAAGACCCACCTATAATCATAAAAGTGACGTCTATATATAATAAAGTTGCCATGCACTACTGGATGAAACTGCCTACGGCGCCACCTGATTGGAGACTGCAGATTTAGCATTCCTATCTCGAAAACGGAAAGAGATACGGAAAAAGAGTGATCTAGAAAGTTGTAGAACATCATCGATTTAGTACGAAAAGACACCTAGTGGACATTAATTCGGAGACATAGAACGCTTAAAACAAGCATTCGTTTTTCATGATTTCCTACACTGTGACGTTACGGAACCAGCACGAAATGAGAAATGATAATCATTCGGAGAAATGTGCATCCAAATGTACAGTCGTGGAAAAAAAAGTAAACACCCCCTACTAACTCCTCAACAAATTATCGTAGAAGAAAGTTACTGGTACCGAACGATTGGAAATAGGGTCTACTTTTAAATGATGTATATAAAATTTGCTTAGGGGGGCACCTACATATTAAAACGAACCATAACTTTGTTTTTTTCAATAGCAGTACACAATTCTGACAGCATAAATGAACTCTACACCCTTCAATTAGCCTAAAAACGAATTTTTATGTAATTCGTACCATAAGTTTCCGAGAAATTAATTATTTTAAAACGAGCGTATTTTAAGGGCTGTATCCAAATTGAAGTTCCGTACTGGATTGTTAACCGAGAGAGCCGCTTCCTTGATCAAGGCACCTTAAGCGCCACTCAAGGAGTCAATGAAGCGTGTTAGATTACAGTACGGCAGAATAAATTTCAAAATGTCTACTCACTTCCATCATAGACGGCCCCTTAAACCATCATTTTGCCGTTTTTTAAGCATAATTTGTAAACTACTTGGAAGAAAAATGTGAAATTTTTGAATTTCCATAAAGCAGAACTTAATAAATCTAAATCCATCAAAAAAATTGTAGGTTGCAATTCATAATTTTTTCGAATATTAATTTCATAATTCATAATTCATAACATAAAATTATAAAAATTGCAAATTCAGCTTATTTATGTTTGGATATATTAGTATTATTACCACAAAAAAAATTAACACATTAGGAGCATAATTTCGGGAGATATAAATAAAACTATGAAAATATAATTTAACATTAGAAGCACTCAATTTTGAATGTTTATAATTCAAAAACTTATCATTCAAATGACTTGAAATTTGGTGTCTAGGCATAGTTTGAACCGAAGATTTGAAATATCTCGTTAAAATTGGGTATTGCTATTGAAAAAAATGAAGTTTGTATTCGTTTTAATATGTAGATGACCCCCTAAGTAAATTTCATATACATCATTTAAAAGTAGACTTTATCTCCAATCGTTCGGCACCAGTCACTTTCTTCTATGATGATTTGTTGAGGAGTTAGTAGGGGGTGTTTACTTTTTTTTCCACGACTGTACATTGCAGCTGAAGGTAAGACGTTTGAACATCTCAAATAAAGAATATTGTAATAACTACTTTTTTTTCTAAGGTCGTCTGGTCATGTCACAGTGAAGGAAATAACGAAAAAACAAAATCTTGCTTTAACAGTTCGATACTTCGCATTAATGGCCACAAGGTGTCTTTTCTTACTAAATCGATGATGCTCTATAACGTTGTAAATCGCTTTTCCCTTATCTCTTTTCGTTTTCGAGGTAGCAATGCTAACTCCGCAATTTTCCACTGTGGCGCCGTAGGCGGTTTTATTCAGAAGCGCATGCCTACTTTACTATGCCTAGTCCCCACTTTTATGAATATAGCTCTAGCCGTTCAGAAATTATTGGGGAGACAACGGACTTTATCAGACACAGTGTATACAGATAGCATATAGGAACAGTCAGTATATTATAAGCTGTACTTACTTTCAAATTTAAATTAGTAAAACACCATATTTCAGTTTCTTAGAATAATGCAGCACTGAAAAACTGACATTTTTTGTACTTACACTTAAATCTTCATGGAGTTAAAATATTTCAAACCTTAAGGATGATAATGTAAAATATACAAAACAAACGTTAAACCATCCTATATGAGTACCAGGTTGAAAAAGAAATGTGATACAATGAATGTACTGAAAAACCTTTCATTCATTTTTCCAATACAAAAACATCTTTCAACATATCAAATTAACAATTAATTTTGTATTAAAAAATATGAATTATAATTTACATTAAATTTTGAAAAAGGTTGACCACAATCTTAAAAAAAAAATGTGTGTGCGTGTGTGTGTGCTTACAAATTACGCCAATCATTGGTTTTCGAGGTATCTACAGTATATTTCTAAAATCCTAATGAAACGAATTTATAAAACGATTTTATGAAACGAATGATTAAACAACTGATTAAGTTTCACGGCATTTCTCCTAAAATGTGAAAGTTTTAGCGGTAAAATTAACATCGGTTATCCGTATTGATACACACATGTCAAAAGAGATAATAGAATTTTAAAATGTTAATTAGTTTTCGAAACATTAATTTTTTTTTCTAATTTTAATTACATTTCTGTAGTGACAAGTTGTAATGGTAACAAAATTACTCCAGTTTTCATTTTTTTAAAGGGGAGAACAAGAAAAATCTATAGAGATTATTAGATTTCTTCTTTTTCGTAATTTTCAAATTAATAACTGAAATTATATCTTTTATTTCTATTGATGAGTGAAGCAATGTTGTGAGTAAATTATATTTTCAGTAAAATTAAAAACAATAAAAACATATTTATTTTTACATTTCGATCATCCGAATATTTTAGAAAACAAAAATCGTTTGTCAATTTCAAATTCCATAGACGGAAAAAAAGTTTCCTTTTCCATTTTAAAGAGAAAATGACGTAAATAATCTTAAAAACAGAATCAAAATTTTTAAATAAGAATCTAACCATCTCATTTTAAAAGCAGAAAATAAGAAAAGTTACGTCAAAATCTTTACATATAAATATTAAACAAGGACAGAAAATTCAAAATAATAGAATTATCACATGCGAAACGCATTTAAATGTGATGATTACCTCATTTGTAAAGACCCAAGCATTAAATATCGTATGATTAAAGTGTCTCAAATTAAAGTATCTAAAATAATTAAATTATTATAAATAGGTCATATTTAAAAAGCTCAAATGATATTGACGAATGCCTTTAAGTTAAATAATATATATAACCTTGAATATTAAAACAGAGAAAAATTTAAAATAAATAAATTATTACATGAGACATGCATTTATCAGGGGAAAATACGTTATATATTAAAACGCTACATTTAAAACTATTTTCATGCTGGAGCTATTTAATCTGATATCACATGGAATAAAAGTAGTGCGGCACGCAAATTTGTTTATGTATTGCATCACTTGATACAGCATAAATACAGGTAAATGTATACGCAAAGTACTTTCCGTTTATTTTGTGCGAATTACTATTAGATAAATACATATTATAAATTCGGATATTCTCATTAATTAATACAAACGAAACTACTTGATTATCCCGTGGACCAATTTCGCCAAATTGTATACATCGCCAAACTAAACAAATTTATATAATTTTATTTTAAATAACGAAAGAACTATTAAATTAGTAAAACATTAATAAAAATACAAATAAAAAGTAGAATTAAAAATCACTTTTTGCCGTAACAACCTATCTATCGTGTTATAATTATTGGTATTTAATCTTACAGTTTGGCGATAGTTTTTTTGGTGAACGGGATACTCAAGTATAGTACCATACAAACAATATACATTGTAAAAATAACTTGAAAATATTCATGATAGCGTATTATAATAGGGAAAATAGTTTATGAATAAGCTGTACCTGTTCATGAAATATCTAAAACTCGATCAAAACATAAAATATAAGCGTTAAACTTCAAAACACAATGCTTTCCAATACGTGGATCTAAAAGCTATTCCCAAGCAGACAGAGTTTTTTAATCTCAAACCTAAATAAAGAATATTGTCCATAGCGTCGTTATAAAACTCAGAAAGATATTATTACACTTTTTAAGCATTAAAGCTTTATTTCAAATATGGTATAATTTTTGCGAATTTTAATTAATAAATCAACATTGAGTTCAGGCATTAAATTTTCCACTTTTAAAATTAATATTTAGTTTTAGCTGCCTATACCAATCGTAGATTTAGACTCTGGATAAACCTACAGGAATATTATGGAAATGTGTGTTATTTGGAAAGGGTCAATAATCTGCATTTATCAAAACTATGCAGTTTACAGTAAATGACTGTTTCATCAATATGCAAATCACGCATAACTAGAAATTCCAAAATACAATGGGATGCTTTGCGAATATTGCATTTATTACATTCAGTACAAGTACGGACATAGAATTAATTCTAATGATCTTCTCAAAGAACAATCTATAATGAATATATTTTATTGTACTTTTAGATTTATTTTAACTGCAATGGACATTCAATTTCATAACATTTTTATTAGTCTATATCATCTTATATTTTAAGATACTTCAAGGTTGTTTCACTATAATTTATAATATGTTCTCAAATCCAAATTACTATTTTCTGATAATTTTTTAAATAGATTTTTGCTTTCAATCTTATTGGAAGCTTCCCTCATAAAAAAGTAGTCTAGCAGGGTTTATATATATATATATATATATATATATACCCTATATATATAAAATCCTAATGCATCGAATTGAAACGAATTTATGTAACGATTCTATGAAACGACTGATTAAACAACTTATTACGTTTCACGGCGATTTCTCCTAAATTATGGAATACTTTGCGATGAAATTAACACCAAAAATCCGTATTGATCCACAGATCTCAAAACTGGTATTATAATTTTAAAATTAGAATTAGTTTTCGAAATATTAATGTTTTTCTAATTTTAAATACTTTTTTTTCTAATGATGGCAACTCAAATTTTAATCATAACAGACAATTTTTTTCATATTTTAGAAAAGGTTATTTTTAATTAATTTGGCGACGAGTTTGGCCTCCCTTAAATGTATGCTAAGAAATGCATCATGTTTCTTTTATTCAGAATTCAATTTGTATTTCATTATCATTTTATTTAATACAAAACTTTCATTTTAAATTGAAATCTTTAAAATAAATGTGTTTTACATTATTCTTTTTTTTTTAAACGAAACGAAAAGAAAAATATTAGACACAGATGTAATGTACGCACGGGGTACCTAATTGTCGCAAAAATAGCGTTATTTTGCTTGACATGGTAACCCGGCTATTGTTGCTTATTTATTAATAAATGTTTATTTGAATTTATTTTCTTTTTATTTACAAAAAAAGTGTTATAAATTGTTTTGTTCTATAGTTATTAATTATATATTTTTTATTTATTGTTATTTCATTTTAAAAATAATAGAAAATAATTTAAAAAATACATATGTAACAGGTATTTGAAAACGAGGTTTTCGCCAAATTGTCGGAAAAAAATTCACGCCAAAACCGGTGCGTATGTGACAATGCAACAAATCATGAGATTTAATTTCCACTTCAAAGCAACATTTTAATGTTATTACTTCTCCCGTCTCACTGTGGGGTATTTGAAGAATCTGGCCGGCCAAAAGTCGATTTCATAAAGTACAGCGAAGGATCGATCGGATGGATACAAGTTGAAACTGAATTATTGGGGAACCACGTGATGCGATTTTTATCTCCTTTAAGAGAACGATGACCTCCTGTCATCAGTTGAAACTGGAGTGTTGCGTTAAGTGTATAAGTGTCAAATCGTTCTCCATTGTGACTTCCTATTTTTGAATGTGAATAACTTTAGTTTTGGAAGTGTTTAAAATCTAATCGTTATGGATAGTGACGAGGCAGGTATGTATAATTATTATCATTAACTTTGAATTGAGAAAGAAATAGTTTTAGTATTTACAAAATTAATTTAAAATAACGCATATTTTTCTATTTTTTTTTTCCCTTGTTTCCCAATTCACGAAGAGTTTAGTTATATTTCCAAACATTTCCAAGCAAAGTTACTTATTGTACCAATAAATATACACCCTTCTATTTGTGTTTTCGTTTAAAGTAGTTCCACCTTCGTCCCCTTTTTAAAATGAAGGCGATATAAATATGCTCTTCCAAAATTCTGAGTAAGCATACAAAATTACTATATATTGATTTTTAACTGATATTTATCATATAAATTTTAATATTAAAAAAATTGTTATGATTCATTAGAAAGTGATCACATTTGTTTATTTTTCAGTCATTCTGATTGAAATTAAATTTATATAATTAAAAAAAAAATGCTTTAAAATAATGTATTCATTCCCTTTTATCTTTTGTTAAGCACTTTTCACAAAATTGAAATAATTTATTTCTCGTTATTAACATTTGCTTACCTAAAAAATAAGTCGAGGCAATTTTCCATATGTTTTTGTTAAAAGTTAGTGAAAGATTGTGAGATTTTTTTTTTTTTTTTTGAAATAAGGGATAAAAAGATGTTATCTATCTAAATTGCATATAACTGTTATGCATTCTTTTTTGTTCATATTTTGTATTTATTTTTATTTAGGGCCTTCGAATGTCAGAGTAATGACTCGAAAAGAATTTTTAAATGTTATGCAACAGTAGAATTTGCCAAACATTAATCATAGATTAAATTTCCTTGAAAATTACCTTCTTAATAGCGATAATTTTGACGATGATGAAATTAAAAACCTCAAGCACAATTTCTCCCAATTTAAATCTCAGTTCAAGAGCAAATGGATCGAAGCCCATTATATGTTAGATAAATTTGTGAAAAATAATAAGGAATGGCTTGAAGGTACAGTAGAAATTTCAAAAAAAGTAAATCGACCAGGAAGGCCAGCAAAAGCTTTCACTGAATCAAGTGTCAGGTCAAAGGGGAGAAAGTCTGAAAGTTTGAGGAGCTCGACTGGTGTGAAAGTACTTACACATGCCGCTCAGATAAAGTTAGAAACCTCAGGGAAGAGAGATGCTGCCCATGTTCTAAAGGAATTAACATGTTCACCAATGCGAGCAACAAAATATAAAAAAGCATATTTGAGAACTCATCAGACGGAAAAGAAAACACAAATATCGCCTTTACAAGCGTTATCATTATTCGTCGAAGCTAACCTTTCAAGGAATCAATACGAAATTATAAGACGATATCAAAAAAATGTATACCCTTGTTATAGTCTTCTACAACGGTCTAAAATTGATTGCTATCCAGACAAAGACTCTTTTAAAATTACTGAAACTTGAGCTGAAATTAATATTCAAGATTTACTTAATTTAACAGTGACACGATTATTCATTTATTTGAAAGAAGTTTTGGAAAGTTTAAAAGAAGATGAAAGAAGTGCATTAATTCTTATATATAAATGGGGCAGAGATAGATCGCAACAAGCGCAGTACAAACAAAAATTTGAGAGTGATTCCTCTTCCGATGCGCATATATTCCAGAGCTCGTTTGTTCCAATTCAGCTAATTTGCAGTATAAACAACAAGACTGGCAAAATCCATTGCCTTCATCACCACGTTATTGCCGGCCCATGCGAATAAGATTTGTAAAAGAAACAACAGAAATTATTAATGATGAGATTAATTACATAAAAAATGCATTAAAATCTGTACAGCCCTCAAAAATTACATTAGAGGAAAATACATTTTTAGTAAAACATAAAATGATACTTACTATGGTCGATGGAAAAATATGTAACGCAGTCACAAGTACAAAATCGACAATGCGTTGCTACATTTGTAGAATGGCATCCAAAGATTTTAATGATCTCTCTAAAAAGAAAAATGTGAAGCCAGAAACATTAGAATTTGGACTATCGATTTTGCATGCTAGGATTCGATTATTTGAAAATTTGTTGCATTTAGCTTACAAACTACCGATAAAAAAGTGGAGATTGAATGCAGAAGACAAAAATGCTCTCGTTAATGAAACAAAATTGCGCATTCAAGAAAATTTCAAAACGAAGTTAGGTTTACTTGTAGATATTCCTAAGCCTGGATATGGTAATACAAATGATGAAAATACCAGCAGAAGATTCTTTACTAACCCATCTCTAGCAGCAGAAATTACCGGCATTGATGAAAGTTTAATATATGGATTTAAAGTTATTCTTGAAACCATATCCAGTGGCCACAAAATTCACCTTGATAAATTTAAGGAATATACAGAAAAAACAGCAGAGCTCTACGTCCAGTTATATAAATGGTATCCAATGTCACCCACAATGCATAAAATATTAATCCATGGACCAATTGTGATAGAGAAAGCTTTACTACCAATAGGCCAATTGTCTGAAGAAGCAGCCGAAGCACGGGACAAACATTTTCGATTATTTCGCCAAAATCTATCGCGTAAATTTTCAAGAATTTCTTGTAACCGTGATGTTCTCAACAGATTGCTTTTGAGTTCAGATCCAGTTTTAACTGGAATGAGACCCACGATAAGAAAAAAATCAAAATTGTTCCTTAAAGAAACTCTAGAAATGTTACTGCATATGGAATCTTCTGAAGCTCGTGATCCAGAGGATTCTGATTATGAAGAAACAGATTACGATTCTGAATTATCATCTGATTAAAACATCCCACCTTGGGGATTTACAAACTAATTGTTCTTATCATAAATAATATGTTTTTTATAATTTATTTAATTATTAAATACATTATTCCATTTTCTTATCATAATTATCATTTATTTTATAATACTATTTATCATGATTATCATTTATTTTATAACACTATTTATCATAATTGTCATTTATTTTATAATACTATTTATCATAATTATCATTTATTTTATAATACTGTTTTTCATAAATATCATTTATTTTATAATACTAATTTTGATCAATAAAAATCAGTACGAAGTTGCAAAACATCCACGATTTTTAAGTTATTAAACGATATTTATTTTAAAAAATGCATTTATTTACTGCTTTAAACGTTTAAATTAGTTTAAAAGAAAAAAATAATTTTGGCCGCGCAGATTTGTGATATACCCCACTGTGCGTCGACCAATTTCGCCAAATTATATAAATAGCCAAATTATACAAATTGACATACTTTTTTATTTTAAATAACAAAAGAACAAATAAATTAGTATAACATTAATAGAAATACAAATAAAACGTCGAAATAAAAATCACTTGATGGCGTGAACATGTGTAACTTCCTTAAAGTCAAGTGAATGTGACATTTACGATCAACCATTATTGGCATTTAATCTTATAGTTTGGCGGCAGATTTTTGGTCGATGGGATAACCAAGCAACACCGTTTTAATTTACCACACGAAGAATATGCTAACTGGCGAGTTAAAAAAAAAGCTCTTGGCGACATTTTCACCCGGCTAACATAAAAGTACCAGGAATTCTTTGTAATCATGGCAACTTTTATGTAGTTTTATTCGAAAAAATAATTTTGATTCTTTAATCAAAATGGAAACTTTTCTTATGATAAGCGAAGGAATCAGCCCGTTGTTTATGGCAGTTACATGACTTGGACTATTATAATATAAACGTAATAATGGGGATAGAATAATATTCGGCGACTTATCACACCTGTGGCTGGCTAATATTAAAGTACCAAAATGGCCACCTGGAATATAAAAAGCGAATGGATTCGCCTGGAACTGTTGATGATAGTTACATGACTTAGGCTATTATTATAGACATTGTTTTTAATTTTAAAAACAGCGCAAAGAATAATATTTCCTAAAGGTTAAAATTTTATTTTCACGTGACTATTAAAAAGAAAAAAAAACTTTACAATTACTATTAAATGAGTACGTGTTAAAGGCAGGAAAATATTGAAAATTATGTCCTGAAAATTGTATTTACCCGTGAATATTAAAAGGGAAAGGAAACTTTAAAATAATAAATACATTAATATGCGTTTAACCCTTTCACGGACAAGGCACTTATATTCGTAAAATTTTGAAAGCATTGAATGGCACCAGAATTTACAAACAAATTTCGAAATACAGAAATGCTTTTGTTCACTTACTTAATAAAAGGGAAATTTTCATCCAATATTCTGATGCTAATGTGGCATTTAAGAATTAAAATTAAGTGGTCCAAAAATGAACCACAGCCCTTGAAGGGGTTAAAGAAGCAAATTTTAGTAATTGTATTATATCAATCGTTTTATAACGCTGTTAAAAAATACCGAGAGACAAAAACTCTGCTTACTTAATTCATTTTATTTTAGCTTCTTTTCCAATATTTAACTGATCTTCTTTAACCAAACACGAAAACAACCATTGGATGTCTTAACAGCAACTGATTCTACCTTAAATTTTTGCAATCAAACGAAATTGAATGGAAACCCGTTTACAGGGAGATCACTACAGGTTTTTTCAGTATAATTCAATCTTTTCTAATCTTTTTAAAACCGATCAGATTAGCGTGCTTTTAGATTCTACAGTGTCTGAACGGGGGTTGGCGAGCGTAGCTTGCAGGGGGCAGATCCCCCTAGTATATATATAAAGGCTGAAGGTATTTCATAAAATGTTGTGAAAAAGTTCAGAAAATGGCGATTTAAAAACAAATTCGCGGACGAGACAATATGGGAAATGAAACAAAATTGCCTTCCTGAGACAAATATCTCTTATAAATCAAGTTGTAAATCATTTTTTGAAAAAAAAAATGTTTAATGATAAATTATTCCAATAATCATGCATGGAACGAGTTAAAATGAATCAGAAAATGTGTCAAAATATTTACGTTTGTTTGCGAGAATTTTTTTTTTCCAAGAACAGGCTCATGATTAATTTACACATATATATACAGGGTGTTTCGAAATTCTACCAAAAAATTCCGAGTGCGGATAGTAGGTATCAAAGGGATCAAAAATTCCAATAGACCATGTGGTTGCAAAACACTTATTTAGTCACAAATATAGGGTGTTTCAGCCTAACTTAACTCGGGTTGACGGTAATAATTTCGAGTAAATAAAACGTTTGCGATGAATATGCAACGACACGTATCTCGTTTTGCTTGAAATGTGATAGCATCCCGAAAAAATCTGGAAAAACAATTTGCTCAAGCAATCGACGATACCGTATGAACTGATAATCACAGTTCAAAATGTGGGGTGCTAAGTGCGTACTGCTAAGCATATAATGCAAACTTCTACCCCTCTTAAAGTTATATATAAATATTATACAGACATACAAACAGCAGCATATTTATGTGTATATGTGTGTTTTAATATATATTGTAGTATGAGTGTTTTATTATTGTACTCCTCTTGTTTGGTGTTATCACATTTACAACAAAGATGAGAATGTCCGTTAATTGATTTATTATAATATACTTCAGTTTTCTGAAAATTTTTACCGTTAGTACAAACTGTGTTAGGATGAAACACACTGCATTTTTTAACATACATGGATTGGACTCCATGTTCTATGGTAATTTTCCATTCTCTTGATGTCTACTATCACACCTAAAAATTTGTCAGTCGAATTTTGAAACACCCTCTATTTAGTTTAATTTTATATGTCGAATTTTTTCCTACTTCCTTGGTCGTCGATCATATTTAACAAATATATTTGTAGTCGATATTAGTCAAATAACATCAATAAGTGGTATTTATCAAAACGAGGGACATTTTGGAATGGAGTGTAATTATATCCAGGTTTACAAGAATTTGCAAAAGGCAGTACAATTTTGAAACAAGTTTCCTTTATTGAATACCGTATGAAAACTATTATCTTTGATTTAAATAATAGTTCATGACATTAATGTTTGCATTTACTTTCGAGTTTTCGAAAATTAAACCTAGAATAAAATAAAATAATATAGTCTGTTTAGTAATTAATGTAACTGTATTACATCTTTTATTAGATATATATGCAAAAATAATTATATACAAACCAATAAACGATATTTAACAAACTATCTTGAGTTTTTAATGATGTATATTTAATTAATATGTAAAACATAATTTATAAATTACTATTATATGTGATAAAAACTGATTAAATTATATAAATAATTTTTCTTTAAATATTTACAATTATTTTCTGAGCGATTCCAATTCCTTTCAAATTTTTGCTATGTCACTTATCAATTTAGTAAAGTGAAACACGAGTATTTTTGCAGTTCAAGCTTAGAATTAAGTTCTAATTTCAGTATATGGTTTTAGTATCGAAAGATTTAACTTGATCGCTTATTAACCACTGTTATAAGGTTTCATATTTAATCAGAGTCAATGATATATGCATATCGAATTATTCTGGCTTTGATAGATGGAATATTTCACTGATAACCAAATCATTTACATACTCAGAATGACTCTAAAATCACATATGCGTAGTTTTGGAAAGCTCAGCCGATTTACAAAGAAAACGGCACATTAAGTATTTACTAAAATCGTTAACAGAGTCAGTAATAGTAACAACCCGACGCAAAATCCAAAATAATACTTTATAGGTTTATACTTTATAAGTAAGCTTTATGTGTTGACAATCTTTGTTCACGGAAATACTACAGTGTTAAAAAAATCCGACCAAGTTTCCTGTAGGAAACGAAAAAGTAGTTGCCCTTCTCGGTACGGAAAATTTTTTTACCCAGCTCGGAATAAAATCCGAAAAATACCATTTTAGTTACTATTTCATTTTTTTTTTTTATTACGGATTTTATTCCGAGCTGGGTCGTAAAATTTTCCGTACCGAGAAGGGCAACTATTTTTCCGTCTCCTACAGGAAACTTCATCGGATTTTTTTTTTTACAGTGCATTGCAAAACCAGGCACAGCAAAAATCTACTTGGAAGAGTCTCGTATTTCTAAGAATTAGAATGATTTTTACAAAATGAAAAAATGAAAACAAAGTAAATGTAATAATGCTTAAATGGGTAGTTTCAGCGACATATACAGTCTTTATCGGAGGCAGACTCTAAGCAGAATCATCCAAATAGGAATTATGGGTCTGAAAAAAAGACATTATTTTCAATTAGATGTGCATATTTGCTAAAACGTTTTGATCAGACTGCTCGATAAAATATATTTACTCAGCCATTCGCAGAAAGATACCTACTTATGCTTTTTAACATGGTAAAGATCTATCAGTGTACGTTGCAACTAATGATGTACACTGTAAAAAAAATAATGTCAGTTTTCCGGTAGGAATCGGAACAATAGTTGCCCTTATCGTACCGGAATAATTTCCAACCAAGCTCGGAATAAAATCCTTAAAATCGGAATAAAATCCGTAAAATACCGTTTTACTGACTATTTCCTTATTTTTACGGATTTTATTCCGAGCTGGGTCGGAAATTATTCCGGTACGATAAGGGCAACTATTTTTCCGATTACTACCGGAAAACAGGCAGTATTTATTTATTTTTTTTTATTTTTATTTTTATTTTTTTTATTTATTTTTTTTTTATTTTTTTTTTATTTTTTTTATTTATTTATTTTTTATTTTTTTTTTTACAGTGTAGGGAGGTGAATACTAGCTTGTAGTCACTCAATCGTGAAGTTATTTTGAGAATTTTGTAAACGTATGATTAGATTGGGCCATGTTTGTGAGGAATAAAATTAGAAATCGATTGGTGATTTAGAAATCGCTTGAAATATTTCAAGAAAATTGTACATGTAGCGATCAAAATGTGTTATATTTCATTATAGTTCGCACAAAGTTACGAAGTTCTTTTCAAATTATGTTTAAGTTCAACTGAATACGCCATGAATTACGGTAACTGAATAATTTTATTTAATAACAAGATAAAGCCGATAAAACTTCTACCAAGAATGCATTTCATAGTAATGAAAATTTACTAATTGCAAAAATATTTATTCACATTTATAACTAGTAAAAAGCTAATTTAAATTAAGGTATTCAGAAAATTTTGGAAGCGTTATTTTGAGCGAATCTTTATTTCTTTAATTATTGATACTTTATATTTTAAAGCAGTAACAAATATATTATAAAAATAACATGAAATATCGAACTAAAGTTTATTTGAAAGAAAAGTTTACAGTTACCAAACTGAGCACGGACTACATATTGTCAATATATATAAAAGAAGATATGTTCGATCAAAACTATGGTGACAGCGAAAAATCAAATAAAATAATCTTGAAAATTACAACTTGAAAAAACTTCAATCAAGTTTTAAAAAATATATCAAGTTATTATCTAACGTTCTTTTGGGTGTTATATATAGTTGCATTGAACCTGCCTCTCTCAGAGAAAAATTGTGAGGATCGTCGGGTTTATTCATGGGCAATAAAACAGAAACTTCTCTTTGTTGTTACAGAAAGAAAACATTAATTGTTTTATATTTTGTGTTACAAGCAATTTCTTTCAACTTCTGCAACTTCACATCATATTGAAGTAAAGTTGCATTAAAATTTTTATATATAAGGACAATTAAATAAAATTATGAATTCCGACATTAAGTTCTCCTTTATTTATTTTTTAATTTTCTAACAGATGTTTTTGCTCATTTATACATTTTACATTTTAAAGATAGCGCAGAATACATCATTTTTTGATTATTCTTTTGTCTAATTGCGTAGAGATCCGTCTTTTTTCTACTTCAGCAATTTTTATCGATTACATAAATATAGAGCTTTAAAAAATTAGTTTGTGATAATATATATTGTTATTTATTTATACTTTTGTGCACGATAACTTGAGCATGTCGATGCATAATTTCTTTTCTTAAAGTGATTAATTTAGTTCTCTATTTTTCAATGTTCAAAGTAAATGCAAATTACTGAGGGGCACATGATTTGGATCAATTGAAGAAATGTATTCTATTTTTATAGATCGAATAAAAATATAAATAAAAAAAATGAAGTATGAAAGTATTGTAATTATTTTTTAATTAGAGGACACTAAGGAAGAATGACCCACTTTTTACAAAATTATTTTATTTTTTTAAATATTGAAAGCATAATAAAGTTTTATATATCATTTTATTCGTTATATAATCAGTTATCAAAATGAAATTACTACATAATTGTAATATATGAGAAATTTGAAAAATTTGAAAAATGATTGATTTTAATCATGAGAAAATAATGTGTCAAGTCTCCCCACATATGGAAGGCTTGACCCACTTTGTTTTATTTTGAAATATTTGTGAAGAGAAGTAAAATCAATTTAAAAAAAAGCAAAATAACTTTATGCTACATGCTTTAATTATTATAAAAAATATTTTTTTAAAGTATATGCTTAAACAAACCTGTTTAGACGCAATTGCAAGTCAGAGAAAAAAAAAAAATATTTTTTAAACAGTATTTTGTCTAAGCTGGTATAATTGCGCAGCAGGGAATATGGAATTTTAACATTTAAGACAGCATTATGTTAGAAACAGTTTCCGATATTATATGGTTTCATGTATTATTATGTCTGAATTTCGTAGCCACTACCCCGTTTTTTTCACGTCTCCTTGTCCTACTTTCTATGACAGTCGACCTGACAACTCTAGTTATCACATACTTTGGCTTCATCTCACTTTATTCATCCTAGTGAAATTTGTCTACATACCTTCCTAAAGTTTTTCGATCAATGTCACGTTCTTTTTTATACGCATGAGCACTTAACTTGTCATTAACATCGTTTAATCCTCTCAAGGGCAAAGTACTTTCAGTACGAAAATGTTGAAATAATTCACTGGCACCGGAATATACGAACAAATTTATTTGGAAATAACGAAAAGGCTATATTTCACATACGTATTAAATAGAAATCATTTTAGCAAAATTCTGGTGCCATTGTTGCGTTTGGGAATAAAAATTAAATGGCTTCATAAACCTCTGAAAGAGTAAAAATTGCTGTTTTCATAATTTCTAGTCTTTTCTACTGTTTCTATTAACCTATTGTAAGTAATTTTTAAACAGAAATATTTTCTATCAACTTTTCCATTTATATTTCATTACATATTTTCTTACAGTGGATACTATAAGAATGTTTCACATCTTTCTTTAATCAGTTTTAAACATTTTCTTTTCCATCACCCCCATTTTACTGAAGCTTTACAGAATAAATTTACATTCTTTTTTATATATAACCAATAATCTTTCATAATGCACAGTGTATAATAGAAATATTTCCAAAACCACTAAATTAAGGGTTCTTGAGCATTTGATCAACTCTCCTTCATACTGACCGTGACAAGCATCCACGCATATCGCTTTTCTAAAGAATAGCACATTGTTATGTTAAGCCAAACTTACTGCACATTCTTTATGCCTGGAATAAAAGCTGGATATTTCTGTATTACTTAAAACCTACTTACTTAAATTTCTATGATATATTATATCTGAAAAAAGCTTACGAAATATTTCTAGAAAACACAACTTTTACGTTGAAAACGTCTCACGCTGCATTTTCCCACAGATATTACAATTATCTGTGTGAAACAAAGACTGTTGTTTCAGCATTCTAGTAGCTTTGGTTGACACCTATTGAAAAAACTCTGATTTTTTTTTTTAAATATGAAAACTGATAGATGGGTCAAGTCTCCCCTATGGTGAACCCTCCCTAGTCTCCCTAACATCCTTAATAAAAAGATTTTTCTAATTTGAGTTTTTTTTTTTTTTTTTTGATTGAACAATTTTGACATTGTAAATTTAGCATGTTGAACATTCAATTTAATATTAATAGTGTTTTGATCAGAATAAAATCAAGTAATCATTGCTAAAAAGAGGCATTTAACTCTTCAAAGCTGTCAAAATCTTAAAAGGTTATTATTACCTTTAGAGAAACAGTTTTAAAAACTTAAAACACTATGTAATTTCAATCAAAACTTGATCGTCTTCAGGGCTGATTTCATTACTCACTGCATTCCTTTACACGCTCTGGCTTCTGTTGAACAGTAAGTTGAGTGTATTTTATTGAGTGGGGTAGGGTAGGTCTGTACAAACGTTAACCCTCCGACAGTCTTGGAAAAGGGCAAAATTGTAATGTTGTTTTCACTGCATTTTGCTTTAAATGCTAAAAAAAAATAATTCTTTGAACATTTTATAAAAAAACTTAATAACGAATATGAATGCAATCCTTGGAAGTATTAATCATTGTTCAATGTATTAAAAATACATTAAATCAATAGAATAATATTACTATAAATATTGCTTGTATTGCAGTGAAACCTGGAGCTTAGTGAACGCATTAACACGGGCTTGTCAGTGAGGGGGTTAAAGACAAGTTATCATTTTTTCTATAATGTTTAAAAACGTTAGCCAGATTTCTGGTATGCTGTATGACACATTATGAGTAATTGCTTTCTTACCTTAAGCTAAAATTGCTGTTGATACTTTTATTAATGAGATACGATAATGGGATGTAGGAATGATGGTTCCTGCTTCTTTAAAACTTTCTTTTAAATTTTGTTTTTATTGAGCCTCGATAATGCTTTGGTTTGTCTATTACACTTTATATAACATAATGTGCCCTTTAACATAAATGATATCAAGTTTAAAGGAGAAATTTCTTTAAAATAAAGTATGTCAACTTTAAAGATAAATACATAAGTGATATCAAGTTTAATAGAAAAACCGTTGCGTTATCAATGCTCAACCAATATCAAATTTTAAATATCAGTTTTAGAAATTTTAATTAAAGGTAAAAATGCAGCTAATGATAATCTGCCACTTAGAATACATGGGATATGGTTAAAGTTTTCATAAATTGCGAAAATAGTGATTACTTGTGGTAATGGTTTTTGGGAACTACTCTACCCACCCCAATAGAATATACTCACCTTACTGTTCAACCGTAGACAGAGATAGCAAATAAGTTCAGCGCATAAACCAAGCAGCTCTGAGGAAGATCAAGGTATAATCGAAAGTACTCGTCGTATGGTATGTTTAAGTTTTTAAAACACTTTTTTTAAATGTATTAACAACATTTACGAATTTACGAACAATACGAGCATTACGATAGATTACTTGATTTTATTCTGATTTAATCCAAGGTGAATGTGACATTCCAGTGATATATATTCCATACATGTATTTTAACTGTATTGTTTAATGAAATTTCTTGTAGGGGAGGTAGGAGAGGTATGATACAATTTTTTTACTAATGTTTTACAACCCTTAGAAAACTATTTATAAACAAATTTTTCGTGTTTTCTTATAAAGTGACCTTTTATTCATTTATTAAGGATATTGTGAATTTAAAAAATAATCATTCAAAAATATATTCCAATTACTGTGAAGGGTTACTACTGCATCAAATCTCCCCATTCCTGGGAAGGATTGATACACTAGCAAGGGAGGTTTGATACATTGTTATGTGAATTGAAAAAAAAAAAATGCAGACAATTCAATTTATGTGTCATACAATTTTTTATGATAAATATTGAAATATTTAAGTAAAATTAAAAAGAAATGACATTGACATATTTTGTTTCAGATTTTTTTTTTTACAAAAATATTTAAACAATTGCTATTATTTAAACAATTCTATTAACACACGTTTTAGAAAATAAATAATGAAAAAAAACCTCTAGAGACACGACCCCTAGACCCCTAGAAAACCCCTAGAGAAACCCTGCTGCAAGAAAAAATGAAGTGAACATTGCTGATTTGCAAACAATTTAACATAAATTTAGCACATTTATGATTTCTTTAACCTTTCAGGTCAAAGCATTTTCAATTCTAAAGTGTTGAATAAATGAATGTCACCGGAATTTACCAACAAATTTAACTGGAAATAAGAAAAGCTATATTTCACTTTCATATTAACACGTTCACGCCGGCGCGGTGGGTCACACTCGACTGTCTCAGATTTGTCAAGTCTCCGGCTTTTTCTACACCACTATTATTTTAGAGAAAATGTTGTTCCTTTAAGTCGACCAATTGTTGTTATTAAATAAAACAACATTTTTTGTATTAAAATACCGGTATCCAAACAGCTGAAGACTTTGCAGCTCTGAAACAGTCGAGTGTGACCCACACGCTGCTAGCGTGAACGTATTAAATGGAAAATATTTTAGAAAATGCTGGTGCCAATATGGCGTTTGGGAATTAAAATTAAGTGGTTTCATAAACATACCACCACCTCTGAAATGGTTAAAAGAAAAAATAATAACTCTATCATTTTGTTTAAGTAAAATTGGGTGGATTTAATGTTTTTTTAATGTACTCTTCGTCAATTATAGAAACATCTTCCTTTTCAGACCATTTAACCTTTTTTCCTTCTACATGACAAGCAAAACGAACTAATCATCTATCATTGCACTGCTTTTCTATGTAACCTACATAATGTCTATGAATAGTCTCTTTGTTCTTCCTTACCCATTTCAGTAGCTCTTGCTGGAAAACAATAATGAATATTACAGTCCTATATTAGTTTACAACTTAAACAACTATTAAATTTCAAATATACAAGTGTATCATTTCTTCCCAGCACTAATGTATCCTTATTGGATTTTCAATCACTTTGTATAAATGCAGTTGCAAAATGACAATCTGCTTTCTGGTAAAACTCACCCGAACAAGGCGCGTTACAAATTAAAAAAATTACAAGATATTATCTTCACAATAATAAGAGATATGAAAGAAAATCAATATTAAAAAAAAATTACATTGGCATTCCAAAAGTCTTCAAAATTAAAAGAAAAAAAAAACGTTGTCAGTTATTCACTGTTAAGTCCAGCTAATGATGACCTCTGCTAGTAAAAGAAGACTTTACATCTGCTACAATGGCTGTTAATGCCATTTGTTGAGAAAAATTGTCGATGTATCAACCCTCCCTATGTATCAAACCTCCCCTACCTCCCCTACATAGTACTAGTAGGTACTTCTTACAGCAAATTTACAATAACCATTTATTATTATTTTTTTTATTTGTATAATTCTTTTTTAATTATAATATTTTACATATGTGTATTTCATTGAAATATATAAAGCATTATGTTTTCATTTTATGGCTTCTTTCAATTTTTTTTTTCAAAATAATTTACTAATAAGAAAATCTATTCATTAGAAAAATACCCATTTACGAAGTGTGTCATTCCTCATAAACAATATGAGATTATGCATAAAAACTTGAAAATAACACTGTCAGAAAAACTTGTCAATTTACAGTAACAGGTTTTGTATTTTACTGCTAGTATATTATAAAAGTATGGGCTTAGATGCTTTATATTCCCACAGCCGTTGTTTTCATTGGTTTGGAGATTTTTTTTTGGCGTGTTGACGTTTGATGGTGTTTATGGATATGGCAACCTCGATATGTTGAATCCCGTGTGATTCATCATTTTTTAACAAATAATTTCCGTACTCTTAGAAAACATATTTTATCCGTGAATTATTCCCCAAAGTCCCCAAACATTCCCTTCATTCCTAGCACACATGCGCTCTATTAATACTAAGATCCGAATTTGTTTAAAAAATGAAAAACTAAAAATCCTATACATTAAGATTTCTAATTTAATAAAAAAAAGAAAGGGGTTTTCGAATTTAAAACAGAATAACTCTCTCAGAAATACTTTTATCATATCACTTAAATTACCCTGGCAGCACTCCTTCCAGGGTTTTTCAGATAATTGACGAATATCCGTTTATTTCTTATCCGTTGACTGAGGTAAAATGTATGTGAATTGAAGAAAGTGGGTAAAAGAAAAGGATTCCGGCCCGGTTTCGAACCAGCTATCTTAATACTACGAGAAGAGTACGTTAGCCATTGGACTACAGTGAAGTACTTTGAAGTAAATATGTTTGATTCAGATGGGTATGGCTTGATTAATTTCTTTAAAAAGCTTTTAATTTTGAAGTTTCTTTTGGGAAGATTTCGTCTTTAGAGAGATTGTACCTGGGGTTTCGTATTTTACTGCTAGTATATTATAAAAGTATGGGCTTAGATGCTTTATATTCCCACAGCCGTTGTTTTGATTGGTTTGGAGATTTTTTTTGGCGTGTTGACGTTTGATGGTGTTTATGGATATGGCAACCTCGATATGTTGAATCCCGTGTGACATGTATGTTGTGACGTGTCGTTCTGGCAACCCCTGAGAAGCTCAATTTAGCGTGGAGTGAATGTATTTTGATATCGTGTTGTATAGTTCTGCCTTTTTATTTTTATGTGAAATTTATTGAATGTATTCGATTGACTATGGTTTCTGTAGTCCGTTTAAACGCTATTGCTGAAGTAATTAGGAAATATGAGGAAATTTTGGCAAGAAAAGAAGGTTTGTTTATAATGTGTGAATGCGTACTCATAAGCCTATTTCGGAAAAAGTCGGTGATGATATTTCGAGCTGGAGCTTTCAAGAAAGCAGATGTCTGTTAAGGTATGTTGATAATTTTATGTATATTTTACTGGTTTAAGAGTTTTTTAAATTTTGAGATTCCTAGAAAGCGAGAACTGCTGAATTTTGAGAATGCTGCACTTCGAGAAGTGCTGAATGCAGTGATTTTTTTTCGGTTAATGTGCGCGAAGCACACATACAACGATTACTGGTTGCCATTTTAGAGAATTTTGTTTTTTATGTGTATTTTGCTGCTTTAAGAGTTTTTTACATTTTGAGATTCCTAGAAAGCGAGAACTGCGGAATTTTGTGAATGCTACACCTCGAGAAGTGCTGAATGCAGTGATGTTTTTTTTTCGGTTAATGTGCGCGAAGCGCACATACAACGATTACTAGTTGCCATTTTAGCGAATTTTGTTTATTATTTACATTTTATTTCGTTAAGCGAAATATGCGTATTAACCGGTGCTTGGCGACATTTACTACTTGGCGGAAAAGGGCTTTTTACTCCAAGGAAAATTCCAAGATGGCGGCCGAGGGAACTTATGACATATGTTCCAAAGCATGAATTATATGTATTTTTATGTACACTGCTATATGTAAAATTTGAATGTTAAATATTTATTCGAGAAATTTTTCTTCCTTTTTTGAGTAGATCAGTTATTTTTCATTTAATATTTAAATTAAAGTATCTTTTAAATGTGTTCATTAAAATATATTTTAAATGCAAATATTTTTATAAATAACTTTATAAATGCAACTTTATTTAATTTTATTCAATTTCTTCATCTAAAAAAATAAATTGCGAGTATATTTTTTAATGAATGAGAAAATAAATTATTAACAATTATTTTATGATATACTAATCCAAAAATATTAACCCCCCAGACACAATCTCATTAAAGACGAAATCTTCCCGAAATTAACTTAAAAATGAAAAGCTTTTTAAAGAAATTAGCCAAGCCATACCTATATGAAGCAAACATGTTTACTTCAAAGTACTTAATTTCTGTGCAACTGTAGTCCAATGGCTAACGTACTCGTCTCGTAGTGCTGAAATAGCTGGATCAATTCTAGGCCAGGAACTTTTACCCCACTTTCTTCAATTCACGTCTATTTTACCTCTTGTAACGGGTAAGAAATAAACGGATATTCGTCAGTTAACGGAAAAATCCTGGAAGCAGTGCTCCCAGTATAATTTCCGTAATATGAAGAAAATATTTTTGAGCGCGTACATAGAAAATTAAGTTTCTCGATTTAATGATTCAAAGTTTAATGCAAAAACAAATTTACAAAGTATTAAACAATGACCCAATCAACAGAAGTTAATAACTATTGAGAAATAGATAGATTATTTAAATTATCTTTCTCAATAATTATTGGGTTTCTGTTTGAACAAATGCCAAGATTGGAAATAAAGTCAACAGATAAATTATTTCCATTGTCAGGAAAGAAGATAGAATATAGAATTAATCGATCAATTTTAGGTTATTACGCCGCATGTGAATTGTCATAATTTGTTATTTTGCCCTGTTCATTATTTACAGTGTATTCATTACTCTAAAACTTTTTTGTGTTATGTTTCTCAATTACGTTTCCAATCATGACTTTTAGAAACTTATATGGAGTCACATTCATACATTTTAATATAGGAATAGAAGGAGATATTGAAAAATAACCGTTTTTTCCCCAATTGAGGTTTTAAAGATAATTTAAAACACTAAACTTTAAAAATGAAAATTTATTTCCTATAAAACTTTCATATATTATGTAGAGAGTCACAAATCTGTACCATTTAATTAACGTAAGATCTCCCTCTCTCTGAGTGTGTTTGTGCATCTGTGTGCTTAGAAAAATCTGTCGTTCGATAATTTTCGATTTATTAAAATCTACTTTTATAGGTTGGGTTTCAGCTAACCTTGATAATGCAGTATGGGGTCTATTTAAACTGAAATCTGCTTCGTGTTCTTTAATTCTACTTCATTACTAGTTCTTTTATTCTAATTCTGCTTCATGTTCTTTAATGTGATGGAATTAAAGAACTTGAAGCAGATCTGAGATTAAATAGACCCCGTACTGCATTATCAAGTTTAACTCAAACTCAACCTATAAAAATAGATTTTTATAAATCGAAAATTATGTTTCGTACAAAAAATTAGCGGAAAGCAATTATAAGAGAATCAATTTAAACAATTGCTAATAAAGGTACGGCTTGTAACGATGTATTACCATACGATATTCAAAGAATATGGAGAGATATGCTACATAATAGATGAAAGCTGGTTTTATTTAAAATTTGAATAACTTTATCTGGTATCTCATTTTACGCACAACCTTTAAATTACAATGTTTTCTTCTGAACAATTCTCGACAGAGCGCAAAGAAAATAATAACAACCTTACATCCCACTGATGACGGCCTTGTAAAAACGTTGCCCTTGCTGAAAACGCTCTGAGTTTTTCTGCTGTATTCTAAGATATTTTAATGTATTTTAAATATCTTTATAATATATGTATGCTGAAAGTAATTTTTGTACAATTATTTGTGCTTTTTTGGATTTTAATTAAACAAATATGTTTTTTTTTTGTTTTATATAAATCAGAATTTAATTTAATCTATGTTCCACGAACACGATTTAA
The DNA here is from genome assembly GCA_963932465.1 of Maratus speciosus. Classification (NCBI taxonomy): domain Eukaryota; kingdom Metazoa; phylum Arthropoda; class Arachnida; order Araneae; family Salticidae; genus Maratus; species Maratus speciosus. The sequence continues at coordinate 407,041,205 of OZ010788.1, read as the reverse complement.
ATAAAATATATTTAATTCATTTTGATAATTCAAAATTTAATATAATATAGTATCTATTTTTATTAAAATAAAATATTATTATACAGGCCTCTAATGAATATCATAAACATATGAATATAGAGAAAAAAAATAAGACATCAGTCAAAACGAAAATGTACACTTAATATTTCTTAAAATAGAGAAGCACATTTTTCATTGAGAAAAAAAATAACTCTAATTTATATGCGATATAATGCCGTCATTTTAACCCAAAACAGGCTTTAAAAAACTTTATTTTAAACAGAACTTTTCATGTCTACTCTATTTTTACTTTATTGTTTATATTTTTTACTTTCAAAAAATATTTTTAAGGCCTTATGCGACTTTAAAATCACTATTATGTGTTCGTCTTTCTTAGCTGCTACTTAAATAAATCGATATTGATTTTCATTTTGAATAAACTTAGGCTTTTCAGAACAATATATTGTAAAAACTCCCTCTTTTTTCGGTCATGAAAAGGATTTACTGATCTTTCACTGATCGAAACTTACATTTTTTTTTTCAAGTTCTAGACAAGAATGATTTTTTCTCTCTGGTGTGTTTTTAAAGTGTTCTACAAAATTGTTATTTAATGTTCTGGTTTATGATTTTTTTTTTTTTTTTTTTTTTTTTTTTTTTTTTTTTTTTTGTAAACGCTATTTTATATAAGAATGGTTATTGTTAAAGCCTGTTTGAAGCATCAGAAATTGACTAATGCTTCTATTTAGGCCTTTCAACATCAAGTAATATTTAACTTAGTTAATTCGTCATGCCTTGTTAAACAGTATTGTTATCAATGATGGTTATTATAAATTACAAGATATTTTAAGATATTTGATATCTTTGGGCATTTTGTTAGGTAAGAATATTATACTAAGAAAGAATATACCGAAAGTAAAAATATTATTTAATTTTCCATTCCACAGCCATTTTCTGTTATTTAATTTATATTTTGTGTACACGTTTTAGGGTAAAATATTTTAAGAAGTTAAAATCAGTAGAAATCTTGTTCTTAGTAAGTAAATATTCAGGTTTGTTTGGTATGAGCAATTTCATGCTTGTATTTTTTTCTGGATTTTTTCGTACATTAAATGCATGCCTTCAAAATAGGTCAGAAAGCCTTTTCTCTTCTTGAAGTATAAGTAACTTATATCCTAGTATATACGTATTTGAAAATATTATTAGTGTGGTAATACAGTTAAAAATACTTGAGCTTAATGAAATTAAAATAATAATTATTAGGGAAGTATAATACTATTACATAAAAAACACTTAATATTGCTACATATTTATTTGCATATATATTTCTCTATGTATGTAACTAATTAATTTTTCCTATCATTATAATTATATTTATAGTTACAAATATTCATAAAACTTATAACTTCAGCCAAATTTTCTCCACAAGTCAAACAAAATCATACGTTGAAGTTTAATATCAATGGGAAACACTGGAAAAGTACAATCCGTTAAAAAAATTCAAATATAATAATCATAATTCAAAGTTTGAAATTTGACGAAGAAGCAAAATTCATGAACATTCCAGTTCATATATTTGCATATTTTAAAAATAACTTTGTTCTGCACTGTTTTTCTATATGTTTCTTTTTTTAATTTTAAAATCTTCATTTCAACCGCCATATTATATTATATTACATGCGTCTTGCTTGTTTTATTCCACATGTAATCCTACAGTAATATGTTAAGGAAATTTATACTTCTTTATTTCAAACTTTTCGATTTTTTATATTTTGCTGTTTTGTATCTCTCAGGTGTGTTGATTGCTACTCAAGTGGATTCCTGATATTCCAATTTCTTACAACAATTTTCATTCGTGGAACGCAACGTCGCTAGGTAAACACAATGCTATTGTGAAAAATATAAACTTACTTTCTCAAAACCATGTTTTTTGAACTGTGCTATAAAGTTTATCGAGAACTAATCCGACGATTTCACTAATTTTTCATTTAGAAGAAACCTAATCATTTTTGATGGATCTTATACTAGAGAAAAGTATAATTTCTATTTTACAATTATTTTCCGCTCTAGAAAAAAGACGAGCTGTGGCTCACCTGCAGTTTTACACTCAGTCGCACTAGGCGTATTATTCATTTTTTACAAACAAAAAGTTAAATATATTGCTTTAATGTAATTAAATATATTATAATGCAAAAAGTTCTAAGACGATATTTCTTTTCTTTTTAAACAAAAGAAAAAAAAATCTCTAAAAGGACGCGTAGTTTAAACTGAAGGATTTTACTCTCTCCTCTTAAAAGAAACGGTACATATGGGTTAAAAAATAATTATGTATTAAAGAGCCATAAATTACACAAAAATACGCGCGTTTTATACCATACGCATTTTATATAAAAAAAAAATGAAAGATATCACAAAAAATGCGAACTTAAACTTTAAAAGGCTAAATACTTACAAAATATTTTTTGTGAAGAAGGTGAAAGAAGCTCAGGTGTTAATAACGTAATTATTCTGAAAATCGCATTTGATTGTTTTACTGAGAGTCTCTCTCAGTACGCAATCCATGTTTGTATTCAAGCAAACATTAAGTGTAACGTAATTGAAGGTTAAGTATTGAAGCAAACATTGAAAGTAAAAATTGGTGGATGTAATTGGTATCCAAAGGTGTGCATGTACAATTACTATTTTTGAAGGATATTTTTGTATGCTATTTCTTATACAATCAATCTAGATCTGACTGTGAGACTCGATTCCCGCTTGACGTCAGAAGTATATTTCTAGGTCATAGATCACTAATTCTTTTTGACACAAAAGTAAGTTTATTTATAACAAATGCAGAAGGACGGTACAGATATTCAACGAGGATAAGACGATAATACACACATAAAGTACTATGAATTATATCCAGTGGAACACACTACAATATTCCACGATTATACACGTTGTAATATTACACCATTTCACTTCACCTACAATACAAACTTTTCGCACACCAGTGCCCGTAGAACCCGTGTAATTTTATAACTAACTTTTGTTTCTGCAAAAACCGCGCCAAGCACACAGGGCGGTGTAAAACAATACCTCTAAATTTCCTTCAAAAAACAGTGTCTCACCTTCCTCCCCGCGCCCACGTATCACGTGGCAATGGCGCCAGCATAAGCTTAAGAAAAGTTCTCCAGACATAACACCGACAAACCATTTGAACACTGACGTTAATTTTATTTCAATGTTTATTATTATCAGCATAAAATTATGCATATTTTAAATAATTTTTTCCGGTTTATTTAAATTACTTTATTTTAATCGGATGAAATATTCGTCTTTCAACCGACACACATAGTTCTGGCTATTTGAATACTAGAAACCAAATGATATTTCTTGTTATAAGCATAGATTAAACTTTGTGCGAATTGTAATAAAAAGGTAAATTCTTTGTGGTGATGTCATCCCCCACATCAAAAACTTACAGCTTTCAATACTCTTATTTTCCGTGCACGTAAAATTTGTTCAAATTCTGATTTATTTAATAGTGAAATTAATTATATAAAAGCAGTTGCCATCGATCGTGGATTTAGTTTGAATATCATTAAACCATTTTATCTAAACCTCAGATAATCACCGATTCTGTTCCAGCAAATAAAGAATTTAAAAATGTTATTGTCTTTCCTTATTTTCCTAAAATTAGTACACAAATTTCTCGTATTCTCAATAGGTTTAGTTTTAAAGTTGTTTTCTCTCCAACCAATAAAATTTCTTTCTCTAATCTTAAAGATCCTATTGACGATCATAATACCTGGGGCATTTACAGAATTTTTTCTGAGTGCGGCCTCTCTTACATTAGGCTGGCTGAGAGAACACCAGTATTATGTTAGATAGCAAGAAAATGAGAAATGTACAATAGCGAAACATTGTTGGAATTACGATCGCCAGTTCAATTATCCAGAGACAAAAATTATTCAAAAATGTAACTCAATTTTTAATCAAGAGTTTTACGAAGCTCAATATATTCATAAACATACTTCCACCTTAGTAAATGATATGACCAGCACCCCTTTTCTGTCATCAGTGTGAAGAGATCCTGCGCAGTAACTCTTTTTCAGTTAGTTCTGTTCAATTACGTCATTTCTTTGGGATATATAAACTCTTGCTTCTGCCTGTTCAATCAATCCATAAGACAGTTCTTAGGGCTATAACCGAGGGGTTCTTCGAACCCATTTTTTTTTTCTCTCACTGAGGAAGGGGATCGAGGTATTATCGACACGATCGTATGGTTATATTTACTATCGTTCTGTACGTTATTTGTGCGTAAAAATCGTTATTTAAGATTTTAGCTTTTTACTAATATTTCTTGTTATAAGAGTTTATTTGTTCAGAAAGCGAAATAATATTTTTCTCTACAACATTAGATTTATCGTGATCACTCTCTACAATTTTATTTTCTTCTGAAGAATTTAATCCTTATTATTATCATAGAATTTAATCCGTAATAAGTTATTTGATTCAGACGATAGAAGTATACATTATATATATTTTTTCTGGTGATACAATTAAAGTAATATGAAAACTGACAAAGTAATAATAATAATAATAATAATAATAAATCATATATCTAAGTAAATTGAATTTTGAAATTTTAAAGTAAATTAAGTTATAAAATGCATTAATTATATTGACGTTATTCACTTAGGTTTTTTTTTTTTTTTTTTTTTTTTTTTTTTTCTTCTTGAATAAGGTGACAAGATATTTAAATGATTTCCTCTCAAATTGTAATTCTGGATACAATTGTCATTTATAATAATACACTAAAGAAAATTAATTTATTTTTTAAAAAAATAGACGTCTCTCATACAGCTAGCATGGTAACAGTGACCTTTCTATCTCGTGGTTGCAAGTGAAGTACGATACGTCTCATCTATTGTTGCATGACTGATGAGATTTTCAATAGGAAAATACTCTTCAAACAGGTGGCCGTTTCTTCCCTTGTAAAATTCACTATCTTTCTCATATTTTCTATGTTATAGACGACGATGCATCGTGCCATGTAAACATTCTAAAACAATATTAATCCCAAATTGGTATTTTTCATTTGTATATTTTCGAAAGTTTTTTCAGTAGTATTTTAATGACTCCCTATTCATCAAAACAAAAACTCACAATTTTCAGTAGTACTTTAAACACCCCCTATACCTTCATAAAAAACAATGGTTCTATTAAAAAATAGATTAATATATAAGGTGGCGTTTAAAGCGTTAAATGTATAATACTCGCAGAAAAACCATTTTTATTTGTGTAATTCAAGTACAGAAAAACATCGATGTCGTGGGCATGTAAACTCAGATTATACAGCTAAGCTAACCCGAGCGTTAACACTTTAAATAAGTAACGCTTTCTTTATTAATTTGAACGTCATACATAATTCTTAATAAATGGTTTTCGATAATTTTGGAAAAGAGTAGAATTTTTCAGAAATATGCGGGTAAATTTTATATAGAACTAATTTTTAAAGTATTTGATATTTAAAGAAATCGTAAATTTATTAAAAAGTTTTGATTACACGTGAAATTTAAATTTTTATTCTTACATATTTATTTATTATATGGCTCAATGATACAATTTTTTAATTTCTTCTCTTTTTAGAAGAAGAAAGTATTGGATTCGTGAAAAATTTGGACGGATTTATACGTTTCGGAAGGTCCCGAACACGATTTCATGGTGTTTAGAAAATGTCTGTCTGTGAGAATGTCTGTCACTCGGTCACTCTGTCTGTTAATCTGTCACTCAGTGAGTCTGTGTTGGACAAAAATTTTGTGGCCGCTCTATCTCAAGAACTAATGCACGGAATTTCACAAAACTTTAGATTCAGTTTGAACTTAATATAAACTTGTTCTGATTACCTTTTGGTGTAAATCGTCCAATAGGTGACGCTTATGTGCTGCACATTTACGATTTCCGCAATAGCCATATCTAAAGTACTAATGTACAGAATTTCATAAAACTTCAGATTCCATTAGTCCTTGATATAATTTGGTGCTGATTACGTTTTGGTGAAAATCGCCAAACAGATGGCGCTGCTATGCTGCATTCTTCATGATTATCGCAATAGCTCTATCTCAAGAACTAATGAACGAATTTTCATGAAACTTCAGATTCAGTTAGTCCCTGATATAAATTAGTAGTGTTTAGTTTTTACTGTAAATATTCCTATAGATGGCGCTGCTGTACTGCATTTTTCACGATTCATTTAATAGCTGTATCCCAAGAACTAATGTATGAATTTTCATCAAGCTTCAGATTCAGTTCGCCCCTAGTATAAATTAGTCCTAATTAGGTTTTGATGTAAATCACTCAACAGGTGGCGCTGTCATGTGGAATTTTTCACGATTTCGGCAATAGCTGTGTCTCAAAAACTAATGCATGGATTTTCATCAAACTTCAGATTCAGTTAGAAGTTAATGATTAGAAGTTTCAGATTAGTTCTAGATTCTGTTAGAAGTTTACATTTTGGTGTAAATCACCCAATCGGCTGCCTGATATGCTCCATTTTGCATGATTTACACGATGTTAGCGATAGAACAGTCTGAAGAACTAATGCACGGAATTACATACGTTTAAAAGCCTCATGATGGGCATAGATTGCCATTTAATTTTGGCACTGTATTAGAGAATTCTGAAGCATTAACATGTATGAGATAGAAGTAAGTTTTGGGATTGGCATATCCGACTAGTTTAAAATAGGCAAGATAAATTTGAAAGGGGTTTCGAAAGTATAATATACATATATATATGTGTGTGGGTGGGTGTAAAATGCCTTTGGATTAAAATTTATCTTGATATATATATAATTGCATTGTTTTCAATTTAGTTTAATATACATTTAATTAAATTTTATTTAAATTTTAATTATTAGAAAATTGGCACCAATATTTTATTTCGGTAACATGCTGCTATCGTGAATATATTTACTAGTACTTTACGGAATTCCTATTCATTAAGGGGAAAACTCCACAGTTTTCAGTAGTTCTTTCCCCTAGCGATAAACGAGTAATACGCACTGGAAAATATATATTTTTCTTTTTTGGTAATTCACATGCAGAAAAACTATTGATATCGTGGGCATGTAAACTCAGATTATTCTGCTGAGCTAACCGAGGCGTTAGCGTTCTAAATTAATAAATGATTTTTGTATTAATTTGAATGTGATACATAATTCTTAATAAATCATTTCGATAATTTTGGAAAAGTGTAAAAATTTTCAGAAAAATGTGAGTAAATTTGATATAGAACTAATTTTTAAAGTGTTTGATATTTAAAGGATTTTTAAATTTATTAAAAACTTTTAATTTGTCGTGAAATTCGATTTTTTATTGTTATATATTTAATTATTATGTGCGTCAATGCTACAAATTTCTAAATAGGCTATATCGAAAGTGTAATATTTATGTGCGTGTGTGTGTGTGTAAAATATCTTTGGATCAACTTTTATCTTAATACATATAAATATTGCATTTTTAAAAAAATATTGCTACAAACATGGTATTGTAAACAAAATTTAAACAAAGTTTTTCAGCAATAATTTTTCAGGTTATGATTTAATATGTAAGCATTATTAGGTTATTCTTTATTTGATATTTTCATTTCAGCAACAATTTTTCAGCTTATGATTTTGATATGTAAGCATCTTTTAGTTATTTTTTATTTTATATTTTCCTTATTATTAACCTTCTTTACGTTTTCATGGAATTTGCATTCGGCATCATGTCATGCATATTCATCTTCCTAGATTTCTCAATGTATACTTTTCATTCTTTCCTTTTAATATATTTTTACTTTATTCTATCTTTACAAAAAGGAAGTATTGGATTTGGGAAGATTTTAGAATTCCGGTTTTCGGCGTATTTACAAGTTTTAAGGGTCAGAGATCCCGTAAAACACGTTTTTAGAAAATGTCTGTGTATGAGTCTTTGACTCTGTCTGTACATGACACAATTTTTGGGCTCTCTATCTAAAGAACTAATGCACGGAATATAATAAAAAAATATATGCAGTTAGTCCTTGATATGAATTGATGCTGATTAGTTATTGCATGGATTTTCATCTAACATCAGATTCTGTTAGTCCGTGACATTAATTGATGCTGTTTACGTTTTTGTGTAAATCGCCCTACTGGTCGCGCTGCTATACTTCGTTTTTCACGAATTCCGCAATAGCTGTATCTAAAGACCTAATGCACAAATTTTTATCTAATTTAGTATTTAGTTAGACGCAGAGTCAAGGTTTTGTTATTAATAACCCAATAGATGGCGCTGTTATGCTCCATTTAGCAGGATTACACGATTTTATCTATAGTCCTATCTCAATAACTAATCCTTTGAATTTCATATCTTTAGAATCCTCATGATGGGCATAGATTGCCATTTAATTTTGGCACTGTAATTGCGAACTTTATAACAGGTAATTATCAGGAAATTAATGCTGGAACTAAGTGAACACCCGAAAGTAATAATAATTTAAAAATGATAATTTGGCTTGAGCTTCGAAAGTTTAAGTAATTTTTTTTCAAGTTGAATTAAAATACCACGGTCAATATTATACATTATTTAAGCATATTGAAAAGAAATTTATGTATTTTTTTATATTTCTCTTTACACTTACATGCGGTACATATAAATGTACGAATTGTTAAAACTCATTAAAATTGCGAGTTTTCCCATTAAACGAATCTCGGTACTGTAGTAATACGAATTTTACTTTGAAAATAACACTTCAAAAATCTATATTTTATTGCATATTTGCGAATTTTAACAACAATAGATAAGGTTTTCAATACATAATTTCTGCTATTTTTCATTTCATATCTTGCTAAACATAATATAAATATATAGATATTCGACAATGGTGTGTGAAATCAGCCAATTTAAATTAACACTACCTTACGTTATTTACTTTACTACTTTACTAAACATAATTTTACTTTACTTTACTACTTTACTACTTTAATTTGTTAAACGCCACTTTACTTCACTAATACTTTATGTATTCCGATCGAAAATGAAAAATTTTCTATCCAGAATTTTTCGTTGTAAAAACTTTTCATCATACGAGTATAACGTAGAACACAAATATTTAATCTTCTTTTTCAACGCAAATAATGACGAGTAATATATACATTTTAAAATCAAACTTTTTAAAGCTGTTTTTCTTTTAAATGCTTTACTTATTTAAGGAGACTCGGGTTTTTATGAAGACTAAAATTTCATTGTCGTACAAAAGCATAATAACGTTGACTCGCAAATGAAAAAAGTCTCCCTATGTACACAGTTATTATATTTGATTTTTAATAAATGTAGATTACATAAACGTCTATTTCCATGCACTTAGACAGATAGTTAAACAGACGTATATGGATATATTAAAAAAAGCTTTATTTACTTTTATCGAAGCATTTTAAGAATAGTAGTGTGCATTTATTTATTTTTTCTGGATAATAAAAATATTGAACGGAGATTAAACATAATTCTTTAAAAATATGTTAAAAATTTTGTACCAGTAAAAGAGAGTAAATAGTCTGTGTCTAGAAAAGAAAAAAAAAGAAAGAAAATTACTTAAAGAGTTGTAAATCCTCCGACATGATCCTTGTCAAAAAACTGTTTTTCTGAGTATTGTACATAAAAGTCAAAGTTCATTCTAAGCAAAAATTAATCTCGACTGATATTGAACTATTAAAAATAAATATACAAGATGGAAATTTTATTTATTTCGAAATGTTTTTAAAATGCATATTATGACTAAAAGAGATAAATAAGAAAATGAACTATAAAATGTTAATCACAAATATTTTCTTTAAAAAAGCATTTGATAAAACAACCTATGTATTTAAGCTGGAGGATATAAAATTCGCTATTTTATAAACAAAAACAGCGTTTGCATTTTATATACGAAAATAAAAATATTTATTATATATAAAGCTTAGGCTTCCATTAATATATATATTACCATTATTTCCATTTTTCTTAACTTTAATAAATTATTTAGAACTGTTGGTTGCTTTTATATTTAAACAACAAAACAAAATGAATATCCTGTATTTAAATTGCTGTAATGATGTGAAAATAATTACAGTTTAAAGAATTAAAAAGATATTTTATTGAGAAGAAAATACGTTGACAATAGTAAATAAAATATTTTAGCATCACATTCAATTTTTTTCCACAGGGACGTATTTTATCATACATGTTACACGTGTAATTTTAAAAATGATAGCATATAGGTTTCAATAAAAGTTTTATAATTTTTCGCGTTCTAAGGTATGATATTTATAAGAAATATTATGCATTTATGGTCTTAATGTAATCTTCTCATTGTTTAAAATAACAAAAGAGGCCATTATCTATTAAATGAGAGGTGGACATAATTTAACTATGTAAAAAAAAAAGAACAAAATAAATAACAATGGTTTATTATACATATCCAAAACAAACATGAAAGTACAGTCATGTAAAAAAAAAGTAAACTCCGCCCCTACTAACTCCTCAACAAATTATCATAGATGACCGTTATTGGTACCGAACGATTGGAAATAAAGTCTACTTTTAAATTATGTATATAAAATTTGGTTAGGGGGCCATCTACATATTAAAACGAAACCAAAATTCATTTTTTTCAATGGCAATACCCAATTTTAACGAGATATTTCAAATCTTTGGTTCAAATTATGCCTAGACACCAAATTTTAAGTCATTTCAATGATAAGTTACTGAACTATAAAAATTCAAAATTTAGTGCTTCTAATGTTAAATTACATTTTCATATTTTTATTTATATCTCTTGAAATTATCTTCCTATTGCGCTAATGTTTTATATAGCAATAATACTAATATACCCAAACATAAATACGCTGAATTTGCAATTTTTATAATTTTATGATATAAATTATGAATTACTGAATTAATAATCGAAAAATTATAAATTGCATCCTATAATTTTTTTGACGGATTTAGATTTATTAAGTCCTGCTTTATGGAAATCTAAAATTTCAGATTTTCTTCCAAGTAGTTTTTAAATTATGCTTAAAAAACAGCAAAATGATGGTTTAAGGTAGGGGTGCACAACCTTTTTCAGAGAAGTGTCACTTACAAAAATGTCTGGGTTGTCGATGGCCACATCAGTAACACAGCGAGAATTCTATTTCGAGGAGGTGGTCGGATTTGTGGCCTATAAAAAACAATGTTTCAGAGGAGAGGCAGTTTAACCCCTTTCCCGTTTCCCCTATCCAGTCAAGATACCCAATTCAGTTGGCAAGGGTGTATCAACAGTTTATGTTTGTATATATATAACAGAGATATAGCAAGGATTATTTTCCAGGAGGGAAAATATTCCTTATTACTTTATTAAGTGGAGTAAATTTTGCATTATCAAAAGTGCTAAAAAACAAACACAGGCATGAAAGCGGGTAGTGTCGAAAAAATGTGCCCTTTATGAACGAATTAAATTGACGAAACTCGCAATTTTTCTGCAGCCGATCAACAAACTTTTAGATTTTCTCGCGTCTGATCGACGAAATTCGCAATTTTTCACGCCCAGTCAACGGAATTTGCGATTTTTCCGCGCCCAGTCAACGAAATTCGCGATTCTTAACTGACTGACGAAATTTTAAATTTTTTCCCGCGGCCAATTGTCTTAAATTCAAGACTTTTTCTCGCGATAAACTGCCGAAACTAGCAATTTTACCGTAACCGATCGACAAAATTTGCTATTTTTCGCACTTAATCGAAAAAATTCGCGATTTTTCCCTGCCCGATCAACGAAATTCGGGATTTTTTCGCACCCGCTCGACAAAATTCCGATTTTTTTCGCGCCCGATTGACAGAACTCGCTTTTTTTCCGCTCCCGAAAGTCAACAAAATTCGCGATTCTTAAATGACTGACGAAATTTTAAATTTTTTCCCTTGACAAATTGGTGAATTGACGGCTTTTTCTCTCGATAAACTGACGAAACTCGCGATTTTTCCGAAGCCGATCAACGGAATTCGTATTTTTTCGAGCTTTATTGACAAAATTCGCGATTTTTTGTTCCTATCGACGAAATGCGCGATTTTCTAGTGACCTCTCAACAAAATCCGCGATTTTCCCGTGATTGATCAATGTATTCGCAATTTTTTCGCAACCGATCGACAGAATTCGCGACGTTTTCGTCCCCGATCGACGAAATTTGCGATTTTCCCGTTACCGATCAATGAAATTCACTATTTTTCTGCACCCGATCCGTAGAACTAGCGATAAAGTGACGAAATTTGCGGTTTTTCAGCGCTCAGTCAACGAAATTCGCATATCTTAAATGACGTACGAAAACACAATTTACAATTTTCCGGCGGCAAATTGGTGAAACTCGTGACATTTTCTCGCGATAAACTGACGAAACTCGCGACTTTTCCGTGCGCGATCTACGAAACACTCGACCTTTCCGCGCACGACCGACGAAACCTTCGACTTTTCCGCGCACGATCGATGAAACTCGCGATTTTTCTGTGCCTGATCGACAAAACTTGCGATTTTAGAGCACCCGATCGACGAAACTAGCGATTTTTTGCACTCCTTAGTCAACATAATTCACAATTCTTAATTGATTGAAAAAATTTGCAATTTTCCCGCGGCAATTTTCGAAACTCGCGACTTTTTCTCGCGATAAACTGAAGAACCTCGCAATTTTTCTGTGCTCGATCAACAAAATTCGCGACTTTTCCGCGCGCGATCGACGAAGCACGCGATTTTTCGCGCCGCCCGATCGATGAAATTCGAGATATTTTTCAACTAGCGACTGACGAAATTAGCAACTCGGGAATTTCCTATTTTGATACAAATGGTATTGCCGAGCTATTAATCCAGTTCGCAATTTTTATTTGACTGACGAAATTTACAATTGTTTTTCGCTGCAAATTGACAAAATTCACGATTTTTTCCTGCAGCCCATGGTTAAAAATTGCGATTTTTGCCAATAAAAAATTGACGAAATTCGCGGGCCACAAGTTAACCAATCGCGGGCCACAGGTTGTGCATCCCTTGTTTAAGGGGTCGTCTATGATAGAAGTGAGTAGATATTTTGAAATTTCTTATGCTATCCTGTAATCTAACAGGCTTCATTGACTGCGTGAGTGGCGCTGAAGGTGCCTTGATCAAGAAGATGTCTCTCTAGATTAACAATCGAGTGCTGAACTTCAATTTGGATACAGCCCTTAAAATACGCTCGTTTTAAAAAAATTAATTTCTGGGAAACTTATCGTACGAATTGCATAAACATTTGTTGTTAGGCTTGGAAGGATGTAGAGTTTATTTATGCTGTCAGAACTGTATACTGCTATTGAAAAAAAACAAAGTTATGGTTCGTTTTAATATGTAGATTTCCCCCTAAGCAAATTTTATATACATCATTTAAAAGTAGACTTTATTTCCAATCGTTCGGTACCATTAACTTTATTCTGCGATAATTTCTTGAGGAGTTAGTAGGGGGTGTTTACTTTTTTCTTCACGACTGTACAGTGTACATACGATTACAAGGTAATAAAATACTATTACAAGATAATAACACAGATTATTTCTGTTATATATGGCTGCTTTTCGTTTGTCTCAAAATCTTCAATCTGTGAATCAGCTCTTGTAATATGTTTTGTCCTGATCACGATCACCATCAGGTAGATCAAACCAAGTACGATTCGTAATTTCATTTAGGGAGCGACGTACTGTAAACTTGAATATTCAAAGGACAGTAGGGCATAATCTGCAGGTGGAACACCTGATGATAATCATGGGCATGTTATAACGCCTTCGACCTATCAAAACAGCACATATGAAAGAAGGGTGATTCTACGCAAACAGGCCATAATGATGAAACTGCAGGATACTTAAAATTTTCCAACAGAAAAACCTAATGTATTTTTTTAACATGTAGCTTAGACATGGTTTTATTATATTAACTATTAACTTGTAAAATTGAAACATTGAAACATTTATTAAAACATATATTTAAAATAAATTTCTAAACCTATAAAATATTATTCCTTCATATGTAACTACTACGACCCAAAAATATAAAAAAAATATTTCTACCTGAAATATTTGTATTTTTGTATTTCTGACTGCTGACTTTTAACCCTCTAAGTGTTTGGGGCGTATTATTCCGTTCACTAAGCTCCAGGTTTCACAGCAATACAGGCAATATTTAAGATAATATAATTCTATAGATTTAATGAATTTTAAATACATTGAAGAATGATGAATACTCTCAAGGATTACATTCATATTTGTAATTGAGTTTGTTTTATAATGTTGAAAGAATCATACTTTCTTAGCATTTAAAACAAAATGCAAAGAAAACAACATTACAATTTTACCCTTTTGCAAGACGCTCGGAGGGTTAATATGAACAGAAAAAGTATATTTTAGATAAGTAGCAGTACTCTAGACTGAAACACTGCACATGTGCTGAGCACATGCTCCTTACCTGTCTGTAAAACAATTGTCAGTCATTCTCGAGAAATACTTCAGTGCGTAAAGAATAATTTAACATACGGATTAGGCAAATGTTAAGATGATGCTATCATTGCCTCATTTAAATTTATAAAAATAATTTATTTTCTAACAATATATAATGCGTGTTATATGCAAGATATTTTGAGAACATGTATTGCTTTTCTTATTCATTTTTGAGTGCAAATTTTACAAGCTAATAATGTACATTTTATCATTCTCTCACTAGTCATTTCCTAATGTGAAGTAATGATTCTTAAGTGAGAAAATTGTTCTATTATTTTTAAAAACTTACAAAAAAGATACTTTTGTTGAAAATTTAATGCTTTTAATGAAAATAAAAGCGTATTTTTAAGCAAATCGGTGTATAAAATGTTATTTGTTATATAAAAGTGAAGGATAAGTCAGCAAGGAAGCCAATAAAAAGTTCGTGGAGAAATTTCATCAAAAGATCTCGTGAAACAATTTAGCATTAAGTTGAAAATATTCCTGGTACATTGTAGAAATGTAGCTTATCAATATGAAGCAATAAAGAAAATAAAGTCATCTTAAACACAAAGCCTTATTGCATATAGGAGATTTCAGCGAAAAAATTATTCGCAAATTCAGTGAAAAAATTCAGGCCGTACATTTCGGAACAGATTGGCAACAAAGAATTCTCTATTCGGGTATTATGCATAAAAACAATGGAGACTCAATGAACTTTATTTAACAGGACATTTAAATTATTTGGATTTGATAGTTTTTGAGCATGAAATTGAAATGTATCTGATGAACTATTGGAAATTGATGGCAAATCAATCAAAGTAAATGCTGTTGAACCTACATGCAGTAAAAGTTTAAGTGGCATACGAAGAGGATATTTATGACTAACCAATATGTGACATTTGAAAAAAAAAATAACATCTAGAGCCTTTTAGTATCAGATGATGTAGATTTAATTTTTCTGGAAAAAAGTTTTCTTAAAATTATTTGAAATTGTTTTTTAGAAAATTGTTCATTTACTCACATTGTAATCATCCCCCTTATTCTAATAAAAATCTAATAATTATAGAATTTCTTAATATTAATCCTGACGGTTATTTTTTACCAATAAGTAAGTAACTTTTTTAGTGTCATTTTACGAAAAATCAGAAACTTCTGACATGATTTTTTTTTCTTCTTCGCTACGATGAAAATGGCCTATTTGCGTGGTCAGTCAAACTATTATCTATATTGCCCATATCTGCAAATTTATCATCCAATAATAACAACCTGTCATTCAACTAATTTAATATTAATATTTTGCAATTCTTTCAATTAAGAAATATCCTACCAAATTTGTACCAAAGATGCATATGTAAAAAGATCGTTAAACGGATGCAAACTTAAAGTAAACCTAATTGGAACCTATTTTTATTTTACATATTTAATGATGAAGTTACATTTTTACTGTTGCTGTTCTTTAATTTTATTAATCCCTGTTTAAGAGATTAAGCTGAATATAAATTTTGGTAATATTTCCTTGTTATCTATGTAGACATTATAGGTGCAAATTTCCAAATTCTGTCAGGGTGGCTACATTGTGAAATAAAAGAAAAAAACCAATAACGTTTATATGGGAAAAAATAAACATAAAACTCAGGAATTCAGAGTGAAAAAATGTATTTATTATAATGCATGTGACAACAAAACATTAACAAATTATAACAAATGTGTATATATTAATTCAACTACATAATTCTTGACATTTGAATATTAATCAAGTATAATATAAATCTTAAACTATGTATAGCAAGAAGATAAATTTGGGAAATATACAGCTAAAAAATATATGCATAAGATAAGAAGTAATAATAGCGGGGAATATTAGAAAAATAATATTTCTTATTTTGCGCTTGTCATGAAAAAGTACATCTAAAAAACTTGTGAATGTGTGAGATTATTTTGAACTAGCAAAATCAAAATACATTTCAATTATTTGTTTTTTTATAAGAAAAAATATCTTAAAAGAGAAAAATGAAACACATAGTGCATTAGATACCGGTCTTGGCGACTAGCGACCAAGAATCTGCACCTATAGCAGACACACAATACAAAAAATATACATACAATAATTACTCATGTATAATAGACACTTTTTTGTTCAAAACTTTAGGCCTCTCCTACAAAGTTCAACTTTTATCTCCTTCCGACAACTATAGGGGCGATATAGTAAATTCCTTTCTAAAAATAGCACCATTATAGGAGATTTTTCCCAAATTTTCAATCAGCTCATTATATCGTCAGTTTTTTTACAATCATCTCACAATTTTCATCTCAGAGTTTTCACAATATTTGACAGGACTTTTTATAGAAGTTGCCAAAATAGCTGACTACCAAATTATGAAATAAAAACTTAGAAATCTTCCGCGCATGCGCAGTTAAAAATTATTTCATACAAATGCCCATATCTCTTCAAATATTCAATATATTCATGTTTTAATTGCAGTTACTGCTGCTACATTTCTCTGTCAGATTTTTGGAAAGCCGTGTTAAATTTGGTTGAAAACTCTGTATGCTATAAACAAAAACTGTTGAATTTTTCACAGACACAATAACATCTTCACGAATATGAGTGCTATGCTTACAAAAATGTACGCATACGTTGAGCAGGTCCCAAATAGTCACTTAACACAGTGACAAACCATTTTCGGCATTTTCTGTTACATGTGTGATCACAAATAATATTCATTTTTAAATTTATTATTAGCCCCCTAATTGTTCTCACGACTAAATCTTCACTGAAAAATATGAAATCAAATATGTTCTTTACATTTCAGAAGTTCAAGAACAATTCGCGAATATTTTTGGTAGCTATTTGACAAACCGTGTACAATCGAAAGCAACCAGACTCTGTTCCTTAACTTTTGGCGGCCAGTGTAGTATGATGCACAAAATACACGACATATATTTTTTCCATTTTTTATGTCAAAAACATGGTGCGCATTATCCGCAAGTGCGCATTGTGTATGAGTTAATTTTGTGTTTTAATAAAAATAACATCTTGAAATTAAATGAAAAAAATAATTTAAAAACTTAAAATATTTTCATCTTGCTTTCTTCCAAAAAACATTCTTACCTACAGAAACTTCTAAAATGTATTAATTATTTTCTAATTTAAAATAACTTATCAAAATGAAAAATAAGTAGATTTATAATTGTAAATAATATTCTGTCCTCAATTTATGCTAATAAATGTTGTATAATATTTTTTATTAGATGATTACATCATTTCAGCCATTCCTCTATTTTAAGAAAATATGTTGCATGCGATACGTCATAATAAATGAAGCATTGAACAACATTATCTGCAAAGTCAAATTACATACCTATCACATTTACAAATTATTTAAAACTAGTTGTTAAACCATAAGCTAATTACTAAATGGAAGTAATAATACGGACTGAAATTTACATGTAACATCTAAATTTCGTTTTCAATAAAAGCGCAGGTTAAAGCATAGTATTTTCAGTTTCAGAACAGTCATGGAACTTCATGTTATTAATGTTAGATAAATGTATGTAATAATAAAAAATTTCGCCCTTTTATCTTAGTTCAAATATTCCAAATTATTATAATATCAACCTTTTTTTTTACCTAGCTTTAAGAATATCTTAAATATCTTTTATCTTTTTAAAATAATTCTTTGATTTAAAAACCTTAATCCATTCGTGGCTTACTCGTTATAAAACCCACTAAATTACTTTCTTTTATATAAATTTTTCATAAATAATAATTTTAGTCAAAAAAGTATTCAAGATATCAAACTTTTTTAACTTACGCAGAATGTGGACTTTTCAGTCTCTATATAGGAAGTGGTCCCTGTTCGCAGCAAACAAATGCTTTAAATCTGAAAGAGTCAGGACAGGCAGACTGAAACTTTTCAGAATCACTGTAGAATAAGTAAAATATACTAATGAAATAAAGAAACTTTTATGTAACGTATGTGACGCATGTGACTCTGATTTTTAAAAATATTGAGTGTCACAATGCATATACAGTGAAATACGTTTAACACGAAACTGAGGGGATCGAATTTTTTTTTCCTGTTAAAAAAATTTCGCGTTAAAAGATTCACAAAAAAAGAACAAAACTCGCAAATATCTTCGACGTCGTCAAATTTTACTTCAGTTTCTTTTTAAACTAATAGTAGGTTTCATCCATTAGGATAAAAAATAAGTTAAAAAAAATATTGTTTTTTGGTTTTTTTTTTTTTTTTTTTTTTTTTTGTCTTCCTCAGCATTCTGAGATCTAGATTGTTTGAACCAAATAAGCAAAGCTGGCTCTAAATCTTCATGCTTAACAGTTCTCATACATTTTCTCTCTGGTTTAAACATACTGCGGTCAAACATTAACGTAATGGGATCCCTGTTTTTTTTTTATTATCATTGATAAAGTAGAACTGGCAATGCCAAGCACCCTGCATATTTCTGTTTTCGTGCTTCTTTTTCATCAACTGCATTCTGCGGCTTCAACTTCATTTGAAACGAATCAGCAGTTTGTTTTCGCATCGATTTCTTGGCCATTGTGCTCATAAAACATAAGCTAATTTACAAAAAAAAAACACGAAATTCAGTGGTCTTAACACAAAATTCACCAATTTCAACTCAAACAAATTAGATCGAAAGCGACTGCTTTTCGTGTTAAAAGAAAAAAATATGTATTAAATTGCATAGTATACTGTCCGGACCGCTATATCATTTCGTGTTAACGAATTTTCATGTTAAGCGTTTTCGTGTTAAACATATTTTACTGTATATAATTTCAATATTATTTTGAAGTTAATTTAATCATATATTCTGAAATCTTGCTTTTAAAAATTTAAATGCATTCATGCCCCGAAAGTTAGTCAATATTCTTGTTTATAATGGTAAACAAGCTTTTAGATAATTTTCTAAATTTTGTAACACGAAAAACATGATTGGTATATCTGTAATTTGTAACAAAATAAATAAAATGTAATAATATTCAGTTTTTATCGTAACTGTGAATTCTAGCATTACTTTTAATAATGAAAATAAATTATCGGTTGACGCTACTTCCTATCTTGGCAGTTGGTCAAAAAACAACATAATAATCATTAACTTTATCGAATAGTTTATTTTAGGCAATTTTAGGAACATATTTCAGAGATATGTCTATGATTTATTATGTTAAACAATTTAGTTTTTCATTTCATTTTCTAGAGATAATATGAAATATACATCGATTTATTTCCATTGTATGAAGAATTAAAAAAATTATAAAAAATTAACAATAGGAAGAAATTTAAAGCTTTTAAATTTAAACAAAATATTTATATATAATAATGATTTAATACTTATTAAATTTCAAAGCTCTTATGAGAAACAATAACTCTTCTTTTCAGTAGATACTTGTATAGTTAATGTCATTTGCTAAAATTAAAGCAGAATACAATTTTAGTTTAGGTACAAAAAATACGTTCATTAAATTGTTATTTATTTAAGCGGCATAAAACATTCATTTTAAATATAGATTATGTTTAAATGATAATTCACGTTTTAATCCTTTTATTTTATATTTTTATTATTATTTCAAAATAAGGCAAAGATCTATTTAATAAAAAAATAATGCGTAGATAAAAACCATGTAGTAAATCAGTCATTTTTACTCGATTTCTCAGATTATTATGAAATGCATAACACTGTTGTACTACTAGATCGAATAATAAATCGCCATGTTTATTTTATTGCTAATTATTTATTATTGTGCGGTTAACATACACATTTTTAAAATTAAGTTCACTAAAATGAAATGTAAAGTTGCGAAAATGAGTTTTTTTTTTATTTTTTATCGAATCTAAAATAATGACTTTTCAAAAATACATTAAAAACAATTTTATCAATAGTTCTCCGTTGTTATTTACGAATTCGCCCTACCCTACCTCTTAAGATGTTTTAATGTCTCAGCGATGCAAAACGTCCAGCATGTGGTTCGGAGACTTGTGGTTTGAATTAAACTGATAGTTCAACCTTGTTCTCAATTCAACTTCAGTACTAAAAGACTCATTGCAACTAATACTGAAAACCGGTTACAAAACAAGAAATTCAATGATAAAATTAGGCACAACTATCTGTGGAATAATTATGATAGAAGGGTTAAGAGAGGACGAGCGTATTCTAGTTGCAGAAGTAAGGTGAAACGCCCAGTTATTTTCACATGCCCAGTAACTGACACTTCAGCAAAAATCTAACTAAAATATGCATTTTTTTAAATTCTGCAAAGCTCTACTCCCTAAAGACAATCAAGCCGTCTTTTAATGAATCCATATCTGCTTTCGAGGTATTTGTTGAACACAGAGATTGAATTGACTGTCTGTAGATATTGGTGAAACTTTCACAATTAATGTCGAGTTCAAGTTCCCGATAAAATTTGCATATTTATGAGAAAGAAAATAAGCCTTATTTGTTGATGTAGCTTGTTTTATGGGATTAATGCTTTCATTGGATTTCTAAACTTGTCATAAAGGCAACATTCCTCGTCACTGATGTATTCGTTACATTCAATATTATAACGACTTGCAGCCTTTTGCATCTCTCCCATTCCGAGTATAAAGAAACAGGAATAAAGTCTTATATTGGAAGAAGTTGGAATCCAACATTAACTCCTTCAAGGAAAAATGAAATAAACATTCAGTTGTCAAGTACAGTGTTAGTAAAATACAAATTACCCACTTCAAAAAGATTCGGACTGATTTCTACTTAAAATAATGATAATCCATATGATGCGCTTGACTTTTATTAAAATAATAATAATAATAATAATAAAATTTTATTCAAAAAGGTGTCACTGTCGCACAAAAGTAAATATTTCTTATTGTTATATACTTTAATACGTAATATGCCTTCTTATGTATGATTAATTTTCTACAATAAAGTTTCAATAGTGATACCATGTTGATACGGTATATTGCATCATATGCATCAATTGCGAAAGAAATATGGAGCAGAAATACTTACAAAGAACTGTAATGGGTCATTTAGGAATCATAATTTTATTCGTGAATGATAAAGGAAAGAGTAGAATATAAAATAATAATCCTAAAATATTTTGTTTTATTATGTTGAAATTTCGGAATGTCTTATTCCTACGGCACCCAACATTGATAAAAATGGACTCAAGTATGTATCCTCATATTTGAATATATTTAGTTTACAAAACACAAAATGTGCATCTAAAATCAAGGACATTACCAAAATATTATGGCCACCTACCTAATAACGCGTTTCTCCACGTTTGGATCGCAAAACACCACCTGCAACCAGCCTTCGCATGGATACCACAAGGCATTCGGTAGACGTCCGGAGACAGATTGTATCGGATGTTAAAGCAGCATTTACACAAATCCGGGATATTCCGATTTTGTATTTTTTGAGCTCTCAGACAGCCGTTCCATCACACCCCAAATGTTCCCTATCGGATTAATATCCGGTGAGTTAGCTGGCCGAGACATTAACTGGAATTCAGAATTATGTTCCTGTATTAGTTTTCCAGCACTTGACCCTTGTTACATGGAGCATTGTCCTGATGGAAGACTCCATTTCTAGTTCGGAAGGGAGATTCTATGTAAGGATGGAACTTACCAGCAGTTATATTCAGATAGTCTGCAGCTTTCATGGTCTGTTCTAACACGACCACGGGTTCCAGATGTGTCAATAAGATCTCCAAAGCATAATATAGCCATCATCGGCCTGAATATGACATGCTGTATGTTCGGGGAGCAACTGTTCGCCTGAAAGATGGCGTACCTTGACACGGTCATTGAAGTGATGAATGACGAATCGTGATTCGTCCGACCAGACAACTCTCACCAATTGTTCCATGGTGCATTTGTCATGTGTTGTTAGTCTGTATTGTATTTTTTTAAATAAATTGGCAATGCGGGATCTGGAAGCTTCTGCCGATGGCAAATTATCCCGCACTGCAGAAACTGTAAACTGTCTTGACGTTACGGCGCCCAGTGTAGGCATAGTTGGCGATGACGCTTGGTCAACAGAGGCACATGAGTGGGTTGTCTTATGCGTACTCCAATAGTCAACAATGTTCGCTGGTTAGCGTTATTTGAAACAGTTCTATTTCGACATGCATTGTATTGGGTTGACGAACCATTGTCTGGAGCTTATTTTGTTTAACTATTCGGGACAGTCTGCGACGTCCTTTTTCCGTGACAACGATGAACATTCAACGCCACGACGTGTACTACTGGTATTACCGTCATTCACTTACCGTCATTCTCAAGAACGGCAGGTTCCAAAAAGCCCACGAGTCTTTGAGTTTCAGAGATACTCGTTCCGTGACATGGGTCCATTGCAATCTGCTCTCTATCAAAGTTACTTAGATCGGGCCATCCTTTCCCATCACATGCAAGAATGATTCCTCAGATTCCTCAGCAGCAATTAAATGCAAATCACACATGATAACGTGCCCTCCGCATCATCCAGGCGTGTGCGTTGCACAATATGCTGAAGGTCATAATGTTTGGGCTCTTCGGTGTATGTAGTGCCTAAATCTAAAGATGTGCTGTTAAATTTTATAATAGGCAACATAGTCACAATGGGTTTTGCTGAGTTATTTAACCCCCTCACTGACAAGCCCGTGTTAATACGTTCACTAAGCTCCAGGTTTCACTGCAATACAAGCAGTATTTAAAGTAATATAATTCTATTAATTTAATGTATTTTTAATACATTGAACAATGATTAACACTTCCAAGGATTGCATTCGTATTCGTTATTAAGTTTTTTTATAAAATGTTCAAAGAATCATTTTTTTTAAGCATTTAAAACAAAATGCAGAAAAAACAACATTACAATTTTGCCCTTTTCCAAGACAGTCGGAGGGTTAAAGGTTTTGAAAGTGCCTGGAATCGTATTCTCAGGGTTAAAAATGTTCTAAGTTATCGCTTAATGGATTTCTCGTTTAATTATCAGCAATATACTCTAATCATAATTTTTTTATATATGGCATAAGAATATATAAGTCTACGGAACTATTTTTGAGAGCTACAGCGGTAACTTTTTATACTAAAATTTTCTTACACTGTTAAAAATTTGCAGCATTCTGTCCAGTCATCTGACCGTTTTTATCGAAAACAGTTACACAATCGTAATTTAAAACTATTCTGACCATATTATTGACCATTTTATGGTCAGAATCTAGTTAAATTACGGATATAAAACCGTTTTTTCAAAAAACGGTCAAATGACTGGACAGAATACTGCAAATTTTTAACAGTGTATTTAATGTCAAGAATGTTAATTTTATCTTATTCGAAGAAGTATAAAGCACTCGAGAACCTTTTGAATAGAGTAACACATTGTTTACTAATCAAGTACTAACAACGAAGTGAAATTGCAAAGAAACATTCATCAAACAATAGTATTAAAAGTATTTTAATATTTCACATGAATGCAATTAGTTGAAACCTCTTTGTAAAAGGATTTTTTCCTTAACCACTCCATTCAATATGTTATGCTTTTGAAAATCCCACAATATCATTTTATTATACCACTAGCTGACCCGTCCGGCGTTGCCCGGGATAGGAATAAGCCAATCTCTTTTTCATGCAGCATGTTTTTAGAGAGGAGACATTTAACCGAAATACTGATCACAGGTATAAGAATCATCATTTTTCCCTCACCTTAATCCAGACTTGGGACTGGCTAAATCAAAGGCAAGTGAATTTAGGGGCAAGATTGTATGTATGCATTACTCCTATAATGTCTTTGATTTAGGTGTCTTAAAAATGCTGCCTGCGCTATAAACAGGTATGCATATATTTATGTGAAATATATGCAAAATTAAATATAAATACAAACATAAAGGGGAAAAAAGCACAAAATAAGATATATGAAAACAGTACACTTCCTCAAATCCACGACTCTAAAATACACAAATGTATAAAATCGTCACATCGATAATGTGAATAGTGAAACTTAGGATATAGGTTTTTCTTTATATCTAGTATATATACAATTTGTACACATTTTAATATGTAAATTGAGAAATAAACAGTATGAACCAAACATGATACACAATATGTAAATTACATAGAAATACAAATTTAGATAAGAATAGAATGAAACACTTACCTGGAATCCTAATTAATAAGATTTGACTGAGAGTAAGAACATACACAAATGCATAAAATCCACACATCGATAATGTGAGCAGTGGAACTTAGTTAGGATATAGGTATTTATATATATATATATATATATATATACAATTTGAACACATTTTAAAATGTAAATTGAGATATAAACAGTATGAACCAAACATTATACACAATATGTAAATTACACAGAAACACAAATATGAATAAGAAGTGAATGCAACACTTACCTGGAATCCTTATTAGAATATTTTGTTTAAAATTCAATCATTCTACCGAAATAAATGAGATGCAAAATCATTTCCAGCTAAAAAAAAAATTTTTCCCCGTTATCGTATCGGCCCCACCAGTGGCCGAGAGGTTCTGCTCTCGAAGCTGGTAGACGGGAAGTGCTGGGTTCGATCCTAATCGCGCCCGTCGGCCTAATCGTTCGGAGTTTTCGTGGTTTTCTTCGAGCCGTGGATCTTCCATGCGTTAATACGGATTAGGTTCCCTTAGAAAGACCCCCCCGGGCTTATATCCCTCGTGTAGATAATTGGCCGTCAAAAAATCAACCCAACCCAACCCCGTTATCGTACCTGCAAGCAATATCACCATCTACGAATGTACAGCTGTCTCGCAGATGTAAAATGCACGGATGTTTACAAAACTTTATATTTAGTATTCCTTTAACGATTATTGATTACGATTCAAGTTTGCTTCAAAGAGCCAAATCCTGACATTACTTCAACTCAATTTGGTATACAACAAATCATTTTACTGTTTCATGAAAATTATATTCCTAAATATTAAACTGATGAGACTCTCTTCAAGAAAATTAAACAATAAATCCTTTGACAGAATTCACGTTGTTTCCCCCAATTCTTTGACGAAATGAGCATTTTTTTGTGATCCATTGATGAAATGCAAGTTTATTTGGCAATTTTTTGACGAAATTCGCATTTTTCAGCGATCCTTTTATGAAATTCTCATTCTGCCTGCGATTCTTTCACAAAATTTGCATTTTTCCCGCGATCCATTGACGGAATTCGCATTTGTCAGTGATCTTTTGACGAAATGCCTTTTTTTTTGGAAATCATTTGACAAATTTCACATTTTTTTCCCGTGATCTTTTGAAGAAATTAGCAATTTTTTTTCTGCGAACGATTGACGAAAAGAGTAAGATGTATATTTTCATAAAAACAATTTAAAATTTTATGAGGTAAAAAAAAAAAAAAAAATCTCCGTTTTTTTTCACATATTGAGTTTCATAAGTAAAACATTAAGTAAATAATGATGATTTGCAGAGCTGTTTCTTCCTATGAAGTGAATAACATCGCCCAAAAATCTCAACAAAAAAAAAAATAATTACAAAGAATACGAAGTAATAGTCTTTAAAAATACTAAAACTAATGTGATTT